>JAWMRA010000036.1:13901342-13939211 GCA_035584735.1 Pseudotriccus pelzelni
TTTTTTTGTTGTGGGTCTGTTTTTTCGTTTTTTTTTTTTTTTTTTTTTTGTTTTGTTTTGTTTTGGTGGTTTTTTTTTGTTTTGTTTTGGTGTTTTTTTAACACTGTGACCATATAGATTGAAACCCTCCTTGATCATTTCTCTTCTAATAATTGTATTATAGCACAAACAGTTCTGTGAGTGAACCAGACAACATATAAAAAAAGCTAGTTTTTAAAATCTTAATTTTGAGAGTATTCCCCTCTAGACAATTTTCATTGCCTGCGTTTCCTCCCGTGCTGATGTTCATTGGTCCCCTCTGTCACTGCCCTAGGTCCATGTAAAAAAAATAAATTAAAAATTGCTCTCCAAAAATAGATGAGCATGAAAATGTGTTTGGCTTTATCCTTTTGAACGTGACAGAGACGTATTGTGTGTTGAGGGAGCATTTGTTATCCCGTTTCTCCTGAGATCCGCTGTGGATAACCTGCATCCCGCACTTTAACTGTTCAACGTGGCTTGTTGAAGGAGTTTATCTTGTTGTTTGTCTCACATGAGGTTTGTGGAGCAGGAGCACTGTATCTATAATACTGCACTGGGGATGGGGTTTCTTCTGGTTTTGATAAAGTAGTAAAAAAAACACCACAAAGTACAAACACGTTCCGTTGCCATCTAAGTCCATTCTTTTTGTTTGATTCAATGTGTTTTTGTTGGTACTGAATGCAGCAAATGTACTGAATAAGAAGGTTCAAATGAATCTCTAAACAATCTCTTTCTGTCCTCAGTCTCTTGAAGCTTGAAAATCTTGCAGTTTATTTATGGGCTTGTACGTAGCAGCTATTGCAACATTTTTTCCAGGACAGCATCACTTTGTCACCAGTATCAAATCTTAATTGAATGGGATGTGAGTTTTAAAAAATAGGTAATGTAGCGAGACTGACTTTGCCAGTAAGTAGTAAAATAATTTAGTTTTGTTTTTTTTCACCCTCAAATAAATAAGAAATCTTAATTTCCTAAAAGAACTTTGTATTTGTTAAGATTATTCTTCTGGCATGTTTTATAAACAACAGCATAGCAATCATAGTTTCTTATCAGTGCAATTAGACAAGCGGGGTTTGACTCATACGAAAAGTCCTACTGACTGGGTCAGGTGTGCCTTGGGAAGGTGCAGGCAATATTTTTTATGTTAAAGTTTACACCCACAGAATAAATGTACAGAGCTCTACCAGCAGAAAGAGCTTCTGGAATTTCGTGCAGCCAGTGCAGAAACCCAGCACAGGCTCAGGGCTCACCTGAGTGGCTCAGGGACTGAAGCTTTGGCTCTAGGAGTGGTTTTCACTCTGTAGGAGAGCAAAGCGTGACAGTGAAATGAATTATAAAAGTGGGGATTTCTTGAACTGACACATCTTGTATTAAAACTTTACCACTACTGCACTTTTACCTGACAACGGCAGTGTAAAGGCAGAGGTGTTACATCTCAATGAACAAGCAGGGGATGCAATCTTGCCGCTCACGTTTCCAAGGTTAAAGCTGCCTCTGTGATGATTAATTGGCTGCCAGCTGCCTCCCCTGTGTTGCATAGGTGTGTAGATGTGATGGAAAATAACTAGAGCAATTATATCCTGAAAAATTAAAGATTGGAATTTGGAGGAGGAAGGTTTTTCCTCCTCTTCCCGTACCTGTTACAAATGAACCTTCTTCCCTTTGTATCCCTTCAAACCATATAGCAAGGCATACATAACAGAAAGCTTTCTTACTATTCTGTGAAACACAGAGGTTATTAACATTTATCATCCATGACAGAATAATAAATTAGATAATTCTGGCACCGGCTTACATCATGTTTGCCTTTAAAAATACTTCCATTATATCTATGTTATGCTTGGATGGCTGCATGTAATAAATGTCACGGATAGTTATTGCCATAATTGCCCTTGTTCGCACAATTTTCCTTCTCAATAACCCCATATGTTCTTGGAATTTGGAGGCCATATTTCACCTTGCCAAGGATGATTACAGCACCACTGACATCAGCATCTTCGCCAGGTGCTGACACATGACAGAAAAATGGAGTCATAAGGGACTTCTAAGCACTGTTCAGTGCACCTTTACCAAACACCTTCCTCGACCAATGGCTATTTTGCTTAAGTGGTTCCCAACAGAGCTGTTTTAGGCTGTCTAATTTACCTGTACCAGAGGCAACTGAAATTTTCTCTCCCTCTTATTTTCTGTGGTTCTTGTACAAAAGCAGGCTTGATTGGGCATTGCATGTGTTCCTTTAAGCATTCTCCATGCCAAGCATTTGCTTACACCTACAGAGAAAAAAGCATTAAAAAGTTCAAGGAAAAAAAAAATAGTTGCAGCACAATTAGCAACTTTACCATTGCAAAAGCCTAAAGTTTTAGTTCATGCTGGAAGAAAATGCACAGTTAAACAAAACCAAGTTTTTACCATCCAACAGTGTCTCAAGTCATGCAAAGATCAAATGCTTCTTGGAAAACCTGTGCCTTGCGTAGCAGGATTTGAACAACTTAAAATGATGTTGATTGTAGAATGCTGGGCATTTAAACTGTATATTATGCATTAAAATCTCTGATGTGCAGTCAGTAGTGCAAGTTTACATATCAACCCCATGATGGAAGGATATTTTTCAGTCCTGTGTTTTTATATTCCTGAAAGGCTGCTAAATATTGCCTGCTAATAGCAGCAAACCAACACAGAGCATGCAAAAGCTATCCCAGAACTAGTTCTGAAAACCAGACTCTCCATTAGTTGGTGAGGTTGTAAATAATTTCTCTTACTTTCAAACTAAGGGGATATCAAAACTAGGGCTGATTATCACCTGCCAAAACAGATTAGTTTAATGTTGGGAACTCTTTAAGCAGCCTGCTGAAGCCTTTGCTGCTCATCAGGTGTTAGGAACAGCATTCCATCAGAGCCTGAGAAAGAAAACTTAATTAAAGATGTCAAAACTTCAGCGTAGGACAAACGGTACACAGAGAGTATCACCACGCAGAACGTGCACACTGTGTGGAGGAGAAAACAGTCTGAGCAAAATGTTGATAACAACAGCAGCTAATAATTGACTGAACCCTGGTGGTGTGTCTGAAGATCTCACATCCTGAAGGAGTTTGTTGGTGCTGTGGAAATACCAGCAGCCAGACCTTGGAATATTCGTCTTTCGGATATGGTGCTGCTACACACACGCAAACCTCTACTGAACAGAATAGAGTTTTGAAGGCACACCAACAGCTTCAGTGGGTCTTTGCAGCAAAGTCTGCAGTAAATACTTCACCATTTCCTTATTGAACATGCGCTCCTCATCCATGGCTGTGTTTTTATTCATCTACGTTTTTATTCCCTTTTGTTCACTTATGGCGCAAATTATATTTCCTTCATTGCCCTTTTTTCTTTCACAGCTTATGGCGCCTTCAGGAGTGACCTTCTCCCAGCTAAAACCAGAGCCTGCCTCCTGGGAGGTGGAATTTGCATCACTGACATCGTGCAGGGGAGAGCACAGCATTTTGTTCTACAGCTCAGCTGCAGATGTATTACATGACTTCTGTCTCCTCTCTACACAGTGTGGTTGCTGCTTTTCTCCATAACACTGCCAAGGAACTTCCTCTCCCCTCAAACCCATTAAGGGAAATGAACAATCACAGAAAAAGTCATGTCAGTGAGTTTGTCACGGACGAAACCCACCCCAGTGCAGCAGTGTGGGCTTTTCTTTTTTTGTTCAGTAGGGGAGCAGAAATCACCCAGAATGTCAAAAATCTGCATTTTCACACTCTATTCTGCAATGTAGTTGGAAAAGGTGTGTGAAGTCGCTCTCTGGTTGTCTGAAGATCCTCCAGAGTACAAGGCATTTCTGTCAAAATCAGTTATCATTTTATACTTGCTGAATAGTCTGCCTCAGACACCCAGAACAGGATAAAATAAAACAGGCAAAATAAAATAGCTCGTGCTGTGCTCTGCCATCTCAAGAGCAGAAATTATTTGGATTAGAGGAGCCACTTAGGAGGATTTTAGTGGACAGGAAAGGGTAATAATTGTGCCATGACTTCAAAACAGTCACTTCTATGAATAATTCCTCTTTGAATCTGTGGCACTTGAAATCAAACAAACTTCTGAAATCAAACTTATTTTCCAGTCTATTAACAGAGTAGACCCATGAAAGGAGGGACCCCAAGAGGGACCACCCAAGGCAACTGTGAGAAAGCTTGAGGCAAAGAAAACCCCTTCAGTCCTGTTTCCTGCAGGCACAGCAGCTTTGCACTCAGCTGAAGCGATGCTCCCCACCTCGAGTGGGCTCCCCAGCCCCAGCATCATTCCTCGCCCTCCCACACCCCACTCTGCTATTCTCTTCCTTCCAGCACCTTAATCCTTCTGCAGAGCTCAGGTGGGTCTGCAAACTCCCTGAAATACCAGCCTGTCTTTCCCCTGTAACTCTTCCATTAACCACAACTTGTAACGACAAACATTTTGCAGAGCAACTTTTAATAACATCTTCCCATTAAGAAAATGTTTGGTGCTATGAACATCTAACTGTTCTTTCTGAGAGAAAAATACAGTCCCTTCTGGCAGTGCATCAGTGCAATAATTTAACAAGAAAAGAAATATCAGATAATCTTCTTCCTCCATATCAAAGCTTTTCATTTAATAGAGCTATTTTTTTTTTTTAGATAACAGCCTCAGTAATGGCACTACAAGAAAGGCACATCAGGAAGCTCAAAATAGCTAAGCTCCACTTTCTTTCTGTGCACTGCAATTTGTGAAACGTTGCACTTTCCCAATGAGAAAGTAAGAACTTATAAATGCAATTTAAGGGGGAAAAAAAAAACCAAAACAAGACCAAAACAACCCAACCCAACAACCAACCAAACAAAAATCAGCTCCATAAACTGCCGTGCAAGCAGCCCAAAGCCTTCTTCTTTGCTTGGGCCAAGGGTCATAGACAGCAACTCACTTTGTCCGTGGAAGTGATGCACAAAGCACACACTGCATATACACATCTTCAAACTCCCTCCTGTTGCCAGCACGGCAGGATCGTGGCCAAAACCATCTGATTTCAGTCAAGAAACATCTGTGCAGAAAGGACAGCACACACAGGATCAGCTGATGGGTCAGAGTGCACATTAACCCCCGTTTTCAGAGGGACACAGACACCTGCCTGGGAGGGACAGGGGTGATGGGGAGTGCCAAGAGGAGCAATATTTACTCTTCTGCTAAAAAAGAAACTTCCAAAAACCACAGTAGAATGGGTCACTTACTGTCATGGCCAAAATCCCTCCTACTCCCTCAAGATATTTCTGCCAGAGAACACTGAAATTCTCACACACAGCAACAGTGATACTAAAGCATAACTTAACACATCAGCTGTGTAACCAGTACCTCTCTGCTTCTGGCTGAATCAGACACAAGCACCAGGACTGTGGCAGCCGTAACTGTTTTCTCTGCACAGCATGAGGGATGGACCAGAGCTGTGGCCCCTTGTTTTAAAATGCAGAAATGGACAGCACCCTTTTTTAGCAGTTTGAAACCTGAATTTATAATCTGACCCTTAGCTGCAAACATTTATTAATACTTTTCGCATTTTCAGTTTGAGTAGTATTTTTAGCTCATGGCACATAAAAATAAACACGTTTAAAACTCACAAATTCCAGTTATCTCATCTATTTGGCAATTAACATTCTTCTTAAAGTGCATCACTACCACTAGGTGCCTCCCACAAGCCTTTAAGAACAATTTTTTGTCACTTGCGTAGTCATTCCCCAGTCTCTTCAGTTTTACTTATCTGGCATTATCTATTCAAGTGAAACTAGAGCAGATGTCACAAAATGCAGGCAATTGCCTCCTGCGTGGTCTACAGGTACTGCTGCTTTTTCAGTATTAATTTTTGGGACAGGCACAGGGAAGAGGTTACGTTACCTCCACTTCTACCTTCTGCTTTGTCTTCTCTACAGATGGTGGGTTTTATGGAATGAAATTAACTGCAAGTCAAACTGTATTAGTCTGGGACGCGTGAGGCAGCTGGTCTCTGCTTGTGGCAATCAAATAAGTTCACAGCTCTTGTTTCCTTCTTCATTCGTTCAATCTGCTCACTTCCCTTCCCATAAATAGCTCTTCAGCTCATTTAACTCCTCAGCCTTGGTCTTGCCAGCACTTTCATCAGATACTGTAAATGTCCCTTTCTGCAATGCCTGCATTTTCCACTTTCCCTTTAACACTGGCACCCGACGTTGCTCTGCCTGGCTGGGGAGGACGAGGTTCTGTGATAAACAGAAATCTGTGGCTATCTGTAAAGCCCAGGTGGTAAGCGGTTTATTTGTAAACACTCATTTACAGAAATCCATCCCTGGCCAAGAGCTTTCTGAAAACATCCTCTCCACGAGCCCAGACACTCTGTGAAGCAGATCCTGAAGTGCTGTGGATTGGCATCAGTCAAGTTACGGAGCTGGTGCCACCTGAGGGCCCGTCTCTGCCTGACTTAGCAGCAGCTAAAACCCGACTGCAGCCCTGCTGAGGGCTCTGATTCGGGTCCTTACCTCCCCTCTGCTTTTTCGGCTCATGTTCTGGGCCTCCTGTTTCCTTCTGGGCTGGCACGGTGTTTGGAGTGGCTGAGCATCCCCTCTCGCTGCCTTATTTACTTTTACAGTTTGAACCTGGTGAGAGAGGGATGTTGGGGCTCTTAAGCCACCAGTTTCTGTGGAAGGTGTTGTCCCCACACAAACAGACCAAGGGCACGAACGTAGAAGCAGCTGGTTTGAATTTACCAGAACCACTTCTCTACCAGTAAGAAATAGTGCAAAAATTATTGTTCGCCCCCCCAAGTTTCTGAAGCCTTGCTTAGGCAGGAGCACTGAAAGGCCCAGTTCTGTGCTGTCCCAGCACCATACAAAGGCTGAGTTGGCACCAGGCAATGAATAGATTCCCATAATGAAGTTTATTTCACCCTTTGCCACTCAAAATCCAGCAGTATGCTGTGGGAATGTGGCCTTGCCCAGACCCTATTTTACACCCTTGACTCAAGGCAGGCTCTGCTTGAACGTCTTCTTGTCCCTGATCTCCAGCTTAATTCCTCTGCTATCTCATAGTCTGCAGGGGTGAAGAGAAAAAGGATTTATTTGAAGAAGAGAACCATTGGTCCTGAGATTCACCACACCTGCATAAACTCTGCCTCAGACACGCACAGCTTTAATTTGCTGCATTTTCGTTCAAGTCACAGCCTGTGCCCAGGCAGGTGTTGCTCCCCAAGCTTGCCTTGTTCCAACAGTAGGTCAGCAGTCTCCATGGAAACCCAAACTGGGAGCAGCACTTAAAATTGATTTTCCTATTAATAATTCCATTGGTATTCAGGAGAAATAAGGAGCCCCTTACTGAGGGTTCTGTCAGGGCTCTCTCAGAAAAGCATCTATTAATGAGTAACTTGGCCCAGGCCAGTACCTCCTACCACTGGTTGGGTTCAGTTGCCTCCAGCTGATACCAGAGACTCCAAATTCCCTGGTCTCCTGTCAGTCCTCCATAGGCCTCAGTCAATAAGGAATTAAGTTTCTCTGTTTAGGAGCCAAGCATCACCATAATAAGCATGACAGGAATACCTTGATGGATCTACCGGGTGACAAATGCAGTAAAACCCAACGTACCTCAGTCAAAAATTCATTCAATTCTCTTTAGCAGTTGGAGTCATATCAGGAGATTTAGTGACAGAACAGTAAACTGTGCCCTAATCTGTGAAAACTATTCTCTTGAGCAGTTTCTTGCGCAGTATTTACTGTACTTACCTGCTATTCATTGTTGTTATCATATATACAAATAACATTCTTGGTGACAGCAGTGTGTTGGAGCCACCTTACAGAGAGATTCCCAGTGCAAGATGACCGAAATTTTTGGTGCTAACAGCACTAAGTTTTGGATCACACCTTGACTCACACTAACATCACTGAAAAAAAGGCGTCTCTAATTTTCAGTAAAGAAGGGAAAGACAACACTTGAAAACAAGCTGACGTGGCATCCAGAAACGAAGAGGATAAAAGGCTTTTGTTTCTGCTGTTTCTATAGCGTATGAATAGTTACCAAATCTGTTTTGAAACATCAGTAAATTCAGAACAACAGGAAAAAAAAAACTAAAAAAGAAAAATATCCTCACGATTTGCCAGCCATTATATTATTCAGTGTTCCTGGAAAAAGACAGCCCTGGTTTATGATCCAAATTACAGATAAGAGTTGGCAGCAAAGCAAATAGAATAAGAAATGCTATTTTATGTAAGGAAAGGGGGAGAAAGAGCACATGGTTGTTATCTTGCTCAGAGCAGCCCAGTTCTCTGTCAGAAAAGGCGACATTTACAATCAGCCTTATGAGGAAAAGTAGATAAAAGGGAAAAATAACAAATGAAAGGTGGCTGAGGGGAAAAAGAATATTTTTCTCTCCCTTCTACCTGGAAGGCCACACTGAGGGAAGGTGCTGGTGTGCACCTAGCACAGGTTTAATCTTCTGTAAGCTCAGGTTTGCTCAGGGAGCTAAGGAGGCTGAGCCCTTCTCTCTCTTGCAGCGATTGCTGCCTGGAAATCCTTTGAGTACCGTGATGCTGAAAAGATACATACCACTCAACTCCACCACCCCAGCTGCAGTAACATCCACCTCTATTTTCCAATTTATGTTTAAATCTAAATAAAGTTAAGGTGCCACCACACTACAACACAAAGACCTGTCCGTTCCAGAAAAGAAACGTTCTGGTTCCCACCGCAATGGGATTCTCACTGCCCGGTCTGGTAGCACCTGTGCCTGCAAAGCCAAGCAAAGGGCAGGGTTGGGTACGGGCATGAGCACCATGCTTGAGGCTAGAATGTGATAGTATCCTTTGGAGAAACTGGAAATTTGCCTGTAGCTTTCCCTGGAAGCTTTGATTGCATCAAAAAGCTTCTGTAGCGATTGGTCTTGACTAGGATACTCTCTCTAAGTAAATCACTCTACTCAAGGCAGGAGGTGCCTGTCACTTCATTTCCAAGCGGTCCAAAGCACAGGTCAAACTGTTTGTACAGCCCAATTATAGAAATACACCAAAGAGGCAAAAGTTGCCTTTTGTTCTCCCCCTGCTAAATAAATTCTGTGAGATAAATGGACTGTAATGACTGAAATGTTTAACATTATTACACACATTTTTTTTCACGATGACATTTATTCCTGATAAACCTGCAACATTTTTTTTCCAATTTTCTAATTACTGCCAGCTTTAACACGATAGAAGTTTCCCTTCTTAGAATTTACACCCTTAGGATATTTGTTGCTCTTGGAACCCTTTTCGTTAGAAGAAGCATTAAAGACTTATATCCAGCTGAACATAAATGAGTTATATACATTTCTGTCAGAATCTGTCTAAGGAGTGATTTGTGACCACCATTTCTCTGCTCCTCATTCAGGCAGAAGTCATTAGAAAAGATTTAATCAAGAAAGAGTAATGAACTTGATAGGAGTTGTCCAGACAAATGAGAAAATCACTTGGCTTCTGCTAAAAGATGCTGGATTTTTTGAGTTAGAACTTACATTTTTTATGGAGTTAATATAACCTTCCTTGTCTATTTCAGCTGAACTCCTGTATCCCAGCTATAAGTCAAATTGCAAGTCAGATGCAAGTCTGCTACTCTTTAGAGATCTCTGTAGGCACACATATATGGGTATCAATATGTATACCTACCTTTAAACTTACACATTTGGAAATATGAGCTATTTGGGCTCAAATATCAGACTTTTTTTATCTTCAACCTTGCTGCAAACTGAAAATCCAAACCAGTCCTGCTTTCAAATGTCAGGATGCCCACAAAAGCTGCTCATGGCTGTTGTCAGGACGCTTACAAAAATACCTGGACATTTGTGACTTTTCCAAAGAAATGAGACTTAGGAGGATCAGCAACCAAAGAGGACAACCTTAACCAGCACAACACAGTAAGGCAGCCTGGTCTTTCTACAGAAATGCAATTTCTGAAGGGAAATGTAAGAGGAGGGGGAAAAATACTTGGGGAAATCAAAACCAGATAATGTGTCTTCAGGTTATTTCTATTCCATACACAAAAAGAATTCCGTTCTCTGTCTCAGTATTGTGTTTTCACATCTCCTGGTGTGAATCTTACTCCAGTTCTGTGCCACACTGATCCATTGTCTCTCTAATGAATACATTAGGATGTTAGCAGAAGACCTGGAAGCACTGAGATGAAAAAAAGCCAATGTTTTGAAGCCAGGTAAATAGCTCTGAAGTGCAACCTCTTCCTCACACTGCGTTTCATCGTGAAGAAAATTACTTTTCAGGGAAAAAGCCTTGACTTAAAACAACCAAAACACACAAGTTACACAGCAGTCCAGTGTCAGAGTAGTAGTGGAGATTCTTCAACTCCCCTGACAGGTCCCTGCTTTTCATCTCTAAAGACTGTTACACTCCAGTACACTGCGATGCAACCTAGAACTAAAAGAGCCCTCTAAATCCTAACCCTTCGGAATAAAAGCAGAACTCTGCAAACAGCCAAATGTTAAATGAACAACCTAAAAATCTGTGTATTATTGGGGCAAAGGACAAGCAGCTCCCACACGTGATGTTCTGGCTTGAGACCCTCCTCCCAGGCAGTCCTGAGCAGCCAAGGCTGTGTCTCCAGTGCTGGGAGCTGCTGTACATTCGGGCTGCTGAAAGCAGGGCAGGCAGGGTCGGAGCACAGGAGTGGGATGCAGCCTGGTGCCCTCCAGAGCTGGGAGCTGCTTAACCAGGGCTTTAAGAGCTTGTCTCCTCTTGCCTTTATATGAGACACAGCCGGGTGGCATTGCCAGGTGGTAGCACTGGGCAAGGCTCAGGGGCACAGGAGCTGTCACACACCACAGGCAGAGCGGTACCTTTGTGGCCTGATTGGTTTTTTCTGTAGGTTATTCCCATTTCAGCACCATACCCAAGCAGGGAATCCTTGGTTCGCACAAAGATAAAATGTGTTTGATCGCTTTCCATACACTAATTGGACCCTATTCAATAAACACCATGGGCACTTTTGCGATTTTGGCTTAAACTGAATTCAAATCTAACCTATGTAGGCATTTTATAATATGCTGCTGAGTACTTAAACTGTATCTTTAAGCAGCCAGGTTCAATTTTTCTCATGCCATTGCACTAAGCACCACGAGGTCTAAAGGATTTGAGCAGCTAAATCCTGCTTTCATAAGTGACTAGGCAGCTGGAAGCCCAAGTAGTAAAAGGCACTGAACAGTTCTTAAAGTCTAAATCACATAGGCACAGACATTAAAACATGCTTAACTCCTCAGATGCAACTGGAGACCCAGGAAAACGTTCAAATAGCAACTATAGTCCAATTACTTTCAAAAAATGCTTTTGGAGATACAGTTGTGTGGTTTTGGCCCCATGACCCTGATGGTGAAACTTAAATTTCTAAATCAGCTTGAAGCTTCGAAAAATGTTTCCTTTTTTCTTCCTTTAAAACACAATTTGTAATAATATTGGAGGGGTTGCTCTAACACAACCGTTGTTACTTGTTTAAACTTTTAATGTGTTATGTAGTTGCAGGCAGCTATAGCTGAGTAGCAGCAAACTTCCCTTTATCAGAGATTTCAGTGCCCTATTTCATTTGAATGACCTTGTATTTGAATTTTAGTCTCTAAAACAATAATAGTCAAAATGTGTTCAGTATTCTCTTTGCATCCTCGCAAAAGGAAAAGAAATCTCACTCAAGTCAAAATGTTTTTTATTGTCCATTGATCTGTATAACCAAAACCTACAGCAACTAATTTCCCAGATTAAACTAATAAATTAAGATTGCCTCACTAGAATCCTGACTATTGCAAAAACAGGCACTAAAGGAAAGAGATTTACAGAGATGAAAGAAATCTCCATTTTAGCTGCATGTTCACAGCTCCTCGGATCAGGATGGGCTGACAGTTATCAGAGTCCAAGATAAAGATATATAATGTTTAGAAATGGCACCTAAGCTATTATTCCAGAGAACAAGCCCAGGAGGCTGTTATTAATCTGAGGTTCTTAGACCAACTAAATTGCTGTCAGTAAATCAGTAATTATTTATGTAGCTTCTTTAAAGCGAGTAACTAAAGGATTGGAATTATTTATCACGTAGTTGCTCTGCAGAGTAAATTCAATAATTACTTTTTTGCTAAAATGTGGTGTATGAGGGTATACACTTGCTTGGGGGGACTTCTGTTGTCACAGAGTGCACTATGGTTTATTGCACTCCGTGTTCTAATATTTTGAATGAAAGTGTCAGCCACCAACCAGACCCTGTTCATGGGAATTCAGCTCCTCTTTGCACGAACTCAGCACATGAATCCACATGAACTGTGCGTATTTAATGCACTGCATTCATTCTGTTCATTGAGTTCATTCTGCGTTTGCAGGAGGGCTGCTGAGCTCGTGCAGTGTCCCACCGAGAAATCTGTGTGCAACAAAACCTGGCTGACAGCTTTCCCTGTAGCAGTCACCATCACCGACTTTTGTGCTCGCTACCTACATCTTGTCCAAGTTTGGAGGCAGCTCCCAGTGAGATGGGTGGGTTTTCCATCTCTGTTTGCTCCCCACCAGCAGCAGCCAGAACAAAACTGAAGGATCTGTTAATTTGACCAACTCGCCACTTATAGGATTAAATCCTAGCTCTTAACAGTGTGAAGAATGAATTGTCCATGCTAGTCACAGGTTCCCAGGCTAGAGATCTCCATGCAAGTCAGAGAATTAAAAATAATGTGAAATTCAGCAGGGTTCAATATACCTATTTTTAATGTTACGGCATTTAAAGCTAATCCTACACCTATTAATTTGAACAGATATAAGAAATAAGGAAAACTCTGGACTGGCAAAGGCTGGAGGTGATAAAAAATGGAAATTTTTTTGGCAGATGAATTAAATAGATTGTAGCAAGAACCTGTAACTGGAATATGCAATAATTCTGACAGCCAGGATGACTTTTTTTTTGCAATCCTGATACTGTAGCTATTTAATGGAAAGGAAAATCATATCAGAACTGCCACTGCTGGAGGAGGTCTAAACAGGGATAGTTATTGGATGTCCTCAGGGCCTGGGCAGGGACAGGAGCATCACTGTACTACAGGTCTGTGTAACACAAGTATTGACTTGATCCTATTTTTGAAATTTTGTTTAAAAAACCCCAGACATTTTCTAATTAGAAAAGAAGACCCTGGAGACTGCATAAATATAAAATAAATCAAAATCCATAATGACACCAGTGGAATATCCAGAATAATATCTAAATTACCAGTAAGAAAGACTTCACCAGTATAGTGAGCTCCTAAGAATAAATGGCTGTACAAAGTACAACATAATAGAGGCTTTAAAGATACGGACAAACCTTCTTATTCTGAGCTCCGAGACTGTGGAACAATCCCTCTAAAACCTCTGCAAGCTTCAAGTTAAAAAGACTCCCCGTTGTCCCTCTTTTCAAACATGCAGTTTACTGCAGTGAAAAGAGGCCAGGAGCTCCCGAGGAGAGTCTGCCAAGATCCAGAATTGCTGCAGGAACCAACTCCTGCACTTGCTTGGATTTTGCCACTCATTGCAAAGAAAGTATTGGAAGGCATTAGTTACGCTCTGCAATCAGGAAAGCTGTTTTTCCAGCCAGGATTTAGGAAACCAGCAGTATCTTGAAGAAGCCAAGCTGGCATAATTCTAGGGAAGTCTTCCTAAAGGCCATCTACATGGATGGGGGAGGGAGGGAGAGTATCATCTGGCTCTGATTGGAGATTTTAGATGTGGCAATAAATGAATAATAACCACGACAGAACACAGAACAATTCTGCTCTGTGCAAAACCCTCCGTGTGTCTGTTAAACATTTAAGCACGACGTACTTTTCATTTACATTTAAATTAAACTGGAGTCATTCCCTTCTGAGGCAAACATCCATGAAAGTTGTAGAAAGAGTTTGCAGCACTTCCAAATGCAAGGCAATCACGGGACTGTCTTGCAGAAATACTGCATGTTCCTGGAAATGGCAACCGACTGTGATTTCTTCAGTGCTCTTATTGGTATGCCCTTGCCTCTATTATTTCATTTTGCTCAGTGTGAGCATAACCAGATGCTGGGTTTTCAGAACAGAAAAAAATGATGCTTTAGATGTGTGAAAGTGAAGGGTTGGAAACATGATAAAACCAATTCCCCCGGGGAACTGATGAGAGATCAGATCAGAGAAACTAAAGAAAAGCTAAATGTTACGTGTAAAACTGTTGTCATTGAGGCAGCATGCAAGCCTCAGGTGCTGGAGTACACCTCAGTCAAAACTGACTTGGATTTGCAATTCATTACAAACTGGAAGCTCAAAAGGGGTTAAAAACGGGATAAAAAAGTAGCTCGCTCCTGTTCAAGGCAGCAAGGCCCATTTTCACATAAGATAAAGCTCCCAAATGGTTCTACATGGAGAATAATGTAAGAAATATTATGGAATCATACAAGAAGGCTCGCAAACACCACCAAAGATTGAGAAATGTTTGGTGCTAATGGGGAATAAAGCAGGAATTGAACCTCTGGATCTATGATTGCCTGACTGTGCAGATTTACCCGAAGAAACAATGTCCTACTTAAATGTTAATTTTGATGCTTGCTTGAGCATTCACTTTGTTGTTTCACCAGCTCAAAGGAACAGGAAACCTTCCAGAGTGAGTAGACAACGAGGGTGTTTACCTACAATTCCGAGTGGGAGGGCTGGGCGGCCTGGAGGGACATGTGGCTGTCTGAGCCTGAACAAACCTCTTGCCTTTCAGCTGCCAGGAAGGCAGAGAAGTTACTTTGTGGACGTGTTTAGCGCCCAGTCCACATTCCACACGTGTTCACCCTCAGGACTGTAGCTAAATTCAGGGTCGTGGCTAAGCTCAGAGAGCAGAGCAAGAGGAACGAGGAAAACGTATATAATTACCTGCTGTTTTAATGAGCGTTTCTGGCTTCAGATCTCATCAAAATGATTATAAATGCTGGGGAATATGCACAGCAGAAAACAGAAGGATCAACTGCAAACGATGCCATATCCTACCTGCTGCTGAGAGCAAAGAGTTGCTGTGATCACTGGGTTTGCTTTTGCCTTACACCTCAAGGTCTTAAGATGCACTGAAGCATCTCACATTGGCTCTGGCTACGCAGTTAACTAATTTAACTGACATTTTATTTTTATTTCTTTGCTGCAAGATCAGCCGCTTTTGTTCCTCTGCGCCACCTGCGAGTAAAAATGTTATCATGTCCTAATTTAAATTATTACACCAAGTCCGTTCCAGGTATAAATTCTGGCAAGATTTCAGACCTTTGCAGAAGGCCAGAGCAACACTTATGGTCAAGTTAATTCCCACTTAAACTTGGTGAAGTTTTGAATTGGATTTAACTGAGGAACAGAGTCTGCTGCAGCCTCTGCTCAGAGCAGATTGCATAGAATTCTGTGCTGCTGCTGCTTCAGTGAACTCTCCTCTCCTGCTCGTGGACCTGCCCACAGGTGAACTTCCTGAAGAGAGATCCAGAGGTTTTATGGAAATTTTTATTCAAGTCACATAAGGCAGAAAGATCCAAGCAAGACATTGAATCTGATGGTAGATGTGCTGGATTAGGTAAATTGCATGAACTACTATGATTAGCAAACAAATCCATGCACAGTTCAAAGTGGACTTTCAGACAAATAGCCGAGGGCTGTCTCTAATCAGCTTCCTGAGTCATTCAGTAAGTTCCAGTCTGATGTGTTCAGAGCTTTCTGCAGAGAACATTATCACGTTATCTAAGCCATATTCTTTTGTTTTCAGTCCTAAAGCTATTTTTCTTCCAAATGCAGTTCTCACTGTTGTAAGAGTTCCCCTCTGTCTCTCCATCTGCAACTGTAGTGTAATAAAATGTATTTTATTTGATCAATATCAAGAAACACACTTTTCTGTGTACTGGCAAGTAGGAAGGAATGCTATTCCCACTGTATTACTCCCAACTGCAAAGCATCAAACCCATTCCTTTTGTATCTCAGGTTCTATTGTAAGTTAAACCTATGTATTTCTTAGCTTAAAAACAGAACTAACCTATTTGCACATGCAGGTGCCTGTGCAACCAAATGCACATTTTAGCTTAAATAACCAGGAAGTCCTCGCATTTCCAGGCATGTCAGCAAAGAGTTTTTAAACAGAGAAGAAAAGGATATTGATGGAGGAGAGGCAAAGGATCAAAAAAAATACATGGGAGAGAGAAGATACAGAGCTGGATGTTGCATAAAGGAAAGAAGGGCCTCACTAGACCTGTGGATGGATATTTGGCAACAGACCCAACTCTGCAAGCTGGTACAGTGAAGAAAGGCAGGATGCTCAACACTCAGCATTGTGGAGTAATTTAAGAAGAAAAACTATATTTTTACAAGTTGCCTGACAAGGTAAAAGGGAGTTTGTTATCTCTAAAATATGAACTTCATCCAAGACAAATCACCTGGGGAAAGAGAGCAACCAAAATCGATTTTCTGATGGAGGGAAAGACAATGTGATTATGTTTCAGATCTGGCAATTTTGTTTTCCTACCTTCAATTACCCGTAATCCTCCCCTCACCTTCCAAGACAGATGGAAGCTTTTGATTTTACAGAGCTTCAGTTTTATACTTGGCCTCCCAGCTAGAAAGGCACCCACAGCCCTGTCAGACTTCACTAATCAGTTCTTTTGTTTTATTTACAAGAAATTTAATACAAAGGTTGAAGGGAGAGTCACGGAGACCGATGCCCTCCATTTAATGACAAATAGGAACAACATCAGGGATCTCAGCAGAGGCTGCCCCTCACTGATTAAACAACGTGCTCCAAGCCCAGCTGAGAGAGCTCATTTGTAAGGGTGAGATGTGAATTCAGCTTTCATGTCCAGTTAGTCTTTGGTGTGCCTACTCAGCCTGAAAGCACAGGCTCCAATTAGTGACATCAATCATCTATCCCCATACTATTATTTCACAGCACCACCTTTGGTTTTTGATCACCCACAGAACAGTCCTATCTGGGGGCAAACGGATTGTCTTTTTCACGTTTGGAGTACGATTTCAAAATGATATTTGTTGTAGGTGAGAAGTACTTTCGACAGATATATCTGCTAAATGGTCTGAGGGAAAAAAAAAAAAAGAACGTTGAAATGTTAAGGATAAAAGGGCTGAACCTGTTAATTAAAATGGGCTTTGATGGATATAATCATTATCTGTGAAACAAAGCTGTGTAATGAGGTAAGAACAGAGCAAACAGTACCTGATAAGGCTGAAGGACTGCTGGGATGATGGGCTAAAACACCTATAAGGCATCTGATCCCAGAAAACTGAATGACTTTTGGTTCTCAACAAGGTTTTAAACAATTTTAAAGAGAACGGCACTGAAAGTTGAACAGAAGAATTCATGTATATTCTGCAGATGTTTTTTAAAACTTGGAACACAGGGATTTGTGATGATTAAGGCCACTTCTAATAATATTTTTAAATTATATTTACAATTCAGAATATTTTCCCTCTTCTTCTCTTTCCTCACTCCAAACTACAATAGAAGATATCTCAAACTTGTTATCCAATGAGATAAATAATTTATATTCACTGCTATATAATAAAATGTTATCACTCCAATATTATTACCACTAATTTAAAAATTTGCAAGACAAAACGCCTTAGTTCAGGCTTATTCTGATTTGCACCAGAAGAAACCCTGAGAAGTTTACTTTACAACAATATGCACATCAATCTGAGTAACACATTATTTGGTGAAAATCTCTTTTTTCACTTGGGAACTCAGTGCACAACAAGCAAAGCAGATACTGCACAGCAGTTTCTGTCTGAACACAGAAATACCCACAGTGCCCAGTAAGAGAGTCCCCACTGGAAGATAATGAGCTTGTTACTCTTAATTCTTGCCATCATGAGGCTTCTCTGCAGACCAGCCAGGAAAAACACTTTGTGATATGGGCTTATGATAAAGTGCCTGAGTGTGTATTACTGAAAACCCAAGAAACCTGAAATCACAACTGTGCAGATTTACCCGAAGAAACAAGCACAATGTGTTTTTGAAAGCAGTGGGGTGTGTTGTCTCCAAATTTTCTGGAGTGTTCCAAAACGTTCCTGTGAACCCTTTAATTTTGAGCCAAGAGTTAAAGCTGGCTGAAAAGCACCAGACCCACTTCTACCCACCTGCAGGTGTCTGCCAGAACATTTTACTCAGGGAAAAAGTTCTGCCCAATGAAGGGCTCAGCATCTCTTCTTCCTTTTTCCACTGAAACCAAAATGCCTCATCTCCTGGGCTCTCCTTGATGTGGTTTTTCAAATAATGCATCCACACGTTAAACACTTTGAAATAATCTCAATGCAGACCCCTTTGGCTGCCTTGTCCTACTTTTTTAATGACTACAAATATTACTAAGGTTGACTTTACTCTCTCCCGTGAGCTCCTAGAGCATGAAACAAAACTCTAATGAAACTCCAGAAAAAACAGTTGTCAGGCCTCAGAAATGGAAACTTTGCTGGACCTTGGCTCAAAGTCTGGCATCAGTCTGCTACAAGATCCTGTGGGGAATGCCACATGATGCCCCTCCTGCCTACTCAGTCTTAACCTTCAGGTCTCCTGCACAGCATTGGATCTGTGCTCCTCTCTTAACAGCAGAACAGCTCATAATCATGTCAGAAAGTGAGGGCTGAGAAAGCCCATTATAAAGCACAAACCACCATTCACTGCTGCAAATCATCTCTTGGTAACTGATGCAAATGAGTCCCTGAAGATGTATTTACTGAAGCAGACAGCTGTACGGGAAAAGAAATGGCAGCTTACAGCTTCTGCCTGTAGGTGATGGTAAAAATGAGTCGCTTTTTGTAATTATAGCAGGGCAGATTCGAAAGAGAGGAGAAAAAACTTCTTTGCCGAGGTTTAAAAGCAGGGGTTTTAAACTCCCTCCCATCGTGTCACTTGGCAACAAGCCAGACTAACCAGAAGTGGCACCTAATTCTGTAACAGCAGTCTGTGCCAACGGCATTTCTTTAAAATAGAGGGGGTGGGTCATCGAACCGTAGTTCAGCAAATCAACGTGTTTAAAAAATGGCAAAACGATGTCACTGATTAAGGCCAAGGTGACCAGGGCCATGTACCTGCAGCACAGCTCTCTTGCAGCCTCGTGTCCTGCGAGCCCGTGTTGTGAGACTTGGGCCACCTCGAAGCTACTCTTTGCCTGAGCCGTTTTCCACCCCCAGAACCAGGAGCAAGGAGGCACGTGAGGAAGGAGCCTTTGCTGTTGGTGTATCCACCTCTACCTGCTCTGTGTCAGGGCACTTTAGTGGACTGAATTCTCCGTGTATCACTTTGCCTGCTGTAGATGAGGTGCAGCTGCTCACCCTCTTACATGTACGAAGTTTCTAAGGGGGGAAAAGTCATGTCTTGCTGCAAATAAACTTGACATTAATTTCAGTAAAATACCTAAGGACTGAATACTAAAGAGTTGCATATGTCATTGTTTTAACAGCAATATAATGGTCATAAATTATTTCCATTTATCTTTTCAGAGTGCTTTTCAGCTTCTTGGCCTCCGCAGGGTTTCATAATCACTGATGGCGATTATGCTTTTACGAAGCATTTAAACTGATGCTCAGCTTTTGGCGTGTTTCAGCTCACCTGAATTGGGCGCAGTCGTTTTGGACACAGTTAATTTGCACTGAGGCTGATGCCCTGCTGGATTAGACCAGAAGCCTTCAGTGCTTGAGATCGTTTGACTGCTGCTAAGGTGCTGAACAGGATAAAGAGGATGTGGGGAAAGAATGGGAACTGGATGGTGCACAAACCCGGCTCACGCTCCATATTTCTCAGCTGAGGTTTCACCGGATTTTTTCCTTGTGAACCTTCTATAGAAAGAAACTCCCACATCCCGAGCCTGTTCTTTGCAGAAACCTGGCAAGATGAGCAGCTGAATGCGTGGCCCCTGACATGTCTGTGTCAAACAGTGCAGAAAGCTTCTAGGCTCAGGCAATTTAGAAGAACAAATAAAACACGTAACCAATACACAACGTCTAAGCTCATTTGGAGAGTAAAACGCAAAAACAATTATTTGATGCAAATATTTAGTGTTCTTAACGCTTCCTTGCCAGCATCCAACATTTACTTGATCTTTTTTTTTTTTTTTTCCTTTTCCTCTTCAACTCTTGGCTTCAGCAAATGCCAGAAACCAGCTGTGGATCACAATTACATCAAATTATTTTACTAAGTAAACACTGGGTCAAGCCATTTTCCAAACATGTCAACAGAAATCTTTCACATTTCTTTTAGAGGGTATGAGGCTGCTTCTAAAGCAATTACAGTCATGACAATGCTGCTTCAACTGTATCTCATATTTTTCTTTATATTTTTTGCAGCAGTTTGACTGAAAAAGTCTGAAAAATCCCCAAGGCAACTTCAAATATTCCTCTTCTGACCTTATTTTGCCAAACTTAATTACAACCAGAAAGCAAACAGCTACTTATCTCCATACTGGTTTTTGTTCTTGCCATGTACTAACTTAAAGACAAAAGGAAGTTGAAGCGCTCGTTGATGAAGGGAGCTGGGATTTCTGACTGCGAAAACATCAAAGTCTAGCAGCTGGTTTGAGAGTAGGTTCAGAATGAGTGATAAAGGCTGTGTGTCATCTGCATTTAAACAGCAGCTTAGTCTACTGGTTTTTAAGTTAAATTGTGGAGATTCATTCTGTGCACCACCTCTGTAACTGGTCTTCCTATTCTTTTCCCCAGTTGCTCCCATTCAAATCGGTTGCAACTCTCCTGACTTTACTAGGAGGAAAAAAAAAAAAAAAAAAGGGCTTTTAATCTCCAGGATGGTAACTTTGGAAGTCCCAGTCTCTGAACATAACAGGTGGTAACTAATTTCTGAGTGCCTGGGTGAGAAGTATTGCACGTGAAAATTAAAGGGTGGGGGACACCCAGAGGAAACCTGAAGGTGTTTTTGAGTAGGAGTTTTTTTGCCCACGGACATCTCCAAGGCAGATGTCCAAATCTGGCCCACTGAGCCACACAGATGGCAGGCAGGGCCTGCAGGTGCAAGGAATTGTTTCTTTGCTGATGCACATCTGGACAGAGAATTGTGCTCTTATCTATAATCTAAGAAATGTCTTCTCAGGCAGGGGAAACCAGAGCTACTTACTGTAGGAGTAATTGGTATGCTTTTTAAAGGGAAGGAAAAAAAAAAAACAACAAACCCCATTTAAAATATAATTTCAGCTATCTTCTAGCTCTGGCCTCGGGAAAGGAACATTCTAAGACTTACATGTAATTTTCCCTTATTTTGAAGAGTGCTTCCTTTTGGTTTCAACATTATTTGCAGCTCACATTAATCTGGTGGGC
This sequence comes from Pseudotriccus pelzelni, assembly GCA_035584735.1. Classification (NCBI taxonomy): domain Eukaryota; kingdom Metazoa; phylum Chordata; class Aves; order Passeriformes; family Tyrannidae; genus Pseudotriccus; species Pseudotriccus pelzelni. Next base: position 13,922,662 of record JAWMRA010000036.1, read on the forward strand.
TCTCAGTTTTATTGCTAAATTGTAGTTACATTAGAAATAGCCAGGAAACCACTTTTTGCATGTTCCAGTAAAGAGAAATGGATGGAAAGTTTCCTTAAGTTCCTTTAAACTCCATTTCTCATGTTTTCAGATTTTGATTCAGCTTTACGAGCATTTATTTTTTTTACTATTGTTTAATCAGTTTAATAACCATCTTCCACTCTTTGCAGCCTTTTGTCCACGTATTGAACTCCCGAAGCCCAGTTTAATCCACTGTAAGCCTTGACCCTTTAAGCTCCTGTTGACACACCCTGTTGCATTATCATGAAAATTTCACACAGAGTAAATAGTTGCAGTTTGTAGTTGCAGTTAGTGGTGTATGACTGTCACAAGGCCATCACACACAACATCTTCAGCACAGGAAAAAGGAGGGGAAAAGCCCAGTACAAACACAATTAAGGTAAATCAATGAATATATTCTGTCCTTGCACATTCAAGCCACCTGTCTTACTACAGCTCAGTATTTGGCAAGCAGAGTATACTTAGCAGAGAAAACCCAGATTGTTAAGCCACAGAATATTGCATTTTCATACCAATAAATTCCCTAACAACATATTTCAATCATGATGGGGTAGATCCTTGAACTGCAAAAAAAACCCCTGCAACAATCCATGACGATACTCCTGTTTGATGTGATGGTCTCCATATTCTGCTTGAGCTGAGCCCACCTCCGAACCAGGGCGTGGCAGAAAACACCTGAATTTAAATACCTGCCATGCAGAAATCAGGACATGAAGTCCAGGGAAAGAAACCAATGATTGTTATCTTATCCTCCCACAAGAGAAACAACTCCTGCTGGCCCTGACAACTTGGATCACCAGTTCAGGTGTGAACACTTAAATGTCACACCTTTAAAATCAGGGGATGAGAAGCCAGCCAGGGAGCCTGTAGATAAAATTATTCAGGAACAATTGCCCCTCAATGAAAAATGCCAAAGGCAGGCAGGCCCTGAGGTGTGGGGACAGTTAGAGAGGGGATTGCCCTGATGCAAAATCTGCTTCGAGTTTTGTACTATTTCTATTTATATTCCCACCACACTCTGGGAGTCTGAAGGTACATCCTTGTAACTGCAGTAGCATAAGACCATCCTCTGAAGAAAATACAGAAAATTATAATACCTATTATGATTTATGTGACAAAAGCAGAAAAATGCCTGGGGTAGGGATCATCCTTCTCTAATGGGCAGGAACTGGCCTCTCCTATGTTATTCTTGGTGAGAATAGGAGAACAACTCAAATAATTGCTTTCTAAATGAAGTCTTCTAGCACACAAACCTTTATTTTAAAAATATACAGCCAAATTTCTCACCTTTATCCATTTGGGACTAAACTCTTTATTGCAGCTTTAGAAACATTTAGAATATAACTGTCTTTTATACAAAATCCTCTTCTCACTCTGTTGGCAGTTTAAGAGGATCAGGAAAAAGCAACAAATAATTTACTCCCACTTTAATGCTCCTTTAAATGGTCAGAAAAAGAGTTTCAGTGCAAACTGCTGTCAGATCTATTGCTAGTACCCAGCAGCACATCATGAAAGGAGACATAGCTAAGATTAAAAATAATAATCATAAAAATCATCCATGGAAAAGACTCCATCTAAAGTTGTTATTCAGTGCCTAGCACAGAAAATGCATTCTCTACCTGGGACTAGTAATGAGTCATCTAAGCAACTTGAGAAGAAAAGCACATCGGAAGGGTATTAAAAAAAAAAAAGAATTCAGAATCCAAAAATAAATAAATACGATGATTCCAGGCAGGTAAATACTTCAGGAGACTACTGGAAAAGATGGGATTAATATCAATCTTATCTCTGAAGCAGAGAAGTTAAAAGTACATCTGGCAATCTGCTGGTGTCATTGGTATAAAAATTCATGCTAAATGGCAGACAGGGGATTCAAAACAAACCTTTTTTTTTTTTTTTCTTTTTTCCCTCAGATAAAGAAGGTCTGAAAATAAACAAGAATAACTCAGTGTGTGAAAACACGGACAGGCAGAAAGGTGAAAACACAAAACAGAATTCAAGTCTCCATGAAAAACATATCTCCGTGCAGGCTTCATTTCACACAGCTTCAGAAATTAAGATTAAGGCGTGGGATGCAGGGTCACGGCATTCTGGGTGCTTTGAAGCAATATACTGAATTACATTGCAGGTCAGATTCCTCCAGAGACAGGAGATAAAGTCATCTTCAAAAACTAGAAAGGACATATGAGAAATGCAGGCTAAAGGAATCAGAGCTTAAACAGGGGGGGGAAAAACGTAAAGGTAAAGAGAAGAGACTGTTGGAGAATATTAATGTGTCCATTCTCCAGCCCCCAGCACAGTGCCAGGGGAGGGAAAGCAATGCTGATGGCTAATTGAGAAGTGTGACCCACAAGTCCTGCAAACTGCAGGAGGTGTAGCCAGAAGATCCTGACTTATTCCACCAGGGAATTAGGGCAAACCAATTAACCCCGAAACCAAATCCAGGCCCAGACCTCCCATGTCACAGGCTTCTATCTCACAGCTCTAGGTTCAGGACAATTCTTACATTGAAGAGAATGAGATACCTGACCATAGGAAAATTAATCAAGACAATAAGAATAATAACTGAGAGAACAGAGCTGCCTTTCTGAGACTGCAGCACATTTAAATTCAGAGGAGAGAGGAGAACTGAAGCTGGGAACTTATCACTTAACAATCTGACACAGGAAACTGGTAGAATGGGGACAAAGGTTGGAAATTATGGGAAGAGACAACAGAGAAAGATCAACATGCCATGGGATTCTGATATTTGATGAGTCAGGAAGGTCATTTTTCTGAGGGGGACTCAAGAACAATTGATTCACAAATGAGAGACAGTGGGAGTGAAAGATTTCTGGTTTGGCTTTTTTTTTTGTCAGTCTCCAATTTTTGCAGGACAGTTTTGGGATGAACATTTTTGCTGCCGTCAGGTAGATCGCTTCACAGGCTTAGGGCCAAACTGGCATATCTCTGGGTGCCTGGAGGTGATCACACCTGTCTGTCTGGGTTTGCAGGAGCTGCTGAGCGAGTCAGGCAGACAGAATGTCAGTGAGGAGCTGGACATCTGCTAACACGCTCTGGCACTTGGCAAACGCCAGGGAGTGTCTATCTGAGCCTTCAGATGTTTAATGCTCTGCAAACCCCACCCAGCTACTGCTTGCTACGGCCAGTGATGAGCCAGGAGGAGAGGAAAGCCAAACCCACTGTACCCTCCAACCTTGCGTTACCCTGTTTGAATTCCACCCCCAGATCTGGGTGTTCCATGCTATTTTTGAGCTGTGCCAGATATGCGGCTGCTTGGTGTAGCAGGAGCAGCCTGAAATAGTCCCTATAAAATGCAGATAAATCTGGTTCATTTTATAAAACTTCTGGTGATAAAAGACCCCTGGTGACAGTGAAATCAGTGCAACAAAAAAGAGAATCTGTCCATTTGTCCATATACTACTACTATTCCACATCAATCTGTTTAAACACAGATATGTCATCCTAGACCTCCAGCCAAAATCATTAAAAACCACGATTATTGGTATTGTAACTAATTAACTATATCCTCTAAGGTGTCCTTATATGCATTAAGATTCTATTGTATCTGTACAGAATATATATCTCTATCTATGACATACAGTGCTAATCTATTGCAAATTGGGAAAAAGGGTAGCTAACATCCTAAAATAACAATTTCTGCAGAAGTGCTTCTAATCAGGATCAAAATCCATGCACTTGAGGTATCCTTGAGGAATTTAATGCGCTTCTTGTACTAATGTGGGTTTTTTTTCTGTAAAGTTAATGCAATAATTTTCACATCATTTTAATGTGTTGGTACTGTTCATTAAAACAGAGATTAAGTTGCCAGATGATAGCATGCCATTAAGTCTGGGAAAAAAAATGAAGGGAAGGAATTAACTATTTTGACACTAACTAGGCATAATTAATGGCTATCAGAAGTGGATTTCCAAATCATAGTACACAGCTTGTTGACTGCGGGACAAGAAATTCCATGAGAGCAAATGCGTCAAATTACCTTTGAAGCTCTGTAGAGGTTTGTGTGAAATACACAAAAAATTCTGAAATTCCAGCTCTTGGGATTGCCCCGTGATCGACATACACATATCATCTGATATATCAACCAGCTGTTAAAGGCTGCTAAGGCACTGGGAGAAGAAACAAAAATCGCAGGTAACTCTCATTTATCTGAAAAAGAACAGGGGTAAAACTTTTTTTGAAAAGACTTTTTGATGTACTTGTTAAAAGCCACTGATCTCTACAGCGAAGCCCAAGAAGTTTGTTTCTCAGCTACTATATTTAGAGGAAAAAAAAAAGTGGTATGATTGTTCTTCAGACAGAAGTAAATGTCAAGAGAACCCATTGGGGGCTGGTTGGACGGGGCAGTGCCAATACTTGCTGGAGAGAGAAAAGAAATGAGCCCTTCTGATTTTATTTCAGGCCTGAAGAGCCTGTGACACCAAAGCCTGATTGCTCCTCTGTTATTTTTAGTGCAGCAAGCAAGTGTAGGCGCAGGGATCATGTAATCAATCAGTGCAGCCAGGTGCTAATTACACATTTAAACACAAACACAAAACAAAACACACAAATTGCTGCCAATTTCATGGCTTTTTTTTTTTTTTTCCTGCTTCTACCGTAAAATACATGTAAAAATGAGCCCAGTGAAGGTTTCTGTGACTGGGTCACTGTCAGCAGCTGAGAAGGAGAAGCCAAGATTCGGGCACCTTACCATCAAATGTATCACCAGTGAATTATTCTGTCTGCCAGGATGACAGACAATTAGCAATGCTGTTATGCACATGGATGGTTTTCTTGCAGAAATTCCCTTAAACTGAGCATTACTTTATGTCAGGTTTTGATTCTGGCCGTGTACACAAGGACAAAAAGCCAATGTCAGGACGCAGATAATGAGCCTGGATCTCAGAGCACGGGGCATTAATAGAGGAAATTGTGCAGGATACTCGAACTCAATGGCTTTGTGCATCTGCTTGAAAACGAATGTATGGGCCTTGGGTCTGCATTTTATACCAGCTACTCAGTTCCAGCAAAAATCTTCTGCTCTTTAGTTGCCAGATTATGTCTCAGCTTGCATGGCTGGAGTAATGAGCAGCCCAGATATTGTTAATGGGTCTAGTCTTTTCAGCTCCACTTCCGTGGCATATGATTTCAAGATTTCTCTTTAGAAAGAAATATTAAAACATTAAAATATTTCTTCTTCTACTTCTTTTTTCCTTAAGCACAGTAATCCATCTCGTAGCTATTCATCCTTCTGATTATTCTCCTTGTCAGGTATTTGTACATTTTAACCTTTTGTAGGAGTGCCGCATGAAAGAATAAACTTGATGAAAGGGAGCACGAATAAACACCCTTCTGGGCCTGGCTTTCTCTAATCCACACTTTGTTCCCTCTTTTAAGCAAGACCCCACACAAGACTCAGCTAATCAGAGGATGAATTTAAAAGAAAATGACAAATAAATCACACTAAACCGTGAAGCAGCCAACATCTTTTCCAGAAAGCAAAGGTGAAATTTCAGCCCCAACTGAAGCTCCCAGAAAAACTCCTTGATTTCAGGCTGATTCAATTCATCATGAATGTAAAGCCCCTGTGGTCTATCACTGTTTTTGCCACATGGAACGAGACAAAGCTGTATGAAAGAAGAGAGGTCCAGCATACACCTACAGAGACCTGTTTTCCCAGCATATGCAGTGTTGTGACTTTCTCTAAGGATCCTTGGCTTTACTGGTAAATAGTTTTAAAATGTGGCTCCTGCTCTCCACTCCTCATGGCATTTAATTTCTCCACGAAGTATTTTTAATGGTTTGCTAAAATGTCCCTTTGTAAAAGTATATAGGAGAGGAAATAAAGGCATTGTTTCCTGGATAGCAAGAGATCCTGGGGGGAGTGAGATAAAAACCACACAAGGAAAAACCAATAACAACCACTGCCTCCATTAAAAAGAAGTAATTATTAAATGTTTCCATGTCTTCCAGCAATACACTTGATTCAACGGGTCACTAAATTAAAGCAATGATAACTGAAATCAACTTTTTGTGCAGAAAGATGAGGAAACAAAGTACAAAGCTCTCTGAGACATCAGGTTTGTTAATTACCTAGAGAAAACAGATGTCCAAGCCACCTATTGTACCTTATGTGAAGAGCAGCTCACGCCCTTTGATGTAACTGAGACATGACTTCAGAGTTGTAAAGACTATCTAGTCTTCACCAGAGGGACCGGGCTAATTATTAGAAATATTCAAGCTGGTGATAGTAATGAATCCAAAGCTGCCTGGCACTCTAATGGCCCCAGGCCATGTGCCAATTTGCTACAGATGTTTAGTGAATTGCTGCAGGAACCCATTTTTTTCGTATACTCCGTGTAATAAAGGTCTGAGGCTTCTCTTATTGATCTTTGCAAAATGAATTTTTAATGAAAACAAAACTCTTTTTCTATCCCTTTGCAGCCCAAACACCCTTGCCTCTTGAGGAGAGAGAAAATACTGAGCTGATTCAGAAAGGGAGACACTTTTTATGGGGAAAGAGACACTTTTACCTAGCTTTTAGCACCAATTACTCGTATCCAGCTGATTGTTATAGGTTTGCTTCCAAGAGGATGGATTATTACTAAATGATTTATACAGAAGCACTGTTAAAAATGAATACTTATTCTAAATTAAATTGAACAAGAAGGATAGGCCTCTATGTCAGCACCCCAGGGGATCTGAGATCACTTCCCACTCTCGCACACACAGATCTGTGCACAGAATTAAACTCCTCTGTAGCCCACTGCACTGTGGCACAGCAAGGGGAGCAAACCTTGTTTTCCTCAGCTAATTTTTTGCTCTTTACACGGGCACTGTAAGTGCTTTGGGATGGTGATAGGCACAAACAGTTCCCAGGAGAGCTGTCTTTGAAAAAAAAACAACTTTGCCATCACAATATAATAAGTAATATCATCGAGCAATAAACCTGCACACACCTGGAGAGATCAAGAACACCTCGCCAGAAACAAGCTTTGGTACAGGAGCTGCAATGATGAAATTCCCTCTGGAAACAAGGAGGAGAAAATAGCATTACAGCTACTGCAGCTGATCAGCCTTCTTGCCACAATAAAAATGAAAACATGTAGGGGCTTAGTCTCTAGAAATCTCTGTTATGTTCTCTGAGCCATTAAGAGCAAACATTAAGAGCTGATCCCCAGAACACAGAAACACTATGCCTGTATTAATGGTGATTGTTAAACATTGGTTTTTCAGTCTGGGTGTAATACAGCTCAATCCCTGGGAAGCATCAGGTTTGCATCACTTTGTTTGTATCAGCTGAGAGGATGAAGATCATTAATGGGCGGCTCTTCCACAGGCAAAGTGCTTTGCTCTGACATAGAAAGATTATCACAGCTTCATGTTCCAATGTTGACTTACATGGATACTTGTTAATATTTTACCAGAAACACCCCAAAATCGAGATTTGTTTGCATTTAAATATAATATTATTAACATTGTACAAGGTTTCATTATTATATCAAAATTATGTCTGTAGTGCCCTACTCTGAAAATAGAGCAAAAGAAACAGCTCTCAAAGGTGAAGGAATGAGTCAAAGGAAAAAAAATATTGGTAATTTTGGAGTATATCACTTCTGGAGTCAGTATAATGAATGCACATTACCTGAAATCCAGGGATTTTGATCAGCTGATCCTGTTGTTCTATATAATTATGAATCAGAATCCTTCTCCTTCTGTTGAGAAAAATCATATTATTGAAAATGTCATCTAGTCTGGAGTATGTTAGGGTCTCTTCCAGAAGGTAACTCACAGTCTCAAGTGAATTCTCCAAATTAATTTCTTTGCAGATTTGTCCTTTCAGCAGAAGACAAACAGTCCTGTTGGTCTCCCAAGGACCTTCAGTGCAGTCACACAGTCCTTGCCCCACTCAGACAGGCCTCTATTTAATCCCATCAGTAATCCCAGGTGATCCAGCACAAGCAGAAGTCTCTGGGGAGTTGGGGGATTTACATTTTACTCCGTTAATCACATAAAGTCCAAACAGAAAGAGCATCTGACAAAAACAGGCCTCTTCAGTTCAGGGGCTTCTGTGTTGTTCTTGTTTTAAATGACACTTCTATTTCTTGTCCTCTCTGCATTTACCAAATAATTTTATTTAATTCTTATACATGATAAGAGCCTGTGGCTCTGGCTCAAACTTTGACATTGACTTTATGAGTTCTTAAGCATTAAATTCTTTATAAATTGAGTTTCATGTCTGGAATTTGAAAATAGATTAGTCGATGTTAGCTCATCTTTTGCTGAGAAAATAAATATACCACAGCACTGAGCACAAACAAGCTGAATTAGACAGCATTATTCAGGGAGAATAATGCTACTTTAGCAGATCTCATAAAGGATTTAAAGTATGGCATATTTAGGAAAGAAAATCTGCTTTATATCTGTAATACTTTATACTTATTGAAATTTGTATCTTTTCTTTTTAACCAGCGTTGAGTACTGTTAATTACTTTGCTTTACAATGGAAAGAAGAAATTCCGATAAATTCACACCTTTATTATGGGAAAGACCATGTCAATGGCCTCTGGCTCTTCAAAGAAAGAGGGTCTTAACAGGATCTGAAGACATTCTGTTGGTTGCTTCAGATAAATAATATTTTCCTGTTACTGCTGCACTGTGGAGCAGAGCAGTCTGAGTTAAAACATTCTGCTACTGACTGCAGAGGTGGATGAACCACAAGAATTTTTTTGCATCAGTTTTCATTGCTCATTTTTGGTCTATAAATGTGGATAAAAGTCTATCTCCCCTTCAAATATAGTTTGAGATCTGTGTTTAAAACGTCACTACGAGGTAAATGCAAGAATAGCCACATTTACATAACGAACTTTGAATGGGAGCTTAAAAGAACCATTTGACTTGATAATCACCCTTGTAAAATGAATTAAAGAAATGATTAAAATACAGTCAATCCAGAGAGTGACATCCCAGGTAAATCATTAAAACTTTCATCTTTTCATCTTCCCGAAGATCACCTTCTCAACTCCTAAATCCCCTCAGTGATTTTCTTAATAACTCAATTCTTCAACCGGTCTCTGCTCTTTGTCAGTGTAAAATCTGAATCTGCTTTGATTTGATGTTCAATCCTTCACATACTGAGGAGGCAGCATATACATAAATGCCATCACAATGTATAATGCAGAAGTAAAAAAGAGCCAAAATCACCTTAGCATGTCTCTGTAGCTCTGCATGAAGCTTTAGGAGCTAATTGAGCCTACTGGGGTTCTTTCTTCATTTATAAAACTATCAAATGTGTGGCATGCCTTGGTTTTGCCTTCACATGAGTCTGTGGATGAGTTACAATGGTGAACTACCTTTAAAACTTGTTTTTTTTAATGTATTGAGGCCCAGGTGCCATTGCCACGGCCAGTGACTTCTGCAGGGGTTTGGTGCTGGGCACAGCTCAAGCTTCAAAATGGAGTGAGTCCCATGGGAAAGCAGTTGGAAAAAACAACACAAACAAACACCAAAACTGGCAGGAGAAAAATTACAGATGCTGTCTACAGCTGCCAGTCTGATACAAGCTGGACTCTGGACAAGTTGGAGCTTGTCACTGAACAACTGGAAAGAGGAAAACTGTATTTTTCAGATGAATAAGATAAGACAAGATTAATGTTTTTCTCAAAATTGGGAAGAAAATAGCATTATTTGTTTTATTAGCTCAGTCTATCCTATTTGCATTTTCTCATGTTTTCATGCACTTGGTTTCCTCCAAGAAAATAAAAAGTCTGCTGCAGAAGTTGGGGAAAGAGACTGAGACAAGATAATACTGGAAAGAAAAGCATCTCACCATCTGTCCACTGTGGTTTTTTTCCTACACATCATGCAGAAGCAGAGGTCAGTTTTGGAGCATGGATACTTTGATCCTGAGAGGCTCAGAGTTTAATTCAAAGTTATCTTTGTCTATGGAAAAAATAGCAGATGGTCTGCTAAGTGATAGCAGGATCCTGGAGAAATATTCAGAGCAGGCACCACAAAGATAATTTAACCAGGATGTCTTTCACGCTGTACTAAAGAGTGAATGAGAGCCAAAACAAACTAGTTCCAAAGACCACAATTTAGAGGGAGATAAATTCAATCAGAATGGATTCTGTTGTCCAGGAAATACTGAATTCATTTTTTCCCTCAAGTAGCATATGCACTTTTTTTTTTTTTTTTTGCTACAAATCACACCCCTAGATAACTCTTCTTATGCTACTGCATGGCACTGTCATGGACAAACCCATTCTGAAATGGTTTAATCTGGTTTAATCACTTACAAAACATTTTAGTAACAAAAACTTCGCATCTTAAAAGTTTGCACTTCATTATCCTCTTTTTTTCCCCACAAAGTCAATAGTTCTGATTTTCTAAAAGACGGAAATGAAGTGTCCATTAAGCCTGAGAAATGACAAAACTTCTGCTATGTGATGTTATGTTGTTGTGATAATTGTCTGCCCACTGCCAGTGAACTCTTGTCATTTGGATTGTGAAAACTCTCTGAACAGCCTTCCAAACTAAGAAAGATTCCCGTGTCCTAATCACACCCTACATCCTGGTGTGCTCTATAAACGATGAATAATGCTCAGCAGTCAGTCCCCACTCCTTCCTCTCTCAGCCAAGCTCTAAATGTGAGATCACACAACATGAGGGAAGTTTATAGTTGCTAAAATAGCATAGACTTAATTTCTGTCTCTCTCATGCCAATTTGCTAAAGAAGTCCAAGAGAAAATGTTGGCCTTAATTTAAGAGGTTATTTAAATACTCTGGGACAAGTAAGAGATCTCCCATCACTTTTGTAGCAATGGGGAGAAATGCACTGGTACCAGTCCAGCTAAGCCTTTAAGCAAATATCTATTTTTAAGCTCTGTGTAGACTTCAAGTAAGTCTCTTGTATGAGGCTGTAAAGCAAGGTGGGAAAAAAAAACAACAAAGAAAGATCATCTAGATGGGCAATTCATCTGTCGAGCAGAAGTGGGCCCAAGTAGTAAGTAGATCTAAGTGACAGAAAAGAGGACAATACAGAGGCAGAGAAATGCTGTCATTACCATAGCAACAGCAGAACAGCAATTATGGGAAATGCCACAGACAGGGGAAAAAATGACTTGATTTCACCTGAAATCTCGTATCTTAGGGGATGCTTTCCTTAGCTCTAGGTATGGCACGCAGTGTGTGAGTCTTTCCTTTCCCCCTAGTCCTAGAAAGGCTTGGGTTGGAAGGACCCCAAAGCCCATCTGCTGTAGGGAGGGACAAATCCCACTAGTTCAGGTTGCTCAGAGCTCCATCCAACCTGGCCTTGAAACACTTCCAGGGACAGGGCACCCCCTGGACAACCTGTGCCAGTGCCTCACCTCCCTCACAGGAAAGACTTTCTTCCCAACATCTAACCTGAATCTCCCTTCTTTTAGTTTAAATCTCTTCCCCCTTGTCCTATCACCACCTGCCCGCGTAAAATCTCTCTCCTTCTTTTTTATGAGCCCCCTTTAAGTACTGGAAGGCCTCAGTGAGGTCTCCCTGGGGCATTCTCCTCTCAAGGCTGAACAACCCAACTCCCTCAGCCTGTCTTCATAGCAGAGACATTTTTCCTGAAGTAAAGTCAAGGGGGTTTATGATTGAATGGAATAGCTATGCAAGAGTTTAATAAAGTGATTTTTGCAATAGCAAACGCCTCAGCTTAGTTTCAACGCTTCTTTAACTGGGAGGAGCCTTTCATATCTAGGTAGATTCCAATATACCATCAAAATTGCTGAGAAGTGCTAGTTTGAGCATTATATATGAGCTCTGTTATAATTCCATAAATCTGTATATCTTCTTGGACTAGAGCATGGTGCACTGGTAAAGGAGAAATGATATTTTCTGGGTGGAATTAAAATTGGAAGGGAAAAAAACAACTGTCAACATCTCCAAACAGCACCTGTGTAGCACTGCAGAGAAGGAGAGGGGAAAAAAAGAAAAAAAAAGATATTTTCCGGTCCCTCTGTATTTTGTCATTCAACCAACTATCCAGCAGGTTGTCCTACATCTATTACTGCCTTTCCTGGTTAAAGAAAAAAGACTTCCAAGCTTTTGAATAACAACACATGAAGCCTGCATTCACTTCAAGTGGAAAATATTCCAAACCCTAACCTGCTTAAAACATTCAAACCATTATTATCCACTTTCATCACTCTTTCCATATTTTGTGCTATATTTCTTGCCAAAACAGAACCTGTTATGTAAGTTTTCATCTGTATATTCCTTCAAGTACATTTCTATTAATTAGTTTTTCTCTGCTTTCCAAATTTAGCTGTTGCGACTTCTTTTTCAAATTTTTTTTAGCCCCAAACCTATTGCATTCTGCTGGTTTTAAATTAGTTCCCATGTAACGTTTCCAGATCGTCCATTTGGCTAGCAATAACACGAATTTTTGAACAAGAGAAAGGAAAAGGGCCTCTCCCCAGGGAGCAGCGAGGGACAGAGCAGGAAATGCTGCCGTGTTTGGAATACCCAGGCAGCAGGTTCTGCACAGTCAGGCTCTGCCTCCTCTGACAGCCTTTCAAATCAGTCACAAAAACTACCAGCTCTTTCCATTTGCAATACTTGTTTTCAGCCCTTTGGGGCAAACACCAAATGCTCTAAAAAAACAAAAAGCACATGAATAAGCAATAAGCCTGGGTGGACGCAGCTGAGGAGAAAAGAAAGAGTTACCAATGGGTTTAAAAGCATTTAGAGTTCAGTCTGGCTTCTGTGATTCAAAAAATGTGGTTATATAAACTTATGTATATTATAGGTTTATAAAAAAAGAGGTAGCTTACGGCTCAAGATAGGATGTTTAGGGCAGAAATCACGATCCTGAGAAAACTCTAAGCAAATTTATGCCTTGGGCTGACACTGTGAACATGTTCTGTCTCCAAGACCCATCCCACTTCCGAGAGGCAGGAGGTGAGGTAGGTGATTTCAAGGAACATCAAATATTTTGCATTTACCTCTTCATACAGCAGTTTGAGGCTGTGCTACGAGCAGACAAATGACCTTAAGACAAGTAGAGCCCTTGTGCAAACGCAGGATTATGTTCACTGAAATGTTGCCCTGGCCAGCACGAAGGCCTTGCCCTGGAAAGTCATGTTGGTGAGTTGCAATGACACACAAGTCAACATTTCCTCTCCGCTTCCTCCATTTATTCTTTATTCTTCTTACTTAGATAATGTTATGCATCATGAAAAAGCGCAACGTGCCCCAGGCAATATTTGTTTCCCAGTCTGTTGTAGGGAGAGTAGTTTTCTCCTCCTAATGGGGAAGTCACAAGTCTGGACCTGAGTGATTAATTTGGCCTCCTCCTGAGAGACTGGACAGGCTGATGTGGAATTCCAGTGGAAATGAGACTTGTGGCAGCCTCTATCCCCATTAGCCCAGGCTTAAAGTACCATTGAAGACAACCTCAAGAGGTGAGATTTTCTTTGAAAGCGGAAAAGCTCCAAGCATGAGGATTTGAATGCAAACCTAAACTGCCACACTTGAGTTACCCTGCACATGTTTTGCTGAACTCAGGCATAAACAAAACTTGCCTTTTCTGTTTTTCCTTTGCTAATCATGCTTCTCAAAATGATTGGTGATCATTCCCATAGCACTATTAAAATGTTTGTTTACAGCTCTGTAGATGTTTCTGTTGTTTTTCACCACCTGTCCTTCATCACCACCTTCACTTGGTCATTTCCTTCCTGACAGTGCCTACTGATTGCAGCACTTTCCATGTCCCCTGGCACAGGTGAGAACTGAGAGAAATAAAAATAGAGTAGACCGGGAAACACTTAAAAGCTTCATTTTTTTAATGCCATCAAATTTCTGCTAACTTCTGAAAAACAAATCAGTTGTAACTGTGTTATACCCCTCGGTAACACATCTCCAGCTCTCCGTGTCAGCTGACAAGAGTGCAATGAGGTTGTTAGATGATGGAAGGGTTAAACTGGGTTAAACAAGGTTGCTCTGTCATTAGGGATGATGTTATCTGTGACAATCAAACACTTTGCAGAGGCATCATTCTGCAATCACAGCAAATTTTTCAGGACTTACCAGCACTCCTCAAAGTGCATGAGATCAGCATCTTTCCCAGTGTGAAATCAGAGTGGATCCTGTTGTTTCTCTGTACCAGTTACCACTGCAGCACACCCTCCACCTCTTTTTTGTCAAGGACATGTATTTCCTCTTGCTGGGATTTCACATCAGTGAACCCTTTGGTTTTGCTGAGTCCTCCCCTTTACATTTCCCCAGGGCTGTGTGCGAGGTTGAGCCATCCAAGTGGTTGTGTTTCCTCTTGGTGGGGAAGCTCTCACTCTGCTCTCAAGGTCTCTGTGCTCCTGAAAGACAAAAAGTTTATTGTTATTACTCCTCTGCCTTTTCAGGCTTTATTTTCTGGGTTATTCCATACTTAGTGATTTGGTCTCACACTGATATAGCACAAAATCTAGTAAAGGACAATCCAACAAAGACTGGGCTTTTTAATGTCATCCATGTAGTATAAAGAATATTCAGTAGATTAAAAAAATAAAACTCAACATAAACCAAACCAACCAAACAACAAAGCACAAAAAAATATATTTATTTTAACAAGTGAACCCTGAAGAAGTGATGCAGGCTGGTGATTTCAGTGATTGTCAGAATGTGGAATGAATGCCTTATACGACCAGAGAAATATCACCACATAAATAACAGGATCTATATTTTAGCAGATCCATTCTCATAGCATTTTATTGTATCCCAATGCAGAAGAAACATTTTGTACTTGAGCTCCCCAGCTGCCCAGAATCCGCAGCACTTCATGAGCTGAAATGTAACTGCTACCTGCACTTGTGGATACAAACGTTATGCAAAGTGGAGATCTAAGGATGGAAACTCTTCATTCTACTGAAGGCAGCCAACAGATTTCTCACGGCCACAATTAAAAAGCAGATCATTTTCTACAGTATCAAAGCCAGCTTGAACAGAACAGCAAACCAGCTGCAATTTCAAACCACCCATAGGCAGCAGGGAGAGCAAAAGAGTCAAGAAGAGAAAAAAAAAAATCCCAAAAGTATAATAGAAATATATTTTAGTATAATTCAGAACTATAATGAGATTGCAAATTAAGATCTGCACAAACATATGGACATTTTGCCAGACTAAAGAACCATCTTTCCATTTCATTCATAGAAAGGAATATATATTTGGGCAGGAAATCATTAGGAATAATTAATTTCTATGAACATACATTGTAATTCGTCTAATTTGGCTTTACAGCATTACCCACCGCAAAACAGCACTCAAATTAAACTGTTCAATTGCAGCTGCAATAGTCATTTCTGGAAAGTACAGCATTAAAATACCCACAAGGTCAGGGGAACCAGAGACACCTGAACGAGGCAGTGAAGCTTTAAAGTTGAGGAAATTATATGCACACACACCATACCTCGAGATGCTCAGGGACTCTGTTTTTCTGAGCAGCAGCTTGAGCTGCCATTACAAGCACTACTGAAGTCACAGCAAATTCAAAAGTAATTTTGGTTTTCTTTTCTCAAGTGGCACCACGTAGCTCTGGGATAAATTACTTTCGGATGCTTTAAATGTAATTTGAAACATACCATTTTACAGTAAGGAAAACATTATTGTTTATGAATGTTTTATAATTGTATTATGGAAAAATCCATCTTTGCTCAGATGATGGCCAAAAAAAAAGAAAGATTGAAAAAAAAGCTTTGGAATGTTACTATTTGTCAGGTTACTCCCACTAGGTCAGGGGACTGCAATCACCATTTTATTTCTACCCAGCAGCCCAGTTAGGAAAATGACAACAACTGAAAATACCTTTAACTTCTCCAAAAATTATTAGAACAGTTTTATTACAATATTAATAATTAAAACTTACTTCCAAAACCGATCAACTGTAATTTTCGTATCTACGAAACCCTGCAGGAGCTGGGAATACAGAAAGAACCAATATGTAAAGAAATTAGTCTTGTAAATTTTGTAGCACTTTATCCACCTCAGTGGAGACACTAATGGCACTGATAAGTAATTTATGATGATTTAAATTTATTTCCAGACAATATGAAGGAACGACAGAGGAGGGCAAGCATTACACGAAGGAAAAGGCTGTGACCTGTGCTACCAGCCTGGTTGGGCTCTGAGAGCAGACCAAGAAGATGGTTTAGCTGTGTGTGTGCTAAACAAGTGGCCCTGGACTGGAGAAGTCGGGGATCCATCCTGCCAGGGCAGGATTTGTAGGGTTTGACCCCAAATGTGCACACGCCCAGCCAAGCTCAGCGTGACTGAGGCCACGGAGCCACGTCTGTCACCTGAGAGAAAAGGTCTCAAACAGGAGTGGGAGGGGATGGAGCATCACAGCTTCTCGAGATATCCAGTGTCATAGGTTTGCAAAAGTCTCCCTCCTTGGGGATTGAAAATAGTTTGTCCGGATGAATTTCCGGACAAAAGCCAATCAGGAGTTCAGGTGACGCCTT
>JAWMRA010000036.1:13947676-14125268 GCA_035584735.1 Pseudotriccus pelzelni
GTGAAAACAACGCAGCGTCACGCCCTCAGTTCGTATTTCACCAGTCAGAAATCACTCCCGTCTCGTTTCAGCAGGGCTTTTTTGTCTACAGCCCTGACTCACAGATGCGTTGAGCCACCAAAGGGCTTTTTTTTTCACTGTGGAAAATGAAGCTCGTACATCCCAGGCCCTGTCTCGAGCCGTGCTGCCGTACATTCCTTTCCTCCCTAAGTGTGATTCATTTGATGGTTTGAAACTTTCCTCCCAGCCACAAGTCCTGCGAAAGGCACCGCTACTTAGAAGGGATAAAAATGGCAGGCACAACTGGCCATCTTGCCTACAGACACACAGTCCCACGTTAACCTGGAATCACAAAAGCACGGATTGCACTGGCTCGGTGAGAGATGCTTGGTGAGGCCCCAGGCAGACAGACAGACCTTTTCCTCTGCTCTGACCAGGCAATTACAGTGAAGATTATAGTCTAGAGGGAGATTTTCTAGAGATCTCAGATACACTCTAAACTCCAAAACAACTGCACAGATTCTAAAAAAGTGCCCAGTGATGGAAAAGTTCCAAATACAAGATGAAGCCCTACAATAAAACCACATTTTAGGAGAAAATGGAACAGTCAAACTGGTTTGGTTTTGTCGGTTTTTTTTCCTTTTTCCCTTCCTGTAACTTGTGCTTTTACTGACAATGTGTGGCTGTTAAACAGACACAGGTCTATTTGTGAGTGACCTTCATGGACAGCGCTTTTTTGTTTTTCAAAAAAACACTGTCAGAAATGAAAGCATCAGGAGTGCGCCTTATTCCATGCAATCCAACCTTTCAACAGAGGGTAATTTTTTTTTCAGAGAGATAGCAGCTTTGAAGTTCCTGGCAAAGAAAACCCTCACCAATATTTGGAAACGCTGTTGTGTCATGTCCACTTCTCATGGGCTGGCTGCAATTTCACGCAGGGCATCATACCCAACAACTCTTGTGATACATCACAGGAATTCAAGAGAAGAAAATAATTTTACATGACCTGGAATATAAAGCCCAGCTACTGGAGGGGTTTGGGAATATGCGGTGCTCAGGATGTTGGATCTGCAGATGGGATTTATATTTATACATCTTTTCAGCTGAAAGGTTAAAAAGAGAAAAAAAAAAAAAAAAAAGGAAAAACTTTTTATGCACTAGAAAACTCAGCTACACATCTGCATTATGCATATGAAGAGATGATAAATGGTAAATATATTCACCCTGGGGAATTACTCTACATAACAAAGCAAACACATGCCCTAATCTTCATTTCACAGAAGTCTCACAAAGATACAGGAAAAAAAGCACTGAATTTCTTCTACTGAAGCCATTGGTGGGTTTTCCAGTTGGAGGAGTTTTATGCTGCTCCGAGGACAATATCTACATAATTTCAGCACTGTAAGCTTCATGTAAGAGTCCTCTGTCCAACTTCTCAGTTCACAGTTACCTCCAGAAACCTGAACAATTGTGGATCTTACTGAAACGACCTCCCAATCCTTAACTGCCAAACCATCCTCCCTTTCTGAAGGTCACTGAAAAGTCTTTCCAGTGAGATGAGCACAGGATTCAAAAGACCAGAAGGTTTTTTCATTTCAGTTTGAAGCCTACAATGAAAGTCATAAAATGATAGTTCTATTTTATTCCAGAAACAAAGGTTTAGCACGTTATTCGATGCTCCCAGTCGAGTGCATGTGCAAAGGATCTTTGGTTAACTACACAGCAGCTAATTGGAGGAGACCAACACATCACGCCATTTCTCCAAGGATTTTTTTAAGCTGACCCTTTATTGCCTCTTTTTATCTCTTAAAAGCTAATGTCACTACAGCCCTGGCAGAGTGTCACCATGTAATGCTTCTAGCACTCAGTAGCCTTTGGAAGAGCATTCCCATGGTAACACTTCGAATCCTGATGGCTACATCGTTTCAGCACAATAAGCTTAATATCAGATGCTGGAGCCATCTGTCCAGCTCCTCAATTAACATAGTTAGCTACTGAAACTTGAGCAATTACGGGTATTATTGAAATCACATCGCAATCAAGGAACAAATCCACAACACAAAAGCAGGACAGAGGAAACCCTAAAGCCACACTGAAACAGAGCTAGTATGAGTGAAAAGAGATTCATCCAGAAGGAAATGCAATTAGAACTTAATCTGGCCCATAATATCTGTCTCAAGTCCTCATTTTGGCTGTGGAGCAGTTGGAATCCTGTTCTCATTAGGGTAAATGACCGTGTGGTGCAAGGAAACAGAAAACCGAGCTCAGCACTTGCCTCCTCTATAAATAAACTTCAGAAACACCTTGGGACTGAGATGAAAGCAGAGCAGCCTGAGGCTGGGCCATGAGAAGGAAGATGCCTTTTTCTGCTGGGTTTGGACTTGAGGTAAATACCGTGCAGTCATCTGGAAGCATTAAAAACCTGGCGGATGAAAGTATACTGAGCGCAATCAAATCCCATAATCTGTGGCTACGGGGCGCAGATCACTGGGTTAAAGCAGGTAAACGAGGGCCCTGAAGGGACAGCAAACGAGGCAGACTCTCTCAGAAAGACCAAAAGCTGCAGCACGTGGTGTGTGAGGGGCGGCACCTCCAGGAAAAGCTCAGAGAGCGAATGCAGGAGAGAACCTTGTGGGACAGGGCAGTGCTGAGGGGGCAGCAGCTGGCACACGGGGCTCTGATGGAGCCTGGAGGGCCAGACACTGTCAGCAGCACCCTGAGCACCAGGGCAAGGGGCTCACCTCACCTGCCTGGAAATGGGTAGATTCAGAAGGCTTCAACTAGTTATCTACAGCACCTCAGTAGTCCTTAGAGACACATAAGCATTTCTAAAGCATGACTTATATGGCACTTTGAACATTTACTGTAGAATAAGACAAATCATTCCCTATTTCTCTCCATGGGCTATAAAAGCACTCTGTATGCCCAGCTCAGCTAGAGGTGTCTGTACTCTGGATATCTAAATTAAAGCAGCAGAGTCCTACCATGGAGTGCCCTAACAGTTGTGGTAGGAAAAAGAACTGTTTTCTTGGTTTATAGGGATCACAGTATTGAAGAAATAAATGATATTTCCTACTACAGCTGCCAAGATCTGCCCTGCTAAGTCCTTGCTAAAGCAGTTCCAAAAAGATGCTGTCAGAAACAGCAGCCTGTTACCACACCCGAGCTCCACACTGCCTTCTTTCTGTTTGCAGTGAGAGAAATTCTGCTCCCAGTCACAAAAAAGCTGTAGGAAACTGTATGAAAACAGTATCAAACAATAAGTTTATGTCAAAAGACATGATGGTCAAACGTGTCAGCAAAAGAAAGGCAAGGTACAAATGAATGCACTGGCAGCAGTTTGTTCCCTCACAGCAAGCACTGCTGCACAGCTTTTCATCTTTCAGTTCGTGCTGGTTTTGATATTTAAGTGTTACTGTCAGGCTTGAGTACTTCAGGTACTTCTATTTCTTGGCTTGAATCTGTTAAGGGAAGCAGCAAAGCCCAGGAAGTCTTCCCATACAGCTGTTTGTTTTGCAGTCTCACGTTCCCAGAGCCTCCTCCTGCAAGTGAAGAAGAGTTCACTTTGCATGAGGGCTGAATGGCCTCCCTTCCACCACCCTGGGCTTTTCACTCAGGTCACTTCTCAGTTTGCTGCAACAACCTCCCCTGTTCCCATCAGTCCCTCTGTCCTGTAGCTTCTACGTTCCCTCCAGCTGAGACACAAGCACATTAATCACAAATACCGCTTGTGCTTAAAGGCATTGGCCATGAGAACTCCTCTCCACCGAAACTCAGAGCCTTGCCAGCCCTTGGCAGCTCCCTGCAGTCAGACATCAGTGCCTCGAACTCACTTCCCTGCTTGTTTTTCCCCCCCAGGCTGGATTCCCATGCAGGAGGCAGAGAGGTGGTGAGAAAAGGCTGACTCCAACCCAGCCTCTGTTGTTTGCCTGGTTCTCCCCTAGATGTTTATCTGTTCATAGCTGCTATTCTATTACCTTAAGAAGAACATATCATGGAGTAAATCCCGGTTTTCCTTAGAGGGATACAGGGGATTTTGATAACACAGCAAAGCTCCCTTATGTTCCTTACAGGGTCATGATGCTCTTTGCTCGTGTGTTTTTGCTGCAGATTATTAAGCCTGCTCCTTATTACAAGAGACATTTTTCTGGTTAGAGCTATTCACAGCACAACATTAATTTTCCCCTCATTTTGTGTGAATGTATTGATCTGGCCACAGCTACAATTCATGATGTGTTTTGCTGCTGCTGCACTCAGGTGCTTGAAATAATATTGCCATGTAAAGCAGAGCTATTAACTGCAGCCTAACATCTACCAGCCAGTGGTGTGTGATAGCAAACCAGGGAACTATCCCAAAGGGAGAACTCAAAACATGTAAACATAGTCTAGTGAGTCAAATAACGATAATTGTTTTCAATACCATTCAAAAGCAACATTCAGATTATGAAGTTAATTCTCTGTACTCACTCATCCATTGGGTTGCAGTTATTATAAAACCCAGCTATTACTGGGTTCTTTTTTACAGCTTAACAGTAAATGAGCCATATGTGCCAGACTGACCCTTTGTCACATTGCATTTATGAACTCAAGCCTTAAAACAGTGCTCATTACACCTAAAATCCATTTAATGTTTATACAAGACTGTCCACCCTCTTGCAATCAGAGATATTTCCCATCTTTTTAATCCTGTGTGTCATCAATATTGGGACTCTGCTATTAAAAAATAAAACCCCAGCTATTGCAGACCTTGCAGAAGTGACTTGGCTGGAGCCACTCTTCCTTTCTGTTGGCTGAAATTGCAATACTGTAGTACCTTTGCCTCCTCCCAGCAGCACCAGCCACATTTCTAACTGAGAGAAACCATTTATAACAAAACCCTGCTCTGGTTTGGGTTCACCCTCCTGCTCACAGGATTAGCTTTGCCTCTGAGTGCTTTCTGTGATTGCGTCTCTCCCAGGGAGAAAGCTCTGATGCTCCCTGAGGAGGCAGGAGGCCTGAGCTGCTGCATCCTGCAAATCTGTTATCATTTCTCCTGGGTCTGGTGAGGGATAGATGGATAAATAACTAATGCCTGTCTTTTTAAATCCAAATACATTTGCCAGGGAGTGGTTTTTTATTGCCAGTGGTGTTGTTTGTTTGGTTTTTTAATAATCAATACACGGTTTAAATATTTTCCCTTGCATTTTCACTGAGTGGCAATCACACAACCCACAACTGAAAACCACAAATTGTTCATCCTGTGAAGGTCCAGAACCACAACTTCTTATTTACTTCTCAGCAGATTGTTATTAAATCAGACAAACATATGCATACATTAATCACTTCAGTGACCCAGTATAGCCTTAGGAACTGTACCATAAACCAGCACATGCATAAGCTTTATAATTCATTACCAAGTTGTCCACAGGGCAGAGCTCAGTTTGACTCTGCAACAATTTTGCACTAGCGAATTTCAAACTAGCTCATTTGGTACTAAAAAATTGTAGAAATACTTTTATTTTGGTGTTGTTTCATAGTGCAAATTCTACGGTAAAAATTTTTTAAGATTGTTTTTAATGCTTCAATATTTTTATGCAGCTTTGTGACTTCAGACAAAGCCTGCTGTAATTTTTTAAGTTTCCAGAGTGTTTTGTGAAAGTATTAACTTTAATTTTTAAAGAGGGAAAGTTAAAAAGTTTTCATGATCTTTAAAATTATTCATTTAAAAGTTTTGTGATTTGTAGACCTTAATCATAAAATTAGAACTCCTGGGGTTGCCATTCCTACTCCAATATCTAACTTATGGAAACTGGAGAGGCAGAGAGACTGTTTCAGTCCTAAACCAAGACCTGAAAAATGATTTTATGCTACCCTACTGATACAACAGGGTGCAGCAAAAACGTTATTTTTCGTGCTCCCAACAGGACAGGGCCTTTAAGTGTGATGGCAAGTGTGGAAAACAGCAACCCACTGAAGATGAGCAAATCCACAAGACAATTGGCCCTTCATGTACCTCCTCATATGATCAGTATGCATTTCTATCTTGCATTCTCATCGCTTATCTACCCATCTGATCCTCGTTATCTTGTTCATAACCTCCATATTTGGGCCAAAAGAAGGGGGGAAAAGACCAAACTGAAAAAAGCAAAGCCATTATGAACGCGCTGAGGCTGCTGGCCCTACATGTCAGGACGATCCAGCATATTCATCACCCCAGTAAAATTGCTGGTGTGGACAGAATGCAAATTCTATCACAGGAGAAGAGGTATGTGAGCACCTGTTTGCATCCCAGAGAGCCAGGGGCCGTAACCAGAAGATAAATAAGACCATTCCAAGTGTAATGCTGACTGTACCGTACCGAATTTGCTAATAAAACCCCTCCATGCCTGAAAGCCAGAGAGCCTGAGAAAATGTGCTTGCAAGAATTGCTGTGGTGTGAGCTGAGTTATGACGGGTGTGCAGTCATGGAGTGAAAATGGCAAGGCAAAAGTTAACACGAGACCACGTGAAGCCATTAGGAGCCCACCAAGCTGTGTGCAAAATGACAAAATAAGGGTGTCTAAATTCCCCTGCAAATCTGATAGACTGTGGGCTGGAAGCAAAGAAATGAGATGAACAAGGGCTCATCTACATTAGAAAGTTTTACTGCTTTAATTAATCCAAAACCATAATTAAAGCTGTGAAATCTTTCTAGTGTGAATGCAATTTTACTGGTTAAATGAACAAGCTCTTGCAGCTCACTATGGTTCAGATATATCATTTACCCATCTGACTGTAATATACCCAGTTTTCTTCCACAGACAGTCCTGGCTACCAATCTAAACTTCACAGAGAAGTTTCATATCTCAGAATAGTGCAGAAATCGTACAAGTCTCTCAGATGAATGAAAGAGAAAACAATTCGCATTATTATTTATGATCTTCACAGTTGTGCTGAAGTTATGTAACTTGAAAGGGTCATTTCCTCTCACTCAACATATAAATATTCAGATTTATTTTTTTTCCTGCTGAGCACTGGGGCACTAAGCAAAGCAATGAATGACTAAACAAAGCAGTCTCATTTTGAGACTAAAAGCACGACTGGCGTACACACAAAAGTCAGAGAGCGTTTTATGTGGCTGGCAAATTTAGTAGAGGCTCTTTCTGTTGTTTTGCATTCACAGTCCAACTGATTTATTTCAAATCTCCATCCGCAGCAATTATACAATTATCCCTGCCTTTTCTCCTCTTGTCATCATCCTTTTATTGTTTACTTGGGATCACTGTATCAACATCTGCAGGACCTGAATGCCTGCAGAATTTGGAGACCCAGATTCCCAGAAGGGCTCTTGGGCCTCCATCTGACTGTGGCTGCAACTGCTTTTACTCGATGTTTGCACAGCAGCTTCCCTGAGTGGAAGCCCTGAGAGGAGTCTCAATGGAACAGCATCAGTCAGGACTCCCAGGTGACATTCAGGAAATAAAATGGGATGTTGCTCGTGCACGTGCTCTGCATATTCAGTGGCTGGATGGCAGTTTGGACTTGATACACCGTTGGTGCACCATGGCTTGGCTGCCGAGGCAGAACACACAGGTGACCTTGCAGACTTGTGGTTAATGGGAAGAAACTCTCAGATAACAGACAAACTGAGTTTTCCATCTCTGATTAGGACTGGGTGACCTTCTCTCTTGTAGAACCGAATGCACAAGCAACTAGAACGTTTGGTATCTCCTCCCTCCTGAGACTCTGCGGTGTGTGGGGCCCTGCAAGATAAGAGCGCTCAGCTTTCATGTTCTGCTGGAAGAAGAGCAGCCTCCCTGCTGTTCAGGCAGCAAGCAGGATTGGCAGATGTCAATCAGCTTCCACAAGACTGCAGCGTGGCTAAGGAAGGTGGCCCTTTTGCATTCACGTTCACGTGGGAAGGTGGAAGCTGCCAGTACTCTGGAAGAACTCATCTGCACTTTACACAGTCTGGGTTTCACCCTCTGTGCACCAAAGTTCAGTTCTGACTGATTCGCTTTTTCCTGATGTAAGCAACTTCTAAAAAGTTCTCTCTCTACGTATATATATATATATATCAATATATAGACAAATAGGTGAACACACACACTCTTGTGGGCGTGCTCTTGAAAATGGGAGAACAAAGTAATTCCCCTGTGAAGAGTCACCCACAATTTGTAACCAGTAACACGGTGTGTCACATTAACTGCTCCATTCTGAACGTCCCTAAGGAAATGCAAAGATTTTTCATCTGAGAAAACTTGATCAAGGCAGAGGGCATTCAGCAGTCTGGGCAGGGTAATTTAAAGAACGAAGGACAAATAAGTTCTCACTTCTGACGTAATTTTGAAGACTCTTTATGCTGACTTAATATGTATTGAGCTGTACTGAGAAGCTTCGACCTTTTTGTTTCAGCGCAGTAGATTCAGAAATGAAAATTTATAAACAGAATATACAAAGAATCAATGGATACATGGCCACCAACAGTCATGAGACAGCAAAACACTACGGATTTGAGTAGCACCCTGATTGGAAACTGGTCTCCCCTCCAAAAAAAAAAAAAAAAGGGAGATTAACAATAAAGTTCTTTTTCTAGAGAACATGGGTACTAAAAAGATATTTAATTCAAACCCATCAGGATTCCTCTCAATGCTTATTATTGAGATACTACAATTTTGCTTTGAAAAATTCAAATGTATGTTCAATTTGACACACAGTTTATTTTGCAGCAATCTAAGTATTTCATTCCGAACGAAGAAAATAAGATATCGTCGAAATGTGGTTTTCAAAAAATGGTGTCTCTGTTATTTTACTGCTTTTTTCAACTTGACAGATGAGTTTTCCCTCACAAAAGCCAGCTCTATCAAGATTCTCTTTAGCCTAGCTTTAATAAACTCCCTCAGAACGGCGACAAAAATGAAACATATCCTGCTTTGTGGCAGTTGTAACTCACCCAGAATTACTCGAGAGTGTAAATAGAATCTCTCCGTGGCTACAGGCAGATGAGTCAAAACAGACAAAAAACTTCCTCAAAATTCATTCCCCCCACACACACCTCCCCTTGATTTCTCCATGTATTTTCCAGTGTGGTTCCCAAAACCTTTCCCCGAGGTTGGAACAGGTCAAATTTGTTACCTTCGTTCATTCCGTGTGCCTAAAAATGTGATTCAGCGAAGCAAATAAGTGTGATTAAAGAGAGTCATGTTAGTGACCAACTCCAGTGGGGATGTGAGCAAATGCTGGATGTTGAGCACCCAATTCCTCACCCTGGGCCCAATTATAATGTCTCATCCCCGAGCAGGACTCTCCCTCAGCCTTCAGTAAGAGCCTCATTACTCGGCAAGGGCAAAGTTAATTGGCCTGTGGTTCCATTTTCGCAAAACGAAGGTTTTAAAAAGCTCTGCTTTGCACATTACAGCAAAACCAAGGTGTTTGAAAGCTTTTTGTGGCTGTGCAGATGAAAGGAGAAGACAGAAGGAAAAGCCAGTCTGAGAAACGAGAGCTCAGGTTATGCTGTCTGGGATTCAGACTGTCTTCTTCAAGCAGAGTCTCTCCACGTCACCCTCCAATTTTCTACCAGTTTTGCCCAGATCTCTCTGGTTTTCCCCAGAAATCCCATCCCTGAACAGAGATGCCTCTTGGAATGTAAACTTTTAGAATATATGTGTGTTTCCAGAGCTGAGAAACTAAAAAACTCCCAATCAACCTTTCAGAATGAAGGCTGCAAGAAACACTGCAGGAAGGGACAGCTAAGCTGTAAATTAACACAGGGTGGTAAATAAGGATGGCATGAACTCAATTAAATGATATGTGGCACTGCCATAAATCAGCACATTCTGATTCAAGGAATGTAATCATTAGGATGAATCCTGGAAAAATTCTGAAGTAGAATATCTCTGTTTTACACACAGCTGGTTCCTCAAGTGACAGAAAACAGAATAACATCACTATGTTCTATTAGTACATTAATATTGTCAAGCCCAGGAAAAAGCTTGGGATAAAAAGTGTCAGTTGCCAAAAATTATTTTTTTCTCCTTGACTTCCCTGTGAATTGCAATTAAAAACCCTTGCTAATCTACATTGTTTAGTTTTTCTGTGGCTGTTGAGTCATAACTCCCTCTCTAAAAACTTCAATAGATAATTGAATTAGATACCAGAATTTCTTCCATGAGCCCCACAACTGGGCACATTTCCATCTTAAGTATTACTGTCAAGACTGGGGAAGGTTATTGGTGTACTTAAAGGATGTAAGGCCACTAGAAGTGGATTTTTCTTATCTAACTAACCCTCCTCTGTAGTCAAAGAATGGAGATGGTAAGTGCCATCCCACAACATTTTCATCTGTCTCGGAAATCAGTTCACTCTCCAGTGTCAGCTCTTTCCCCAGATTTTGATTGTGGAAATGAATGCATTTACATTAATGCATTATATGTAGAAATTGAAATATAGTATTATAAAATATAATAATAAAATATGGTAGAAAATAAGCCCGGAAATGCCATCAAGCCACACATTCTATCCTTTCTCCCAAAGAAGCTTGAAAACTTTATTCCTTGACACAGGCTTTCCAAAAGAGTTATTTAGAAAATGCCATGACTGAAATTCTACTTTCCTCCTAAACCATGTGGTCTCATACTTCTCTTTAACTGACAAGCCGAGGCAGCTAAAGCAGCTAACACCATTTAATTGACTTAAGGCTGGCAATTCTCCAAAGCAACGAAGAAAAGCTGGGAAAAAACCCCATCCCTCTTCCTTGCAGGCAAAGCTAAGGGACAAAACTGAGGCAGGATTTATGACGTGTACACAAGGAAGGCAGGTGCCCCATTATCTTAAAAGCACCGGTGAAATTTAATATGTTAATCCCTTCAAAACAACTCCGAGAATCCCAATCCAACAAGAACGAGCGTTACCTCTTCATTAAAGGAGCCATTTGCTATAACAATATCGATTGTGCATTAATTTAAACCACACGCTTACATTCAGCTGGTACTTGTTAAATACCTGCTAAGAGTGAACGACAAGCACCGATGAGGTTTTCAAGGGAGCGCCACAGGCAAAGCTGCTGGGATAGCCCAGCTATACATTGCCGTGGAGAGGGTTCCAGACAAACAGGTAAAGGCATGAAATAACTTTATCACAGCAGCTCAATAAAGCAGCGAGTTCTAATAAGCTTAAGAACTTGCCCGAGGAGAGTTTAAAGAGGGAAGCAAGGTAGAGCCGCACAGTGGAGGATTAATCACCTATGCAACGTATTATAAAATTCGCTATTTGATATTAAACTCCCCCCATCCTTTAAACATTCCTCCCTGCTGCAGCATGTAGTTTTCTGTTCTACAGAGAAGTGAGTTTAAACTCCCTCCTGGTCCTTTTGGGGTTTGTTTGGATCCAATCTTACATGTTGACTTACAGAGATGGAGGCATTATGGTTTTCAAGCTGTTTCTTTTATTCAGCTCATGTGGTCCTTTCTGCAACACTGTTCTATAATGTCCCGAGATTGTGCATTGAATTGTTTTTAGGAGCAGTATGAATAAAGCATAAAGAAAACAGAACTGGAATTTCAATCATTATTTAACTGCTTTTCCACTTTGCCCGAGCCTGAAACCCAATGCACAAATTTGCATTGGCAATAGTGGAAAAAGTGAAATAGTTTTAATAAATTATTCTGAAAGATATTAGATAGAGGTCAATTCCCAATTCTTTTGAACTCCATCACAGAACTCTCATTTAATTTTCTGGGAATAGAATTTGGCCCCAATCACTCATAAAATGGGATTAAACTTCTGGCTTCCTGCCCAGAGTCTGGAATGAAAGAACACCTATGAAAATCTGCAGAATCATAAAACAGAGCTTCCTAAAGAAAGGAAAGCCTTATATGTAGCTTTATGGATTTTTTTATTTTTTTTTTAGATCCTTAGACTGGCACCTTCAACATGAGCCAGCTTATGCTGTTATTCATAAATTAATTAAAATGCCTGAAGTCAGAAGCAATTTCTTGAACTTGCCTTGAATCAGTGGGCTTTCCACATTTAAACATTTTTCAGCATGCATTTAAAATTGAAGAGTGAGTATGAGCAGCTATCATTTCTGTAAGACCATAATAAAGGTCAAACATTTGTTAGATGGAAAGTGACATTAATACCTCCTGAATTCTTATTAGAGGAGGTCCATCATGGTATCATTTTCTTGGAGAGCAATAGGTCAGCTGTCAAATCTGTCACCGTGTCTGACTCTATTTTCCTGGTCCCAAGACAGGACCAAGGAGAACAGAAGGAAGCCAAAGAAATAACACTGCTCAGAAGCACCAATTTGATGGTTTTAATTAAAGACACAAGTTCAAGCATATGGCAGCGCATTACCTGGAAATCCTAGAGCTGATTCTTCATGCTACACTGACCTCAAGAAATTGAGTTGGAATACAGGACTGCACGAGCCACTTGCATTCTTACCTAACAACCAAGCCAAGACACAGGAAATATTAGATTTCAGCTGGAACTGGCTTCTTATCCAAGAGAATCAGAGAATGACCCCCATGGCATGGTATGTCCTGGCCTTAGACGCAAGCAGGTTACAGAGAGGAGTTTTGCCTTCCACCCCTGAAGCAGCTGAGTGTCAGTAACAGGCAGAAATGTGGCTCCATTTCCCCTTCACACTCACTAATTAGAGACCAGGAGCTGTGTGAGAGGCCAGGTACCTGCAAATACTCTGCACACAGCTGAGTGTTTCTATAGACCTGACATTTACCATTGGCATGATAAATACTCAGTAATTGCTGAGGAAAGGATCGAGTGTCAGTCAAATCACTGATAAAGCAATGGTCTGTCCCCTCCCCAAACCAGACCTTGCCTAATTTTCTGACTCGTTTTGACAGCTGGGCATCTCAAAGCATCATAATATTTGGTTAGTTGATTAGTATAGACTTATAAAAAAATACATTTACAATATGAGAAAAGCAATAAAACCAAAAATGCAGTGAAAGGAAAGACATATTTTACCCAATGTAGTCACGCTTCTGGTTTTAAATGTCAGTGAGGACTAGCCAAGCTACTTGTGTTTTATGTATTTATGCATGTTGGTTTAAGAAGAACATAAAATTATGTAAGTGGAAAATATATTACTTTAAGTGCAGAAGGCAAGTCAAGCGAGGGGAAAAAAAGAAAACGGAGGAAGTTACTCCTGTGTTGCTTGTCATTAAGAAGTAACTGCACTTTTTTTTTTTCAAACCAGGCCAAGACACAGAAAATCTTATTAGAAGAAAATCCATTACTAAAAGAGAGAGGGGCAGGGAGGGAGAAGAGAAAGGAGGCACCGAAATTTCTAAGAATCAATAAAGAATGAAAATACAGGGTAGCCAGGGCAAGTCATGAATCTTTTCTATAAACTTCCCCAGTTTTATCCCCAGGATAATTCAATGATATGTGAGCCCCAGGCACGAAAGTTTAAAAATATAAAAGCAATGAAAATAGTCAGGATTCACAGAAATATAAACCCAGGATGTTTAAACAGGGCTCTCTCTTCTATTACACTGTTTGGTAAACAGAAATACCCAGCCCAAAAATCAACTGTGCTCCGATGGCTTCGGTGGAATGACACTGATTTTTACCAAGAGAGACAGAGACAGCTTTCCTGTCTTTAAAGGACCTGAACAAAGCTTCTTCCTCAGAATTCCCACATCCAAATCCAGATCTAGGCATCGATTTTTTGCAGCTCAGGTTCCACCATGAGTATAGAAATTTTTAGCAGCAAGTCTTTCAAATTCCTTTCTATAATTTCACAAAATATGTGCTTTTGATTCACTGTCAGTGTGCAGTATACACACCTCTTGGCAGCACCCAGACTCCAGAGTGTTAGCAGTGACAAATCTTACAAAAACTTCCCCAAAACTGTGCTAAAGAAGGGTTAATTTCTTTGGAGAAGTGAGGAAGAGAAATAGTTTCACCACTTGATTAAAAAAATTCTCCCCCAAATAGGACAATACTGAACTGAGATGGGATAACCAATTTTAAGTAATTTATAGTCATGATTCACAGAAAATAAGCTGAACACATGATGACATAATTTATAGGAATGAAGGCAAGCTTTAATGAAATGAATGAAAGTTCTGAAGATGCAGAGAAAAGTATTTTCTGTATTATTTACATATGAAAATGCAGGAAATTTTTCATACTGGTCTAAAATACATTTCTCAGAGGTTCAGTTCCACAGGTAGAGTGAACCTGATAGAAGATTGATAATATGAAAAATTAACAAGGAAGAATATACATTCCTAGCAGTATGCATGTAATTCCAGAGAATCTCCTTCCCTGAAGAACTCTCTTTGCCAGTATCCACATATAACCCAAAACCACAAGTAATTATTTTATTTTTTTTGCTGTTAGATGTCTCAGGTTTGGCATCCTCCAGGTTTTATCCAAGGCTGCCAAAAAAACTTCTGGTACATATTAATATTACGGATTTAGGAAGAGTTTTTCCTGGTTTTAGCTGCCTCCTAAAAGACTGTAGAGGACTGTAACACGTACTTAAAAATCCATTATTAATACCATATTAGCATTTTGAGTCTCTAAGGAGGTAGATGTTGTTGCAGGTTACCCACAAAGAATCTACTTTCGGTAATGAGGAGCGGAACTCTGACATCTGTCAACTGAGCAAATTCCACTGTTTTGTAAATATTGATCAAACAATCATGGCTAATGATACAACTCTAAGTGAATTAGACAAATGTTCCCACATGGCCATCAATTTAATTTCCCAGACTAAATTAGCTTCTTTTGTAAAGCAAAACCCTTTTAAGGAAGATAAATTGTTCGGTGACATCAACGTCCATTTCAATTATGGCTTCATCGTGGCAGAGGCTGCTCTGCATAACACACCTGCTGTTCACCTGGTTGTGCTGTGGGAAAACACAGTGGGAACCACGTGAGACTAACCTTGAACATCTATTTCCCATTTCCCTAAAATATGGGATAGCTGATGTAAGTGATACCCAGGCAAGTAATTTTTTTTTTTTTTTTTTTTTTTTTTTGGACCAGCTGGCACAACCGCCCCAGCTGAAATCACCATTCTTGGAAAATACACCGATTTAATTCACCTTAGCACAACTGTGTCTCAGAACTGTGCTGGAGATAA
Organism: Pseudotriccus pelzelni; assembly: GCA_035584735.1. NCBI lineage: Eukaryota > Metazoa > Chordata > Aves > Passeriformes > Tyrannidae > Pseudotriccus > Pseudotriccus pelzelni. The sequence continues at coordinate 13,962,759 of JAWMRA010000036.1, forward strand.
GAGCTGCCAGATGAGCACGAGGGTGGAGATGAGGGGGGGGACAGAATAGACCAAAAGGATTCTTGCAAATGGGCAGAGAACACTTAAAACCAGACTAATTACCTCTCAGGAGTAATTCATGCATCCCTCTCCGGCCTCCTTCAGTGGAGACAAAACTGCTTGAGGTTCAGCTCAACTGGCCTCAATAAAGCAAGAAGGGAGGGGCAGGGGAGGGTTTAATGGGTTTAGATGCTAACGGGTTTAGATGCTCCCCCCTCAGATGTGAAACACTGCTCACTGAAGTGGGGTAGCAGCTCCCCACTGACTTCAGTGGACTTTGGAAATTCTGATATAGAACATGAAATGCCTTTTTATTTCTGTGTTTTAGTCTTTACTGGGGGCAATTCATCAGTTTTGAGAGGCTAGAAAGGGTCCTTAAAACTAAAGGGTGGCTTACTTGCATACAATTTTTTTCAAAATGTTGAAGTTGAGATTAAAATAACCCCCTCCTCCCTTTTTCTTTTTTTCTTTGGTGAAGATGACTACATTTTTAACACCACTTTGTGACCAAAAAACGGCTATTAACTCTCTTTTTCTCAAATCTTTTCCTTGATACATCCTAGCTGCTTTTAGGGGACAGAAAGGAAAACCTGAGTAGGTAGTTGTTCAAAATTGTAAGTACTTTTGCCCTCCCAAGAAAGACAGCTGATGTTTAAATGGTCTTGTCTCACACAAGGAAAGAAAAAGCTTTATCACTGCTCTGTGCATTTAAGGGCTGCCCAGCAGAACCAGAGCACAGCATGAGCCTCAAAGCCCTGCTGTTACATTATGCAAAAGCAGACAGTAAAAAAGGAAGAGGTTACAGAGGCAATTTACATGTTGCATTTAGAGGTTAATAAAGCTCTTTTTTGAAGAGAGGGCTAGATTTTTAGGATATTCAGGTGGCTAACTCAATTGGAATAAAGAGCCTAAATGCCCTTAAATCTCCCTTGGGGGTGCTCATTGTGGCCATTTAGTTTCAAGAACTGTGATGTTATCAGAACTATGAAGCAAGTCAGATTTAGATTATGAGGAAAAAGAATTATGTTCCTTTTTCTCTATTTGATTTGTGTCTTTCTGCATGTTTGACCCCATTTTGAAAAGAAACATCCCAAGGATCCATTTGAGTAAATGAGAAGAGAGTTTGCTGTATAGTAACAGGGCACTCTGCAGAACAAAATATTTTGGGAATTTGGTCGAAGGCTGCAAGCACATCACGGATCAGAGCTGCTTGAAACATCTTCCATACCTTAAACCAATGCTCTTCCCTAACAAGTGTCATCACTATCACACAATTTTGCGTAAGGAAACCCACCTCTTCCCTAAAAATATCTGACCTGATGAGCCTGCCTGCTCCACGAATACTTAGCAGCAGTGCAGTTAAAGGCCTTGGACGACGTTGTTATCCTGGTCCGATGTTGCACGTGCTGGGAAAGCATTTCTGGCTGTCCTGCCCTACAGGAACCTGCTGCTAATCTCTGTGTGTTATGCACGTGCCAGTACAGAGAATGAGAGAATATCCTGAGCTGGAAGCAATCCCCAAGGATCATCACATTCCATCTGCTGGCCCTGCACAGAACCACCCCAAGAATCGAACCGCGCGCCTGAGAGCCTTGTCCAAACACCCCACACCCCTTCCCCTGCCAGCCCACTGATGACTGTAAATGCAACATCATTTCTGACACTACAACCCAGCTACCCCCTTGGAGCGATCAAGAATTATTTTTTGAGCAAGAAATCCCTTGTTTGCTGTCATCTCTGAGCTGAGGGCATGTCATGTGTCACCTCAGTCTGTGGCTGCTCTGTTTGCAGCTCATTCTCGTGTCACTCCTGGGCAAATCACGTAACATGCAACATGTCTGCTCTCCACTTCTATTTACTACAGACGTCTCCATCCAATTTGCAGTGTTGTAAGAAAAATCTACCAAAAGTTCTAAAGAGTTACTGTGAATAATTGATGGCCACCCCAGGGCTAGCCGGAAAATGGAACATCTCCTCCACGACTCATTCCAATATTTGTTTTCGCTCTGAATCCAAATGAAAGCCTATGAATCAAAATGAATTGTACAAATTCATGTAAACATTTCCTTCCAATAAACATGATCCTATGAATCACTTAAATGAAAGTATTTCCAGGAAAAGATAGATCTTTTTCTAAACACTTGTTATCTGGGAAACAGGTGATGATGGGAAGGCTGATTTATGCTCACACAATCAGATCATGGAGAGCTGGATGAAAGAGTTACTTCTCCAGAGTGCCAGCCTCAGAACCAATTATTTAAACGAAAATTATGCCCTGTGTGGCTTTTAAAAGGTTTATTTTTCATATCTGCCAGGCATCATTGCAGAAACACCTCTCTCTCTCTTCCTGCCTGTACACATCACACACAGGCTACACACTCCCCAGTTAATCAATACTACTCCTTAACCAATTAAAAATTTGAGACATACAATACTGATGGTGGTTTTCTTTAATGAAGAAATTAATCTTCAGGCAATCTTTTTTTTTCCCTTCCAATGTTTTATACCTCCAATCCGGATGTGCGGACTTCTTTATACCTCTAAAATGGAGATGCTGCTGGACATTCCTGATGACATTGCCAGACACCAATTTAATATTTAACCTGGGTGAAGGATTATTTAATAGTTTGTATAAGGACTGATGTACAGGCAAATGTTCTCTTTTGGATGGCCTCTTTGGGTTCTATTATTGTTTGGGGTTTTTTTCTCTGAACTGGGTCAATATCTGCCTCATTAAATGTCTTCTGAGACTTGACCCATTATTCTGAACAGTCCTTTAAGACCTCCCAAGAGAGGGATGAAAGCAATCCAAATTGCTGGTTTGGTTGGTTTTTTTTTTAGGCTGCCTGAATTATCTGAACAGTTCTCTGAATAATCAGGAACAATTAAGTCTCACAGTATGAAAGCCCACAGGAAAAGGCAGGCAGGGGAGTTCAAAAGATGGAGCTGGGATAGGGATGCTCAAATTTCTGCTGTTCTGTCCAGGCCCAGCATAGAAAAGGGGGCATAAAAGAACACACTGATGCATTTTTCTATGTGTAGATGTAGGCAAGGACTCTAAAGTCTCTTTATGAAATTGTCACAGCACTTTCATTCCTCACAGAACAAGGAATACGTGAGAAACAGCAGCCTGGTCTTCGCCACAGCCCAACTTTGATCAAAACCAAACAAACACGCTAATACCCTTAATTCTGAGAACTGAATGCCTGCAGTTCATGTACTTAGTTTCTTCTTAATATCATCAGTGAATAGTAGGCTAAAGAGCAGATTTAAAAGAGGCAATTTCCTTTGATTAATTCAATTGTCAAAAGTAAATAAGTACAACTGCAGAAATTGAAAAGGAAAGATAACATCCCTCATTTGTTAACATTGCAGTTTCCTCTCCTGAGGCCTGTTGCACCTATCATGGATTAGCTGCCTGTTGGATAGATTATATGTCTGAGTTTATCCAAATTTTCTGACATCCATAAATTCATCACTAAAACCAATTATGTATCTTTCAGAAGGTACTTTGTGGGATTTTTTTTACCACTGACTTCACTGAACGTCGAGACACTTCTGAGTGCTTTTGTTCAGCGGACATGGGTAAACATCACTTTCTAAATTCCACTGCGATATTTGCAAGAAAACATATCTGCTCTCTCAGGAATGAAGCCTCATGTCCTGAGACAGGTAGATAGATGGAGAGGTAAACAAGGAATCTGAGTCACCGAGAAACAGAAAAAACTATTCAATACCAAGAAAAGTCTCTATTTGTGAGACACAGAAATGCTGGTTTGAGATGCAAAATAATACAGGAATAAATTCTCAGGGCTTTTGTTTCAAATATTAAGCCTTGAAGATTCAAGATCCAATTCAGTGTCTTTTCTTTTTTAGAAGTCTGTGTTTCCTGCCACAATTTCAGTTTATAGGTATTCGTCTCACTGTCACAAAGCAAAATTTTCCACACAGCCTTTCTCCTTTTTTATGAACAAACATTTTGTTGGTTCAGTGCCGGGTTCAATTCTAGTGTAAATTCAAATAACATCAGCTGGGTGAGTCAACAGCAGCCAAATGAAGGAAGAATCTTCCAGCAGACACTCTTTTCCCCAGAGACAATGTAATAACCGACAGTCCCTTCTGACTGCAGACATTTTATTATCTGATTGAACCTGGAAAAACATAGATGGTTGTACAGATTGGATGCCTCACCAGTACGCTAAAACAAAACTGGAAATCATTTGTTCATCCTAATTATTTTTTTTCTCAAATGTATCAAAGTCTCGTCTCTCGGTCTTCAAAGGCCCCTACTAAAAACTGAAACAGTTTTGGTTCCAGCTCCTGCCTTTCCCACAGGCTACTGCTAAGCTTACTGGAATCAGAGCTTAAACTGCACAACTGCTGAGAGTTGGCTTAGCAACAGACATTCATTTCAGAGATGCTTTTGCGTTAATTAGTATTTAGAATTAATTCTAAATGCTATTAAATGCTGCACCGTGATTGGTTTTGTGGATGTCCCTGAGAATTATGCTCGTGGCTGTGGATATTTTATAACAGAAAAGGTGGAGTGACATCAACGCTTTGTGGGGGCAGTTGTGACTGCGTGGAGAACAGTAATTCTAAATATACAAAACATGCATTATTTAATAACTTCGGCACCGAAGGAAACGCAACATTTTCAGAATTTGGATACGGATCCAGATCGTGGTTTCATAGCTGGCCTAAATCAGTGTAATGGATCAAATGAAAACTCCTTGTCCAAACATCTGCGGCTCCTCAAAACGTGACCTAGTGAACCACGACCAATTCAGCAGGTCATGGCAGAATCACGAGCACTGAGTATCTGAGTCTGCAGAGACTGAGATGTTATTTTGTTCTTGAAAACGGATGACTAAAAATGTTTTCACGGCGGCTAATTGAGTAAGAGCACGGCGTGATTGATATGAGCAACTTCAATTTTTCAAAAGCAAAAGGAAAATTACTGAGAAGCTCTGCTGTGATAGCAAAAATAAACTCCATGTACTGGTGTTGTGAATAATTAAAGAAATTCAGTGTTGGCACAGATACAGCGTTTACATAAGATGTGAAGGGGGAAGAAAGGGTGGGATCAAGGTCAAAGAAAATATGGACTGTCTTACATCTTATTTGATCTTTGTCTATAGTTGAAAGCAAGTGTAAGACATTTTAATTTTGTTTCACTTCTTCAGCAGAAAACCAAAGCCCAAAGGCAATAGAGAGTACCTGGGGAATTTATCTGAATCCTTTTTCTATGAATCTGTTGAAAGAGAAAAAGAAAAAAAAAAATAAATCTCAACAGATAGAGCAGAATGACAGATTTCACCCGAAGTGAGCTATTCCAGAAGGGAAACCCAAATGTGCCTCATAAAAAGTCCATCTGGGCTGAGGACAAGGGGTCTGCATAAGGCCTAGCCAAGGAGGAGAATTTGAAACAGGACAAAGAAATGAAGTAAAAATGTCTCCTGACCAATTAATCTGGCAGAATTGTTCAAATTTGTGAGATTTTTGTTTGTCATGAGTAATAAAAAGCACATAGCACTGAGTTTTGAAGGATCCTGGGATTTGGGAACGTGGAATGTCCAGACTGGCTAGAACAACCATCCAGGTCTGCAGTGGAAAATGGGTAGCAACAGTTATGAAATCATAACTTTATTTTAATTTTTTTGGTGCTACAATGTATTTCATTGGCTTAGTGAAACAATTCTAGTGGCAGATGCTGCGCTTGCCTCTAAGAAATATTAAAAATGCCACCACCCTCATTAAGAAAAGTTCAGGATCAAATGACGTATCACTTTATAGCAACATCTGTTTTGGGGAGGAGCTGGGGGAGTGATGGAGGGGCAAAGTAAAAGAGCCACACTGCATATATGCAATAAATTTCTGTTGCAAAAGCAATTTATAGAGTCAGTGGGAAAGCCAGAGCAGCAATGAATGTCACTGTATGAAGTATCACTCCAAGATGGCACCAAATGATTTGCAAGTTCAGTCTTCAGAAGAACTCCGTGTTCTGCAGCCCAATTCCCCCAAAGCAGGTTCCTGAAAATGTAACTTTTCAGAGGGTGTCTCCTCTAGGTCAGTCCCATTTGGAAGGTGTTTGGCAAAATCTGTTCCCTCCCTTCTCCCTTCAAACCAGACCAATGACAGTAATTCCAGCAGAAGCAATTGGCCACACTTCCTGGCAGATTTCCCAGATGAGCAAGGATGAGATTACCAGAGACATCTACAAATTCATGGATTTATATCCCATTAAAAACAAATGGCTTTTGGCTGTCCAAATTCCTTTCTAAAGATGTTTGTGTCTTTAGATGTGTTTTCTGCTTTACAGTCGTGAGTGTTCCCAGCAGTCCCCACACTTGTCCATTGTGGCATGGACATGAATTAGGATAAGCAGCTCCCAGGGAACTGAAAGCCACGGATTTAAACTCTCAACAGAATGGCCACTTGAGCCTGAATTTCACAGTTTTCATGTGTCACAAAATACTGTAAAAATCAGCATCAATGAAAGCAAGCACGATGTTTAATTCAGGGAGGTTACTGATCTGGATATTTTCCTTGCTAACATCATGGCCAAGCTTTCCTATTTTACTGCAAATCAACTCTTATATTTTCTAGATATTTCCTAAGTTGAATAAGTTCCACTGTCCTGCAAAATAAAAAAAAAAAAATACCTGCTGTAATGTTTTTAAACAGTTTATCTCACTAAGCATAGTTTTGGTACTATTAGGCACTGCCAGATCGTCAGGACTACTTTGCAGAGGAGAGCTCCAGTGCCTGAGCAAGGGCTCAGGAGCCCAGGTGCCTCAGGAACTCCTATCCACAAAAGGGAACCTTTCTGATTCGGTTCAAAAAGAAATAAAATGCAAACTCTTTGCTGCAAGCTTTTTTATCTCACCAGAGCAGACTGCAGAGTGAGGTCAGAGTGACTCCTCACCAGAGGCAGAACTTGGCTGTCTGTGTTTAAAAGGACATGAACATTTTGTTCACGTTTTTATAGATTGATACCAACTAAAAACCCTGGACTTTGCCTCATTCATTTTGTTCTGCTTTTTTTAAAACCGCAGTTTCTTCAGAGAACAAGGGAAAAACACACGTAACTTTAGCTCAGTTGAGGCACGCTCTTCATTCTCCACCTGCACTCCTCAGGCAGGTCTGGGCTTTTCTTTGCTTTGTTCACCAAATGATGGGACTGAGGATGACTTTTTCCAGGCTTCCCCTCATCCCAGACTGTGCCTGGTGATCCATCTGCAGCCGACTGCATTGCCTCGGATGTGGGTCCCAAGGGCTGTGTGACAGATGGTTTGGGTGAGCCTGGATTGCATTTGGAGCAAATGAGCTGGGCTCTACTGAATAGATCCTAGCAGACAACAATTTGGTCTTAATTTTAAGAAAACCTTCTGGCTTTCCTCTGAAAGTTTCACTAAACCAGTGCAAACTATGACATTCGTAAACTCATGAGAATCTTAATGTCAGAGCCTTAATTCAGTATTCAAGCTATCTAGTCTCCTTTTCATCTGGTTTTGAAACTCCAAAACGAGTTGGCCTTTTTCTCCTGGGGTTGAAATAATGTGTGCTTCTACCTCACATAAGCAAGGGAGAGAAGAAAGTGTTAGGAAGAGCACAGCTCCTAAAAACCCTGAGCACATCATCCCCAGCAGTTCTCCTGAGCTTTCTCGAGCTGAAAACACACGAGACTTTTTCTCCTGCTGTGCTGGAAGTTTGTTCCACCCAGGAAAGGAGGGGTGGGACCATCAGTCTCTCAGCTGCCAGATAACCCTCACAGCAGCATTAGTTGCAACGTCACCTCTGTGCCTTCGGTGAGGTGCCATAGCAATGAAAAATGGGGAAAAGCAGCGTTCTGCAGCTGCAGAGGGAAGAGTAACGGAGGAGATCTTAAATCAAGAGTCAGCTCTGGAAACTCTTGCAATGGCTGTCAGCTCACCCGACAGGGCGATTAAGAGCCTGCAGGGCTGTCTGCTGCTTAATGCCACAACGTGGGCCCAAAAGCAAAACAATAGGAAAGATGAATTCAGTGTGTAATTTATTCATAGAATTTTGTGAATGAAAAATACGAAAAAGATAGGAATTAAATTAATCACAGAAAACTGGGGAAATTTGGAGAACATCCCTGGTGTTTCTAGTTCAGCAATAAAGTTACTTCGGTCTTGAACAAAGCTCTGTGCCTCAGTTTCTCATTTGGGAAATAGGAATGGCACGCCAGGATGCTCTTTGCACATCTTGCCCGTGGGGTCACTTTTGCAGAACCATCTGGAAAGCAGAGATGGTTTCATTGCATCTGAAATTGGGGTTGTAGGTCTGCAGGGAGAAGGCACAGCCCAGCACCCTTTGCTGGGGAGAAACCCCCGAGAGTGGCTCCAGGAGGGGACATCGCTGAATTAAAAACAGAGACACAAATCAGACAGGCAGGGGATGTGCTATTGTGTTCTGGAAAGTGGCCAGAGAAAAGCAGCTTCCTGAGATCCAAACTCCAGGCACAACTGATTGCAAACCTCTGAGAATTTGGCTAATTGATCATCTGAAAGCCGACCCTGAGCAATTTGAAAATGTGCACCTGTGCAACGCACAGCACGACGGGGCATTGGTACCTAATGAAAGCAGCAGAAACAAAAAGGGATCTGTAGGAATTTCACTCTTTCAGAAAACACATTCATCACCACTGTGGCAAAGTGAGAGAAAGGAGATGTTCGTGTGAGCTTGAAAAGAGGTGTCAAGCAAAGCGTTTTCCACCCGAGAAAGTGAAGTTTTTATGTTGGTTTGTTGTCTCAACTACAAGAAAACTTCATCTCAGGCTCTCATTTAGGTACCTTAAGTAGTGCCATGGTGGAAAAAAAAAATCAATGCTAATTGCATATGTTTTCAAAAATACTCTAAATTACCCTATTAAAATAAAGATATGCCTCAGGAAACAGCTCCTGTCATGCATATTAATAGAGGAAGAGACTTCTTTGTGTTTATTATCTCCTTTTTCTCTATGTGTTTCCTGGTGAAATCTCTGGCTGCTTGTACAAGCCAACCACATGCTCTTGTCCTGTCAGACTGCCTGAAAATCAAAAAAAAAAAAAAAAGAAGAGGAAAAGGGCAAAGCCAGGCATTAAGATGAATTAATAACGAAAATCGGGCCTCACAGGTGATACCCACCCTTGCCAGCATTCCTGAAGGCAAAGGGAATGAGCCAGCTTTTAATGCATGGTCTGGTGACAGAGCAAAGGAAACCCAGATGAAAAGAGGTTCTAGCCAAGAGCTTCAGCCTAAGACTTGACGAGAGGGGCTGCTAAAAAGCTGCATCTGGGACAGCCCCACCAGCACTGTAAAGGATATTAGCAGGTTCTCTATTTTTAATAGGGGAAATAAGTCTTCAGTATCATCCGGGATCTGAGTTAGAAGCTCAAATTAGGAAGGCAGAGACCTCATTAATGAAACAAATCCAAGCTTTAGAATAGCTGTGTGTCTTAGGCAGTTCTATATGCATGTGATATGTTGCATCAGCTGTCTTCTCCCTTGGCAGAGAGCAGTGATGGTAGGTACAACACAGGTATCCCCAAAGGCAGTGGAAAATCAAGCAAGAATTGTTAATCAAACAACGTCTACCACTGCATTGTGCAACTGTACACTGTGTAAACAGCCGGTGCTCCTTACACTCATCTTCTTTTAGCAACAGCTCCCACCTCTCTTTTTCCTTACCCACATAACCAAAGTGAATTTCCTTTGAGCTCTCTGAAACTCACTCTGCCACTTCTTGAGAGGACACAAAGAAATTCAACAGCCATGTGTAAGAATCAAAACCTAAATCTACATATAAATCTAAATTCTGCATCCAACTACCTTTACAGCTCTAGGACTCACTGAAAGTGAAATTTAGAGCACAAGAACCCTTATATGAGCCTCTTCTCTTTCTCATTTTTAATGGAAACAGGTATTCTGTTGAATGAGCATGTGAGGAAAAATTATAGAGCTGTAAACTGCTGGAGATAATAAAAGCCCTTCCTGCAAACTGACTTTTGTTGAAATCCAACAAAGAAATAGCAAATATATATTAAAGGTGGTCCAACCACAAATGCAAGCCTGTACAGAGAATCAGCTGCTGTTTGTGGCTATAAAATACTCGGTGCTCCTTTAACCAAGCTGGGGAGATTCATTACATTTCTCAGTATTTCTCTTCTCAGTAGAAGAGAAATAGTCAGAGTAAAAGCTATGCTCATAAGTGGCATAAATCTGAATTTTTCAGGACAAAGACTTGACGTGTCTTTGTGTTTTCCTTGCCTCTCTTTCTCCAACAGAAAGAGCATTTTCTTCTCTAAGTTTCTGTAACCCACCGAGTGTGACAGTGAATATCTCCAGAACGCCACAGCACCATTTGGAAACACTGAAGAAAAGTTCCACTTGATTCAGTCTATGCTTTAAATTTCCCCCAAAACAAGACTCATTCCCAAAGGTGCAACCACAAGCATTTGATCAGAACACAATCAGCAGTCACAAAGACCCACACCCAGCTGAGGAGATACCAACCTCCATAACACTCACACCTTTGAGTTTGTATTAGTGCTTCCTCGGGAGGCAGCACCCAAATTCCTGCAGTTATTTGCCATGAAATCATGTGCCGTGTCTCATGTAAATTAAATTCTAAGCAGGCAGACAAGGAATGGCAAGAAGGCAACATGAACTAAATGTGTGGCTGCAAGCCAAGTGTCTGACATAAACTCTTTATCTTCCGAAGCCTTGCCTAAAACCAACTAAATTGTGCAGGGCACTTTGTCTAATTTTAGAAAAGCTCTTCAATGTCATTAAGAAACAAAGACAGTGACTGAGATGGTGTTCTATGTATTGTGCTTTTTTTTTTTTATCTCGAGAGGTTTTGCAAGGATCAAAGTGCCTGTGAGCAATGGGGGCCAGGAATAAACATTACACAGAAACTCGAATTAGAGAAGCCAAAGAAGATGAAAGAGTTGGGCTGGAGGCTGGTGCTGTGCAGGGCTCCCTGTAGGAGGCCCAGCTTCTGTTGGTGACAGGGAATGGTCTCCACCCCCTCCAGCTCACCTTGGAGAAGAGCAAGAGCTGGAAAAGAATCATGTGGTTTTCAATGAAGAGCTGTGTCAGTTAAAATCAACTTCCTCATGTGAAAAATTCAGATGGAATGTGTCTTCCCATTTCCCTTGAAGTCTAAAGATTTTAAAGGAGAAATAATCAGATAAAATAAGCTAGTCTGCAAGTGAAAGGAACAACTGAAAATTAAACATCTGCCTTTAGAAAGGGATACTAAAGCGTATTGGAAAGTTAATAGATTTTTGGAGAAAATGAAAGCCACATGACCAGAAACGAGCAAGGTACATTGACTTGTATCCAAAAAATTGCTAATAATCAAAATGACATTGAGAAATTAGAGCAGTGGAAAGAGAGCAACTAACAAGCAATTTAAAATGTAAATTCCCTGCAAATACAAGAAAACCCTGCAGATACTCCAAAGGCAATCAGAGAGCACATTCCAAATTACAAAAGCCAGAGACGAGAGAAGCTCATATGTTCAACACATCCTTATGAAGTTATGAATACTGGTGCATGCCATTCTAATATTTCTCAGTTTCTGATCTCAAAATAGACATGCAGCCTGTGGCAAAAACGGGGGCAAGTTTTGTGCCCTAAAGCCAAAAGGTCAGGAGTGCAGCTATGCAGCTTTTATTCCAGTGCATTTATTCCAGTGCCTTCCTCTTACCCACACATGACCTGGCCAGGTCAGTCCATCCCTGACCTGGGATGGACTTTGCTGTTTGAAACAAGATAAGGCTCCTAGGAACTGAGATTCCTAAATATTATATGATATTATGCTGGGATCCATCTAATCACTCTTTGCTAGTGTTCCAACACACCTAACAGTGTTTCTCACTTTACTGCAACCCTGCTCAGAAGGGAAGCACTGATTTTCCTCTTGGAAAGTGCAGTACATCCATGCTGCAGTCACAGCAGAGGCTGTTGGACATACATCTGAGCTGATGTGGGAACTGGTGACAGTTAATCTGCAGTAGGATGTCAACTGCACACATTAAACATCCAAGTATTTATGAGACAAATCCGGACCCTCAAAACTAATTCAGTTCCAATACGTTGCACTGAACGGCTCTGTAAGTGTGAAATGAACACTTGCACAGAAGCACCAAAGATTAGGAAAATGGTTTCTACCCCTGTCCCAGCCCTGCTGCTGCTGCCCAAATTGCTCAGTAGCTTGTAGCTCCTCTGCAAGAGCAGGAGTGGAGGTTCATTGCCCTCGCCAGTGGAAAGGGACCCATCCAGCTTCACTGGACTCCCTCAGCCACCAGGCTACAAAAGCCCTGGGATGCCCTCCAGTCCTGCCTCACCCTGCAGCCAAGGGCACCAGCAGTAGGAGCACCTGGGACAGCAAGCAGGCCAAGAAGATTGTGGCCCTACAGGTGAGGCACAAAGGGAGACCGGGAAGACTGTCTCGTATGGCTGGTTATTGCTTTTGGTGCACTTGGGTCTGGTGAATGGCCAAAGGAAGCAGGAGTTAAGATCCTGCCCTCCCTCACAGTGAGAGGAGAGTTTAGCTATGAATATTGCACAAAAGATGGATCTGTTATTTGCAGGAAAGGAGTCCAGAGTGTGATTTTTTAGAGCAGTCCAGCTCTCAGCATATGCAGCTTAGTGGGGCTGGGATTGAGACAAACCCCACCTCACTCTTTAGCAAGCTCTAATCAGAGCCTGCCTCATATGAAGGATCCAGGTATCTTAGTCTACAATTATGGAAACTTTCCTGACCTTCAACCACCCCATTTCACTCTAACCTCATTTCTTAAAGTATTACCACTCCAAACTGCAGAAGCCTAAACAGGCTTGCTGGACCTACTGCACTCTTGTTACATCCATCATTTAAATGTCATTGAGAACTTTGAGCCCTTGATCTTCTGTCTCCTAAAAGACAAAAAGTGGAAGCAAATTTCTTAGCACAGTTTTTCCATGCAGGGAGGAGGCCACTGAGCCTTTGTATTTTCAATTGTGAACCAACTGCAGTTTGTAATTCTCTGCTGAAGTGCAAAACTGCACGCACAAAAGCAAGTACAAGGAATGCTAATTTGTGGGTGTGTATCAGAAATTAATCATTCTACATTCATCACCCCTTCTACATCTTATATTAAATTACTAAAACAACAGTGGCACCATTCATTAATTTAATTGCTCAGCTTACATGTTTTACCATATTTAACCCTGGGAATTATGCAAAAAAACCTGTATAAATGCCATGCTTGCAAAGCTTCGGTTTTTCTGATATAAACTACCACAGCATGAAACTGTCATAAAACTACAGCTCTTTTACTGCTTCTGGACTTCAGCTGAACTTCATATCCCTGTAGGGGAGGAGAGGGATAAAAAAGGCTGGAGTGAGGATTCTTGTACTCACCAGGTACAGCTGAACCAGTGTGGAGGAAACCTTGCAAGAAAAGAAAGGTACAATAGAGTTTCTAACCTTTGTTACCTGGTCCCTGGTCTGCTCCTACACAGCTATTAACAGCTCCAAATTTAGGATGCCACGTTTAACTTGTAAAATGCAATGTTCTATCCAGCTGGCTTCAGCAAAGGGCTGGGACACCCCTGCTATCCAGAGCAGGGGGACAGTTTGCAGATGCACGTCTGTGTGAATCTACATGCTGCTCATTCTATCCTTGTTTTAACCTCCTTGTTAAATCTTCCTTTGCTCTGAGCTGGTAGGTTGCCAGGCAAAAAAGGTCTTAGCCTATAGCTGCAATTCCCAAGCTGCATGACAAATACTAAAATGCAATTAAATAAGCCAAAGGCGCATTTGCCAGACAATATTCAGCAGAAATTCTACCACAGAAAAATAAACCCAGTGCATTTTAAGCAGCAGAAGCACAAACACATTTCTTTGACTGGTTGCTTTGGCCACTGCTATCAGTCTCCAGCTATTATGAACATCTCTTCTCCTTTCTTTTCTGGCCTTCTTTCCCATCTCTGCAGCTGTTTAATTCTGAATATTGGCAGGGGAAATTAATTTTTTTAATTATCCACGTTTTGGTAGTTGGATGAGCAAAATTCAGTGCTGCTTGGGAATAAAACGTTGAGTTTGATCCTCTGGGCAGTTCTTCATGTGTTTATTATGGATATTATTACTTATGAACAGGAAGACCAGCTGAGTCCCCATGGGGACTAATTTCATGGGGTCTAGAAAAGAGGTTCAATAGTTTTATCACATCCACCAACACTCAAAACAAATCAGGCTCCCTGCACACGGTGTACAGAGCAGGGAGGGGAACCAAAGGCTCTGTATTTGAAAGAGGCAGGCTAGGATTACAGGCACAATCTTTATAAGAAAAAGGAATATCAAAAAAGAAAACCAAGGAGACTTGGTCTGAATGCAAGGTAGCTCCTTCCAGAGATAAGTGTGGCAGCACAGGATGCAGCTGGCTGAGGGCTGGGTAGGATTTAGGAGTGTGAGTGGCAGAGATCTGTGAACATTTCTCCCCTTCCATCCCTCCTACAGGGAGGGAACCCTGAGCCTGAGGGCTGTGGCCCTGCAGCCCTGTTCTCTCTTTCTCCACTTGGTCGCTGTGAGAAGCAAGGCTTAGAATACATTACTGACATCTAAGACTATTCAGTAACCGGGTAAACAACATATATATCACTGTGATCTAAACTGAAGGATAGAAAACCAAAAATTAAGCCTGTGAAATTGAATCCATCCATTCATATATATATGTAATCTTGTGGGCAGGTAAATCAGCTATATAAACATTTGAAGCAGAAGTATCATTTCTGACTCACTTAAACCTCACATCCACTTTTTCTATCTTTCTACCCATAGTCGGTTTTTCCAAAGAAACCCTTAAAGAAGGCAATTTATTCTTCATTGAGGCTTAAAACCTCCTAAATGTGAGGCTATTAATAAAATTATATTGAAACTGGACAATCTGTAGAAAAGTGAATTGAAACCAGGTAAACACAAGAAAAAATTACCTGTCATTTAGATACCAGACTAGATTTAAGAAGATTTAATGCAATTCTCAAATCTTCCACAGATATCAAGAATGACTTTTGGACAATCACTGTGTTTGAAGTCCCCTTTATGAAATAGGGATGGCAATATTATTGACTCTCTCTGCTTTGAGGCTGTCTTGTCTGCTTAGTTGTAAGAACCCCGAGTGAAAAATGACTCATTCTGTGTTAATCTAGCCTTAAGCATTTCCTCTTTCTCCCATGGTTTTCCTCCAAACCCTTAGAACAGATTTTATTATTTATTGAAGAAATAGCTTTGCTCTGAAAGGTCTTAATCTTCTATAATTAGTGTTTACTTTGCAACTCAGCACTCCTTCTCCGGATAAAAAAAATGGGGAAAAAAATGGGGGAAAAAATGGTTTAACAACACAGTCCCATTTGCCAGTTGACACCCAGACACCCTTATTAATAAAGATAGTAGTTTAGAAGTTTAACTTCTCACCGTGGCATTTACTCAATAAGGTGCTAAATAACCAAATCAAAAGATCAATATGTGACCCCATGAATTTATAGCCACCAAGACACGCCCAATATTTGTATATACGGTCCTAGAGAGAGTTTAATCCACGTACTTCTAAGGCAGTTTGGAAGAGAACATAAACGTCACTTAGGAGTCTGTGCAAATATCCCATTGCAGAGGTGCAACAAGCGGCAGTTGCTGGGCTCTTATCCCCATCTGTGGGTTTTGTGGGAGGGCTGTGGGAGGAGACGAGTAGAGGTTTGGACGGTGCAGCATTTGCCCCGTTCTGCCTCTAACGCAGAGCCCGTGGCCACACCTGGGCTGAAATCTGGTACAACACCTTCCCTGATGGCCCCAGCCCTGCAAATGAATTCTACAGGACTGCAACCTTCATTTTCAATAAATTTCTAAGTACCGAAAAATCTGATTTGGATATACCTTAAGCGCTCAGAAGCCGGACAGCCATCGGAACGAGCTCAGAATTCGCTTGTAAAATTCCTTGTAACTTCTAATCTTGTGCTGGTTTGAGTCTTGAGGCCAAAGCTGCATAGACCAGTAACTTTCTGCTCAGCTTCTGTATTTGCACACTGGAGCTGGGGAAAATACAGAGGAAATTGTACCTAGAAGTGTAGATGATTTATAGTGCCTTGGGTCAAGAGATACAATTTATGCACTGTGTCCTACATAGCCCAGCCCAGAGGCTCTGCATAACACTTTGATGAGGATTTAATTTACTTCCTGTAGTGATAGTATAGTCTGTCATATCAGAATTTAAGTACATTTAAACAGCAACACCATAAAACTTCTCATTTTCATTCAGAAGTCAGAAGTAATTCCAGCAGGAAAAAAAAAAAAAGATATTTCACATCAGAAACAGATTCTCATCTTCTGAGAGGTTGTTTGGTTTTGTTTTTTTTTTCATTTGGAAGCTTTAACAGTGACATCACGTATACCCTTCTGATCCTTTGGTTGGAGGTACGGACAGGCAGCAATATATGGACATCACTGTGAGTGATGGTCATGGTTCAGGCCAGAGCTTTGCTCTTCCATCTTCCCACCCACATGGGGAGTTAAGAACTGGGCTCTCAGAACTCTGTCCTGGTGTCCTTCCTCTGCCACGTGATGTCATCTACAGTGATACCTGTCAGTGGAATACCTGGCCAAGGTGTGAAACCCTGACACAGGCCAAGAGCCACACTGGTATTATCATGGAGACTTAATCATGCACATCACTGTGAGTTCCAATCTGCCACAAGACACTCTTAAAAATCTGGCCATAATTTCCCTGGATTGAAATGATAAGGGGTTCTCATCTCCTATGGACACTTGGAGAGGAATATGCAAAAACAACCTGAATAAGGGATGACACATGCACATGGGTTAAATGGAATTATTCTATGTAAACTCATTCCCTTCTACCCAGAGTAACTGAAACTAATGCATATATATCAGACTCACAGACTCATGCCATAGACAGGCTTCCCAAAGGGATGAATTTTTCCTCCCTTGCACGTGTAAATTCGGTTCACTGGAAATTAAATTTACATACGCCCTGTTTTTATTAACGGCAAAGAGGAAATACTTGGCTAGACTTGGCCTGCAGACTGGATGGATTGCTTTTCATCTAATTTTTCTGGGTAAACTCTATCTTGTTTAACACAAGTATATCCTGATATAGATGCTCATAGAGGCTGAAAAATCTCACAGTTCAAGAGCATCCTAAAGTAGCTAAAGCACCACCTGAAGAAGTAGGAATAAGTGGAATAATGTCTGACTTCTTGTACTTCTCTGAAGCTTTTTTGCATACATTTTTCTTTTCTTTATTCTCAGTTAGCAACCAATTAAAATAATTGCCTTTTGTCAAACGTTCTTCAGTTTCTGCAAATTTAGGAACTCTCTGTGAAGTTCAAACACTAATTAATAAACTCAGCAGAGGGTGAAAGTCCAGCTATCGAGTTCCATTAATACCAAAGCTTTTGAAATGCAGCAGTAATCAAATACCAGCAAATTTGTTGTACAATGACTTGTCACTGGGTTCTGTGACTGAGGCAATTTAAACAGCACTCAAAAATTTCTTGTTACAGAAAAAATAAAAAGCATCTTTGCTATTAAAATATTTCATTGAAAATAAAAAACCAGACAGTGCGACTGTCTAAGAGGCAAGTCCTAAAGGGATGATTTCAGGCATAAGCCACATGTAGCTGGTTTTCAAACTAAACAACAGATCTTGCAAAGGGGAGAGCTGAAAACATGAGATTGCCACTTGGGAATTTCTTTAACTCAGAAAAACATTTACAGTGATTTCAGAACCATCCTAATTCCTCTGAACTGTCCTTCAAATACTGTTAAAGGCATGTAATAACCACGAGGGAAACCCTATTCTTAATAGTGCAGCTCCCCAAAAGATTCCAATATCAGAGCAGCAGTGAACTTTCTGCACTTACACAGGAGAGAGAAATTCTACAGGTATTTTATATTTTTCTTGAGTTGCAGCTACATTAATTTTAACATTTTGTAATTTATGTTTCTGTTCTTTATGTAAGTGATTGGTGTCTCCTTTCCTGAATGAAGCATTTCTCTCTAATCATAATGCAGTGCCTAAAAACCCATTAAAATCAGAGGCACGGTGTTAAAATGTCAAGTATGTAATTGATGTGTGAAATAAATGGACTCTCAGGGCTATGCAAAGGGTGAACAGGCACTCTGAAGGATACTCCAAATGAAGACAGCAGTATTGTCTGGTCAAACACAGTAGACAGCAACATTTTAAGCCAGCTTTTACCACTGCCCTTCTTTCTCTTTCCTGACAATAGCTGTAAAACACAAACAAAAATTCAACCAAAAATACAATATTTCACTTGGGCAAAAATGCTACTGCAAATCTCCCAGTTCTCTGAAGGAGATGCAAAGTGAGAAAGATTCAGAAGCAGAGGAAGGAGCCTGATTTTTTTTTTCATTATAACAACAGAATATCATGACACTGAAGTTGGATTCTGATTCCTTTTCTCATGGTGTAGTAAAAGACCAGAAACAGCCCCCACTCACTGAAGCCCTGAGCAAAGGTTGGAAAGTAGGGATGCTCTGATGACCTAGAAGATAATTCCAGAGAAACCTGACTTTTGGCACTTTCAGCAACTGAGGAATCATTACAGATCTTATTCAAATGAAATTTCTATCCATAAAACAAGCGTAGGCCTAATCCCTCCTTACTCTTTTCATCTTGTTCAAAGGGGACACTTTTCTCCACACTGAAATCTGTTGCATCTTCTGATTGCATAAAAAAAGACACTTCTACACTTAAGAGATTGAGACATCAGTGTGGATATTTATGTAAATAAAATCTATTAATACATCTTCATTTTCAAAGAAGTCGTGTCATTTTACGCTATGATAAAAGAGTTTCAATTATTCTATAATTCAAGGGCACGGATGAACACCTTTGAAACATTTAAAGAGGACAGAGAGCTGCAGGGATAGGTGTATAGATGGTGAAGATTAATAGAGTCTAACCTTCTTCTAATCAGTATGAAGATTTTAATTTCCACTACTACCAGAAGAATTTAAATGTCTATTTAATTGCATAAATATTGCCAAGTATCGTGGTTTGTATTTCTCCAGTCCTTATGAATATTCATATAAAAATGATGATTGCAAATAGGTTGTCAATAGAGCAGATAGACAGTCTGAAATGCTTAATAATAATCATGATAATAATAATAATTGACCCTTGTATAGCATTTCCCATCCAAGGTATATAATGGCCTCTTCTCTTCAAATTAACACATCTTAATTAGGACACAGCCTAATTACCTTGGGAGAATGCAGCCTGAGAGAGTAAAATGAGAAAGATTGGTCTACAAGAAAAAGTCTGGTCCTGTAGGCAAGCAGTGGAGTAAAACAGAGGGAAGCTGGAATGAAGAGAGAGCACTGGTACATGTGCCAAGCACTGATCTTGGGTAAGTCTGAACCCTTTGTAATGACTGAATACTTTGACTTGATTCCCCCTTCATTAAAGTCTCCAAGTAGTTTGGAGTAAAAATTAATTCAGCATTTTGGCCATTGAAGGTGGCAGAAGTTGTCATCTCTCACACTGTCCTTCAGGGTTTATATTGTTTCACTATCAAACAATATTTGGTCTCACTATCAAACAATATTTGGTCTCGCTATCACTTCTGCCTGCCGAGCAATTCCATGAGAGCACAATTCCAAGCATGTAAATCCACTCTCCCCAGGTGACAGAGTCTTCAGCCTATGATGGAGCTCTGGTAGGAAAGCAGCCATTGATCTCAGCCATTGATTTTTGTCATCAGATTCTAGTGAAACCTGAAATTAACGTGTTTTTTCTTTAACAGAGAGGGAAAAAAAAGTTTTAATTAACCTGAGTTTCCTCTGCAATAGCTGGATAGAAAGCCCTGCAGGGGCACCCCAACCAGCAGAGCCAACGTGCACAGTATGATCTTCCTCCCCTAACGGGTAAATAATGTAGCTTTTATTTTCATCTCTCCTTAATTTCTGATTCTGTTTCACATTTTGGTCAAAATTAACTCTACTTTGTTAGAGATTAAGCAGTTCCATATAATGCATTCTCTCCATGGGTGGACTACAGTAAAATGTAAAGTTCCTGGGTGACATAAATCACCAGAGCTCTGCTGACTTGAACAGAGCACAGTTGATTTACACCAGTTTAGCACCTGCCAGCAAACCTCTGAAATACAAAATATGTCCTTTTTTCTTTTCCTCTTTTCTTTAAGCCACTCCATTTTTATTACCCTTTGAAAGCAACTCTGAAGTGTTTACTTGTCAAGAAGATAAAATATTTGCTGTTAAAGTTCATTCCCTTAAGTTTTACAGTGATTGCCAGTGTTGCAGGGGTCATTCTTCTTCCCATTCCAAACCCCAGGTCCAGTTAGGCTGTCAAATCCCTGTTATTCCTGAGTGCCTTCTGTGTGGGATTTTTCCAAAGCAGACCTGGCACGGTCAACACCAATGGGTAGGGGGTAAAAGTTGAGAAAAGGGCAGAAATCACTACCGGCATCGTTCTCTCAAGGGGAATATTTTGGTAGGGATTCATCAGAACTTGTTCCCATCAGTGTTTTGAGGCCTGAGTCTTTATGGCTATTTAAAGAAATTAGGGAATGAATGAAATATTCAAAATTCTGATCTCCTTGTGAAACAGAAAAAGTGGAAATAATTTCACAGAATCACAGAATATGCCGCGTTGGAAGGGATCCCCAATATTCTGATTTAGCTCGATGTATTTCTTTGGGTCAAGGGAAAATCAGGGCAGGAGCAGTGTGTGTACACAGAACACTTCAGCCTCAGAAGGAGCAAATGAAAAGAGACTGACTGTCAGAATCTGTCAGCACTGGGATTTGAGGGATCCCACCCCTCATGCTTTCACCATTCTGACGTGCAACGGAGATAAATGCTGCAATCCACAAATCCAACCCTGGAACCCAGGAAGTCTCCCCGAAACTGTTTGGTTCAAGCCTAGCACACAGAATTTTCACTGCTGGAATTTTTTTTTTTTTTTTTTCACGAGGCAATGGCAAACATTCCAGAGCACCTGTGGTAAGGCTAAAAGTGTCCTGGATGCGTCGAGATGATTGCAGCCTCTTTGCAGTCCGGGTGCCCACAACCCACCGCTCAGCCAGCCTCCAGAACTCCAGAAATCCCTGAGAAACTCTTTTGCTCTTTACACAGAGAAAAATAGGAAAAAAAAAAAGTTCTGAGCCAAACCCCATTTATTCTGCTTCCCCAGAGAGCCAGCTCCGTTTATCATTAACTCCCTGGATGCTGAGCTGACTTGTTTGGTAGCCTGAAAAGGTTGAGTGTCTGCAGGGCTGCACTCTAACGTGCTGCTTATTTGATATTTTTAGAGATCCTCTCCACACTTCACAGTTGTCAAGCTTCTTGATCTTTTTATAGTTTGATTTACATAAATGTAAGTGTTTCTTTCCTCTAAATAAACATCCAAGCAATTCAAGGCTTAATTGATTTCCAGCCTGTTGCAAATGCAGCAAGAAAAGGCTAAAGATGAGAAACTCTACTGATAAGTGCATTTCATTGACAGAAAGAAAGACTGTGTTTATCTGAGAAAATATTTTTTGGCAGTTCCTGCACCACCTCAGTCAGGGAATAATCTACAATGCTTAGAGAGTACCAAACAAGTTTAAAACCCAAATATTGCATTACTTCCACGAAAAGAATAAATAGTCCAGTGCTGGTAATTTAAAGCAAACTGCCAATAGCTTAAATCATCTGATCAAAAATTACTTCTTTCTGTATAACTCTGCATTATGGTCTGTTTCCCCATTGCAATCCATAAGGTTTCCAAGGTTTTAAGACACAACTCACCATCAAGCTTTACAAATTAAACAGAAAATGCAGTCAATAATTTATCTCTTGGGCTCTGATTACACTCTATCTACTAGATTAGATCACTCAGAGGAATCTTACTGAGGTTTTACTTGTGAAGAAGGATAAAGAGGCAGATCATGGTCCCAGTGCCCTGCTCTGCCAGTGCACCATCACTCTGATTTGTAATTCCAATTCCCAGCTTAAGCAAGACCTCAATGTGCTTCTACCTCCTGGAATTACTCTGCCAATCCAATGCTCAATCTACATCTCCTGTGGTTGCCCACTGACTAATCTGGTCTGTCAAAATTCATGGTGATGTCGTGAAAGGACAGACACCAAGCCAAAATTTCCATCCTGCAGAAATCCCTCATTTTCAAAACTGCAGCGAGAAGATGAGGGGGAACAGGTGAAACTGCATTCAGTATCAGGACGGAATCGCAGCAGGAAGATATTTTCCAGAGATGGGAATTAGAATAAAAATGGAAGAATGTAAACAGAGTTTGCTCATGTTTCTGGCATGGCAAGGAAAGTCTGCAGTCAGCCTGAGGCTGGAGGTGATGCTTGTCAGCCAAGCAATGCAGAGCAACAACCATGCACGGGGTCCAAGGCAAGGAGGGGAAGGATTTCTTCCAGCAGACTTGACCTGTCAGCGCTAAGAGAATGCCTCAAGTCCATTGAGTAAGCATTTTTCAATGAAAACCTGTCCTCTTTAGAGAACTTCAACAAGCTCTGAACACTTCAGCATCACACATCTCCTTCTCTGCCTCGGTTTTCATCTAACAGCATTTGCAGCGTGTCCTACCTGTTTATATCTTGTATTCCACAATAATGCTGTCTGAAACTATATTCTAGTTTGATTTCTTCTCCCCTAGGTTGGTAAGAATTACA
Organism: Pseudotriccus pelzelni; assembly: GCA_035584735.1. Lineage (NCBI taxonomy): Eukaryota > Metazoa > Chordata > Aves > Passeriformes > Tyrannidae > Pseudotriccus > Pseudotriccus pelzelni. Next base: position 13,985,536 of record JAWMRA010000036.1, read on the forward strand.
GAATTGCTCCCTAGAAGCCAGTGAATACAAAGTAAGACTGAAGACAGCCAAAACTCGTCCTCCTGTCTAAATCCAAGTGTGCCGTGTTTACTCTTAGCCTGTTTTACTTGTTTGTTTCAGCTGTTATTTGGCATATGAAGGCAGCTCACTGATGGCCCATTATGAGACGAAAAAGGTATTTAGTGATGGACTGTATTTATTTAGGGTGCACATTCAGAGCTCAGAATGCTGTAATGGGTTATTTTCTATGCATCTTAATGCAATGGAGGCAGGTTGCTTAGATTGTATTTGAATTTCAAGATCAGTTTTTGTTTGGCTTTGTTGGTAAACAAACATTCAGAAGACTTGAATAGTGGAGTGTCACAGATAAAGAGGAGAGGAAAACAGATTGAATACAAATATTCTGAGGAACAAGGGCCCACATGTAGAAAAGATAAAGCTAAATATATTATGCTCCATGTCCATTATTTTAAATGTAGCGAGAGATGAGCTTCCCAGCATGTCACATGTGACTAAGTCTCTTAAGCTGAAGAAATTCTGGTGTTTTATGGGCTGAGAATGAGGCAACACATATATTATAGACACACCAAGAGCCTTTTGCAATGGTTACAGTGCCAGCTGTACCTCTGTTTGCTGTCAGGGAGAACTCTGCTGAGTGCCTTCTGTCTCAAGTATTCCATGAGCATGAAGAAATGCTCTACCATGTACAGATGAAGTGTATGAACCATGGCTTTTTTCCCTCACTGATTATCTAAGAGGTGTTCTTATATTTTTCTGCTGCCTGGGCCTTGTTCAAAAATAGTGACAACCAGCAGCACCAAACTAAGCATTACACTGAGAGGAACTGCAGCAAAGCCGTGCTGAGTTTGCCTCCTGTCCTTCAAAAGTGACTATTTTTAGACATCACTGGAGATCTAATTGCTGCCAAAGCTACTGGTGATTCTCAGTGTTTCAAATTTCTTGAGAGTTGAGTATTTCAAGTAATTTTAAACTTGAAGTTAACATTGTTTGCTGATGGAAAGGGCAGAAAATGATAAGCGGCAGCAGAACAAGACAAATCTATTGTCTGGCAGCACTGTCTGATCAATACAATTCTTAAACTGATGGACTAAGTGTATTTTTTTTGAGCCAGGTAATTCTAACGTTAAATTAAACAGGAAAGAAAATACATTATTTTTAAGGACATTGCATTTGCTTTGTCGTAGCAAAAGAATAGTCACAAACACATTTATTATCTCTGGTTCTTCTGTACCTCTATCAGACATTTCTATTAAAAAATGGCTGTTCTGCTGAGCAGGAATAACATCAATAATTTCTGTCATTATAGTCTTCATAATGCACACTTTTTAACCTTTAGTCAATAATTTATATCTGAATATTAATTATTCAGTGGGTTATTTTACCAACACTCTTTTCAAGAAGCTGTTAGTTGGAGAAATTATACCTTTGAAGTGCCAGAGAAGCAACACTCAGTACCAGCTACCTCCCTTCAGATGCATTACTGTACAAGCAGTAAATACCTGTTTGACAAATGCATGTCAAGAAGTTTAGAAGGAATTGCATTGTCTGAAGTTTAATGAAATCTTTAAAATTGAGGCCAAAAGATCACCACAATTATTTCCCATTGTCCGTTTTTACAAGAGCTGCAAAGCCAAAACAGGAAGATAGGAGCTTATCTCACAATTAACCTTTTGTACCAAACACTGCTCAAAGTCTGCAGAAAGAAGAATATTTCCCCCCATAAGCTTTCTGAGAACATTTACATCACTTCCAGTGTCTAACAGGGCTGTTCTGATGTCACTCTGAAGGACACAATCCCTCAGTGAGACATTTGGCAGGCGGTGGAAACGAGCAGAGGCTGCTGTGATATCTCTGCTCTAAAAATACCCTGGTGGAAACCAATATCCTGGTGAAAAACAATGCACCATTTTGTGCCACTTTGTTTTCCACATTTCACTTTGTTATAATAACTTTTTAATAGAACTGGTCATTTTCAGAATAATAAAAAAACCCCGGACTCTCTGGAAACACAAAACGGATTGAGGCAAAATCATGCAATTAATGACTGCACAAGATTTGAGCAAACCTGTCTCCTGTACATCATATAAAAATACAGTGAGGTGCTCATTAATATGGAAACTGCAGAGTGAAGGAATTCTATCTGTCTTCCAATTCAGGGATGTTCTGAAAATCCTTTCTCTATTCGTCTTTTTCTTCTGACTCTTTTTAGGGCTGCGTTTCACAGCGTGGCACCTCCCGTGACCATTTAATCCACTATATAAAAGTTCTCAGAGAACTGTCCATGTAGATGGAGTAAGTGCAAATCAGCACAGGAGATTTGGAGATCCCTACGCAGAACCTGCAGCTTCACTCAGATCTTTGGAAGAAACCAGTCGTGGGAAAATTATCACTTCAGGACTAATGTAAACAACTCTGGTCTTCAAGATTAATGACAAAGTTAGTGACTTTTAGGTACGAGACACAGGAAAATGTTTTTCCCTTCAAGCATCCTAAAAGTACTAACAGAGAGTAAGAGAGTCTTAGAGTCTTTTCTGAGAGCCTGTTTTTGGACTACAGCTTTCTGGGATTTATCATCCTCTGAAGAAAACTAGAAAGCAGTGATTCTTCCCCCCCCGAAATCCAAAACAAGTAGATACTGTGAACGCATCCAGTGGGAGCAGTGAATATGATAAGAAGGTCAGCCTTTATTTTAAGTTGTACTTTTATGTCCACAAAACCCTGGTCCGAGGCAGGGTGACATTAAAGCCTTGCCTTGCTGCCTGAGGGAGAGTGTAAGCCATGGCAACATCACTGACCATCACTGCTCTTTCTTGGTATGCATAAATTGAATTAAAAAAAAAAAGGAGAACAGCAGCTTTTGATTTTCAAGCAGTACCCATGAAAGGAACCGAGGATAAACTGTTATTGGGGGTACTTAATGTAAAATACAGAGAGAGACAGTTAAAAAAAGTGATACCAGTGAGAAGGAAGAAGGCTAGAGAGACCTAAGTTGTTTCATACACATTATCTTCAGGACCAGTTCATGCTGTTATTGTTGACAGCTCTACAAATCAAGCAGGGTTATTGGAAACTGATGCAAAAATACTTATCAGAAGTGCAAAGCACAGGGTTTTTTTACACAGAAGTGATACAAGAACTAAACGTTCATTCAAATGACAATTCTATTTTATGCTTGTTTTACAACTCCTTGAGTAGAAGCTCTAAACAAAATATACCACAGTTCAGACAGGTAATAAGTTAAACAAAGCCCAGCAATGCCTTGGTACCCAAAAGAAAAGGCAGCATTTACTCTTCATCTTTCTCTCTGCTTAATCAACAATTTCATTAATCAACAGTTCAACCAAATACAATGATAGATGGACTGTAGTTCTTCGGTCACCTTGTAGCACCAGCAAGTGTTCACTGAGCATCACATGCCATTAAATGCTCCATGTTTATTCCCTCCCAAATCACTTTGATGAAGCCTGTAGTGATTTTTTCTGTATTGGTTCTGTTCTGGTTTATGATTTTGTGTTGTATATGAGAGACCTTAACATGCTGCTACTTCTGACAGATCAATTTAATTTCTTTCTGGACTGACACCTTGTTTGTACAGCCTTGTTGCAATACCTGACCATCTCCTGGAAACTGTTCTTGGAGTTTAAACCAGACTTAAGATGTTCTCTTCCATGTATTTGCACCCTAAACAGTAAGTCCTTATTTCCCTACAGGAATGTATTGCCATCCTTTACTCCTACTGAGGCTTATCACTTTTTATCACTTTCCATATATCAAGAGTGTCCTTTCTCCTTCAGATCCCTCTTTTCCTAACTTGCTTGTACTAATTTCCCCACAAATCATCACTGCTTGCCTGAGAGGTGGATGCCATAACTGTTTGCCTGTATTTAACTTCTGTCAAAGCCACTGAAGGAAAAAGGACACGGTTTTAAAAGCTCCTAACAACCTGAACACCTAATTTTGAAAGACCTGATTTCCAGAAAGGTCCCAGCAATTACTCTCTGTCGACTCACTTTGATTAGATATTGAGCTGATTCTCTGGATTGTGACTCATTCCAAAGCACCAGTTCGGATAAAAATGAATTAAATTTATAATTATTTCTGATACTGATAAATCCTCGCAAAACGATTCTGTGATGGACAGCGAGCACTTGTTTGAATTCTCAGGTCTGTATTCAAATAAATAACTTCATCAATAACCAGATGCAAACAAATAATCCCAGCCATAAATAAATGTTCTTGCATCATGAAAAACGTATCAGTTCTGAAAAAGAACTGAAGGAATTATTGTTGTTATAGAAGCTTCCTTTGCAGGTGATGTTGTACCTCCTCTGTCAAATGCTTGTGAAGGGCAAATTGCTCATTATTATGCACGATTCTTAATTTCCCTGTGAAAAACTGTAGGTGATCTCTCATTTCCTAAATGTGTAGGCGAGAATGAGTTAATTAACGCCGAGCAGTCAGAAAATGTTTTGTTCATTGTTTTTCTGAACGTACCCTAATCAGTATTAGCTATAAACACACCCATAATTCACGATAAGACACAGTTCCTGCAATTCTCAGACAAAGTTCTTGGTGAAGATAGATAGAATGTCATTAGACCAAAAAAAAAAAAAAAAATTAAGTGATTTTTTTCCCAAACTTTTGCCACATGAAAATAGGACTTTAAATATTACTATATAATAGCTTGTCTTTTGGTGGGTTTTGTTTTTTTTTTTTACTTTCTAGGTATTAATACTGAGCTAAATAGACATGATATGCAACATCTTGTCCATGAAAGCTTGTGCTCAACCCCTACTCTTTAAATTGAGGATGGACTGTAAATCTGAATTTACTGGAAAGCAAAATTATTCCAATTCACATCACGAAATAAAGGCACAGCAAGTTACTTACCACAGCTTAACAAAATAAATTAAATTTTTACCAAAAAAATGATTAAAAAAAAGAGCCACATTTCTACACACTCATATGGGAAAAATATTCTTCACTCTTACACCAACAGTGGACACAGAAGACACTCCTGTGTGCTTACCCGAGGTAAGCACTGTGCCAAGCTCTGGCACTTATTAACTAGCAATTAATCACTTGGATTTTGCAGGAGCAATTTTCAGACAGTCAGCAGTATTGATTTTTATCCATTGTTTAAAAAAACGGCTTTGGTGCTCTCATGTTTGATCAGCCCAGGCATTAACTTTGTAGCCATGAACATTTGTCATTCCACTGCCCCTCCAACAGCATCCACATGGCCACTACGCTAATTACCAAAAGAGTAATCAATCTGAACAGCGAAACAACCTCTTCCATTTCTATTAGAAAACCAATTCCATAAACTAAAGTTTCAGAAGTGACCAGTCATCTTATTCTATACCAGGTTTTGACCCGTGTTTATGTGGGAAATGATGCTGAGTCAGAATGCTGAAAACTCCGTGAAAATTTTGTCCATGTCATAACGGGATTTTTGCCTCATCCAACACAAAAAAAATCAGAAAAATTAACGTGGGAAGGCTCTGACTGAGGGGAATTAAACTCAAAACTGGGTTTTGGGTAAAAATGGTGTAGAGCAGGAACGCGTCTTTCTGAGTGCAGAGGGACATCAGCACCTTTTCCCTGAATGCTCAGCGATGAACTCTGGTTTGGAAGAGGTGAAGTTCAACCATGACAACTGAAGGGACTTGGAGGACAACTCATTTGATGACTCTCAAAACACATCACCTCCTGTCAGGAGAGTATTCCCTGGGGTATTTGCAGCCCCCCAAGTGCCCCCTCACACTGCCACTGCTGACCAGCACGGATATCCCACTGCCAAACATCATCCAGGATCTCTTTGAGGAGTGCCAGCAAACGTTCAAAAAAAACCACCTTGTGCCTTACGCCCCTCCACATAATAGTTACAAATAACTGAGGTTTCTTTTGCAGCGGGAGAATGATGTTTCGCTCATGGTCTTCAGAAAAATAGAGTGACTGCTATCAGCAGAAACTGCAGCCACAAGGTCACAACGATTTAGAAATCCTTTCAATTATATTTCCTAGGGCTATGAGGTTTCTTTTGTGATGTTGCCCTATTAACCTTTAAAGAAATCACACGATTGGAAAAAAAAAAAAAAAAAGAAATGGCTTGAGGAGAGGAACAGCCGCAGATTTATGTAATATTTATGGATCTACTTCTCAAAATAGTGGAGCTGGAAGAATTAATACATTCTCTGCCTGAGGTTTTTCATCAGTAAGAATACATCAGGTTTAATAATGCCATCCCAACACCACGGTAAAACTCAATTCATTCCTGCTTACAACAGGTTTTTGGCAGCTTTGGAGGAAAGGCAAAAATACTCTACAGCATTTCACTCCTGGCTAAGTTTGGCAGAGCTTGGAACAATGTTTTGGAAAATGTTTCCTGTCTCCCTCAGTTCAGGCAGAGGTAGGTCTGAATACCAACTGCCTGTTCTGCACCCAAAACAGAGGGTAAAGCCGTGTGCCCCCTTGTCATTTGGGCCTCAAATTCTCATTGGATTATTGACTGCAATCAATCACCTAAACCCGTTTGTGGTCTAGGTCTAAGTGCTCACATTTATACCAGCAGGATGCCCACACCCATCACTCAGGAAAGCAGAACACTTTACAAATGCAACCTGTGGATGCCGCCATCCCATTTCCCTCAAAAGGGTCTAAGAAAGGGAAAATCACTGACTTGGAGAAAGAGACATCAGCAATAAGGAGCAGTGACAATACTGATGATGCGCCTTTGGGCAAGAAAAAGAGGTTCTTTATCATCTTTCAGTGTGCCTTGGGCTTCTAGCATGAAGCACAGGAGAGAAAGGCCAGAAATGTTTCATTACTGTTCTACACACACATTTCCTTTCAGCTGAAAATGGTAAGAGGGGACTGAAACAGCCACCCCTTCCAGTAATGGATAGTTTTGCTATCTAATATACATCAGTGTAAATGACAGTTATAGTCAAACCGACTGCTGAAGCATAAAAAGAGTTCAGGCTTAGAAAAGGATATTTCTTTTGCCTCTATGGAACACTCTTGGGACTCTCACATGAAAAGAAATTCGCATCTAAATACTGGGGGAAATGGCTCATATTTCTTAAGGGTCTTTTCCACTCAAACATTAAACAACACCAGAAACTCAAAAGTCTTCAGTTCCAGGGTCTTCTAATCCCCACCTTTATTCTGTGACCATTACACCACATTCTTACACTCATTAGTTTAGAGGGAAGTGCATCATTTGTTTCAATACCATCAATCTGATTCTCTGGCAGTTTGAACACAGGTCTTCCCTGGGTTTGCTATGAATTCTATGACTTTTTAAAAAGTGGGATTATTTCACTATTCTTAATGAGCCTCTAAGGGAGTTAAGGTGCAGTATTACTATGGTTCTTGTATCCCATAAAGCCACAAATCCTTTGCTTGTCGGGGTTTTTTTTTTGGAAGTATTGGTTTTGCTACCTAACAGCAAAAAAGAAACTCTGTCCTTTCTTGTGGAGGGAGGAGAGCTATGTTGCTTTTGTAATTCAGAAAATTAAGTGAATTCTTCTTCCCTCACTGTAGGTGGAGGCTACAGAAATGTTAAAAAAGGAACTTCAAGATCACTGTCTGGAGTGACTCTGCCAGCTCAACTGAAAGCAGAAGATGTTCCCATTCAGGGGAACAGTGATTTCATCTCTGGACTGTCATTCTCAAGCATCAGCATCAGGTGTCTTAACCTCTCAGGGCCTTAATTTTCCTGCCTACTAAATGGTGGCAATTGACAAAGTCTGGCTTTTCTGAGCCACTCAGAGCCCCTTGACTGTGCAGGGGAAAGTGTATTTTTAGACCAGAGACATCACAAAAGCCCCAATGTATCCAAAGACACCATAGGTAAAATCCTTTTGATTTCAATGAAGTTGTTCGTGCTTGATGAAATATGGATGATGCATAAAAGCCTCTTGTCTGTTAGAACTGGCAGTGACTCTGAATCTGCTCAAATTTCACCTAGAGCGGAAATAACTTCGACTTGGTGAAGTGGTTTAACCTTGATAAGGATGTACTGGGTCTAGTATTTACTGGAAATGGTTTCCCAACCAAAATTATTAACAAATTTCACATTTAAATATGTTCTTCAACACCAAAAGTCTCTTATATTACATGAGGTTGCTCAAAGCCTGGAAGATTATTAGGTCTGGTTTGCTCTGACTTAAAACAGCTCAGATACAAGGGCTTTCATGGCTACTGTTAATTTTGGCATATAATTTATTGCTATATGTATTAAATTTCAGCACATTAAGCAGCTCTTTTTGAATGTCAATATTCCAACCTCGAGACTTTTTAGGAAAAATCCAAGAAAATATGACCTTTATGAAAAACAAAAGAAACTAAGTTCCTCAGCAGCTAAACCAAATTCTTAAACAGAAAACTTCATGGAAGTTGAAAGTGAATATAAAGCTACTTTTAAATTAAAGGTCAACACCAAGAACTCTGTCACAAGTAAAATTAAAATTCAGCAAAAGCAATAATAATTTTCTAAAGGTTCCAAACTTGGCAAGCAGTTTAATGTTGAAAAGGAAAAAAAGAATGAGGGGAGCATCCCTTTGTGCCTGAATTTCCACTGAGTAAATAAGCAAATGATTTATTGAGCTTTGCCTCCTTCTTAGATCCTGGAATATCTGCGAGCAATGTTTGATCTGTGTGAAGGAATCCACTTGAAACAGCCAAAAACATTCTTACTGGGCAGATGGATTAGCGAGAGCTGTCAGTGAGGTTTGCCTTCTCTGTGCCCCTCGAGCCATCAGTCAACTGGACCATGTAGCATTTTCCAGCCTCAGCTGGACCTCATGTGCGATCAGCAGAGATTGTTCCAGCGAGCTCTCAGCACTTGAGATCAAGCCCACTTGGCAGATAGACTTTTCCGGTGTGAAATCAATATTTAACGCCCCCTAAACATCCATCTTGATTTACATTCTGAATTTCTGAGTAACCCACTCCGGTTAGTAAAGGGGGCTCCCACGACTAAAATGTGAGCACGGAAATTCTTTGTGCAAACTGAGACACAGAATTAATTTTGGGTTCTTTTTTTAGTTGCTTGCACGTAGAAACACAAAGCATAAACACTGTAAGGATGTGCGGCAGTTGTTCAAGAGCACGGAAAAAATGAGTGAACCAAAAGGATGTCAAAAGGATTCCCTCAGATACAAGAATCAGTTTCTAAGATACGTACATAAAGTCATTTACTCTGGACACTTAATGAAAAATGAATCAATTTTTCATATTGCTGTGCACCATTTCAGAACAGAAAAGATCCTTAAAGCCACATCCTTATACGGTAGATTTTTTCCTCTGAGACCACTGAATCAGAAATGTAGGAGCAAGATAGAGAAAAATCAAGAAGAAATAAAAAATGGAACATTTGGAGCTACTTCTCTATGCTGCTTTATGTATGTATTTCGCAAAGAGTACTAATCAAAGAACTACTTATTGGCAATGCATATTTTCCTCTTTAGACTTTCAGAGCAAAACCTCTTTGCCTGCTCATCTACAAAACATATTCTGTATCCAAGTGCATCACCACGTACAGAGATCTGTCTGTCTGAGAAGCCCATTTTCAGTGGCAGGCAGCAGCTGCTGCTTCGGAAAAGCGGGATATGATCGTTCTTCCATATGCATTAGCAGATAGAAAGGCTTTGAAAGCAGCAGTCATTCCTGAGAGAGAGGAGCACATCCTACTCTGCCGTCGCTATAGCAGCCCTGGAACAGAGATATCAGTAACATCCAAGTTTTTCCACCCCCTGCCTCCTGACCAGTCAAGAAAGCAGGAAGGCAAACCTGTGTAAAATTCATCCCCATGTTGGCACTGATGATTTTACAAAACAGCTCTCCCGGTTGTGCTGCTTCCTGCCTCGTTTTGAGGTACCTGGGAGATGAGAGGGGCGGGAAAAAAGCCATTGCAGAATTCCATAACAGATCATTTCTCTCAAGCAAATCCCTGCCAGGGCTCCCAGTGAGCCACTGTGGAATTTCTGTGTGCCAGAAGTCACAGCAGAGTTAGTGGGCAGGGTGTGAGCTCAGAGTTTAGCCAGGCACTGTTTCCCCCTGTTCATGCCCTTGCAAATGCCATTTCTCTCCAGTTACCATCTCTAACCTTTTTTTTAATTGCTGCTCAAAAAAGCATTCTGCCAGGGTAGCTGAATTTCATATCTGTGAAGGAATGCAAAGATTTGCTAGCCAAAAGGAAGAAATTATGATTGCAGGACAATCAGAATGCTGGAAGAATCGTGGCCATACTGTTGGCACTCCGTGTGTCATTCATGTGACAAGTAAGAATGAAAGAGATTTTGAAATTTAAGAGTTAGGTAAGCAGGAACAAGGCTTAAACCCCAGTCCTTTCCTCAAAATTCCCCATCTTCCTTGGAGAGAAAAGTTGCTGTTGTGTTTTTCTAAGCCTCTCAGAAAATGCATTAATATAAACTTGTGAAATAAACTTGTGGTTCGTGAGATATAAGTGCAGCATTGACAGCCAGCAAAGAATGACAACTTGATTTATAGTAGCCAACTTCAGAAATATTATTGCTCCTATTGGGGAATACATATCAAACCTCATACACTCCATTTTTCATGATTCACACGTACCCCAAAATGCCCAAATTAATCTTAGACACTGTAATTCCAACATTCCTGCAGGCAGAATGCGTGCTGCCTAAAATTGGTTAACGCAGAAAAAGTGCTGAAAAGAACTTGCTGTATCTTTCCAAGACAAGGAGGCAGAAAAGAGGTGGCTTTGATTAACACAGCAGTTAGAGCTCCTTATGAAGCTGTCATATTTACAGAGCTGAACTAAAACAATTACATTCAATATTTTAATAATCTTAATTCAGGTAGGTTAATTCTTTCAATATTATTCATCAGCATTTAAAGGTCTTGGTCATGTTTTGTTTCTTTGTTCAGTAAGTGGATAAGGTTGCTTGTCTGTTGTCCTGATTGTGAAATTAAAATATGAAGGAATTTGGTATTAAAGATATTCCAAACTTTTCAGAAGCCGACTGCTTGATGTGAAACAGAAAATTCAAACTTATTTTTTGGATCAAAACGGTGCAGTTCTCATTCAACAAAATTCTGACTCGCTACATGGCTTCACGATGCCACCATTTGATTTTTCCCTCCCAATTTCTATATTCACGTGGTGGGAATGAATCAATATTTTCTGTAGAGAACGTGTCCGCTTTGTTTATCTGGCTGCCTCAGGCAAAAGAGCTCCAACGTTCCTGGACACATTTATTAAGAAATAAAGAAGTGACAAGAAGAAAACAAATATCTGAAACAGTTTTTCAGAGCCTATGCATTTGCCTCACACGTCCCTGATTAAGGCAATTTGTAACCTATGTATAAGTTTGGGCATAATTGAAATGTATGACCTTCCAAATATTATTACATATTGATTCTGCCGATTTACACCACAGGATGAAAAAGATTTTTTACAGTAAATTGCAGTATTATTGCAATCAGAGGTTTTAGTTTCCAAAGAAACAAAGGTTGAGAGAAACAGCTCGGATAATTGAGCTCATTCAGACAGGAGATTGTGGATGTGCTGCGAATGCAAAGCAGCCTCTGATTGCATAATGCTTAACACAACCACCAGAAGTAATTGATTTCACACTTCTTTTAGGTTTTATTTCTCATTATCAGGCATAGGCAGCGATCATCTCATTTTGTTTCAGTGCAAGAAATGACAATTGTTGCTAATTAATACAGAATACCTTTAATAGTTTCTTAGATTTTTAATTTTCTGGATCTCAAGTTTTCAGAAGTCCTCAAATTGGAAACCAACTTCACTCATAACTGGGGAACTTTTATTTTCTCTGTATTATCTACTGAAAAGCTGATAAGAACTCGAGAGCAAAAACAGTTCAGACCCAGCCAAACTCTGAGACTCAGCTTCAGTTCCAGACATGGTTCAATACAGGAGAATGTTGTGTGTGCCTGAATTTAGGTTTTCGGGAGGCAGCACTGCGGGGCTCACAACTATTGCCCCTCCACCACCCCAAAACATCCCAGGGCTTTGGAAAGCTCTACTGTTCACCTACAATACAACTGAACCACTTCCTTTGCCTTTTTGAGACATCCACTAATTATCCCTAATGCAAGAAGAGAACATAATCAAAGTGAAGCTACTCAGTGATTAGAATGAAAAGGGGGCTGTACTTAAATTTCACCTTAAAATATAAAAAGACCATGGTAATATTTAGCAACTCTGCTTTAAAATCAGTTGCTTAAAAAAAAAAAAAAACTTGAATTGATTGTTTTCCAAAAGATCCTTCTAAAGCAAGCTAAATAATGACATCCACTCTCACACATATTTACATTCAGGGAGCCACTGCAGATACCCGACCAGATCATCATGCACCTGCTTTGAGAGAGTTATTATCTTCTATTTACTGCCAAAAGATTCCTATCCTGCACAGGGATTGTTTGCACAAGATACCAGTCACACAGCCATAAACCTGCACAATGCCATGGCAGCCACCTGAGGAGCTAAGCACAAATGTTTTGCCAAAATACCACCCGCTGTGTCACAATCTTTCGGGGATTGGCGCGTTTTTCCAAAGAACCCATGATGTGACTGATGGCGGGTTTCCCTCAGGGCATTATCTAGTCTTTTCTTCCCGTCACTCCAATCCTACAAGGGCCGAGCAGAAATTACTGAAGCTGTTTTGTGCGCAGACTTTGAAATCCATCCTAAGCCTGTCTGCTGATGAGTTGTTTCATCTCTTGTAAGAAACAGAAACAGGAATGACTAAACCTGTATGTTTTTTGATGTTGAAAGCAGGGTAAAGAATCGGCACAACACTTTTCAACTCACCTTACATAAGCTATTACATCACTTTTTTAAACTGCTTTTTTTTTTCCCCTCCTAATTATGACATGAATAGTCTCCAGTGGTGTCAGTATTTTCAATTTTCTTAATAAGGCAGTGTTTGCAGAGAGTTTTTTCCATTCTAGAAGACATGAAGTACTTTTTGAATCAGAACTAAGTATTTTCTACATGCTTCATCAAGAAAAAAGCCATACTGAGTGACTAATATTTCTCAGAACTATCACAAGTTTATTCTAGTTGGGAAAATAACTAAGGGTAACTTTTTGATGATGTTTTTTTGCCCTGTTGTGATGCATAGCTACAATTTTGGCTTTTGAGGAATATATATATATATATATATATATATATATAGGTAGATATATATAGGTAGATATATATATATATATAAAATCTGTCATCTTATAGCAGGATAATCTTCATGTTACATCAAACACTTTTTTGGTTACAGAATGGTCTTTTAGCAATCCTGATCTGTTCCTCACCTCCATTTCCATGCAGTGTTCTTAAAACATTATTTTTGCCTCTTACGAAGTCTGAAGCACTCTTTGAAAATCATCTTATTTTTAGAAAAATAATTTAGAAGAGGCAACTTCAGCAACTTGAAATTTCTGCTAAGAATCAGCAAAAACCTTAAGTGGAAAACTAACCAAAAAAAACCTAATTCAAACAAGAGTTGTGTACACGACTAGTCAGTCGGTGTTATTCACGTGGTCTGACAGGGTTGCTAAGCTGCATATTTTTTACCTCTGTGTTGCACTGCAGACTTTTACAGAAGTCAATTTAGACACCACCAAAGCTGTGCTGCAACTCTGGCTGAATCAGGGGATCAGGAGAATACTAATTCTCTACTAAACTGCCTTCCACTGCTTAAAAGGTCAAGGTTAATAGTGCTTCCCACAGCTGCTTGTGCAGTGCCACCACTCACTTCATCTCCTCTGCGAGACAGGAGTCACCCAGTCTGTCAGCAGTTCGCTCAAAATTGAAATGCCTCATATGCTTGATACCTCAATTTGCACATTCAGCCAAGTGACAGGGCATTGTGTTGTGCTGAAAATCTGTTTTAAACACAATTTTAATTCCAAAAGATGCTGTGGAGACACTGCTACTGACAGAAATGCCCTGCTGATACTTCATTTAGCAAAACAGGAGATGGAAACATGGTTCCTTTTGGCGTGATCGGTCTCTGGATAATGCTCTAATTATCTAGAGATTCATTTTCCCCTTTGCCCTGCAATGGCAAAACATGAGCTCCTGCACTTCCCAGACAAAGGGAAGATGAAACAGAGCTTTGTTTGTAAATTGCAGTGCAGAGTTCTAGAAGTTCAAGATCCACTGTCTTTATGTTGCTTTTACAAGGGAAGATAAAGAAATAAAAAACTAGAAGCAAAAAGACAGGAGCAGCATGAACAAGGGAAAAAAACAGGCTGTCAGTACTGCATCTAGCATTTCCAACCAATTTCAGTAGCACAGGAAAATTGTGTGGTCTTATAACCACATTTCTTTAAGAGGTACCACAGTACTGTGATGGGAAGGTAGATAGTTCCTTCCTAAGGAGAAAATTACTGTCTAAAATCCTTAAATAAAGTTTGCTTTCTAAAGTTATCCTCTAACATAGCTGATATTAGCCTGTCAGCATCAAGATAAATGGGTCTAATCCTCTTCAACACACTGATTCTTTTGTTCCTATTAATTTCAATCTAGCCAATCTACAGGGTTACAGAAAATCTATTTTCTGATACTTTATGGTATTGATTAGTAATTATTCTGAAAGGTATAATGGAATGGGAAATCAGTAACTAAATCTTAAGCTTATTGTTATCTTGGGGCAACAGAGTCGAGGTGGGTGATTTTCAGGTTCTTGTCTGTTGGATTTTTCAAGCTCATGCATATGGTAATTGAGTTAATTATTCGGGCTCTCTGGTGGTGCCAGCAGGTACCCAGCGATACCTGCTCAGCCAGTGATCAAATTATAAACAGAGAATTGTCATTACATTTATACAAGAAATATCCAAGTTCTTCGGGCTCTAACACAGCAGCTTCTATTATCAAAAAGAGATTAGTCACTTGGTTCAGGGAAGAAATGGCAGGAAGCCGTGTCAGGGGAGATTTGAGCTGGAAAAGTTCTTCCCCCAGAGGGTGGCTGGGCACTGAACAGGCTCCCCAGGGAAGTGATCACAGCACCAAGCCTGACTTCAAGAAGCATTTGGACAACACTCCCAGGGACACGGCGGGATTCTTGGGAATGTCCCGTGCAGAGCCAGAAGCTGAACTTGGATGGTCCTTGTGGGTTCCTTCCATTTCAGGGTATTATATTATTCTATACTCAAGTCAGAAAGTAGAACTGATCCTAAAGCATGTAACTGTGCCTTTATGGCTTTCTGCAAACTCAATAAATGAGTATATTCAGGAGGGAATTCATTTCATTAAGTCAAAAGTTATGAGACTCAGTCAATATGCAGAAGGTATATTCAACAGCTAAGAAATACTGCAACCAAAAATCCCTGAAGTTTCCCTTCTTCTCACTGATAGTATGATATCACATATCTGACAACCTGATATGCACATCTTTATCATAGTAGTTATTAATCTGATCTCAGGAATTCTGAAGAACGAGTCATGAGGGCAACAGTACTGAAGGATGAATCAGAGTGGGTGAGAAATAAAGTACAGAAGAAAGACAGAGCAAAATGCACCCAAACACCTATTCTGGGAGGAACTTGAGTCTGGCAAGAGATAGAAGAGTTTCCTGAAATAAAAAAGCCTTTAAAAGAAGATGTTGTTCACCAGTCATTGCAAAGCAACTGAACTCTGACACATCCAGACACTTCACACAACAACGTGCCAACAGGACTGAAGGATATGCAATGTATAAAGAATGGTGACAGTACCAAGGACTTCCTGCCTAGGGAGATTATTTTTGGTGCATTCTCAGTAATTTGTGCACATCCGGGTGTTTTTTTAATACTAAAATAGT
Organism: Pseudotriccus pelzelni; assembly: GCA_035584735.1. Lineage (NCBI taxonomy): Eukaryota > Metazoa > Chordata > Aves > Passeriformes > Tyrannidae > Pseudotriccus > Pseudotriccus pelzelni. The sequence goes on from JAWMRA010000036.1 coordinate 14,001,375, forward strand.
GGGTGTTTACCACTATTTTAGCTGGCAAAATAGGAGTAGGTTATTTGGTAGTTCACAGAGACCAGTCAAAACTTGGAAGGCCACTATGTGAGGGGCTGCAGGCACAGGAGACAGATAATGCCAGGATATATCAAAGTGATTTTCTTCGGTTTGTGTTTACTTTAAAAAAAGAAAAATCTACAGACCGTTTTTCAAAGTTAAACTTTGCTTTAAAAAAGAAAGCCCTGTGAGACAGTAAAAAAAGGAAAATGCTGGAAATGGAGACTAAAGAAAGGCGAGAGAGGCAAATGAAACAGTTTGTTAGTGCTGTGGGGTGCAGGGTTGAAAAGGAAGCAGACTTCACTTCACCAGTGCAGCTTCAAGAGAACACATTTAAGGAGTGACTGCACAGCCTAAATGGAGCAAACACGGTAGAGTAAACCACCTAACCAATCACTCTGCTGCACATATTAAGTAGAAATAATGTCCTATAATATGCCAAGTGTTTTAACGACTGTCTTCTGGTCAGCCATAATGGCTTCATCACAAATGTAGCTTATATGAAGAACTCATTAGGGAAGAGATGAAATATCTGACTTTCACTTGGCTGCTACGAAGGTAACATTTCATATGAAAAGTACAACCAAAGCTGCTTTTCTTCTTTCAGATTACGAAGAGAAACGATTAAATGAGGCAGCAATTCAAGGGAGGCAAAGCCACTCAGAGCTGTGGGGAAGAACCTGCCTCTGCCTGGGCTCGGTGGAGCAGCACCTTGCAGAGCCACTGGAGGTGGCTGTGGCAAGTTATCTCTGGAGCCAGAAGCACCAGGGCTGCCTCAGTGTGGTGCTTGGAATAATTACCCTTTCAGGGAGGCAGAACTAATTACCTTGGCTCGAGCCCAGGTGGATCTTTTTTCCAGGGCTCCAGCTTCCAGCTCCACAAGGTGCTGGATAGGCTTTTGTATTCCCTGGATTATCCCCACCATGGCATTGCTAGATAAGCATATCCTACTTGATAACTGGTGGCCGTGCCACAGAGCTAAAGGTGCTGAGAATACCAAGATATTATTTGTGGAGCAGAAAAATATGTATTTACTGTAGCTAGAGGCCTGTCAATAGGTATAACCATCAGCACATCTTCTTATCATTGGTTACAATTCAGATGATATATCAGCTACAAATTTTGTTATAGAACCTTATCAATATTAAAATAAATCACTCTAAAATATTTCTGCCTTCCAGCATGGTATTTGATGAGCACAATTCCTCCTAGAATGCAAATAAAATGACACAAGAATCTGTACACCGGAGAATTTCTATTTAACGTTGAATTTCTTTCACATCGAGACGTTAAGTCTCGGCTTTAAATTGATTTCATCTTGTCATTAAACACAAAAGTATTTCAGCCTTGAGGACTGTTCTGAGAGTGAAAAGTATTTAGAGCCACGCTTTCCAACCTGGTTGCCGAAATGCCCTCCAGTTACCAAATATTGAAGAGGAGCACCTCGGTTCAGGAAGCCCCACGAGTCAAACAGTGAGTGAACATTAGTTTTAAAGAACAAACCCTCAAACACATTTATCCCAACTCTGTAACATGACTGGAGTAATCTCTGACACATCAGTGTGGTCAGGAAACCTGCATTACAGATGAAGGAAAAATTCCTGGTGTGAATTAATGAAGGACGATAATCAGGAACTAGACTGTTAAATATTCCACATTGACTTAAGCATTAAACAACGAAGTCCTCCTCTGAATTTTTAAGTCTTACGCCGAGTTTACAAAAACCCAAAATGAACAAGGAAACTTTTAGCATGAGAGATGTACATCTCTGAAGCAGGAGAAAGAAGCTGGAAGCAGGACATTAGGGAAGCAGGACATTAGGGACATTCCCCCTTTATAAGTATTTCACATCACATCCATAGAAGAAAATAGTAAGATGGTTTTTCGTATCATCAGGTAAATCTAAAGAATCAGAAATTTCAGTTATTGACAAAAATACCTAAGTGACACTGGAAGTTATAGCACTAAAATATTCTGCTGTGGCCCATACAATGAGCCCTCTTTGTGTCTGTTAGTGGGATGGGGCTGCCAGTAACACAAACTGGGAGATTTCGGTGATAAATCAGAGCCCATCAGGTGCAGAAGTGACAGGCACCATTACTTACAGCCATATGGGAGTGGCAGACTTCTTTCTTGCTGGTTTCACTTCTCTGAACCATAAAAGGCTCATTATCCCAAAAGCTGCGCTCTTCTGTTGTCCTGTAGACAAAGCCAATACCAGGGGAACTGTCTCACATACACTGTACTGATTAATATTTGATCTATCATATCTGTAATCAGCCAAAATTCACTTCTTTTAATCCTGATTTTTTCTTTTCATTGCTTTTCACCACCTTCTCAGTAAGAGATAAATGGCATTTTAATAGAAGTTTATAGTCACTACATTAAAATGTTCAAGGTAATATTTAATGAGGCATAGAGCTCTTGGCCACACTCCCTTGATCTTAATTATAATCTCAGGGTTTTTAAAAAAAATTGCTATCACTTTATTACAAACTTTCTTGAAGGCTGAGCTATACCAGGACAGAGAAAGTAAATAAGCAAGCAAAGAAAGCAACACATGCCCTACTTCTAGGCTTGAGGAGTCTAAAAATCAATGAGCAGCTTTGACAAGTTTCAGTGTAGTGAGAGATGTAACTGTCATGATTCTATTTGGGAATAAATCAGAAAATTTTGACACCAGCAGTAATGTCAGCTTTCTGCCTTGTTATTTATTAGTTTTTCTGGTCACTGGGGTAGTTTTCAGAGACAGACACCTCATTTTTGTGAAGTAGCTCTATTTGCAGCTGGAAACAAAATACCCTGAGATTTACTTTTCAGTTCACTTCACCCTAGCTGCTGCATTTTTAATTTGAAGCAAACGTATTGACAAACAGAATGTCATTTAAGCTAAAAAAAATAAATAACAGAAAACATTCTGTTGCTTTCTTTATGTCTGTCTAGACAGCAATGCAATGCATTAATTCAAGTGCTTTCTACTCTGTATTCATTTTTTACCTTATCTGCTACGTATTAATCAACTCCATAATGCACTTCTGAAGGTGAAGGATTGGAGAGAGAGCTGAAGAACAGAAGGTCCAAGGGAGTGCAGCCTTCATATAATCTTACCCTGGCAAGAGTGAGCGCATAAATGTGCTCAGTGAAAGCAGTCAAATGCGTTCATGACAAGCAGCCATGGCCAAGTCAAGCTCCGTAGGGTGTTTTGTTTTCCTGATGTTTCACTCCGAATAACAAGGAACCCTCTGCTGTATCAGGGCCTGAATATCTATCCAAGCACAATGTCAGACCTTGATCTCTCTGAATTCCCTGAGTAACCCACAGAACCTAACTCTATGAAAATGGAAAGCAATACCTTAAAGAAAATACACAATACTTTGCAATATGCATCCTCCTTGGACTCCTTCAATCCTTAATTTTTTTGGGTAGTTTTTCAATTTTTCCCCTTTACAGTGTCCATATTTTAAATTAAACTTGCTGGACTGTCCTCCCTGTACCTGCCTAACAGCACTAGTTGCCTTTTTGTCAGACACCACGTGAAGTGAGTGAAGGAAAAGCTGGTTCTGACCCAGGAACAGCATTTTAAACTCTCCCTTAGAAACCTGATGTGCCACATGCTGGGGGGAAAAATACATTGTCTTTTAGATGCCTCCATCTGTGTTTGCCATGAGAAAGTCTGGAATACATTGACCATGGATTGTATTGACCATTTTCCTTTTATTAATGCATGTGGTTCCTTCTGAACTGTCAGGAGAGCTGCCTGCAAACCACGTTCCATTTCTCCAGTCAAATGCGCACGTTTCTTTATCTCTGCTTTTTAACAAATAAATATAAGCAAGCTGCAAGCCCTTCGTGAATAGTGTGATTGCATTCTCTAGCTGTGACATAGTTCTAAAATGCATTTATTTTACATTTCAGAATGGCTTTGCCTATCATACTGTTTGTTTTCCTAGTATGTAAAAACACTCCAAAAGTCTTTCAAGGCAATGTGTGCAACACTAACACAATTAAAACTATGTGTCACTTCAGTTTAAAAGAATAAAAATTTATTTCCTTAATCTCTTAATTCAGGCTTATGTATTTAATTTTTTTGACCTAAATTAATTTCAGCAAATTATGTGATCATTATATTTATTTCCAAATCTTTTTCTAAACCAGCAGATGTTCTTAATATATGGAAAACAACTAGAGACAGCAGGTGAAAGATAAAGAATGCAAGTCTACAGAAGGTAGGGATTCTGAAAGATGGCACAATTTTCAGAAGCCAAAACCTGCAGACTAGACAACACAAGAGACAACTCAAAGCATCTGTGAAATGACAAACACACATGAGATAGTCAACAGTAAAAGAAAAAGAAATAGAATAGACAGAAACTGAAAAATCACCAGTGCTTTAAATTTAAGAATAGCTAAGGAAGACTGTTAAAAAAAAAAAAAAACAACCCAAAATCTTACTTGCAGTATTATTTGGAGAAGGCAACGGCTCAGTCAACAAACAATAGGAAAAACCCACAGATAATTTCAGTCTGACAACCAACTGAAAGCCCAAGAAACTACATTCTCTTTATGGAAAATAATAATAGGAGGCTGGAGGAGTATCAGAGGGATGTCCCACACTCAGTTCCTCCTCTGCCACCATGACACACTTATTGCTCCTATTGTCTAGGCTGTGGACAGGATTAAACCCTTCATCCATGCAGCCCTCCACATGTCATGGGCTTCATCAGCGGGGTCCTTTTTCCGTGGTTCATAAAGCTTTGTGCTGTCTGCAGCACCACGGAGGCACCAGCTGAGCTGGACGTGGGCAGCAGCTCTGCCACAGCAGTTGGGGAAGAGCTCCCCTCCCCTGCAGTGTGCCTGCCAGAGAGGCAGGGCTTTGAAAAGCTTTCAATGGATCATTTGCCTCTTTTCTTCCCAAAGAAAAAGCAAGGAAATGTTGTAGAAGTTGATATGCAATAATCACTTGCCTATTGAGCCCACGCTTTTCCCCTTTGAGAATGAGAACAGTCTTATGTTTAAATCAGTACATTGAGATTACTCTTAGATATGTCTACATGATTCATAAACCACTCAAAAATACTAGAGTTTAAACTGCCCTGGTTATTACCAAAGTAGTCTAGAAATATGCACACATTTAGTACATTGGTTCAGATGGAGAACTTTAACTTGTGCTGTTGTAACTCAGATGTGTTGGATGTCCATTTTCTGCAGTGTGTATGTGATGCAAATTTATCCACTTTCAACCAATCATACTACTGTAATTATTTTTGCATGCTTATTAATCATATAGTATAATGATATAATTTATTCCCAAGCGGGTCATAAAAAATGAGGTGTATATATTGATGCTCTCTCTTAAAGAGCAACAGCTGTTACAATATATAAAGTTCTTATTTCATCTGACCCATCAGAGGCTCAGTTGTGGTATTTGGTGGATGTATCTCTTTAGAAGAGGTGGAACAGTAAACAATATTTTATTTTTCAGGTCTATACGTTTAGGAGCTACATCATGACTGTACCACTGATCGCTACCTCAGGATGATGCACTATTGAGTATGTAGATTTTCACCTATTTAAAAGGAGGAAGGAGCACTGAATATATAATAATGGACAATCAACTGAGGTAGTTAAGAACAAAAGGTGATTTTCTAAACAGTAGCCCTGTCTATTACCTGCACTGGATTAGTGTCGCTGCCTATGCTCTTTAATGCACTGTCATCCAGGATAAATAGAGATTGATGGCAACTACCAGTCTATTTTTTTCACACTTTCTGTGGTTCGGTGCCTTCCTGCTTGAAAATGTTGCTGTGCAAAAAGGCAGCATCCATCAGCTGCTTTGTTCATTGGTTCAGATCGTAAGTTGATGAAAATATCAGTGTAGTGCTACTGACTTAAACCATAAGAGCACAAGAGATGTCTGGGTCACTGTGTCAAACCTCTGCAATCACAGTCATTAATGCAAAAGACGTTACATCCTCAAAGTTCTTGACCGTACATCACCAGCCGCAGAAAAACCCATTACACTGAACCACTCACACACAAAAGTCCAAAAGCCTCAAAACACAGGCTATGCTTCAGAAAAAAAAAAAAAAAGAGAGAGCAAGAGGTATCGCCAGTATCCTGGAAACCTTCAGTGGAAGGAAATTTTTTAGGTGCTACAAAATGTTACCATTACTCAACCATGGGTTACAAATGCTTGCACACAGTCTTGCACACATGCACACCAGGATTTTACAACACAGTTAGTGGAGCTTTGCCACGGTGAGTGGTTGGTATGTTCCCACATAATTCAATCTAATTTATTTCCTCAGGTGAATTCTTTAAGAAGCCCTGCTTGCTGAGATGTGAAGTGATCGTGGCATTTCACATGTTTGTGATGAGTTTGAGATATTGCTCTTCCCTTCTCACACAGCTTTTTAATAAAAATGCTGCCAGTTGGCCGGCCTAGCCCTCTTCAAGGTTAATAGTTTGTTATCTACAAATTACTTTTCATGATACAGCTTGGGTTATGAACTCCAAAATTGTCTTCTGTTGGCTCTCCCTTCAATTTGTTTTAGGCTCAGAGAAAAGCAGTTCTCACGACAGGAAAAAACTGCTCCAGCAACGAAAAGAGATAATGTTGGCTTTAGAAACTTACCTCTTAGTTCTATAAAAAGCCATACAATTATTTCAGCTGGCTGATGTTGGGCAATAACTGCTGTCATGTTCTGTGGTAAAGCTGAAAGCCTACACGGCTGCAATTTACCCAACACTGCCCTGACTCCTGTTCCTTGCACAGGGAGCCTCCGGGCTAAAAATGTTTCAGAGGCAATAATTAGCGACATTGCATTACTGTAAAGGTTTATAAAGATGTTAATAGTCAGGCAATTCATAACGTGCAGTCTTTGTTATCATTTCGGAACATCTGTTACTTAAGAGCCAACTCCGTAACAAACCATGCCCCGGCATTTTATAATCCTGTCACGCTGTAAGAGGGGCAAAAAAAAAAAAAAAGGGAAGAAATTAAATTTGATCTTGAGAGGTAGCAGACATATTTGCATCCCACTGAGGACAGCACAAGCAGGAGGTGTTAAGCACCACCCTGCAGTTTTCATATCCTTCAGTGACAGATCTCATAATTCTTTACCAGTTGGCCCTTTCCACCCTTTAAACTTTGAGAGTGAATTTTGCAAGAAACCAAAGGCAAGATTCCGGTAGCACGTTATAACTCTCTATCCAGGAAATGCACATTTGCTTTCAAGGTCTGGGGGCCATTAGAGCGTCTACACTACCAAAAAATGTGACTTCACCACTTCAACTGTAATTTCAGTCATTTAAAAAAAAGAAGTGTGAGAGTCTCTCCTCCTGCCTGACTGGTGTTGGCTAGAGATGATTTGCTTTACATGATGCCATTTCGAAAGGACTGGGAAATCATGCAAGAATGAAGCAAGGCTTTCTTGGCATACTCGTGGTAGCCTTGCACATAGAGTATTGCAAACTGCTTAATTTGTTTAATTTTGCATAAATCGTCTATCCCACATATTTTTAAGGGGTTTTGAGTGATGCCTGGCAGCATAATGCAGAATTACAAGCTGAAATGACTCTTACCACTCTATAAACCACATAACAGGCCAGACTTTTGCTCACAGTTAACTAATAACAATTCTATTACTGCCATTCAGAAACTGCTGAAATTATGTCAGCTTCTTCCAACAGGCAGTAAGCCCAACCCTTTTTTGTCCAAGTTGTTGGAAAAGGATTGCTGGTTTTCTGTCTATTTTCTAACATGGTTTAGGACAGGACAGTTCCGAGCTGTCCTCCTTGAGTAAAATGTGCACTGAATTAAGAACTTCCAGAAGTGATAAATCTGACAGTGGTACCCTAAAACATCAGCTTAAAAGCATCAGTGACCCATAAGGGAACAGATGCTGTGAAATGATTAAAAGCTTTAGGGTTAAAGGGAAAGAACAGGTTGCTGCAGCACTGCCACCAAAGTAAATCAAACTATAAATTCTTTTACCACTATGTGAAATTTATTCTGGTTAAAACCCTAAGCCTTTCATTATCTAAATTAAAAGTATACTGTGTTTATTGAGTTTGGAGATTAGCTTGCTGTTATACACTGTAGTTTTACTTTGATGTCTGAGGATTAATATTCATGAGGTTTCAGACTATTAACTACACATGTTCGACATCTAACAAGAAACATATCTTACAGAGTTCAATTATTGTAGGGTGCTTTTAGTTCTGATTTTATCTTTCATTTTGCTGTGGATTCCCATGGAGTTCTCATACTGTTAAACGTTTTAAAGTCGGTCCTGGCAGGTTTATTGTACCGATGGATCTGGCTAAACTTAGACATTTTCTCTAGTTTTATGTGAGTGAAAACTTTCAAATTCAGTTGCCTGAAATGTCTGAACTATCAGAAGAGCTGAAAATCAGCAGAAATTATTCACTCCCCAATCGGTTCAGGCCAGAACGCTGCACGACACTATGTGCACTACTGGTCAAAACTGACACTTGTCCCTTTTCAAAGAGTCTCAGGGACATGAAATCTGTAAACACATGGAATTCTAAGCTGCTGCTTTTTAGGAATTCAAGCTAAAAACTCAAGCCCCAAAGTCATGGAACACTTGCGTGGTCATTACCACACACGAGAGCTGCTGTGCAGGGAGCACCACCCCCCTCTGCCTCTGCGATGCTGCCTCAAACCTTCTGCTTCTTCCCTTCAGTGCAGGAGAGAAAGTCATAAACTGCACAGCAATAGCAACCAAAAGCAATAACAGAAGCAAATGTCAGGATTTGAATTGCAAACTACGTGTGAGCCTTGACTGCTAAGACTAAATGCAGATTTGAACATTAAAGTTGCTCTGCTGGGGCCAGAGGTTGTTTCTGCTTGTCCCTTTAACAAACTGCAGGGCATTACAGGCAGGATAGAGCTGGGAGGGAGGGAGAGTCATGCCCAGCAACTCTCAAAAGCAAGTTCACAAGATTCATGGGAAATATTTACGAATTTAAGAGAAAATATATATTAAATTACTCCTTGTATAATGATTATTTTCCTAATGGAGTTCTGGTGCAGGAATGTACCTTTCTAAAGCAGAGACTAATTTATCCTGGAAACAAAAGGCGTTTTAGGCCTTGCTGTGTAAGCCCTAATTCCCACTCAGATGTGCGCGTTTAGAAAAGAAATCAGAATTAATCTTTTGAAAAGCACTGAATTTCCCAACAATGTGAGATTTGGGAGCCTCAGTTTTGCTGCCTTTCAGATTACACTTTCATTAATTTGGTCTCTGCAAATGCATGTTATTCCTTACCATCAGTAAATCTATTAAGTTGCGTGTTTTGTTCCAGCGCAGTAACATCATCACACCTTAGTGTAAAAGGCTAAATGGAAATGAAACAAATGTCAGTTTTCTCTCCTACAATTATTCCCTGAAAGCTTGATGGAGAAAAACCACTTGAAATGCCCAGACACAAAGCAGTGGAATATTAACTGCTAAGAGCAGTTATTTCTTCCCGTCAGAAATTCCGTGAGGTGCCCCTGTATGGCGCAGCCTCACACTGCTCATAAAAAATTAATGGTAACTCTGCAAGGTCTACTGAAGGCCCAGAAGCAGCATCACAACATTCAACACAAGCCTGAAAATAATCTGGCCTACAGAGAAATCTGATCTGTGCTCAGGAAAACGAGCTTTCTGAGAAAGGTCACCGCTTCAGTGCAGAGAACTGAGGGATCAGAATGTACTGGTTCTTAGATTGTTAAGGGAAAAGTAACAAATTGCTTTATCAGGACATTCTGTTCTCAAGGAATAATGCTGGAGAGATTAAGAGGCACCTCTTCAGAATTGGTGTAGATGTGTCACCCTGGTCTCCTAAAGCTCTGCAGTATTTGAAACAGCTTTACTGAGCTTCCTGTCTTATTAATAAAACTTACATAAAGCCCTGCCTGAAAGGCAAACCCCCATTTTCACCATTAATACACTGAATGAGTGTTCTGTATCAATTCTCCCCTAAACTGTTAGACACATGCAGCAAATGTTTTTTTTGAGAGGAAAAGAGTGACGCTGTCAACCTTTCCATTCAGCGTTTCGACCTGCGGGTAATATCAACAGGGAAACACTTGGAGTACAAAATAATTGTTGAAAATTTTCCTTTTGATACATTTTTCCCTTGCCACGATCACAGCACAGCAGTGCAGTTGTTCTGGCACTCAAAGCAATTGGTGCTTTTCCCCAGCTCTGTTTGCCCATGGGCTGCCACATGGTTTGACTCCCTCCTCAGGTAAATGAATCCTTGGATTGGGAGGTTTCAGGCACTTCCGAGGAAAACCAAAGAGGGAAAAGCTGCAGAACTCTTGGAGCTCTTCCCCAGGATTTGAGGTGCTACTGAAGGTTATAATGAACCTTTGTATTTGCAAGTAAATCCCTTTGAATGGCTTGTTTTGGTGTGAAGGAAGACAAAACAGACTCCCCCTTTATAAGGAAAAATGAAGGTGTCGAGGAGTTACCCACCAAAGAAATCAGGGCTCTCACAGCAGAAACTGGGCATCAAAAACACAAATCTGAAAACTGTAATACACCAACACAGACCTGGCTTAAATGTATAGATGTGCTCCTTAGCAATCACACAACTTATAAATACTTTATTTTTAATGTTATGTTGCTTTTTACTGGGCATCGGAGGCAGCTACTTCTGACACAAAAATCAATACAATTTTCTCAGTGATTCACCTCTATTAGCCCATCTTTTTGCAGTAATCTCCTTTTTGGATCCAGTTGTTTGTTGTCTTTTTCTTTCCTCAGGCAATTTAACAGGAAATTGCTTTGTGTGCTTTTATACTTGTTTCTACCTTGAAAAAAAAAATATATGTTTTAGTTCTAGTGCACTTCTTATTCAGACAAGGAGGGTGGGTGGGTGGGTGAGACCAGGTCAGTCCAAAAGCAAAAAGGAAGAAACCTGTAAGGTTTCATTTCACCTCAATTTAAAACAAGTTTTGTAAATATAAAACTATTCCAAATAGTATTATGAACTTTTGCCTTTGTAATAATACAAATTATTTCAGCTCCATCTTTCCATAAATTTCAGAGTATACAAGAGCACTTCTGAAATGAACATTGACAAGTGAAGGGTGACTGCCAACAATAATGACTGTTTGTAAAAGAACCAAGTGCTTTTTTTTTTTAACAGATTATTGTGAAATAATAACATGTGTTGTCTGGCGTGGAAAATGCAGTTTTGATTTTCAATTATTCTTATTTATATGATCAGCAGTTTGGTGTGCGTTAGGTGTGAGATGACAAACAGGCTTGGGGTGGAGACATCCTACTCACTCCTCGTGATGCATGAAAACCAACAGGCCCATCTCAAAATTTCTCCTTGCCCTGCTTTTCCTTTTTGTCAGGGAAATAACAGTTCTACACTTCACTCCCTTTTCTTCAATAAATTTCCTTGTGTCCTACAGCAACTCCGAAGAAATCCAATGTGGAAATCAACACAGACAAAAGAAGAAACAAAGACAAAACCCAGTGAGAGCTGAATTAGTTTATGCAAAGTCCTTTCCTGCATCTTCCCGCATTTGCATTTTTGATGAAATATGTTTTTATTTCTTCCATAAAGACTAGAAAATAAGTCTTAATCTCCTGTCCATATTTACAGACTCTGAGCAGCATGTTGTAAGAGGCTTAGCTCTACGGACTTAGTTCTTTCAAAAAGCTAGAGGCAACTTGCTATGAAGTTTCTACCTGAGCCAGAAATTTGTCTGTGTGAATAATTTAGTCATCCTTTGTTAAATTGCTAAGCAGAGCTCATGTTCCTCTTTAATTTGTTTACATTTGCAAGAATCCCTCAAAACCTGTAGGTACACCCTTGTTCTACCACCCTACTCCCAGCTTATCACCTTCTATCTCATGAGGCACATACAGGACAGAAAAGCAGGTTCTGAATTTTAGCAATTAATAGATTGTTAGATACAGGAATGGCATGACTTCGAGCACATGGTCATGAGATCTAGTAAAAAAAAGGAAAGCAATGTAGGAGAAAAAAAAAAATCTGCTCTAGATACCAAAGGCTCTGAAAAATACACACTGTGGGTCACACAGATGGGCTGCAGAAAGGTGGCAGATAATGTTATGCTGCTCTATCCACCACCTTCCTCACTCTTAAAGAGCACTAGAAATAATATTTTAAAAGTACACTGAATACTTTTAATTGATTATATTTTCTGCGTCAGTAGGGTCTGTGTTCAAGATACGAAACCATTGGGTTGTAAGTGGTATGTTCAATGACCATCTGACAAAAATAAAACATGCTGAAGGCAATTCATATTTAAATGCAGTTTGTAGCCAAAATAGAGCAGAGGTCACTCTGCCTTTGGCTGGGTGCTAATACCTTACCATTATTAGCCTGTTGTGACAGAGTTCATGCACTTGTCAGGTATATCATCTATGGGCAATTTAATTTTTCAGACTGATTGTTAATCTTTTTCTGGATTAATTAGCTTGAGTTACACACACACATACAAATACTAATAAAAAAAAATTAAAAATCCCTTGCCTCCTATTTTGCAACTCTTTAGAAGAATATGAAAATTTTTCAGTCTGAAGAGAATTTCAGTAAAACTCCAGCCCAGCTTTTATGTCTGAATTTTACTGGATTCTGAATACACTACAACAGGGGCAAAAGACTGCAAGCTTTCCTTGGTGGTGATGGATTCTTTAATTAAAAGAGCATTCTCCTAATCCAGTGAACTAATATAGCAGGCAACTGAAAATTTTCTTTTAGCAGATTTGCATCAGTGCAGGGAAATACCTCACACAAGGAAGAAGTCCAGACAAGCATCACTCCTACAGAGGGAATAATCACAGAAACATCAGCCTTGGGAAGGACCTCTGGAGATTTCTAGTCCAGCCCCCCTCTTGATGAAGGTCTCTTGCCAACCCCAGATATGGGGAACCTGGGCCTAATTAACCTGTCTCACCTAATTTGCAGAATTTTCTTTCATTAACAAGCAATCAGATTAAACTGCAAAGGCACTCGTCATGGTCCATAGCTATTTAACATTAGGAAGAATTTGGGATATGTAAGGTACAGTTAAGATTACCTTCTAGTCCTTTTCCTTATTAAACACATGAAGATATATCAAAATACAGCCCAGCCTTAAACCAATCATCCCCCTGCACAAACACGGGAACTCGGCAGGGAACGAAATTACACTCCTTCTGCATTATGGGCAGAAAGCAAAGTTGCTTTGTGGTCAACCTGACACTTAAATAAAGCAATTCAGAGTGGTTTCATTTTCTGCTTTACAGAAGGAGTAATAAAATCCGTGTTGCTCTCAGTCGCCATCTATATTAAAAAACGTGCTACAATCCACTGTGCGTTGCAGAAGGATGTTATAATTCCTCCTGGCTGCATTTTCAGTCACTGTAATTTTGCATGGAGTTGCAGCTCCTTCCAGGTTTTGGTAAATGACAAATTTTCCTGGCACTTTTCTCACAGTGCTGCTGTTCCTACACCATTTTGCTGAGAACTGCAAACACAAGTACGCATTTCTTTCATGTGTACGATAAATAAGATAGCAAAATAGGGTTTAAGCAGCCACAGAGGATTACAGTGAAAGCCCTCTGGTTAATAGTGTTAAAATTCAAATAAAAGTGGAAGAAAATTGAAGTGAGGCTGGGCTGGATTTTCCAGCCTGTGTCAACTATTGTACAGCTACACCAATGGCAGTTATATTTGGAATATCTCTGAGGCAGCTTTCAGTAGCCTAAACACCACCTATTGAGGCTTCCAGGCAATCCAGCAAGTGCTGCAATAGTTTATGATCAGAATTCCAAAACATCTTTTCCATGAAAATCAATGGAGAAAATCAGGAAACACTGCAGAGACCCCCACAAAAAGGAAAAAGTAAGAAGGTAGAAATTGAAGGAGGGCAGGGTGATTTCTAAACTAAAGAAGAGTATATTTTAACAGGCTTGATTCAAAACTATCTCCTACCATGGTCTCCAGTAAGGAATTCAAGCTGCTGAGTTTTGAAGCACAATGATAAATATAAGAGAACACTCAGTGTACTTTGACTGACTGGAGAACTCAATGAATGAAAATGAAAAAAATCTAGATTAAGATCAGTTTTTGGGGGGAACATTTGGTGTAACTAATATTCCTGACTGTTCTGACAGCAGGATCTAAAGATTCAGAGATACTGCTACAAAAGCTGCAGTAGAAGCTGCCACAGGGGAAAAAAAATAAAGAAAAAAGGACCCCACATACCTCAGGCTGGGAAAAACTGGCATTTATTTTTTGCCAAGTTTTGTACCTGTTAACTGTTTCTGTTTTAAAAATGACTATTTATATTAGACAAGACTACAAAAGCCATTTTAACAGGAACCCCGCAAGACAATAACTGTGCAAGTGACTTTGCACTGGATTTATGAAACGTCAGCAGTGGAAGATTAACTGCCAACATGGGAGAAATCCACCACCTAAAGCAGAATTTACACCTGGAAAACCTATTTGGTCAAGAACAAAGGCCACACATCTACTGTGGATGCCCAAGAGTGGGACAGTGCTACCTGCTGATCAGCAACAAATTGGTTTGTGTGCATAATATACAGAATCACATTCAGCTGGAGAGATGATTGGTTTCAAATCAGATGTTGGAGGGTGCAACATGTGCAGGAAGGACACCCTACCTGGCTGTTCGAAGAGTCTGGTGTTTGCAGTACTTTATCTTGTTCTCGCTTGCCTCTGGCCTCTCGTACATTTAAATGCACTCAGAACTATCTCATACTGTGCAGTAAAACAGAAGAAAAGCCACTCAAACTGAGAAATTTGTAGGGAAAAAATAATAAATTCTTTGGATAAAAATGCACAGCCCCAGAAAAAAGAACTTTGCCATCACTGCCTGTCACCCAGTGCACGCAGGGAAATGACTCTCTTTTTCATCTCGTCTCCTTGTACTTATGTTCTGTTGTAGTTTATCAGAATAATTAAAGTAACAAAAGATGAAGCCATTATTGAGCCACTCTTCCTAAGGAAATGAGACTTAGATTACAGTGTTGTCTCTCTGTTACTCATTAAAAACACTTTTATTAATTCTCAGTTGAATTCAATTGGATCTGACAGAGAAACAGACATCTCAACCATAGGATGCTTCCTAGAGGAGAAAAGCAAAGGCTGGATGGAGAAATGTGGCTCAGATTAGTGGTTCCGGCCCCTGGAAAAAGGGGCCTCCAGGGATGCTAAGTCTCCACATCTTTTGCACCAGGAAAGCATGCAGTACATGCTTAAACAGCATCAATAAATACACAAAAGTTTAATTCAGATTTTACTACTGAGCATTGTACTTCCTTTTTTTTTTTTGAGGACAGGCTGGATGAAATAAGCACAGCCATCAGCAAACTTTCCAACTGCTTCATCGAGAGATTAAAAAAAAAAAAAAAACAAAAAATAGAATATTTCTCTGAAAATTTGTCCTGTGCAAAGGAAACATTATTTCCCATGCTCATCTAACCATCATCCTTGCAGATACAGCAGGAGGAATTTGTACAAGCCAGGAAACCATTCATGGTACAGGAAATCAAATCCTTGTCTCTGGGAAGGGTTTGCTCCACTCCTCCCTGTGCTCCTCAGCAATTACAGCACCTTGACTAATTCTCATCTATTCTGTATCCCAAAATTACCAGTGTCCTGTGGTTGGACAATGTCCTGCTAAAACATGCACACAACGGCCAGTGACACCCCCTTGGATAAACAACACCTCAGTTACAGCACCAGCAAACATCTCCACTGAGAAAAAGGTTTCGTGGAGAAGAATACGTAAATTGCTTTTTATCCATTAGGAGACAAAGGAAGAGGAACGCACGTAATTAGCAGAAAGCTCAGCAATAAGTGGCTCTTGCCCACAGCTGTCTGTTAAGAACAGCAGGAGAAGTGTGTGGGAAGACTTCGTGTCGCTGTGCACGTTCCTCGTGCAGCCCCATCGCACGTCTGGTTCTCTCAATACCTTTGAAATAAGCTTACATTTGTAATGCCTGGTATGTATTTGGGAATAAAATGACAGAGAATAATGGTGGTGGCTAACGAGGAGGTGAAGAAGCAGAAGCTGGTTGATTCCAGACCATAATTCTGATACCCTCAGGTGCGGATGAACAGAAGGAAACGTTTTTGCTGCTGCAGGGCAGTAGTGACCTCCTTAATGTCCAGGAGGTCTCCACGTGTCTCAGGGGTTTGCAGGGTCGTGCTCAGCTCTGCTCTCCTCCGGGGTGTGTGGTGGGACAGGGCACTGGGACAAGGAGACATTCAGGCACGTTTCAGGTGCTCAGGGCCTGGTGGTGCAGTGACCCTACACAGCTGTGTGACAGGAACATTAAGACAACTGAATTGCTAAAAGCGTTCATACGGGACTTTGTGTAGGAAACCACGCAGAAACAGCCCGTGTTACAAGAACTTAGAGTTCATGGATTAAACAGCAAACTGTTTCAGGTCAGAAAACACTTGACGTTCTGATCAAGCCATTTAACAACACCTGATCCAAAACCAGAAGTACTGACCTTCTACATGAGCACAAGCAATGTAGAGTTGACCCAAATATATTCTTTCATGCATTACTGACTTCTGACAGCAAGCTGTAAGCTTCATTTGGTTTCTTCTGGACCTGAAATGCTCCTCAGTTTTCACCCACATCTGACCTCTCCTAAACGTCCTTTTTAAATCTGAATTTGAAGTTACAGCCCCCACCTATCTCAGGGTCCAGTCAAACAAAAGAGTTACTGTTTTCAGAAGTAGTTCATTCATGGCAGTAATAAAAGTATACTTGTCACCGGGAGGATTGCTATGAGTGATTATGTTCCATACATTTCAAATTTCTCCAGGTCTCTGGCAAGCTTGCAGTCACTGTACCTATTTATAGGCATGTTTAGGTTAAATAATCTCTAAACTCTGTGATTTCCTACATGTAATTTAGGGCATATGAAGTCGCTGGGGTATTTAATTTACGTCTCTCAGTTGCTGAGCCATCTATTTCAGCTCTAGCTTTTATTTTTAGCCAATAAATCTGGCACAATTCAGCTGAAATGTGGGAAGCAAAGCCACATTCCTCTCCTGGACAGCACAGGCCTTTATTCTTACATGTCCTTGATGCTTTCAAAACATAAGGCTGTATTTCTGAAGTGCATTGGAACTGCAGAAGCTCAGTGAATAAACAGTAATTTGTTTGTTCACTTTCAAAAAATATAAAGTGCAGTTCCTTCATGCCCACTACTTCCATAATTTTTAATGACATCTGATACTAAAATTATTTCAGAGAACGTTTCTGATGCAGCTACTCCTGTCGCCCCCATTGCTGTGTAATTTTGCAGTAATTTTCTACTGAAATCTGCTTTTGGGCAGGCAGTGAGCTATTACAGAGACACAGGACAGGGACAGAAAATAACCTGCATTACACTGCAGGCATAAACCAGGAACTTTCCCTCCCTTTCATAAGCTCAGGGTTGACAGGAAGAAACACAAAGATAAAAGAGTCATAAAGATAACCCATGTTTTCCCAAAGTGACTCTTCTACGGGTCTACTGACAGTTTTGATGCTTCTTTCAGGCACTAACATTCTGTATTTACTGTTGCATTTCATGTTATGGATTTTGTTTTTTCCTCCTCCCCCCCCCCCCCATTCAGTTCAAACAGAATAAGCAGCAGTTTGAGTTATAGCACATAATGTGGTCAGAAAGGGACTTCACAGAATTAGATCGATTCTTGTTTCTTATCCACCTGGATTCATAAACCACTTGTATTGACTCTCTGCTACTTGTAATCTTTGTGTTTGGTTGCTCGTGTTTCACAATCCATTACAAGCTAAAGGAAGAGCTTTTTATAAGAAAAAAAAAAAAGAAGTCATAGGACTTGGACAGTGCTGCTCTCTCTTCTGCATGTTTTGGGTTTTTTGTGGGGTTTTTTTCTGAAGCATTTTGGGAAAGTTTTCAATCTTTTATTGTTGCCCTGTATACCCATATTAAATAAAATTTGAAATTCAAAAAAGAGCTATGATTTCACGGCGCGTGAAGTCAATGGAAGCACACATCTCCAGTTAGTTCAAGATAAAAATACACATATTTCCAGTGAAAGCATGAAAAAAATGGACAAACTGTAGAGGTGAGGCAAGTGCAACAGGAACGAAGGCGAATAGGTGCAAGGAATCCTGCTCTAGACAGCTCCAGAGGGTTTCCTGTGAGAATTCAATCCCTGACTGATATAACAAAGGAGGAGCTGGTAGAACTGATGCAATATCATCTTCTGAAGGGAACAGACAGACATATCAACTGCCTGTTCCAGTGCAGGAGGAGATAATATATCCAAGAGGTTTCTAAACAGCTAATTATTTCTTAAATATTAATAGTAGGTATTAGGAAATGCCATTAAAGATGTAGGTGCATTTCTTAGATTCTTAGCATAATTTTTTAACTGCCTTTACTCTCCTTTATTTTTCTTAGGAACCTGAAAAAAATGCCTTGAAATACGGCTTAAAAGATGCAATTTCTCCCTTCTTTTGCTACTTCAGGCAAAAATTAAGCTGCTTGGATTACCAGGCTGGCTCTCAATATGTAAGAAGGAAGAAACAATGCTGCCTGTGATTTAATAAAGGTGATTATCTGTAATGAAAAGCTGTGACCCCTCTGTAACGCATCTAAATTAGATCTGCACAATGAAAAAAAGGAAAATTTCTTCCTTCTTGGCTTTGCCATCCTGGATGAGCATATCAGTGTTCCAAGCGAGATACTGAGATAAGCCCAACATTCACAGTCTGACTGAGCACGAAGGTGTTGGGCACATAAATCACATGAGCTTCTAAGACGCTGGAAACCTTTCTGTATTTTGTTTTGGTTTTTTGATTCCCACAAAAATATTTAAAGTTTCAATAGTAACCCCAATGCAGACCAGAACAAAGCATTAAAACTTCAGCTTCTGTCAATTAAAAAAAAAAAAAAAAAAAAAGGAGATTTCTACTATAGGTAGAGAAGTGCAACCATCATTTTGAAACTGCTCCAGGACTCTTGTATGTATCCAGCAAAATAGAAGTTATATGACCCTACTACATTTTGCAACAAAAAGGCTCTTGATCAAAAGGTTGAGGAAAATTAAGCTTAAAAAAAAAAAAAATAAGGAAAAAAAAGTCGCCTGAAGACAATTTCATACAGTTAAGGACCAAAATCCCCAGAATACTGAATGCAATGTGTAAATAAACATCTTTCAATTTTTTTTTGTATCATTTCTATCAAAATACCTTACACCTTCCAAAAGCAGTCTAATCTCTCAGATTATCAGGGATTTAAACAGCCTAATCCTTGTCACAGCTAGAGCTCATTAACTGCCGGTGAAAAAGTGTCTTTTCTATCTCAGTTCATCAGTTCCTGAGGTATTTCTAGACAAGCAGAATCCCACAATTTCCTAGCACAGTTAAAAACCTTCTTATTCCTTTGTCATCGTTTGGTGTTTTGCTCAGTGTCTCACTAGCACAGTAAGTATTAAATATTACATTTTCTGTTCAGACCAATATTAAGATTCATAGCTTTTTTAATCTAACACTGATTGCCTTCACCTCCAACAAATTAGCAACTTTATATTAAACTCACATAACCATAGCAATGAAAATTAAAGGAAATATTTTATTATTCTGTGCTTGCGCAGTTACTTAGGCTGTCAGTATGTTACAAGAAGGGAACTTTTAGCGGTTGGTTCAAGAAATGTGTCAATATTTAAAATAAAAAAAGGAAAATAAGAAACACACATAAAAAGAAGGGTCGTGAGCTCTTGCTGAAGAGAGGAGCCAGAAGATTTTGATTTGTAACCTATTTCCATTGCTAGACAACAGCTACTTGTGTGCTTAAGAAGATTTCTAAAAACAAACTGAAATAAGCCGCGTGCACATCTCAAGCCTGGAGCTGTATCTATCATTTTCCCAGCTAGTTTCAATTCATGGCAATCTTTATCTCCTTAGCACCGACTCAACACATCCTAACAGCCAACACCAGGCTGCTATGTTACACAAGTGTGGCTGCTCTCCAAGAGTCAGGGCACTGCTGGATCCACGGACGACACAAACGCAGTTAATAAAGCATTGCCCTGACGTAAATCAGCTCCCCCAATATTTGGATATCAATGAAACGACGCACAGGGAAAAGAAAATTATACCTGCTGTGACAGCAAGTGCAAATTTAACATGGGAATTAAGGGTGGGCAAAGCTCTGATCCTACAATTCTGTTGATAGACTGAAAGCGAGTTTCGTCCAAACCGAGCCTTAGCTTTTCAACTGAGAGAATTTTGCTCTCACGAACCCTGAGGGGTTTGAGGAACCTGACAGCAGGTCCGGCCCAAGGCAGGCTGCTCTGTGCTGCTGCTGAGGGGTGTCCGAGAAAGGTGGAAAGAGAGGGAAGCAGGAGAATTCCAGAAACAACCGGTGCTAAACCCCTTTGCTGCCACCTTTCCCATCAGCCTGCTCGCTTGGCAGCCAACCTGAGCCACCCAGCCACAGTCAGCCCCAAAAAATCCCAGAGGGCAAACCCAGAGCAGCTTTTCCCCATGAAATCTCAGTGACTCCAGGGATGTCTTTAAGTTTGTTCAGGAAGAGGCTGGAGCGACATGTCCTAGAGATGAGTCCAGTTTGAAGCTCTGGAAAGACACACTGTGCTGTAAATATATGGAATTCTCTCCCTCTATTGCACTTGATGCGAAGGGTGGCCCCTCCTTTGTGTGGAGTCCTCTTGTGCGCACACAATTGAATTATCACACCAAACAATCAGACAGTTCTGGATTTTTAGGTTTTACTGAGGTGCTTTTTGGAGTTTTTTTGTTTGGTTGGTTTTTTGGGGGAGATCTTTTGTTTGATTGATTTTTTTTCTCTGACTTCCTCCATCCCCCCAAATACTAATCCTGAAAGGAAAGCACAAGATGCAGTTTGGTCTACTGAGTCCTGGCAAAGCAGATTTACTAAATAGATAAAAACACCCCATCTACACAATAATATTCCTCATCCTGATGAAGGTGGTAAATAAATAAGCAGTGCAATTTGCTGGTTTCCTCTGTGTGCAATATAGAGGCCATAACTGTTTTGCTAAACTAACTGTGTCCTCCTGGAAAGGTTTCCAATATCAATTACAGCTCTGATTGCATTGTTAGTGAATAGAGTTCCCTGTCATGTTTCCTTGATTATATGTAAATATTTCCTAAGTTGGGCATGTTTCAAGCTCCATTTAAAATGCAGTACAACTGGGTATTATGTCAAAATCATGCAAGGTAGAACACGACTACAAGCACCACTGGACTAATATTTATACTTTTCAGTTTGAAATGAAAGGAAAATAATTTATTCTAGAAAATGTCGTTTAACAAACACCAATAAGATACTTTGGCTTTATGCTATGGAAAATATACCAGCTTTTTTAAGCTATAAAAAAGTCAAAAGCATCTGAAGTTTAGCTTGTGTAAGTCCCTAAAGCCTCAGATATTGTTCCTACAATAAATCAAGAATTTGAAAGCATGATATAGGACAAAATCTTTTCCCACTACTACAGTAAAGTTGTTCAGGTGATGGGAATTCCATATGTAAAATAATGATACATGAGGGAATACATTAGTAATACCCTGCAGTTTTTCAATGCTCACCTCAAAATTCCTGGCTTATTTTAAAGATGGAAAGCTACAATCTTTATATATTCTATTTTGTGAGAATTCTGCCACAGTCAACTTTTCTCTGAGGGCTGAAAGTCTCTAGAGAAATACTAAGAGTACTGGAGGATACTGGATCAACAGTTAGCAGCTCAAACCCAGATGGTTTTACTTCAAACATACAGAAAAAACTTAGTTAATGCAAGATTTCTTTCTTCTTGTCTCTATGAAAATACGCTTTTATCTATCTATATATTGCCTCAGAACTTAGTCGTTAGTTGCATTTATTTTATTTCCTCTTGATTTTTTTTTTGGTTTCTCTGCTAATATGAAACCTTCTTAGAATGTTATTACTTCCTCAAAGTAAGAAAGCTGGGGAAACTTTTCCCACATTATTTTTTTACCTCAGGGGTTTGGAAGATAAGGATGCACCGAGAAGTTTACTTAAACTTTAATACCGTCTTTAAAATTTTACACCTTATGCCACAGGAAATATAAATCAGAGCTTGAACACAGCACAGGCTCGTTGTCAGCCATCTAAATATGCTAAGTAAGCAGAAAACCTCTCAGGCTTAGGGGAAATTCTAGATGTTAATATGAGAAAGTCCAAAATGAAATTCACCTTTGGAGGAATGTCACAAAACTGCTAAAAATAATTTGTGAACACCGATGGTCTTCTCAAGGAACACTTGACACCTGCAGAAATCCTTTTAGGTATGGTGAGACTGCACTGGAACAAAGGAAATTAAATCAACCCTGCAACACTGGCCTGTCATCCCACCCACGTTCTCCAGTTTAGCTGCCGTGTTGCGTTCCATACAACTAGCCAACCTATTTTCTAACCAAATAGGGGGATTTTTAGACAGACTTTGAGTGGGACTAATGGAATTCTGAATTAAATTTCGTCTTCCTGAAATGCTCAGATTTTACTGAGACAGAAATACGATGGACATTACAGTTGAGGTTTGGGGTTTGTTTTTTTTAAGAGAAATTTTTTTTCAGTGGGCCAGAAAATAAATTCTGAATGCATACATGACTCTGTGTACATGTACTTCAAAAAACCCACTGGATATTCCTTGTTTAATCCAAAAGTGACAGAAGACTGGCAACAATCCCACAGCACTCATTCCTCAACTGTTCAGCTTCGTGACAGATTTGCTAAAAGCCAGTGAATTGAGTCTGTCCATCGACTTACAGGTTTTGGATTAGGAAACAACAGCATGGGCAGTAGGACAAGAGGTCTACTTAGTGTGAGCACTGAGACTGCTCAGGGCACAAAGGGCAAGCAAGGGCCAAGCTGCTTCTGATGAGAGGACACAGAAGTCACTCAGCAAAAAAAACCTCCTTTAGTCCTGCAACTGCTTCAAGAAAAAGAAAACCCTCGTGTCAGATGCCAGAGACAAGTGCTCCAGGAGAAAACACACTGCTCCCACCCAGCCAGAAGAGGGGGCAGGTCAGCCTGACTCCCTGGGAACACTCTGTGCACCAAATGTGATTTTATTTGCTTCATGCTCAGCCTCACACCTTCTGCCTGACAGGCGGCACGTGAGCGAAGGGCCTCGTGGCCGCAGGTAACTCCTGCAGGTAATGAGGCTTCTCCGCGACACACTTGGCTTTTTGCTCGACACACCCGACACACAAACTTTGTTTCTGGAAGCGTCACATGGCGCCCCAAGGGTGCACTTCAGAAATCATCTCTCATCAGACTCGGTAAATTAGCATTTACGGGGGAGAAAAACGCCTTTTCGGAGCGTTGCCGACGCCTGAAGAGCTTTTTTATTTTCACAAACAATTTTGTAATAAAAAACCTATGTAACCTACCTAAGGGTGCCAGGTGCACCTAAATATTGAGCAGTTTGGGTATAATTAAGCCCCCTGTTGCTCCCCTACTGCTCCTTGCCATCAGCAGCTGCTTGTTTTCCAGGCACACATGCTGCCGGCTCCAGGAGCAGAGGGCTCTTTGACATAACATCTTAGGACTATGGATCTTATCACTGACTTTCCTCTTGAAAAATGCAGAAATGTCAAATCCCACTGCAGAGAAAGCTGAGGCAGAGCAGCGTTTCATGAGAACAATCACCAGAAAACACCGGCACGGCCTGACAACCCAAGGCATCAGTCAATACCCAACGACTGAAAGTTTTCAGCTCTGCAAAAAGCAGAGGAAACAGCAAAAATTTTCTAGTGCAGACCATGAATTCTCAACTGTTTCAGCAATTCCTCCTTTAAAAACATCTCTCTTTTCTGTTGAAAGATCAATGTGGAAACCTTTATGGGATGTCAAAATATTATAAAGCTGTATAAAAATCTATTCCTCGCCTCTCATATGAAGCTTCAGTTCCACCACCCTGTTTATCCAGGAGTTCACATGTAGCTGCAATGAGGTCTCCCCTCAATCTCCTCTTCTCCACCTGCACACACCAAGTGCCCTCGGTGTCCTCACACAGCTCCAAATCAAGGCCCTTCACTATCCTCGTGGCCTCCTTTGGACACTCTCCAATGGCTTCAGATCTTTCTTACACTGTGGCACCCAGAACATCTCAGTTTCTTCAGAAAAACTGGCCAAGATCACAGTTCCTTAAATTCAAAATATTGACAAGCGTCTAATTCTTTAAAAATCTACCTGTCCAAAGTCAAGCTGAACTTGCAACTTTGACTCTCGCTCTCAATAAACCACATCTAATTCATGTTTGTAGGTGTGACAGGGGAAAATACACTACTACCCCTTTGCAATAATGTGGCTCTTCCACCTTCCCCTCAATAAAAATTTTTTGAGCTTCACTTCCCATTTACCACTCACAGCCATCTTGGGTAATAATCTAGGAGACGTTACAGTCAAAGCACAAATTAATGAGCATTCTCCCCTTAAATATTCCCTGTAGTTTTTAGAAGTTTAAAATTAGCTTAAAAGGATTTCACAGTCCAACTATGCCTCAAATTCCTCATTACTGAAATGGAGCAATTTTTCTTTTCTGTCTCATTCCCAGAACTCACGAAATTTCCGCAAGGACAATTCGCTGAAAATTTTTAAAAACTCTTGGAAAAACGAGCAACGGGCCATATGACATAATCATGAGCGATCCAGCAACGTGCCTTAAAGAGAGGAACTTTTCTTCCTAGTGGAGTTTCCCAACAAACTTTGTGTTTTCATTACGCGCCTGGTCATCTACTGGGATATTCAGGGGCCTCAAGCCCTCAGAGCCGGGGTGTGCTAATAGCAACAACAAAAACAAGTGCTGGAGGAGCACGACACAGCTACAATGCCATCAGGCGGTGACAGAGCATATCAAGCTTTGCCCGTGTCACTGAGTGCATCTGCATAAGCTGATAATACACCAGGGACAGGGAACTGAATCTTTGTCACACTCAATTTTGGAAAATTACATTTGTTGGGGGAAGGGGTGGGGGGGAGGGAAGTAGCAAGGAAATACTTTCTCTGCTTTTACTGCCTGTCACTTTCATTCGACTTTTTCATGAATTACTTCTTTCTCAGACACAGAAAAAATTAATACTAATAGTCAAAGGCAGGAAATACGCTTTTCTCAAGTTCTTCAGTCGGGAGTACAAAAAGAAGCCCTGACACATCAGAGCTTAATTCTTTTAAGCACAAAAAGACAAGGTCTCATTACCAGTCTAAGAGGTACTTTTACAGTCTACGCTCATGCTCCAGGATGGATCCATTGCTAATCAACCAAGTACTGACACAGAGGGAAAAGAACTGTAATATCAGGGCATGTAAGGCTCTGATAATGCATTGTGATAAAATTATCAGTCTTATTTACTAAGAAGATAAGGAGGGAGTTAAGGAACTCGGAGAAATAATTTTGCTCCCGAATTCTGGTAACGTTAATGACCCAAAAGCAATGCAGGCAGGAAGCAGGGCCATTTAGATAACAGTGATAAAGGCACAATGACAGATGAAAACAGTTTGGGGCCCAGCCAAACTGCTGAGAAACAGGATAATAAATATATGTCACATCCAAAGCAGCAAGTAACACATCTTTGTCAAACCCATGCATGCAAGACCCTGCACCGCCCAATCAAAACTTGACCACTAGTTCCAACTATAGCCCTCTTATAAACAGAAGATCCATCCTCAAAAAATAATAAAAAACCCACAAACACCAAATAAACAAACAAACCCCACAACTGAAACAAAATTAACAAAAAACCCAGCCAAGCAGAACAACAACCGACCAAAAAACCACCCCAAAACCCCTCTTGACATCGGCCCTCGTTAATACCAGACTTCTTCCTCATAAATCACATCTTTCTGCAAACTGAATCTTCCAGTTTTCATGTGAAAACGTGATGCTTGGGTTCCCAAGAGTTAGGCCTAACTGCAATCCCCATCATGAAAGAGGGGACCTGTTGTACAAATAAAGCCGATAAATGTCCTTACCACTCAGTGCTCTGTAACTTCTTATGCAGGTCCCAATTTTTAGCCCATTCGAAACGCTAAAACTTCCTGTAATCGTACCCTTGGTTTTAGACTGTAGGAGCACACACATACATCTGTGAAAGTAAATCACAGAATACAGGTCTGCTAATACCAGTTTTCCCTTTCTCTCAGGTTGGATTTGTGGCTTCCAGCAGACCCAAGTTTGGGTGTTTTGGGGAAGGACAGATAGCACACTTAAAGGTTGAAAATCTTCCTCTATTACTACCATTAGCAAGATTAGAACTAATTACATATAATATATATATAATTATATATATGTATAAATATCACTTAAATGTAAACAGAAGAAACTGAGGTAACAAGTAAGGCTGACAAGGAGTGACAGTGTGGAATATTTCTGTGACTAAACAAAAGATATAGTCCTATACAAGGAGTTTATTATTGAGTCTCCTCGAACACGTATTGGGAAATTTATTAGGCAAAGAAATTAGGGAGATTTCAAAACCGACACAAAATGGCATGTTATTATTTCAAGCAGAAGTGTCTTCTTGAGTGAAAAGAAGCAGCAATTTTTTGATGCACTGAGAGTTTGGTATGCAGCAGGATTTACTTATACACTGACTAATGTCGCTGTCTTATCTGATTTTATCAGCTCGTACATCTGTTTCCTGGTAGACATCTGGACTCGCATCTTGAAGCAGACAGCAAGCTGACAAAGGAGATGGGCTATTATTTCCTGATTGTAGATATCCTCACAAAAATGACACTGAGCTGGACCAAATGCATGTTTTTGCAGACTAAAAATGTTACCTGGGGTCACTTTCTTCCACAGTTATAGTTTATCTCTGCCTTCTTACAGCGCTCCGGTAAGAAGGAGACCAAAAAAACAAAAGCAAAGAAGCCTAACTAAAGTGTCCTTGGTTACCTCCTTCAGTCTTTTACAACCAGCAGTTCTTCTGAAATGTTCAGCAAAGAAAGGAACTCGTCAGAAATAGATATCACAAACCTGAAGCCCCAGAAGATGACACTCTTTATATTCCAGGGGTAGTAAACAGCAGCCAAGGTAAGTTCAGAGCAGGGAACTCCAGCACAGGAGAGATCTCCCCACAGCAGGCATCCCACAGCCTCTGTCAGGCAACAATTAGCAGGACAGAATGACTGAAAAGAGAACTCAAAAAACCCAGATACTGCTACTAAATTATTCCAAATCTGGACTTATAAAACCCACAGATACACAAACACACATAATAGGGATTCCCAGTTTTTGTTTCAGGTGGCTGTGTGGAAACGGTTGGACTTTCAAGACAAGCCAAATGCCTTTATCACAGAGCCAAGGCACTGAACCAGCTGTCTGGCCCATTCCAACCCTTGTAAAATCTACCATAGACCTGGGGCAGAACAGGACAATATTATCTTCTTTTTCCCCCATTTCTTTCAGCCTTTCCACACAAATGAGGAAATGCAAAAGTTTGATTCAACACAAAATTATTTCCACCGCCTTGACATTGGAGAATTTAAAAAAAAAAAAGAAATCATTTGGCCTGGACAAGAAAACCACCAAAACCCAACAACACTAATGTAAGCCTGGTGAAACCACTGATCTGGACATGCAAATTCCAAACTCCTCACTCAGTCCTCAGCAGTTCTTTGGATCAATATGTCCCTAAGCAGGTCTCTGGCCAGATAATAAAGCCTAGAGCCAAGTCCTTTGCCGTTAAGAAAACCAGCATTGCTTAATTGAAGTCACTGACATACATTAGTTGAGACCACCCCAGAATTAGGGCTCCAACATGATTATTTTCATCACCTTCATGTTTTAAATCCTCTACCAATTTTAATTAATTTGCCCCCTCTAGGCTCACTGCCTCAAAGCTCTTTGAATAAAGAACAGGAATAAGGACTCAAAGAGGAGGCAGATTTTTTGCTCCAAGCTCAGCCAGCTTGAACAATCCTAGCTGAAGGGGAGTTCCAGGGCACTGAGTATTCTCAATATTGTTGTGTGTTTGGTTTTACTATCAGGATTCTGTAGTGGATTATGTTTCGTATGGGTATACAGATGCCTTATCTCCAGCCTTGGATTAACAGAATTTTGTTTCTTCTCAGCAAACACGACAGGGGAAAAGGAAAGCTCAAAGCATAAGTGCCAATCTGACAGAAAGTCTCTGTGCAGAAATCTGCTTGAAATCACATAAAAAAAAGGAAAGCCTTTACAGCTGTCCTCTGCAGAACAGCAGTGCTCGTTATTTGAGGCATTTTATGCAATCCATATTGCACTGACAGTCTCCCCTCCGGCGCTGGCCTGGGCTCTCACACAGGTAACACCTCTGACTCCTCTGCCATCCAGGCACAAAACCCTCTGCACTGAACACAGAGGGCATTTTCTGTGGGCTTAATCCGAGTGATCTGGGGATAGAAACGAAAACCTGAGTGCTGCTTGAATTCCAGGGCGTAGCTCGGAGAGGTTTCCTCAGTGTGAGAGCTTATCATGTGCCTTCCCTGGAATTCATCACATGTGCAGAGGCCAGACAAATTATCCTGTAATCCAGGGGGGAAAGGATCAAAGCTGATACTTTCTGCCTTATTGCATTTGCTTCCAGAAGTCGGAGAGGATGTATCTGTGATAAGAGTACAGAGCAAATGATCACACAGCGACCCTGGGATAGCTTTGGAGCGGGGATAATCACGGCAGAGCTCAGTTAACCCGGGCGCTGATTTCTCTGGGAAGGAAGATTTCCTGGACAGTGAGAAGTAGGGAGCACTGCTTCCCACATGGATTGTCACAGCAGCAGGACAGTGCTCTGGACCAGTGCTGAGAACTCTTTTCTGCAGTCACAGTTTTGCTGTTTCAGTTTTAGGCCGTGTAAGAAAAGCTCCCCAACTCACCTTCTGTGTGCAGCAAAAATTTCAGGGTTTTTTTGGGTTTTTTATTGGTTAAATTAACTTCTGAGGTGTCACCAATCAGTTGAGCAGGACTTGGGCAAGGTCTGCCAATAGACGTTTTTGATACCAAAATGATGACAAAATAGTTGCTGACACTCAGATTCCCTGGTGTAGCTCAATTAAACCGTTAAAAATACGGACAGGGTAAACAATATTTTATAAGTTTTAGAATACCACTTGCACATTGTAGCATTTTATAAGCAGCAAGTAGAGTCACATTTCTAAATTCTTTTGATTTTCTAGCTCCTTTTGCACTTGTCTGGAGGTCTAGGCAGAGAAAGGGAAAACAAGAAGAATAGTGGAGGTACTGTAATGGTCCTGCCTTACAGCAGGGATGTTATTATGATAAATCCTAAACTAACGAGATGAACTAACTCTCAGCAGCTCAGATCCCTAGCTGTTAAATTTCTGCCTATTCATAGATCAGAACTTATGCAAATTCTGAAGCCTAAAAGATTTTAAAAATCAAGGCAGGAGAATGAAGTTAACTCTACAGCCACTTTCATATATTTCACTTAGGGACAAAATCAACTCTTTTTTTCTAGTTCCATAATACATATTTGCTTTTCAATCCATTTTTCAGCTGTGGTAGAAAACAAGAGAACGAGCCTCCAGGACGCTGCAAGCATTGCAATGGGGCGATACAATTTTTAATTGCAGACAGCTTTTATTTGGAACGTTTTCTCCCCTTTGGAAAAAGTACTGCAGAAAGGGACAGGCCTGTGGATGACACAATTATGATGCATTCTTTTTCACAGGTGGCACAGTCAGGCTTTGCTCCAGGCAAAAGTGGACATCTAATGTTTTTAAACTAGGGATTGATATCAGTGCACACAAAGGCACAATATCAGCACGTACTACTGAAAAACATAGACGTGAGCATTCAGCCCTCTCACCTTTTAATTTGCTAGAAAGGTAATTAGCAAAGACAATTATGAGATAAAGGCAATTTATTTTATGGATAATTGCGTGCATTTCTAATATGAGTAAATTTAGAATGGTTCAGAGAAGTATTAAAGCCATTCATCTCATAAGCTGATTTTCTGACTCAAGGTTTCTTTTCCCACCAAGCAACCTCAGCTTTTGCCAGATCATATCTAGTGGAAGTTTGTGCCCATTCTTTGGGCACCATCAGCTACAAAAGCCTGATGAAAAATGATGTAAAACTACACAGCACGTTGTCCTGCCCGAGATGTTTTTGTAAAGCAGTAACACAGCTCAGCACAGAAACTGAGAGGGGCAAAACAAGGCAGGTAACCCAAATTAAATGAAGAAATATTCCATACCATACAACATCATGCTTAGCAACACAATGGAAAGGAAGGAATTTTAGAGGGGTTAGCCTATCTTTCGCTCAGGAACTGGAAGGGTGTTGGTCTACCCGTGTGAGGGGATGAATGGTTGCCTTTTCATCATTCATGTTGATGCCTCCTTCCCTCTTCTTCCACTTGTCCTTCACTTATTAAACAATTTTTTCAGTGTTTTTTGACCCCATATTTTCTGTGCTTCTTTTTCTCCCCTTTCCTCTTCTCCTGTCCCACAGGCAGGTTAGGGGAACAGCTCTGTGGTGCTTTGGTACCCACCAGGGTTAAACCACAACACTAAGCATTAGAAAGAAATAGTTAATAGAGGAATGATACAAAAGGTTGAAGCAGGTAAATCTGATACAAACTCCCAGTGTCCAATCATAGAAAAAGACCACAGCATTGTTCCAAGGAGCCACAAGCACAGACAACACACAGCAAGAGCACAAAAGAAATTGGAACGACAAATGTGCTTACTGATGTATTTGGGAGGCAGTTTGTCAGCGTGGTGCTGCGATGATAAATAAATAATACTATATGGTATTTATGCAGTGCCCTTCAGTGACAGACCAAGGTGCTTTGTGAGGTGAAACACAGATAGCAGCAGCAAAACACCGCTGGCACATCTGTGCTTTTTCAGCACTGATGTAGAAATGTCCAACAGAGCTGATTTAGGTTAAAACTATTTAAAAATTAGGCAAGTCATCATTATGGGAAACAAAGAGAACCTGCTCTTGACAACTTCAAATCAGAATTAAAAAACATTCAAGGGGGTGGGTGGGGGTTGGAGAAGGCTTGCAGGAGTCAGTAGCATTAACGGCCAAGATCAGAGGTGATCAAAGTACTGAGCAAATGAATGTTTATGCAGTTATGCATGTAATGTTGTAATGGACTAATTTAATACAGCAGCTTTCATGCTCCACGTATTTCCTAAGGAATAGATGCAAAAGCTTTAATCCATATTAAATGCAAGCACAAGGGCTCAGAGTTGGGCAGCAGTGGAGCAGAGAGTAAAAAAAAGGTTGGAACCATAAAATATAACGAGTCCACTCTAATTAGCCTTTGACTGTTACAGAGTGTAACAGTTGGAGTTTGGAGTCCAAGATCAGCTCAAGTGGTTTACTGAGCCTGTCCATGGTTTCGGAATTCCTGATTCCACTTGAAAAAGGATTACAAGAAAAAAGAATCTATCATGGTTGACTTAAGCAGCATAGTTGTAACTATTTGTCTGCAAAGGCTGGAGGCACAAAGGGTACAAATAAAACCCTTTGTTTGCCAAACTTCCTCCAATGACACACGTTACAAGCTGTGCAACTTCCAGTTGCAAGAAGTCAAGATGATTTCATCAATACCATCCATCTATCAATACAATGGCTCCAGCAGGGTTTTGTAATATCAGGTTGATACAACTCTGCAGGATATGTCAAAATCCTCAGAAATATAAACCGGCTACGGGATGAAAAGAAGTCAAGTTGATTTTTGAACTGTCTACAATTCATAGTTTATTGAAGACCCTGAGCTATGTTCCATGAGTGAGGGATTGAGGCCTGTCAGCACAGAATGGGCTGCAGAGGAAAGGAAGAAGACTCTTGGAATCTATCAAGGCTCTGGCACTCAAGGCAGGATGGACAAGACTTTCATTTGGTCTATTTGATACGTATCTATTTTAGCTGATCACTTCTGATTAGTGCTGCACTTTTCCCTTTGTACTTGGCCTGGAGAACTCTGATGAATGCAAATGGGGTGAAAAAGTGAATTATAAAGGTCACAAGAAACAAAAATTGAATTTCAATTAATCAAACAAGGCTTCACTAGGGGCAAATTGTGTCTGATAAATTCAGTACCTTCTACAACATTTTACAGTGTTGGTGGATAAGGGAAAAGCAACGGATGTCGATGTCCCAGTGGAGACCAGTGGTGAGTGACATTCCTCAGGGGTCAGCATTGTGCATTTATATTCTTTTTTCCCCAGGTTTCAAAGCACTGAAATGGAAATGCAGACGACCCAAGGGCAGTAGACCACACGTTCTAGTACCAACTGCCCAAATGGAGATGCCCTTGGGCAGGATTTCCTTTTATACTCATCTCTAAGTGTATCCACTCCACCACACTACACTTAGAGATTTTTCCACTACTTTACTTTTGATTAGTCCATTTCTGGACAGCTGAGACCCAGTAACAGAAGAGCAGTAACTGCTAATCCTTAACCTTTGCCAAGATGAGGGAGATTTCCTCTGCTTCTAACCAAACAAACACATTGGCAGACCTTTATCACATCCTTCAAGTTTGTCTTGTTTCCTTCAGAATTGAAAAGCACAGAGTTTGTCATTCTGCCAGTCCCATTACATTATCACATGAATATTATCACCCAACAATTACACACAGGGCTGAGCTTGTTTTGTTTCCTCTGTATTTGATATGTGAGGTACTTCTTCCTCTGTTTGACATGTGAAATTGGAAAATTCAAAGCAGCCTAATGTAATAGTAGCGTAAGAACACACATCCAAACATCCCACGCTCTGGTTTGGGTCCATTCCACCCATCTGAGAAATTAAAGCAGTCACTTCCAGCTTCCTCTGCAGTCAAAGTCCACAGGGCAACTCCATGCATCAAAGAGCAGGCTTGGTCTGTGTTTCCAAGTGCAAATGTCACACTGCAAACAATACTGCAGTGTAATTTTACATCACGAGGATTCTCTCTTCACACCAAAATTTCATTGAAAGAAAACATGCTCTGTCAAGTTCATGAAGGAAGACTGACAGAAAACATCGATAAAATCTCAACTTGGCAATCGGGATTTCAGGAAGATTTGCAGACCTGAGCCTCCAGCAGGAGGGTAACCCTGCAGGGCATTTGCTTTCCTGTGCAATGGTGTTTAACATCCTCTGGAGAATGAACTGTTAGCTGAGATTTGACATAATCCCACCACGCACTTTGCACTGGTGACATTTTGTATTTCAGCAGTAAAAGGGACCTGGGAGAGATTCACTCAAACTGGAAATGTTCATTCCTCACCAAGGACTCTCCTGGGCGGTCAGACTAGACCTGCCTCCTAGTGGAAGGCACAGCCCACTGATATTTACACAAACACATTAATATGGCTTTCACACAATTTCCTTTTTGGAAATCCTTCCCACCTCAGGACTCGGGGGATCCAGGTCGGGGTTGCTGCAGGCACAAGGTGGTGCTGTGTCCTGCCGTTCGTGCCACTGCTCACTCTCACTCTGCTAAAATCTGCCCAGGGGCCACCAGTTTATGTTCTCCTGCCAATCACTGCTTGCACATTAGCAGGGAAGATTCCTCAGGGTTCATCATTATGCTTGGGCATCCATCTCCAAGCTTTTTCTGTCCACCAGGATGGCTGGTGCTACTGAACTCAACATCATACTTGACTTTGAAATTATTTTTGGCTGCCTAAAAACCATAACTTTGCTCTAGTTCCGTTTAGAACAGAAAAGAACAAAATTGCAGAGCTGAGTTTTCAGCATCACAACAAAGCACAAATACCCAGCGCTATATGAGAACTCCTTGACTTTTCTTCTAAGGATGCACTAGGAATGTTTCTAGAACAGAGGACTGAATGTTAGGACTGTAAAACTACACTTTCAGTCACTTGCTTTCACCCTTACCAGGCAGTTTCTGCCTAAAAGCTTACACAATCCTTCCTGTTGTTGCTGTAATGGTCAGCTCAACAGGCCCTAAGCAAAAAGATGATAAACATATAACGTGTCTGTAACACACAAACACAGAAAATGAAGGAGGTTTTGCTCAAAAGAGCTTTTTTAATCCATTAAGCTGTCAGCTCAACAGTGAAGAAAGCAGATTAGAAGGAAGAGCAAGTCTCCCAATTTCCAGCCCATCACTCTACCTTGTTGACCACCTACAAGTTCAGGGTAACACAATTCCTCTTGTAACTGTACCCTGTTGTATCTGCAATTAAGTTTTCTTTGCTTCTGTACTCGTGTGTTATCTTAGCATGAGGTTAAAAGCCTTTGGGAGCAATACTGATCTGTAAATATTTAATCAAAGAAAGCTTTAGTCTCTGAAAATAAGAGCCTGTATGCATGCTTTAGAGATAATAAAAATAATTACAAATGGAGTTTGCCTCTTACAGACAATTTATGTTAAACTTGTGGATATTTATCACTTGAATTCTCCTTTTGATTTCTTCCCATGCGTGTTGACAAAGAAAAATTTTCAGTCGAGTCACCGTTCAGTCCTGATGTAGAAAGGCAACACATTCTCACCAGACACACAAAACACACACGCTGAGTTGCACATACAGCAGATCTGCCCAAAATATTGGCTACCACGTAATTCCCAGGTCTAGAAGATCAGGCAGAAGTAAAAAGCAACTCTGGAACAGCCACTGTTCAAAATAAAACACGTCTGAAAGTTGTTTAGTGCACCCGTCAGAGTGCAGGGCTGCAAAACAAGTGGTCTGAATGCGCTTCCTACCCGTGTCATCAAGTTGCTGGTTGATCTGAGCAAAGTCTTTGATCCTTTGTCTTTCTCTCATCCATTCCAATTTCAGCTGGAATTTTATTTCCTGAAGTGCACCCACAGCACGCAATATAAAACATGTATTTACAGGAAAAACTCCTTAGGTGCTTTCCTAACTATGTTAAGGTGCCCAAATCAACCTCACCTACTGATTCCAATTCTAGGAACCATCTCCTGCCTCCACTCACTCCTGACTTTCCTCTTTCAGCATTTCCTGCAGGTTTACAGCTCACATTTTATAAACATTGATCATGCTTTCAGCAGTTTCAAGTTAGTTATTTTTAACAAGGTTCTGAAGTCGATACACACTGAAATCTGGGCCTGACAGCAAAAGGAAATTAACCCAACGAAGCATAAACCAAAATGATGTCGTTTACCCATTTTAAGTCAGTCATGAAAGTTCGTTACAGGTGTAAAACACCAGGAAACTTTCAGAACTGAAATTGCTTCCTTAGAGTAAAATGTGTAGTGCTTCCATTGTCCTCAAAGATGAAAAACCCACTAGAACACAGTGTAGTGGCCGAGAGCATCTCTGTTCTACAGAAGGCGAGAGCATGACTAGGTATAAATGAGTGCTTCTGAACTGCAACTTTGGAAATTTAATTTTTGAAGGAGCTGGAGTTCAAAAGAGGAACCACACTTCCCAACTTGAGGAGAATGTTTGCATTTGACTTTTCTGTTTCTTGAAATTAAGGAGAAATCAAAAACTGCATTACTAAAGAAGTCCTTAGCACTTTCCAATACCCCACCAATGGCACAGGGGTTTTTTGTCTTGAAAGCAATATTTCTGGTGCCTGCCATAGATACAAACAACACCAATGGAGTGAGAATGCCAACGGTGCTGAAGTTCAGAAAATATTCAGCCACCCAGAGACTTTCTAGACATGAATTAGAACTGTAGGGATCTTTTCTGATTCTCAGTCATAGCACTCAGCATCCCTCATTTACAGATTTACCAATTTTCCACTCCTCAGTAGGAATATTTTTTTGGCACTTCTCTCTCTCTCTCTCGTATAAATTATTCCTAATTAATTAAAGTGAAATTCTTAAGATGGGTGAGTTCATTAACTCTGTTAATGAGAAAGAACATTTTGGACCTTATTATTAGACTGTCATCAGTATCTGTTAGACAGCTAAATTAATAAAGTGATTATATTCAAATAACTCAGGCATTTGCATTTTATTTTTAACGTTAAGTGTCTCTGTTACTTGCTCTGAGAGTGGGGGAATTTTGCTGGCCATGCACGAAGTACAACCTGGGTGGATTTCAGTGCATTGGAAGCCTGGACATGAAACGTGTTTAGTGGCTGGAAGAGCTGCGGTCCAGCAGAGAGCTATGTCAGATCCACTGGAGCCTCAAGGAAGGATTCAAGCAAGCAAATACAGCACAGACATCCCTTGAAAATAAAGATATTGTGGTCCTTTTACTGTTAGAAAGCAGAAGACCTGAAAGAAAAGGAGCGAGAATGGACATTTTGTATCCTCGAACGCATCAAGATAAAGGCAAGACGCAGCAAGAATTTTCTCCTGCGCTGCACTCTCGAAATGCCACTGACAGGCTGCGAAAAATATCCACTGGCTAAAAGCAATGTACAAAGGGAACTGGAGCTCCAGATGTCTCCTATTCTCCTGAAAAGCCATGGGTGTTTTGTGATGATCTCGTCATGCATCTTCCTCAGAAATGCTCCTCCAGCTGTGCAGTGGCCCTTCAGTGCTTTTCTGGGACACCGGTGCAGTCAGGGCACACAGAAGAGACTCACAGCCTTGGTTCAGAGAGAGAAATGCTGCTACTCTGGAAATCATATGTCAGCCAGAGGGGAAAAACTGGTACCAGTTAAAGCATAAAGGCAGAGACCATTTTAACTCAGAAAACCTCGGTCTGATTGTTAGTAACATGTGCTGCTTTATACACGTCCCTCAAACTGAAATGTCAGAACTGAAATTTTTGCAGCTTTTTTCTCCACCTCCTCAGCACTAAAGGAAAGGGAAAAAAAAAATTACTTTTCTTGCCTTTCTCACATTTCCCAAGTCACAAACTTCACAACAACAAAGAATACTGAAAAATAAAGACATATCCGGTCTGGCTTCTGCGTGACTGTGATTACATTTTAAATTTTGTAGCCTTTAAAGCCAAACAAGATAAACTGCTGCCTTTTAAGATGCTGTTAGATTTACCATAGCCACGTGGAAAGAAACTGTGTGAGTGAGATGGGTTGTTCAACAGAGATGCACAAAGGAGGAAAGTGGAAGATTTTTTCCCTTTCTATTAATAGCAGGCTCTGTGTCTCAGGCCCTGGTGCCTTCCAGACAAGTGCAGCTGATGAGGAATTTAAAGCACTGCATCTTCTACTAAACCTCCTTCAGTTACAGAACTCAGACATCTACAAAGAGAAATTAAGCTGAAAAAAAAAAAACAAACCAAAAACAGCATAGCACCTGTACTACTGTTTAAATATTTATGCCACAGCTCATTTCTTTCTCTGAGGCTGCAGTTTGGGCACAATTGAATAGTGCAGCAGCCACATTAAGATTCATCCCGGAGATAATGATCAGAATGATGCTAGACACGTTGGAATCGTCATGGTTTGGGAGTAGTGTTGGATACCTGGGCTTGAAACAATGCTGAGGATACACAAGATTCATAAGAGCTCTCTTTGGGTGGAGCGTTGGAGGAATTCCCACAGAGAACAACCCCACTGGTTCCTCTGCCCTACGCCCAGTCCTGGCATGAACATCCCTCCTAATTCCTGTTCCAGTGTTCATTTAACCACTAACTGATCCCAGCTGGTGTGTGTGTCAGGCTCACAGCCAGAGAAACCTGTTACTGGTGGAGCTGAGAGAGGAGGGACCATGCAGGTATTGTGGTGTAAATCTGAAAAATCCAATGGGAACCCCTGTAGCAAACACTTCTGAGAGGACTTTAGAATCCAGCTAGGTGGTGGCTAAACAAAGATGAAGTCCAAACCAAACTGCATTTCCTCAGGTGTTCCAGATGTGGTTCAGGGTGTGCCTCCAGAGCTGGGAGTCAGAACCCACAGGTAGGCAGGAAAGTTCTTGAGCCAAACATGGTAGGTAATCTGCCACGCTGGAAGACTCTGATTAATGGAACTTTAACCCCAAGACAAGGGCATTTTAAACATTATCTTGCTTCTCTCAGTGCAGTCATACACCTGAACAGCAAACCTATTCAAGTATCTACCAACAAGTATCTACCATGCAACCACTTTTCTAAAATGCAATATATTCTTCTCTTTGCACTACAGCAGATCTCATTGATTTAATGACAGATCCACTTATACACAGTAAAAAAGAAAAAAAAGAAAGTGTGTGTGTGTTGGCCTATTTATTTTTCCTCTCCCTGGGAGATGCTATTTCAATCATTCATCCAATTACGTTTTGGGACCAGAAGTAACACAACATTATATGCACAGGACTGCATCTTTGTTTTTCTGGGGGAAAAACACCAACAGCACACAGATTAAAATTTCCAAACACAGAAATTAAATATTTTAACTGATAAAATTAAATGAAGTGAAATTTTTCTCCGTAGAGCTGTTGCAGAGATTCCTGGACAGAGAGGTGGCATCTTCCATCCCAGCCCTTTGTGAAGTAGGAAGTGGATTTGCACTTTAATAGCAAAGCAGGGTTTTATCAATGACCTTAATTCAAAGGGAGAAGTCATTCAGTTTCTGTACACTGCATTAACTACCCTTTTTATTGAAAACCTGTTAAGTGTAATGATATATCTATCTTTAATTACTCAATGAGGAATATTAAGGTTAGGCTGAAATTCTGCAACCCGACTGAAATTATGGCATGAGAAACCTGTTCTGATTTAAGGTAACATTATATTTCACAAGGCTTTTAATGGGCAGGTTTAATTTATTGCTTAAAATAACTACAGTTCTTCCATTTATAATGCCATTTCTTGTTACACCTGTGATATATTGCATGTTCATACCTTCCTCTGGGCATCAGCTGGTTTTTTAGTAGAGTTCTAACATGTCTAAATCCAGACTTGGATGCTGTCATTCCTCTGCAGCAGGGGAGAATGATCTGTATTTTTGCCATAGCTTTTAAAGCATCCTAGACAGTTACTTCAAATCCACTGTTCAAAAGTGAAAGCAAAAACTAAACCCCCAAACAACCAACCAAAAACCCCCAACCAACTGCATGGAAGTACTTCAACCTTTATTAACATTTACTATCCTATAAGTGCTCGAGTCAGAGAACTACCAGGTTTATCAAGCCCTTTTTGCCAGAATATTTTCCAAACACACCAATGAAGAGATGGTGGTTCAAATCCAACTGTGAAAATGGTGATTGTGACTCCCTTTGAAAACGCAGGGCACCTCCAGAAATTTTGCTTCTGAGAGGTAACTTTTCATGGTTTTGAAATGAAATATGAACAAAACATCAAAATAAAGCACTTTCATGTTTTCAGCTTACCAGCCCTTTGTTTCCAGCACACTTTACACAACTTAGCCCAAATTCCCTGGTAATTTTTAGTTTGCCCTGATTTTCTCTTTATCATATTTAATATCTCTCCTTTTTTTTTTTTTTTCCCCACAGGTCTCAACCTGAAGTTCTCCTGACCAACAGGACCTCTCTTCACACACAGTGACAAAACTCGTGGATTTTGCCGTCTTTAAGCCTTTTGACACTTTCCTGCTGATTTTTTTCACTGCTTTAAAATAAAAGGAACACATGACCAGCAGAACATCAGCACGAATGAAGGCACAGTAAAAATTATCCGTAACATTTAGGACAGACCCAGAACAATTATCTCTAAAACAGCTTAGAGGGATTACAAATATGCATTTCAGCAGGCAGCAGCTGTAACACCGAATAAAGTGAAGATGCTGAACCTGCCTTTTTGGGCTCTGAAGTGTGTTCCAGAAATGCAAAGTAAAGAGTTAAATAACTATGAATAGAGCACAGAGAGTGCTTTGCTTAGCATGAAACAGCAAACAATTATCTATTTACATTATGAGCCATTAACTGGGAAGGGGGCAGTCTTGTAGGTTCAGAAAAACATTAATGGAACAGCTGTCAGATAACAGGAGGGCTGCAGAAATATGTATTTTGCCATTTGTAATGTTGTCTCCAAGAGCATCTGTCTGCTGATCAGTCTGATCCAAAGACCACCAAAGAGCACAGAAATCTTCTCAAAGACTTAGGTAGCGTTGGTGTGGGCTCTAGACAAATTTAAATCAAGACTGCTAACCTCTAGATAGATGCTGCTAAATCCTGTCAAAATAGATTTAATTAAGCTTAATAACCTGAATTTGGCCTTAATGTGTTAGATAAGTTGTGCTGCTCTGGAGTTCACTGTGGTGGGTTAATACTGTGGTATTAAAGCAGCTTTCTCTCCTGCTTAGTGTGGTGCCATAATCCTTCACCGAGATCATTGTCACGGCTGTACATCAAAGACATAATGGTTATATGTTATTAGAGAAAGCCTTCTTTAAGGTTAGATCTGACAGAAGTAGTTTTTAGTGCTTAAGAAAAGAGGTTCAGGCATTTTATTCTTCAATGGATTCCTGACATTAAGTCTTGCGTAGAAATGTTTGTTTGCAGTTTCTTTAAATTTGTTTGATGAAGTGTTTGTTACTCGGTATGCAAAGGACAATTAAAAGAGCACTTGAGGTGTCTCGTGGGCTATTAAATATGAAGAAACAATGCTTTGCAGACACCTCCTCACAAATTGCCTCCGTATTTGTACTCCAGTGTCTTCACGTAACAAAGCCTTCTCTCCAATTTCAGTATTTTAACTGCATATTTTAAATTGTTGGTGTATTTTCTCTGCCCAGTGCTGCAACAGCCACCACAGGAGTTCAGTTGCTGCATCATCTCTGCTGTTATCACCTCCAATAGAGCAGGCAATGTCATAGTCCAACAATATAATCTAAATAACAGGTAACAATGCTGCCTTCTAGATGTGCTACACATCAACTATTAATGCTCTGCTTGCCTTTTTTTGCTAACCAGACAGGTAATCTGACAGCCATGAGCATGTACAAAGAAAGATCCTATTTTCTTTGCTTCCAGAACTCATCTACAGGGAATGATAACGTGGGGATATCAGGTGCATGAGGAAATGTAAGACAAGACAATGAGAATACACAGCTGGTTGTCTCCTGTGCATGAGCAAATAGGTGAATTATGTGGCAGCATAGAGAAGAGACACTGGGACACCTTCACCATCACTGTAATTTTCCATCACTAGCAATAGTTTACAATAATCTTTAGAGATATTTAATCTGTTTTCATTTTTCTCGGTGGACTAATAATAGAAATGCCAGAAACCATGGTCAGTGCCACTAATACTGATATATTATATACTGATATATTTTTGAATAACTAAAAATTCCTGCAGTGCTTACTGAATGGAGCAGCAGAGTATTTCACACTTTTCTATTACTAGCAGACTGCCACAACAATATTTTATGAATATGGCATCTTTCCTCTGCTTCTAAAATACACTCTGTTCAAATGCATGTTCAGTCCTACCCTACCACTCCTTGTTTATACCTATATGCCTATTCTGACAGAAGGAACAGTGATTACAGGGGTACATCATTCTTATGGCATACAGAGTGCAAGGAGAAACTGTGACAGAGAGAAAAGAAACCCAACAGAAAGGACAGGGGAAAATGTTCACTGCCACAGCACCAATTTCTGCCTAAGTCACTAAAAACTAACTCTAAGCAAGCTCTAATTACATTGGTAACACCCAGATTCAGGCTGAAGTTGATTTAGGTTTTTTATTTAGTCACCTTCCCTCCACTGATACTAAAAGAAATCCCCTTAATCAGTACTTCTCATGGCTCCAGAAGAAGTGGCCAGGCCAAAATACACTCACTAGGATAAATTTCTCAGTTGGCAAAACCTCTAGTGAGCTTCAGACTTCCATATCTCACATGCTGCAACAGTCTTATCTTCCAGACTAACAGGATTCTTGCTAATAAGCACACACTTAAA
The DNA here is from genome assembly GCA_035584735.1 of Pseudotriccus pelzelni. Lineage (NCBI taxonomy): Eukaryota > Metazoa > Chordata > Aves > Passeriformes > Tyrannidae > Pseudotriccus > Pseudotriccus pelzelni. The sequence continues at coordinate 14,043,181 of JAWMRA010000036.1, forward strand.
TGGTGTATTGTAGCAAATCCAACACAGATCCAAACCTCTACGTAGCCTAATGCAGACACCAAATACAAATCAAGCCTCCAGTGAAAGCCACAGAAAAGTTAATGCTTTAAAAGTAGCTATAAACAGTAGGAAATGCTCAGATAAAGAGGGAGATTTACACAGATAGATTAGGACTTTAAACGTTCCAAAGAGACCATTTGCTTTCTATGTATTAAAATCCTATTATACAGGAAATTAAAGGAAAAGTACTAAGAATGTTAAGTCTCACAAGCAAAGCATTGCAAAGCATACAAATTAGCACTAAATTAAGAGGAGCTGCTGCATAATCCAACAAAAGAACGTGGTTATGGTTCTTTGACACAGTGTGCTGAAATAACCCACTGAAAGGGTGGCCCAAAGTATGGGAAGACAAGAGGGAATGGAGAGGGAATAGAGCGTGGTAGTTCATTAAGTAACTTCCTGAAAGTTTTGCTTTAAAGACATGAAACAAGAAGTAAAAGAAGAGAAATCAGTAGTCTGAGAGGTAGGTTTTGATTAGAGATATGACTTAGATTCAACTTCAGTTTCAGGGACAAATTTATATCTATCTATATATATTTACATATATATATATATGTAGCTATAGATATCTTAAATATCATTTGGTGAGTTCAGGGTTTCCATGAGAGGAACAAAGAGGTACGACTGGGCAAGGGCTTTGGGAAGTTTTCCTTCTAAGGGTCTCGGTTAGTGTGGGGAGAAAAAGAAGATTAAAAAAAAAAAAAAGCAAACAATTTTCAGGATAACCAAAATAAAAATGAAAACCTGTAGTCTGACAAGTATTCAGGGGTCTTGGCGACATCAATAATGGCACATGAGAGGGACTGAAGGCTCAGGGCTTCATTTCCTTGTGACAGTACTGGAGTATGATCCTTCACCCAGTAACAGGTTTCTGAAGATTCTGTAGAGAACAGTTTTCAGCAGAACTGTGTGTAAAGCTTTTCCTGAAAGTTTCCATGCTATTCCTTTGTCATGGAAAATGCAGATTCTGTCAAGGTTAGAGCCTCATCTTACTCAGTCTCTGCTTGCTAAGGCTCCTCTTCCAGCATTAATCTTTCTGTAAAATAAATGACGGGGAAAATCTACTTCTGAAAAGTTTGACAACTAATGCTTTCAGAGTTTTGCTTCAGAATCCAACCCAGCGGTTTTCAATCAGCGCGTGGGGTACTTAACTTGGGTTACAGTGGCATTTTATAGCAGCTTAAGCAGTTTAGAGCAACGTTTGGCAAAGGCACTAATTATAATTAGATGCTTTTTTCAGGCAATCATCGCTCATAACTGCGTGCACAGAATGTTTAGCCCGATGGAGCCCTAATTTCAGACAGGACCTGTCCTGTAAGAGCCGCATGTACATTTTCTGGCCTACAACTGCAGAAACACGGTAAGCAATTACCTGGGCCGGGTATAGCCGAAAACCAACGAGCATAAAGTCATGTAAAGCCAAGCTGAGAAAATACAGATCTAATTTTAGCAAGATATGGAAGTCTTGTAGGGAGTCATGGCTTTTAAACATCAAACAGTGATTAAGTGGAAACGCTTGTCTGACATGGTTTTTGGCTGAAAGGAAGAAGGCGAAAATATGAGAGCACTGAACCTCCTGTAGGTTCAAAGTTCTTAGATATTCCTTACATCACACTTTTTATACGAACACGGCATTTCTTGCTTTGATTGCCTTAAATATAATAAAAAGAATAATTACCACTTGAAGATTTCCAGTAATTCTCATTCCAGTGTAATTAGATGTAATGATTAGAAGCTCTTTTCTATTCCACTGTGGTTCTTCCTTAGCACCAAAGAACAGTGATACAAGTTATTTGCATAATTACCTTTGGTTAAATGAGGAACACAACCTAACACAAGAGTTGCCTTTGCTTCTGCTGGAGCTCCTACAACCTCCTGCATAACCCTGTAGTGTTGCACGATGACTTTGCAAGCTGTTTGTGTCACTTCGTTACTCTGCTGAGCACAGTTTTTTCAAACGCCTTATCCACAGGCTGGCTGATCCCAAGTTCTCTCAGGGGAAGATCCTCTTTACACCCCAAAGACCAAGAGTCCTACTTCAGTATTAACTACTTGTAGGCTGCCTGTCTCACCCGTCAAGTTTCAAGCACATGCAGGTCAACCTCAGCTTCTGATCCTGTCCTGAATCCAGACTGGATCTCTGCATCTAAACATATCATAAAAGTTTGATGTATCGTTAGCATTTGGAGCAAATAAGAACACTCCTAGGAACCCCACCAAAAAAAACTGTAATAAAGTCCTTATTTATCAACACATATGAACATTTAGATTCCAATTTCTTGGACCATTAATCCAAGTTTTGGTTGTTTTTGGTTTTTTTCCCCCGTAAACTATTCCAAAGTTAGTGGGGAAAAGCAATTTATAGAATGATTTTTGCTTACTAACTTTTTTAGAATAGAAACAACGTCAGCACATGAATTATCTGCCAAGAAAGCAATATACTGGAGTAACTCTCCAGTCACACACTGGAAGAAAACAATTTCAGCCTAAAGAAACACGGATGATCTCTTTACTCTCTGACCCTGGCTGAGTGTAGCCAAATGACAAGGATGCTCTTGCTCGAGGTCTAAATTATATTCTGACCTGTGTGTTCTGTGCCTTCCATGCCAGCACTGCATGGCAACACAGCAGAAGCTGCTTCTCAAACCCCTTTCTTTCTTTTCTGTTGTTATTACTGTTGTTAATTCGTCCAGCAATTGATCTCCACCTCCACCTGACTCATCCCGCGCTGCCACAGCAGTAACTGTGTCACCCGGACAGCCAAGCAACAAAACTCTCCAACTAGTTGAGGTTTAGCTACGAGCAAAAGCTGTATTCAAAAGCTTTGAGCATTTTGAGCATTAGTCAAGACCTACAGCGGGAACTAAGCTGCTGTTTGAGGCTGTAGCCACAGAGCAAACCCAGCAGGAGAAGTTTGCCTGTAACCTCTGATGGCAAGCAGCCCAATTTCTAGGCATCTGTTGTTCTTCTCTAAAGCAGGGAGAACACGTATGTTTTCCTTCCTCCTGAAAAGCTAAATATTCACGAAAAATCCTGGATATGCTCTGCAACATATACCATGACGTTCTTGGCAGTGAGCTGGCCAAAAGATCGCTGAGTTTGACTCGCATGAGCTGTGATTACTGTCTCTAAATTATTTCAGACATGGACAGTTTGCTGCTCTCATGCATTTTGCTAAGCATGAGCTGACACGACTCTATTCTTAGTTCATGCACCCAGTTTATCTAGTTTGTGCTACAATATGAATAAGATAGGCTTGGTTGGTTTTTTTTTGGAGTCTAATGTTGCTTTTCCCCAAAGCTCATTTCATAAATGCATCAAATTAAATACATGTTAGGCACAGAGTGTAACCAAAAAAAAAAAGTTATTCCCCTCCCACATCCTTTTCTTTCAGTCAACTGCTGAATTAACATGAGCTTTCTGAGATTGTATCTAATTTCTGGCCTTCAGTCATTTGGAAGAATGGGCTCCATTTCCAGGCTGAATAACATCTCCAAAGTACATTACATAAACTAATCATCTGTAGAGAAAATGTATTGAAGAATGACCATATTTGTGTGAATTTTCCTCATGCATGCAAAAAGAATTGAGGCAATCATCCTTTATCCAGAAGAGCAATTATGTACACTTTTACCTCCCCAGAATGAGGTTTTAAACAGAGTTTAAATCTCTGTGATTTCCTGGATCCAAGCAAGCCCTTTATTTTTGCTGGTCAATTCAACACCGGGACTTTTTAAAAAAAAACAAATTTCTCATTTGTGGAGCTACACATTGAAAATCGTCCCAATGCACACTTTGTCCAGTGCAAAGGAGCACTCAAAAAGCCAATGTAAGAGGCAGTCCCTGCTCAGATGGAAAATAAAACAGGGACCTGAATCTTTAAGGTCTTTGGCAAAAGGCTCAATTTCAGTGAAAGTCAAGCCTGACAGTGCAAATAGAAACTAGTGTTGGAACATGTCAAATATTTAAAACAAAACTAAGCTGCCTGCCTCATAACTGCAGGTAGGTAACCTGGCACAGAGGAGCACATCTTGCCATGAAACCTTTTTAACGAAACCAGTGAAATAACTTCAAAGGGAAAATGTGACATTAAAAAGGCAGAGAGATGCTCTGATATTCTCTATCAGCCCCTTCCAAGTTGGTTTAGCCTTTCTGAATTAAAGAAGCTGATGATTCAAATAACTTCTCCACCACTTTCTCCATTTTTTTCCCTACATTTTGTAGAAACAGATGATGAAAAATAGCAGGTTAGATAACAAGTGAAATGCTCTATCCAGCAAAGCATCACAAGATATTTATGGTTCAAGAAGGTCAAGATGAGTATCAATCCAAAATAAACCTCTGCTCTCTTACCTCACTCACTCAGCTCATTCCTCATGATGTAATTCTATTCCAGCTTGCTCTGCCTTTGAGAAAAGTTCCTTTGTAGCTTACATTTGTCAGGAAATTCCATAAATCCTCACTGATCTTGCTCTTTAGTCATTATTCACTCTCTTTTTGACAACAATCTATTCACTGAATTTCTGTACTTTCTATAGATCTGCTTTTTTTCCCTGGTTTCTCAGACATTGGAAAGTGCTCAGCGGTTTTTGTGCAAGACCCTTTTCGCTATCTGTGCGATTCAAAGCAGCTGGCTGCTGAGATTCACCCAGTAAATCATAAAGCAGATTTCTTTTCGGACAGATGACATAAATGAGCTGACCAGCATGACGCTAAGTTTTAATATAAAAGTTTTAATGATTTAGCAGCTATTTAATTGGAGTCATTGCTCGAGCCCAGCGTCCTTTTGGCAAAAGCATTTTGCAGCCTGGAAAACCCCGGTCCTTTACGTGGCTACATCTCTATGCTGAGCTCAGAGCGTGAGGGAGACTAGAAAACATTTATGGACACAGGAGCCTGTGCCACACACATCCTTCTGCTCACAGGGATGAGCTGGCTCTGTGTCCTGCAGGGTACAAAGAATAAATGCTTAAGGCTAAGGGGGAAGCCCAAACAGAGGGTCCTGCCATCCTTCAAGTGCTTACACGACACCAGCTTTGGTCAAACCCGAGCTACGGGACTCAGCACAGGAACTACTGCACCAAGTTCAACGGGCTGAGCCCTCGAGATGAGACACACGATCTAACTGCTGCCAGGAGGAGCTGCAGCAAAGCTGGCAGAGGCTGTGACGTGGCTTGTTTCAGAAGAACAGATTGGGTTTTCTCACCAGGCTTACAGAGGGTCAAACTGTTTCCCGAGAACACGGTGCACCAGCATCCCCAGGCCAAATGCAAGCACTGCGTGTAAGCACTCCCAGCAGCATCAGTAGAACACCTTTTACTGCCAGTTAAGCAACACAAAACCCCACATTTTCCTAGCACTGAGTTACTGGTTTTAACAGGATACAAAGATATTCTTTCCAGTCATCGCTGGGAATTCTTGTCAAATCAGAACAACTCACTGATAAACTGCCAGAACCTGAACAAAACACTCCAGGATAGTAACTTGCATCAAGAAGTGGGTGTGTTTAATTTAAGACTCTGAACTTCCAGGAAAAAAAAAAAAAGTCAGTGCAATTTGAGGTACCTTTTTCACAAATCTTTTTACCCTTTCTCAAAACAGCTTGTATCACTTGGCGGAAAAGAAATTTTGTGCATTTAATCATAACAATCAAACCCATTTTCACAATTTGAGAAGGGAAAAAGTGAAAGAAATAGCATAGCATCTCACTTGTCATAGGGAAAAAATAAGCTCAAAAGCCACAATATTTTGTTTCCCATTCAAAAAGGGACTACAGCTACTCAGAGAGGAGCATCTTTACCAGTAGTCTGGGCCCTTGAACTTGTGGAGGAATGACACAAAAACCTCCACAGTAAGGAAGGAATATTTCATAACCATACAGCACTTCTTCCTGTGCCTGGCTGACAAGGTTCTCCCAAGGCAGCATCACTCCATCTAAGCTTTATTCTTATACCTACTACTGGTCACTGTCAGAAAAAGGGTATTGGACCAGATAAACACATTACAAGAGTTTGCATTCACAAACCCAAAGTAAAGTAGAAGTGGCACTGCCTTTGATTTCTTCCCCTACAAAAAGCACTAATGAAAGCTAAATCCTCCAGGCTTTGCTTATATTTACACATGCAGAGTGAAAGAAATTTAATTAAGTCAGCTGAAGTATAAAAAGCAAGAAAGTCTGTTGTCTTTCTTGTTACTGCAGCTTTTTTCAGCAAGAGATCAAAATACCTCCTAACAAGAACAGCACTTCACATAAGTACTGTGTCTGTTTTATTGTCTAAACCAGGACTTCTTGTTGTGCATCTAATTTTTGCTGTATTTAAAAACACATTTTAATGTTCTAACTGGTGCTTGCAGCATTCTGGGAGAGGTTTCTAGTGTAGCTACCACCCAAGCTCTGCAATCAAACTTCATGACTGGGCCAATCAACAACTCCTTTTTTTTTTTTGTTTGTTTGTTTCTTTTTGTGTCATTAAATGTGCTACTCCTTCCCATTGTCCCAAAGAAGCTTTCCTAGAACTGTTTCAGCTCTATCAGCTGCTCCACGTGTGATGAGATAATCAACTCTTCTATGAGATTACCTTTATTTGCATTTTAGTTTTGCTCATCAGCTTGATTAGGGAATGGGGATCCAAATTCTCTAGAGGACAGTACTGAAGAGTTCTGTATTTGACTGCTGTAATTCAAGCAGGTTTAAATACTGTATCCTGAATCAGTCAGTAAATAAACCTTTCTTTTCCTACAGTCTCCTTACATCAATGCTGTGTGTCAGTCAAGCCTTTATATTTCAGACTTTGTCACTAAACCAGCCAACCCTGTATTTTATAGTTCACACTTTATAACTCACTATTAAGTTCACACCTTTAAACCTGATACTTGAGAGAATGTTGTGTTTCCCAAGACTGAGGAAAAAACAGGCTAAAATGCTACTCATTTATTGCTCTTAAGTTTGCTCCATTTAATAAATCAGCAGTGAGCAGAACATGTAGGTTCTCCTAATTTTTGTGGCCAAACTAATTCCACATGTAGCTGTCCCTGCATGGGTTGGCTTTAGGAGTTGATTTACAACTTGTGCGTATAAATCACCTACTTAAAAAAAAAAAAAAAAAAAAGAGGTTTTCTGAATACATCTCTGCTAAAGCCAAGATGCCAAAATGTAAAGCAGACAAATGGAAAAGCTTGCTCTGTTTTAGAAGATGCTGGGAGTCTCCACTCATCTACTAGAAGAGTTTCCAAGGCAGAAAAACAGTGTGACTGCAGTGGCACTGCAAAGCTTTAAGAACAGCTTTTGGGTTTGTTTTTCTGAAGATGCCAAGTGAAGATTCACCGTGTCAGCTATTGCCAGACTGTTGTCAGGGAGCAAAACAACATCTTTAGTGCAGTGTAGGTCTCAGAAATTGTTGGTTGCACTATGGTTGCAGCACAGAGATATTTGTCCCTCCTATAACAGTCTAAAGATTAACAAATCTCAAAAAGCTAAACCCTCACCAGAAATCTTTAGGAAGTAACACACTTCAGGTGAAAAGTCACCTTTGAAGCGCTTTTGAACACCACGAAGGCAAGAATGATAATTTTCTGTGCTCTGTACAAACACAAAAACTCTATTGTCATTTTCTGAAGCAAAAAAAATTTCCTACTCCAGTTTAGGATCTAACTTTTCAGAGGAGCTGATGAGCTAGAAAGTTGAAAAAGGGAGAGACTGCACCATTTAAAACCAGAGCAAAACCTTTTCATTCTTCCTGTCACTTTTTGTTACTCACATTTCCGCCTTTAGGAGTGTTTAATTAATATTCTCTTTCAAAAAAATCGTTCAACTTCAGAGTAACCGGTCAAATACATCAGGCAAAAGCCAGGCATATTCTCCTCTTCAGAGTTACACTCTTGAACAACTTGCTTCCTAAATTAATGAGCTTGTCAATTAAGTTTAGAGCTTCAGTAAACCACCTATATTAAATATGACTTGGATATGAGGGAAGACTTTCAGATCAAATGAAAAGGATGAATGTGGGATTCTCAGAGCAGACACATAGTCTGCTGAATCTTTTTTTTTTGGAGGGGGGGAGTGGAAATAAATATGACAGGCTGTTCATTAGCCTTTGTTTAGAGTTCCACCCAGCGCTCTGGACCTGCAAACACCTCCAGAGCTTGCAATCTTTTTAAATCTCTTTTGAGTAGCCTCTTTATTTCCACTTGTAGCTCCACGGCTCTATTGATAACTTCAGAGAACCCTGAATTTCACACCCTCCCCCTCAAGAAAAGCAGTGAGAACTGCAGGGACAAGGTGACCTTTAACTCCCTACTGCACATTCACAGCTAAATGAACTGTATTTTTGTTGACTGTGAGCATTAATTGTGTAGTGATTTAATTTACTGAAAGACCACAGGGCACCCTCCTGCACACAGTGCAGTAGCAATTTCACTTGGCTGCTGCTTGCAGAGCAAACATATGGAAAACTGATTTTTTAAAAAAAAAAAAAGCCTAAAAGAAAATGTTTTATGATTGATATAAAATGTTAATTACAAATGCAAATTAATATTACATAACTATTCCACTAAAAATACATAATTAAAAGAAAAGGCTGAGGGGGAAAAAGTTGGGCACTGAGGTTATGACTTGCTGAAGTTGGAGTTTAGTCAGGATGTCAGGGAGCAAGTGATGCTTAGAATAAGAAAAATTATCTGGGCCTTTGAATTCACACACTGAAGATCTGATGCTGAATCCTGAATTTATCTTAACCGTAGTATTTCCAGAAAAGTACAGCACACATTATTGGCCAGTGTTATCCCGGGGGGATGGTACTACCGGATCAACATTATCCTTTTCCTTAAAAGCTTTCTCCCCATTTTTCAGGCTTTTTTGGTGATATTTCTCAGAATTGCTTTACCAGCTGTTACTGCTTCAAGCTATGCAGGGGATTTGCACATACCCACGGCCAAGTAGCTGGGAAGCCACTGCAGGAACACTGTTCCGTTATGTATTTGTAGGTAAGTAATTCTTAGAGAAGATACCCTCAGTTATGACTCATTCCTTCCTTAATAGGTACACTATTATTACAAATTATAGCTCTCACAGTGTGTGAGACCTAGCTAGTGCACTGTAATTACAAATGAAAGCTAATGATTCTTCTAATCTTTGGCTTTTTTGTATGGTATCATCCTATTTAAGATCATAAGAAAAGTAGTAACAGATCATGAATAGAAGGCAGAACTACATCCATCATTTGAAGAGAGGCTTCTTTCCTTCTTCCCTCTCACTGAAGAGACAGACAAAATGCAAGAAAGAAAACTAATTCTCATTTCGCACCCTAAGACAGCCCAGAATTGCTAAGCCTGTTCCCTGCCAGAATGGAGGAAACACTGCCAGGTAACAAAACCTTAGGGCTTTGTCTTACACCCTCACTGCAGCCAAGACCAGACTGCAGAGAGCTGTAAAACACACCCGGGGTTGGGTCAAAGGCTGAGGAGCCCAGGGTGCCACAGGTTCAAGACAACACTACCCAACAGAGGGGACCCACTCTCAGCACTTGAATTTTTTCCCTCCAGCTCCTGCCCCTTATCATCCCTTGTACCTCTCCCAGGATGAGATTATTCTCGCGTTCAGGCCCAGCACTGACACCCCAACAGAAGCAAATGCCAATGCCTGACGATTGCATTGCTCTTTAAATGCCCTTCCGTAGTAACCAGTACAATATTCTCCCTGATTTTTCCAGGAACTGGGGTTAGACTAACAGGTCTGTAGTTCCCTGGGTCTTTCCTCACACTCTCCCTGTAAATTGGAATAACACTGCTGGCCACCTTCCAGCCAGCAAGGACCTCTACAAAAACTCCCAAGACCTTCAGTAGATGATTAAGAGGAGTCCTGCCATAACATCCATTGGGTCCTGCAGTGCTCTGGGATGAGTCCCATCAGGCCCCATGGACTTGTAAATATTGAGCTGGTCCCTTAAAATTTCAATGTCCACAAATAGAAAGTCTTGCACTCAAGATCCTCCAGCTCAGGGGACCTGGCAGCCCAAGGCCTCTCCACATTACTGAAAACTGGGCCAAAACAAGAATTTAATGCTTCTTTTTGACTGTCACAGTACAGGAAGTTACTCACAGTTGTGTGAAATAGCATCCCTAGGGAGAAATTAAATGGTAGTTTCCTTTGATCAACTGTTATATCTTTTACAATTTCAAGATCAGTCAAAACTAGATACATCCAGCAGGATATTTCAATACATTTTTGATCCATGCTTTGCAAGTGTCCTGTTACTTTCACATTCAAAAGAGGCCACCACAGTTCTGCAGACAATGTGATACATCTTAAGAGACTTGAGCTTCATATCTCTATATCCTCATAAAGCTGTAACTCTATTAATTAAAAATTCTTTATTCTGTCTGCGTAGCACATCAGACATCCAAAACCTCTCAGGATTTAGCTTTAATTTTGGACCAACAAACATTTCCCAGAACTGACTGCCTCCTAAAACCACAAGCACTTCTGCCTTCCTCCCACTGCCCAGACCCAGACTGGGTTGAATCTCACCATGTGCCGCACCAAAATTGAGAGACACATAGGAGATACTTGAAAACATACTATTGAAATTCTTGAAATAATGGCAGTAGATAATGTGCCCTGGCCCTGATCCCTCCAGCCATTTAAGCACTCACTTAATTGAAGCTTTTGTGACCAAGGGGTTAAAAAGAATATTTTTTAAAAAATGGTCAAAGAAACCTATACAAGATTTCAGACAATAAAGTATCATAGTGAATAATGCATGAGAAGATTTGCTGCATTAAATGTTTATTTAGGATAATAGTACATCTGAGTTTGCAATCTCACTTCTCTGACAGACTAATTTAACTCCTGAGGTCTGACTAATCTCCACTAAGTCTCTTGGCACTAGTTAAGGAAATCTCTACTAAGTAGAACATTTGCTAACACTGTCCCCAATAAGCAACAGCCATTACTGTTCGCTCACATTAAGCCAGAGCCACTCCCTGGCAGATGTCCTAGTGAAATAACCATCCCAACTCATTACATTTCCCATTAAAGGAATAAATAATATATTCACTATTGAAATTAGATCAAAATATTGAAAGATTCATACAAGTCCTCCCACCTCGTTTGGGGAAGAGGAAATAGACATTATCATAAACACTTTACAGTATATTGCAAGACTTTTGCTAGCAGCACATCAGTGTCACAGCTGAATTATGACATTCCAGAAATGCCAGCCTTCATAACTGCAAAAGCGACCACAGTTCCAATAAACTGGAAGGACACACCAAGGGCTATATAGCAGCAGGACAAAAGGAATATGGCATTAGCCTTCCGTTTCTTCCCCGCTCCTCCTCGCCGCAGCTGCCTGTTTGTACATCAAGATCAGTTAAACTGAGGATGAGCAACTTGTCTGACAGTATTTCAGTGGTCTTCGGCTCCACTTTAGAGACAGTTCCCTTACGCATTAGATGCCTAAGTAAATCAAGTATTTGTGTGGCAATAGCCATGGTGGCTTAAGCAGAAACCACACACACAGTTTCTCACGTAGCAGTAGATACCCGACACAGATTCATCAGATACAGCCCTGCAGCTGAACCCTCAAGTGTCTAATGCTCCCAACTCCCCCTGGGAGCAGATGGGCTGCAGGAAGAAGCACCTGTAAGCAGGAAGGCTGGAACACCTCAGCAGGATGGGGCAATGCCACAGGAGCACAATCGGATTGTGCTCGTCCTAGTCAAACTCGCAGACCTCGTTGTCTGGAACAAGGGTCTCTGCACTGGGCACTTGCAAGCGATAATCAGGTTATAAAAATTTACAAGAGCCCATGAATTTTCAGTCTGATCTTCCCATTAGTGTTAATTGTAAGCAGCGTACTAGTCATAAAGCCGCCCCAGAGAGAAAATCTCCTCTTTAATTAATTGTGCCATTTGACTAATAAAATAATTGATATTTCTGTTAACAGAACTGAACGCAAACAGAATTGATTTTCAGCTTTCTTTGATGTAAACATTGCTTATTATCTTAATTAATCCTTCTCCGGGCTTTGTTTTCTGGAAGACATTTATCTCCAATAAAGCCACGCATAAGCAGTGTTTTTATCTTTATAGCCTCAGACCTGATCCAAGAACACATTCACGTTACTAACGCTAAAATCACCTTAGAAGTAGGTCCCTGTTAGAGAAGTGGCTATATCAGCCCTGGGGCTCCCTACCAAAGAGCATCAGCTTGTGGCAAATGGCCTCAGTGCTCTGAGCTGTGACTAACAGGAGGGAAGTGCTCGATGCCAGAGGGGCAGCCCCAGGCCCACGGCCCCTCCGGCCAGCGTGGGATTTGCTATGCCCTTCTCGTCTTGAAAACACCGTTATTCTCACAGCCTTTTCAGGATTTTACTGTGGTAACAAGCTGAAAAGGTTTCCAGAGTGACATCTTGTGCCTCCACCGCTCTGAAGCCCAGGCATTGGGGGCTGCCCCACACCGGGCACAGCTGAGCCCTCAGCCGGGCTGGGGACACGTCAGGAAAGGGCAAAACCTGCACAGAGCGAGGGGAAAAGTGTGAGAAGTGGCCCTGAGAGCGCCCTGGTGCAGAGTGACCGAGCTGTGATGGAGGGACCGCGGGGAACAGACACCCACACTGAGGTTGGGGAGGAACAAACGCCAGGACAGGTGGATATTTCCTCAGAGCCCACACCGGAGCACATTTACCCACCACCAACCATTTTGCTATCTTGCCTCTCATTCTTTCTGTTTTCTTTCCCTCCCCTCTAAAAGTGCTGGCACAGAAAAGACTGGACAAAAACACGGCCAAAGGGCCACCTACATCAACATCTTGTTGTAAATCTGTTGTTTCAAACCCCTCAGAAGAGCACGACCATCCCAAAATTGATAATTAGGCTGAAATGCCTCCCTTTGCTGGCACAGTCTATTTCAGCCTGAAGAAATAAGTTGGTTTTTTTAAATCCTTCTATTTGACCATCCAAAATATATCTCTTTTTTTAATGAACTGTACAAACAGGCAATACCATTCAAAATCCAATCTGACCACGGTCTCAGTCTTTCTGCCCTTAATTAAGTCAAGTGCATATGAACACAAAAATACTTTAACACACATTTAAGTGCAGAAGATAACGTTCAAATTCAGCAGGACTGAAGCCTACACGTAAGTGCTTTCCTAAATCAAGTTTTAAATCAAACACCACACTGTTTAATTAAAGAACTTAATTTACATTCCCACCTTTCACTGCAATTACAGAACATTGCTTAGTTATGTTTTCCAGTCATGACAAGAGATGCAAAATCTCACTCGCTACTTCTATTCCTCAGTTCATAAAAAGTCTTTGCAGATTGCATAAACCTGCACTGAAAAATAATAAACACTGGAGATGCAGGAATGTCCTTTGTGTTTTCTGAACATGCACTTTCCAAATTAGAATTCTTCCAAATTCCTTTCAGACTCATCATGAAAGCAGAACAGCAGAGTGGGAAGTACATTAGCAGAGTCTGGATGAGGAACATATAATCCATTAAGAAAGGTAAATTTGGGATTACTGACAGAAACTCAACAAGTCTCTATCTGAAGTACCAGAGTGCTTCAGTGATAAACACACTCAGTATATTCTTTACCTTAAAGTCTCTTTAAAGAGACTGGAAACTACTTACTAATTTAGAATAAATTTTGTTTCTAGTACCTTGCCTGAAAAAAAATCAGCCAGTGCTTGCTCAAGCAGCATAATGATGTTCTCCTTTTAGAAACTGCACAGAGCAGCAATTCCATCATTAAACAGAATCATAAATAAATTGCCTCTATTTTTTTTTTCTGCACAGCTTTGCTTTGATTGTTATGGTATAGGTTGCATCATAATTTAATAAGTTTCCTTGTGTTCTGTTAATCTTCCGGCTCTCTCAGGCTTTTAAAGCCCCTCGGAAAGAGCTGCGTGCAATCTGCTGAGCAGCGGAGAATCCTTCTCCAGGTAGTTCCTCTCCACCAAGGCTGACTTCATTCTGCTCCGGGCCAGAAGGGCCTTTGCGCTGCTCGCTTTTATGTCGTGCACATTCCAGCTCTTCATCCCTAGGGGTGACCCGAAGGCCTTTACGCAATCCAACGCGTGGAAATCGCGACCCAGTTCATCCCTTCTTGTAGTTTGTTTTTTTTTTTCCGACTGATGCAGAAGAAAACAAGGGCACGAACGCACAAGGCTTTGCATTTCTAGTAAAAGCACTCCTGAGCCGTGTCCTGCTCTCACCTGAGCAGCAGCAGCAGCCGGGTGGGTTCGTTTCTCTTTCACTGCAGTACAAAACGCATTTGTTGGAATACATCTGTTATGGGGGCTGCCTGCTCTCCACCGGCTTGTCTCTGGAGCACCACCTTTTATTCTCATTAGTGACGGGAATACCACTGGGAATTGTGTCATCTCAGAGGTTAATCCTAAAAACTGATTGTTTTGAGGGCTTTTGTCTTAATACGCATAACAAAAGCGGGAGACTGTCTTGGAAGGAGAAACAAATTATCATTTTTTTTTAAATCAAGCATGACAAATAAGCATCTCTGAATCCTTTGCTTCGTTACAATTTCAGATGCCAATAAAGATAGAAATCTAAAACGTATAATCCTTAGGCTTTTGTTCCATCTCATAACCAGGGGAGACAATTTGAGATCAATTAAGATTGTTGTTAATTAGTAGCTTTAAACCAATAATGAAAGAAATTCATTGTGAAAGTGTTGAATGAGAGCATAATTTCCCAAATACTGCTAGCAATCAGAATTTACATACCTTTTCACCTAAAGTCCTCCAAGCATCCCACCAAGTATTATTTTGACCTTTGTGTTACAGATGAGGCAATTAAGTTATAGAGTAAAAACCTCCAAAGCTTCTCAGAAATCCTGCTTTGAAATTTTTATCAGGAAAAAAAAAAAAAGTCTTTTTCAAGTGAAAAGCTGAAATCCAAACCCTTTGCATTGTAAGGGTGCAGCCAAAATGGCCCCAAACAGGAGAATGCAACAGAATGAAAATGGAAATGAGAAAATACTATGAATATCTGAAGACCTCCTAGAAATCTTGGTAAATACATAGACCTAAATTGACTCTCACTGCTTACATTCATTGGGATGTCTGTGTATGAAGCTTCCAGAGCATTTTATGGATAATTGATGACAATTCTGAAGCCATTTTTATGCTATTCCAGAGTCACAGACACACAGTGCTAGTGTATCTATAGAAGCAATTCAGCACTACCCATGCAGTAAGAATTGAGCCAGGGAGCACTGAGGTTTCCTTGCATTTAAGGTATTTTCTGGAATTTAGACCTGTAATACTTTCAGGTTGTGCTTTCCCAGATAAATTCCTTTGTAGAATTCTTAAGGTACACTTATCTGAGCTCCCATAATCCTTTTAAGTCCACAATACAGTGTTGTCAAGGAACATTGCTTTTCCTCACCAGCTTCCCGGCCAGCACTGACAGCAAAGATGTCACATATGCTTTGCATAACATAAAATAGGGGTTTTTTTCCCCACCTCTTCATTTATGAATTTAGTACAGACCCAAGACATCAACTTTATTTCAACTCACTCTCTCATGCAGAATTGATAGCGAAGCTGTTTCTCCATGACAAAAAAATAAGGGCTTTGTATTTCATCTGGACATTTTTCCATCTCCTATGATAATTAGCTTGTCTCAACTATGAAAGTTAACTGTTTCAACTCACTACCTTGATTTTAAGCTCACTCTTGTGAGCACAGTTGTAGAAAGTCATGGTGAAGAGACGGAATAGGGGGGAAAGGTTGCCATACTAATAACGCCTCCTAAAAACTCCTTCACCTGGATCCACCCCTGCCTCCCCCTCTGATTCTTTCTGACTTGCACTGAGTGCTGCCCACCAACCCTTCAAATCATGTCAAGTGAGACAGCTTTTAGAAAGCAGGGGGCATCACTTGCATTAGAGTACCTGGACACCTCCTCAGGTGGCAAAGACCACACAAGAAATTAAATTTGGACATTACCAGGTAGAAGGAAGGAAAAACAGATGCTCGTTTTGCAGCTGGAAAACAAGATTAAATTGTTTGCTCAAGGTCAGTGCTTGAGACTGGCAAACTGAAAACTTGACTGTTTGGGTTCCTAGGCCAGCCCTTAGCACCTTAAAAAAAGAAAAAACAACACCATTCTTTCACTATTTTTGGAGAGCTATTCTTAATGCATGTTTGATTTGGCATATATGAAGTAGAGGAATAACATACTACATATGTGAAGTGAATAAATAAAGCTCCATCACAAGAAGCCAGACACGATGTCTTAGATCATCTGCAAATTTAGTAATGATGTGACAGAATCAGAGTCAGTCAGAGAAGAATTCTTTGAAGTTTAATGTAATAACAACAGGAAAGGTCTGTTCTTCTCCCAGAGCAATTATTCACTCACCTAGGGATATCAGGGACCACTTAGCAGGAAGACAGCTATTAAAATTACAACAGAACTGGGTTTATGTCATCAGAGATGTTTCACTGGCAACAGCTTTACCAGTAAATATGTGGAATAGTCCACTTTTCCTTGTAGGAAGATGGATGAGCAACAGCATCTCATCACAACTCTTTAACTTGGAGTGATTTGGAAAATGTGAGGTTGCCTTCTTTTAAATGTAGAGCCAAAGTGAAAATCATTTTATCATATTATTTAAATGTGCTCAAGCAATCGTGGCACCTGAGCACCTCACACACACCAATATCTGGAACAACTAAAGGGACAAAATATAGATCATACTCCTCATATGGTGGAAGGAGTTAAAGGTAACCCAAATATTCTCTCACTGTGAGACTGTGCTAGATTTCATTTATTTAATCCTCATTCTTACCCTAATCCTGCTATCTATGGGAAAATTAGTATTTCATAAGGAAAAAAATCATTCACTCCCCACCACCTTAATTTTTCATGGGGTAGGTCACACTGTAAGAAGATGTCAAATACTAAATAGTTATCAAATACAGCAATACGGATTCAGCTTGAACTCCTGAACTTCACCTTACTGTCAGTAAAGGGAGCTCTCATTTAACAGAGTCTTTAGCTCATACATTTCTGCAAGATTTGTGGAGAGCAGAGTATTGCTTGAATTGAACTGAAAATTGAACCAGCTCCTCGTTACAAAGCACTGCATCAAAACCAGCAAATAGTTCTTACAAATCACTGAGTTACTTAAGGTCTTCCTTGCAGCAAATCAACAGTAGCTATGACAGATAAAAATCACAAGAAATAGAGAACACAATCCTGAGAACAGACAAGACCGCAGCTACAGACAAACTTCCTGCTCAGTCACACATTCTCAATTCCCAGATGATCAGGGCAAAAAAAAGCAATTTGGGAATATAAAACCAAATTTTTTTGAACTAGATATTAAAAACATGCTTGGGTTTTCATTGAAGGTCTAAGGATGATGCACTTTCCTTAGTTTATTGCAATGCCCATCGAAATGTCTATGAATACAAATCAAATAAAGTGCTGATAGGCACTTCATTTCACAGAGAACATGCATCACTGACTGGTGACATATAAGCAGAGAAGCCCTTGTTACTTAAGTTAGTTATCACACACATTCAATACCAAAGAGAATAAATTTTTAAATTATAGTTGACTAATTAGCAGTCTCTTTTGTTTGCTGTGAGATTAACCATCTTTTTTCCTTGTGCCTGCTAAAGGCAAGGGAAACTGGGTTTGAGTAAGAAGAGAAGCAGCACTAAACAAACATTGCATTGCTGAAAGAAACAATCAGAATAATGGACACAGGCTCTCTTATTACCAGACAACCACACTAGACAGAACATGAGAGAGAACTCACAGCCAGAGACTGTAATTACAGAAACACTGCTGGCACATTCAAAGTGTATTATCTGCCAGAAAGGGACTGACCAAAGGTTCCAAGTACAGCAGAAAAACCATCCCTGGGCACTGTCTCTCCTGTATCTAACCTGGGATTCTGGGGAGATTCAAGTTTCCAGAGCTGCCTGCTGGGGTGGCTAAACGCAATAAACATCCTTCAGAGCGCAACTTGGTATTTCTGCCACAGGATTTACTGCGGCTGGCTTTGCAGCCAAGGCAGAGTTGTCAGGCATTTATTTGTTCTCTGCCCATCAACATTAAAAGATTGCGAGTGGTTAAATAGAACAAAGGAAGGAAAAAAAACAGCCAGAAAATCTGTATGATTTAATTAAAGAAAGAAATCAAAGGGATTATAGCCAACAAAGGAAGCCTAAATGAAAAATTTACTGCCTCTGAAAGTAGCTCCCTGAGCCAGGTAATAAAATACCTGGCACTTGGGGTTCATTGGGAAATGAATCATATATTTTCTGCTCCATGCTCTTCACTACACAACTCTTCCACAAGACTCTGAATAAAATCACTATTTCCAACAGCTGCAACCGGATCTTGGTTTAGGCTGAATAATATTTCTGTAATATTTATCTCATCTTTCTATTGATACATGAGACCTGTCTAGACTCTGTCTGCCAGACCAAAATCCTGACTTCAATTTCCTCTTGATTTTCTAAGTCACTGATGACAGAAAAACTGGATTTCCATGCTCTCTGAGATGAAGGCAGGCTGGGCTACTTTTGCTAATCCTCACCTAGAAAGCATTTATCATCTCACGATACTCAATCATAGTTCTTAATTGGCTTTGATGAAAGAAAAAAGTGAATGTGAAAGCAATTTTACTCAAATTGGGCTTTGGTTGAAAGTTTTAGAAAGAATAATGTTATACACATTGAAAAATTACATTTTTAAAACTCTTTTGGTTGGGATGGGGCCCAAAGTTTGGACAGGCAGATATTTAGAGCTTTGTTATAACTGACATCACAGCACCAGAGTAAAAGGCAATCCTTGTTCAAAAGTACAGGTAAGTCAGACTTCAGAAAACAGCACAGATCTGGTAACAACAACTGGAACCTTCACACTGGCCTATGAAGGAGACAGAATCGGAGCCAGGACAGAAAAAAGGTGTTCTAGAGACCAGTGTGCTGGTCTGGGGTACATAAACACCCGATTCCTTTCCACCTCCCACTCCAGGTCTAGGGGTTCATGGGCCACTCTGCTCTCTGATTGCTCTATAATGGATCACACAGTCCATCTTCCATTGATTTCCTAAGAAAAGGTATCAGAAAGGTTGTGGGCTGCTCCTGTTTTTTTAATGGGAATTTATACCAATAGAGAAAATGTGGTTATAGTCATATTTCGGTATATTAGATGTCTAGTTTCGTTACTAGCTCACCGTACAGCTTCAATCAAATAAATATCAAAGCCTGATTTTATTCATGAACAGAATGGAGAAGTCATTTGTCTTCTCAAGCTTCATCCAATCTGGAACAAAACTTCCTGAAAGTTTCTGCTACCCCTCCTTCAGAACTAGCATTGTGGTTTTCTCTAAGCTGTCAAACAACAGGCATCGCCCCCCAAACACCACACACAAACCACATTTTTTAATCAGGCAGAGCACTGTGTATTAACTCATCTGGGGTGTGATTCACCTTCACTGTTTGTGCCCTGACTCTGCACCTGTAAGCTCTCACCTTTCTGAACAAGATAAACCAGGGGGGAAACAGGAAAAGTAATAAACCAGTCATTTTCTGTGTATATTTGTAAGGGAATTTTAGTGATTTTAATCAGTTTGGATCTCACTTCCAAAAAATATTGTTCAGCCTCTCCCTAAATGCAAATCACTTCTGAATTTATCTAATATTTACATGGCATACTGTTTTAGACAGCACTCCTGGGAAAAAAAAAAAAGATACTCCCAGAGCCAATAGGAGAGCTTAACCTTGGCTTCCTATGGATTGTTTTTTTGTGGAATAAGCAAGAAACTTTTCACTGATATCAAATGGGAAATTTTCTCAAGGTTTCACATTTTATCAATTAATGCATGTCCAGTAAGATCTACATTCTTATAAGTCAGGGAAGCTATTGGAGACAACTGGAGTTAACATGTTATAAGAAAGTTCTCAAGCAAAGCCCAAAGAGAGGACCAAAAGCTGGTGACAAGAAACCAAAATAACAAACAGAAATAATTGAGAAAGTCAGGCTCTATTTCAGTTATTGCTGCCAAATGTCATTTGCACATAAAATTGAAATGCCTGTAAAAATCCATATTTCTTTGCCAAGATCTTAACAAATCTGTGGTGAGAATTAAGCTTAGATTGCATTTCTTATATTGAGAAATTGATTTTTAACCCAGTTAACCTTGTTTCTTCTAAAAGTATTCTCTGCATTATGAAGAGATCTTTCCATGTTCTTCTTTCCCACTGAGCTCTACTGCATTTGCTTCGTACTTTTGATATTATATTTTAAAAGTTTTTCCTCATTACTCCCCTGCAGGGGCACAGAGTGGACATATCACATCAGCTTTTGGCAAACAAAGCTTCCAGCAAGTGATAACAAGAAAAGGTGTGGGGACACTTGGGTAAGTGTGCAGGTGGGAGAGCCCAAAATCACATGAAAAGAAGTTTCTCTATTGATTAGAAGTTAATTTAAAAGTGGGAAGGCCATCTATGTGGTGCTGGTGCATTGGTTTTCAATGATACTTCTAAACTAAATGTACGCTTTAGAAAGTTTGAGTCTCAAGTGGGTGGAATAGTTCCCACCACTTGCCTTAGAAAAAGGCATAACTGATTACAGTGAAAGTGCATAAGCTCTCCCAAAATTCCCTAATTCAGACCAAAAAAAGAAAGAGATCATATCTATTGTAGTGAAAAGCAAGTTCAGCCAGTAATAAACATCAGAAAAATCATCAGTTCTGCTCTGCACAAATTATCTTTCTCATCCTCCTCTGTGCCTGTTAAGTTTCGGTTACAGTTTTGAGTTCTACTTTTCTTTTAAAATATATACACCACTGAGGTTTCTGTTACCAGAAGACATGAAAAGAGAAAAGAAGAGGTTGCCAGGAGCAAGGGGCAACCTTAGAACCTGCCCCTTTTATACCTGCAACACGTGGGTTTCTGAGCACAGCTGGTGATGCTGAGCCCTCACGGTGCCTTCTGCTGTTGTAAGGGCAGGTATTTTAACACCTCAATTTGGTGAAAACAAACAGAGAAGAAATCTAATGGCATTAGACATATCAGACAGCATTGGTTATGTACTCTGCATCCAACAGAATGAAGAGGGGCTAGGGCTACAAATCCTGACGGATCCACGTGGATAATTTTATTCCTGATGACTGCTCTCCTCCGCTTGTTAATGCAGAATTAGTGGTTACCACTGGAGTTAACCTTAATTAGCTCTGGGTGAAATGCCATGTAAATCTCAAAGTGGAATGGTTGCTGCTGGAAAACAGGTGCTTTCCTTCCATTTCTGCCTTGGATCTTCAAAACTGGGAGAGGGGGAAAAAAAAAACAAACTAACTTTCTCCTGTTCTATTTTGTAAGAGTGTTCAGACCAATTGATCTCAAAGCTTCGGATACACACAGATACTTTGGAATAGTGCCATTGTAAATGGAGGCTCTGAAGGCTTCTTTGCTTCCTCCCTTTCAACTGCCTCTCTTCCTCCCTTTGAGAACATTGACTTTAATCTTCGCAAACAAACCCGTCATTTCTAACCCCAGATGCACTGAGGTCACCTTATGCTGAATTTGAGTGATGCCAGGTCACTTGCTTTGTAGACATCCATGAATCAATGAGTTACAAGTGGAAAAAAGTCACAATAGGTCAGACTGGATAGTTGTAAATGTTCTTCCTATCTGTTACTCACCCTATCTGTAAGACACTGAGGGGGGAAAAAAGCCCTGAACAAATAAAAGCAGGAATATCTGGAATATTTTGAATGGGTATCTGAAGCAAAGCTTCAATACCTGTATGAACATCTTTAAACAACAGCTGTGTTTTCTGAAGTGCTGCAAAACTAACAGCTGCACATAACCCAATAAAACACTTTATTTCAATATGCACTTCAGTGGGGAAAAAAAAAATAAAGAAAGTAAATTCTACAACATCTTACAGGTATTACTAAATCTGAAGCCTAAAAACGTCTTGGTGGGCTGATGAAGGCAGCTGTGCAGATATAAACACAAACCCAGAAATAACATGACAACCTGCACTGCACAGAGCTCATTTCATCTGCATTTCCTTAAGTTGTGTGCCAGCCCTTGAGACATGACAGCCCACAACATCCAGTCTGTGGCCAAAGGAATACAAGTCACCCAAAAAACCAGTTTATTCCTCATTGCTCATTTCTGATGAGCTGCCTATTTCTAATTTAAAATTAGCCAGTGCATAAGGATGTAAAAAGTGTTGATTACAGCATTTGATTCACTGACAATGTGGCTCCATTCTTATGCATTTTATGGTTCTTTTGGAATCCTGGTACTTTACAACTTTTTTCTAGGAAAGTTTCCCAATTAAAACTGAAAAAATATAGTTGGCTATATAACACTTTTTAAATGAATGTACAATTTAAATGTTATTGTTTCTTTCAAAATGGCTCTCCCTAGAATATACAACAGTTGTGGTTTTCCAGGGGATTAAGAGGAATATACAGAACATGGCAGTTGTAGGTAACAAACGATACAACTCCCTGTTTTACATGTACAAACCAAGAAGGCTGCGGCAGAATTATGGGCAGTATTTTGAAAAGAATACTCACAGTTAAAACCCTCATCTGACATTAAATATTCCTGCTAGTAAATAGCCGTGGAACTATTCATCACAACTCACATGGCTTGCATATTAATGTGGTAATCACCAGAAATGCAAGGTATGGCTCAGCAAGCAGAGAACCTGGGACTGAGGCACAGAACCTTAACGCCAAAAACCACGTTTTACCTGGGGTGTGGTGCTGTCCCCCACCGACAGCACCAAGCCAGCAGCTCTCCTTGCCTTCTGCAAGGGCTGCCAGCAGCTGGACAGAGCCCAGAAAGAAGTGTTGTTCCTGGGGTCCAAGCAGTTTTGAGCACAGCACCTGGCAGTTCAGAGCGTTTTTCTTGCCCAGCAAGAGTTTCAGCAGCCTGTGTGTTGTGTGTCAGTGCACATCCTCCCCTTCCCCCCCAGCCTCCTCATGAAGGAAGGGCATCACAGAAACATCACAGAAATCCCATCCTGGCTGTAATTAAACCTGCACAACCGCACCAACCTCTCTGACTTACATCACCCAGGCTTGTTAAAGCCAAGCCAATAAGGCACAGTCACTGCCCTGTCCTTGCTTGAGATTCTTTGCAAAGGCACTTCCCTGTGACACTCTGCAAACAGACCCATGACATTCATATTCTTAATGGGGCCGTTAGGGATTCCAAATGCCTCGAATAAATAACTAATTGCCAAAGCCCTCATCTTCTCCCTGCAGCTTTTACAGCCTTGCCAGCTGAGTTACCGACACTCTGTGGGACTCATTTCGTGAATTAATCAGACTATTGTGCAGACAAAAATGCAAATTCAGATCTCAAGAAATGAACAAGCGAGAAGCATCACCAGCTTCTTAATAGAAAGACACCGAGGAAGGAAGAAAGAGTGAGGCAGAAAGGGGCAGAAGGAAGAAGAGTGAGGTGAACCCTGCTCTGGAGATAAGCCAGCCCAGTTCAGGAATCAGACATTCTCAGACCCATTACAGCAGCTTTTTGACTTGGTTGGGGTTTTTCCACAGGCAAAAAAAGAATTTTTCTTTCCCTTAGTTCTCCCATCTCACATTGTTCCCAATGTCATCTTAAATGCTGAGGGGAGAGAATTGATTTTGGAGTTGTGATCTGCTTTTCAAAGCATAACCCCAGCTCAGGTCCCCAGCAGAGGCACCAGGTGCACACGGGCACAGACCTCAAGAGAAAAACAAAGACAACAAAGAGGCTCTTGCATTGCATCACTAGACCGAAAAGGATCCTCATAATAACTTCAAATGTTGAAAATTACCACTCAATTTTAGCTTGTAGTTGCCTGCCTCATTATTACAATTCTACCCGAAAAAACCCACAGAACTTCCTCACAAGTTTTTGTGGGAAGTTAATACAGAAATAAAGTAACCTCCAGCCAATGTCAAACTGTAACCTACAGAAAAAAACCTAAGTATAAAAATTTTTCTTTTTAATGCCCAAAACCAGCAAGAAAGAACGATAAAAACCTCAGTATAACTGTTGCATTTTACAACTGGAGTTGCACTGGTGTGCCTGTTGTGCCTTGTGCTTACCTGACGTGTCCCAGAGGGCAGGCTCAGCTCAGGTGTGACATTGCCACATGAAGTTAAGGCAGTGAGGACTCTTTTTAAGGCCTCCACAGATGCTTTCACTCACTTCATTATGGGCAGAGTCCAACTGCAGAATAATCACAAATTAGATGATTGATACAGAGCAGAGACAGCTGTTGTTTTGCAGCTTATAAGGACCTCCCACTTCTCCTAGGGAACATTTATCTAATTCTTCTCTTCTATATGCATGAACTATGGGAATCAGCAGGAGCCTTTCCAAAGACACCAATGGGGTTTGGATTAATCCTCATTATTTACAATGAAATTTAGCCTTGTATTTCACGTAACATGTAAACTCAATGTGTTATGTGATTAGAAGATTAAGTTCTTATTAGGATGTGGAAACACTGAAGGTGTAAATACTGGGACTAATTTCGCAAAGCACTTCAGTGCATGCTTAATGGTAAGCATATGAGTAACCCCATTAGAGCTGGATTTCAAATTAAGTACATTTAAAATATTTTGCTGGAAGCGAGACTCCAATCAGTGTCCTAGAACCAGCTGAGACAAATGAATTATTTCTTCCTCATAAAAGGGTCAGTGAGACAAAGCAAAAAAATTATATAATTGGATTTGGAGTAGAAAATAGATATGCTTTCAGGGTGGAAAGCATTATTTGCTTTCACTGTTACATTGCCTTTGAGGTACAGTTGTCACTCCAAGTATTTTTATATCTTGCAGCCTTTATTCCTGCTTTTTTTTTTTTTTTATAAGAACATCCCCTTGCTACTCGTCTGTCCTTCTTTATATATTCTCCCCATATTCTTTGCCTGCTATTCCACCCAGCTCTTCCAGGGCACAAGGTGAAAAAAGGGCAGTGTGAAATTTGCACTGTGCCAGGCCCTCGGCTCCTAAGCTGATGTATAACTTTTTTTTGTTGAATGCCTCATAGTCTGGTGCATCTTCCTTTCTAGATGTTAAAGTTCCACATGGGGACACTACTGCAGTATTCTTGTTTTCAGGATTTGATTACACATATGCAGTTCAACAACTTAATCTTCTGCGTGAAGACCTCAGCAGTTAAGAGAGCACTCGTGTCAGCTTCAGTCATGGTACCAGTTCAAGACATTTTTAATCAAGGAGCACATGTGTGAAAGCCATGATTTGATTTTCTCAAAATGCCTTTTACTCCAGCATACTGAAATCATATTTAAGTATAAAGAAAACCTGCATAGCTTTTGTCCTGGGCCTGAAAAAAAAAAAAAAAAAAGAGAGAGAATCCTCTGTAGAGCTGGATCTCAGAAGTAGGAACAAATGCGCTCTTCCTCCTTTGCTTAGCAGCGATTCAATTTGGTTCAACCCCATAAATTTTGCCACAGAAACTTCATTAAATCTTCCTGAAATAGGTAGAAAATATATCACGATAATTCAATCTCAAAATAAATTCTTATGTTTACTTAATTAAAGGGTATTCCAGGAATATTGCAAAGATAAGCCAAAACAATATTAACAGCTGCAGCTAAGTTAGACTTGACTTCACTTTTGTTTCATTTTTAAGCTTGGTGGCTAACTTGTAAGACCTGGGATTCAGTTGGCTGAACTTAAGAAGGGCTAAAGATATTTTCTTGCGTTCCGGAGACTTCTTAAATGGGTTTCTTGCTTCGTGTTTTTCTGCCCTTTCAAATATTACTTAGAAATAGTAAACACAGGCTGATTGCATGAAACAGATGGCAAAAGTCAGAGACTTCCCCTTCTCTCAGAAAGACCCAGGTGTGGCATCAGATGAAAAACTCCACCAAGAGATAGTGTTGTCACTGAAAGGATTCCTAAATACTTCTATTAAAAAGACCAAGGCGTCATGGGCATAGCAACACTGCAGGTCATGTGCAGATCTTCTCTTTCCAAAAAAAAAAGAAATTGGCACACATACAAACCAGGCAACCCAATTTCTCAGTGGTATGATAGAAAATTGAGGCTTTGTCTTTCCAGAGGGAACCAGACTCTCTTGAAGCAGCCCTGTGTGCAAGTACTCTGTGGCAAGGCATTAAAATCTACTTACACAGGAGTGTTACTCTGAGCTGCGAAATTTATGAAGTAACACTTGATTTTTCAGTTTTTCCTTTCCTCTTCCCTTCCTTTCTTCCTGGGCAGAGTAAGGAGGCAAAATAACCCTGCCATGGGGTCAGTGAATTACCACACATTAGGGCAGGGATCAGAGTAGAGGGCAGGTTCCATTGTGCTGAATTTTAGCCATTACAAGTGGTTTTCTCTCAGTTTTAATGAACGGCTTAATCTCCTCTCATCATTATGCTGGTGTAAAGGCCTGAACATGAGCAAACAAAAGATAAAGGCACAAAGTGCAATCAAAACTCAGCAGTTTAAAGCAGCCAGCCTGCCTTGTTTTCCAGCGCAATTGATTTTATTGCCTTGTGTACTAACACTGAACCGCTGCATCATTCAGCTGAAAGGGTGAATTTGGGATCTGTTGAGCTCTCAGAATTGTCCCTGGTGCACTGCAATTACAGAAACACCTGGTTTGAATAATTTCTCTGCACTCTACTGTAAAAATTCAGTGCTCAACAGACCAAAATTTCACCTCAGTCTGCAATATAAATAATGTATGTAAAAGGCACTCAGATTTGCACAGGGCTCTGGACTTGTCCCCTGTGCCCCCAGTTACCACATCCTTCGTGGAACAACCTAAAAAGGAAAATGAGATTCGCTAAACCTTTTTCTGACATTATATGCAATAAGCACTTTTTAAAAAGAGATTAATTTGGAGGTTGGCCAAGCCCTATCTGTTCTGGAGCCCAGCCTGGAACTGTCTTCTGGGAACACGGGAGCTCTCATTCCTGACACAAAGCATCTGAGATGCATCTCAGCCTATCACCCTCCCTCACTTGATGGCACTAGCACCAGTTCCGCAGGTATTTTTGAAAAATAAAACGCTTTTTTATATTTCTGCATTATCTGCTCATTTGTGTGAAGTTCACTTTTCTGAGCCCATTTTATCTGGTGCTCATTTTTATGTCTCTCCCTCCTTGTGGTTTCTATTTGCAGAACGCTGTCATCAAACCCTATTCATATGTTAATGTCGAAACGCTCACCCAGATGCACAACAAAGATTTTTTTTAAATGTACCTGCAGTAAACCCAAGCCTTGGAGTTTACCAAACACTTGCAGATTTGATATTCGGGAAATCAGCCTGCAGACTTGCCGGTTTCGAAATCTTGCACTGCGCTGAGAGGGGCACAGAGAGTGAGCCTGGTCATGTCACTACTGAATACAAGGTTATTTCTTTCTGTGCAGGACAAACTGGTGCTGTCAGCACGAAATATAAATGTGCTGATCTGCATATGCAGCTATTTCACCTGTAGCTTCTACCAGGCTTAGGTCTATAAACCTCAGGGTGCTCACAGCCACAAAAAAAAAAAAAAAAAAAAAAAAAATTACTTTCCAGTCACCATGAAGTTCCTCAGCCCCTTAGGAAGCATTTGCACGTTTCCAAGGTGACAAAAATATATATCATACACACACCATAACCTAGAAATTGGATCACAGGGTACTGGACCAAGACTAGAAGCTATTAACAGCAGAAATGGAAAAGTTTAGTCATGCTGCTTTACCTCCCCTCTCACCTTACCTCTAAGAACCTGCTCCATGGTCAAGAAAACTTCCTCTTGGCTCTTGGCAAGCGTACAAAGACGCTGTGAAGTAGAGCCCAAAAAGTGGCACTGGTGCAAACACTGCTTGGCTGAGCTTACTAATTGACTTCTTTAGGAGCACCCACTAATCTGCAAGCACTTGCAGCCCTTGGGTCCTGTCGAAGGAGAGCAATAATTAAAGGCAACAAATCCCACCTTGTGCATTTGACAGGTCGGTTTCAAAGCCCAAAAATTTCACAGTCATGGTAAGCCGTGATTCCCATGGCAGCAGAAATGTATCCATTCACAGTGATTCTACTGTCACACTTTAGCAAATATTTTCCTTTTCAGGAATTCACCTCACAAGGAGAAATTGCCTCCTCCTGATGCAGACCTGCTCAGAACAGGAGGCTCCTTGCTGCACTGTGTAAACTAAAAATCTATTGCTGGTATTTTTATGAAACATTCTCTTTCCAAGCCTTATTGGGTTGCTGCTAGAGGCCAAAGAATTGGTGCATTTTTTGTTTCCTGTTTGGATGAGAGCTAAATCTCCTCTGGCTCTGATGCTCTGCGTACACATTATTTCTTACCTTGGCAACATGTTGCTTTGGCTTTTCCAAGAACCGTTGAAATGCAGCAAAATTATTCTTTTCTAAAGGAACACAAGCCACAAATATGACTTGGGAGAATTTATTTCTAAAGTGCACATGAAAGTAATGAATTCTTCCTAGAATGAAATCCCACCTTAAGAACAAGCATCAGAAGCTGCTTCAAAGAAAGATGCAAGCAACAAACAAACAAAAAACCAAAACCAAAACAGAGTTATGGAAAATGTTTTTTTAAATCCTTTCTTATATTCCCCTTTTGGTTGTTATTTAGCTCATGGCATGAGTCTTTGATCACTACTAGATTTCTTTTAAAAACAAATAAATCTCTTCCCAATGGAGTGGGACACTTAAATTATTGTGAACCAACTTCTGTTAGCTGTGTCACTTGGGAGCAAGATGGGCATGTTTATTATATGGATGCAAAAAGAATTCCTATTTTTTTGTCTTATGGATTTACATCCTATGTGCATGTACTGTAAAAGGAGAAATATTATTTCTTTTTTAATTGTTGTTCGTTTCATCCTTCACCATTGCTATTAATCTCTTTAATTACCTATTACAGATGGATTTGTTCTGAAGATCTAAATTTGGAAAAAAAATCAGTGTTCTCCAGAATTTTCTCATATTTAATTCTTCTTTTACCACACTGAAAATTTTTTACTTCTACTAAAATTCCTTAAAGAGCCCCTTTCTCCTCCGAGGAAGTGAGAGAACAAGCCCACAATTTGCAGTGCCTTACGTAATAGCTCCTGTTGGAGAAATCCATCTGGGAGTGAATTCTTAACTGTTGTGATTTCATGGATTAAAAATTACTCTAAGCATTTGGTTTCTAAAAAAAAGTGTGACTGGGGACAGAGAGGTAAAAGCAAATTGACATTAGTATGTAAATTGACATTTAGCTTGGGTGGAAGTTAATGAGCTCCATCCTGTCAGAGCCTGAAATTGCCTGTGAGCTTTCCTAGAAGATGCTTCAACAAATGAATATGTACAATTTTCCAACAACAACAAAAAAAAAGCTTCTGAAAGCTCAATTAAAACTTTTCTCCAGGCTCTGAGCATTGCTAAACATGAACAGAAATTTACTCCAACTGCTGCTGAGGTGGGTGGTGTGGAGGATACAAATACACCAACCCCTGCAGCTCCAAGCAAAGCAAGAAGTGTGGCTGTTGCAGGGCTGCAGGAGCCAACCAAATGGAAGGCTGGACCATTTCTTTGACGTGTGTTCAGTCAGGTGGTAACACACCTATTTGCAGCCTAGAAAATGAGCCCCAGCATCAATAGAAAAAGGTGTCACAGTTGGACACCTCTGTCCTGTTCAGAGAAAGAGCTGTGTGCTGCATGTGAAGTACCAGGTGTTCTATTATATTTGATCTTGGGTGACAAATTCTCTACAATTGTATCTTCTATAAAAATGCTTCCTGATGGATGAATGGGCAAGAGATACAATCTTTATAGTAATCTCATTAAAGAGAATGATTGCAGCCCAAATCCTCCTCAATCTCTTTAGCAACACTTTGTAAGAACTGTGCAATTCTGAAAGCCTCATTATTCAGCACAGCAGCGTGGTGGAAAAGGTCTTGAATGCCCCAGAGAACTGGATGGCCTGGAATGCACTGGTGGGAAGGCTGTTGATGCTTGAACTTTTGCACCCAAGGTTCCTTCACTCACTATTATTTGAACCCTTGCAAAAGGTTGATTCCATAAATACTCGATTCTCTGCAATATTAATAAGAGATGCTATGATCTGACAGCGCTGTCAGTAGGGGACTGCTAACTGTGCCTCTGAAATAGGTCCCTGAAAATGAAATGGCAACACTCTGCAGCTTCATAGATACGTTTAATGGGATATGTAGCGACTTTATCACGTCTACAAAAAATACACATACATTAACCTTATCAAAGAACAACCAGGAGCAAGGTCATACCTCACAGAGGCTCTCCAGAGACCTTTATGGATATCAGCCACAGGCAGTCACAGAGCTGGTGTTGACCCAACCATCAGCAAAGGGAAGGATCCCAGATGCAACCTGCAAACAGCAAATTTTGAGTCCATATGGTGCTGACACCTTTTAGGAAATGGAATTTCTAAAGCCCATCTTCTCACTCAGCAGCAGCCTTGTAGCTGTAAAAGAATGGGAAAGGTGTTTTTAAGAGAAGAGCAGCGCTTTGTGACAACCTTCTCAAGCTCAAAAACGCACATGCTGGGAAGTGACAAGTCCCCTTCTTTTTGCTTTGATGGAGAACAAACTCGTTCTATTCCCTTTTCAGCACTGTTCCTTTTAAAGTGACAAATGAATAAATAAACAACATCTGGGTTGCAGAGCAGCCATCTGGGAAAGCCTTGGAAGTGAAGTGTAGAAGGGCCCCCAGAGAACACTCAGGAGACGGAGGATGGAAAGTACCTGCAGGTGCACTCACCGAAACAAGGGGCTCCTGCCTCCCTACACGGGTCTAGCAAGGAGCCCATCACTCACCCACCCCAGAGGCAAGCTGGACTGACAGTCATCCTTCACTGGTGCTGGCAGAGAGCCATGGGCACAGGATGGACGTGCCTGCAGGAGTCTGACAGGTAAAAAACACACCGTCCCCCTGCCAGGCGTTCTCTGCCTGTTATTGCTGAACACAGCTCTGCCTTAGACACACGTTAAAGATTTTTATGCCAGAGCTTTTAATAGCAATTCATAACGTGGTTTGTTAACAGCTGAAGCGCAGTTCCATGGTCAGATTGATTCAGTGCTAGTCTTGCCTTCTCCCTCCCCATCTGCAGGCTTGCCATGCTGCCCCTCTTGTGCTGGCACCAGCTCGGCTTATGGGGCCCCTCAGCCAGCTTAATCAGGAGGCTGATTAACCTGAATATTAATAATTCCTTGCTTTGGGGCCAGATCAGTTTACTGAACTGATGATTGTATGGAGAAAGAGATGAAAGAGAACCTTAATATGCAAGGGATCAGAGCAATTACCTAAATCAAGTTCTTTTTAAATCGTGGATTATCTAATTACTTTATTAGATCATCAATTCACAAATACTTTTAACAAAAATTGAGGTGGGTCTAACTTCTTCCTCTGCGGTTTCTTCTGAAGTCAAACTATGACATGTCACAGGTATTGTTAAACTCTATCTTCTCTTTTAAACATCACTCAATTGTGTATAATTTGGAAAGTAATAAAGTGAGTCCTATGCAGGCAATAACTCTCTGAAAGATGAGACCAAATTTCAAGAGAGGCAACAATTAAGTTTTGCAGTCCTACAGTATTTATCTGAACAGGTTTGTAATATTTTACAGCTTAGGCAGGAATCAAAGACAGAAAACAATACAGCAAGTCTCACTCGCAGATGATGACATTTTCTCACAAAACTGATTGCAATAAATAAGCTTCCATGACTTATTATTCATGTACCAAGGGTTCAGCACCAGAGCCTGATGGAAAACCAGAACGAGGCTATCCTGAGTCCACAGGCAGAGAAACACATTGCTGCCAGTTTTGTTTCAGTTTTTTCCCTTGTTTTTCAAGTTGGGCACTCTGGTTCCACATGCAGGCTCCACCACGTACATGGAAAAAACCACCTTGTTGGCCCTATTCTTGTGCCTCTTGCATCTTCTGGGTTAAAAGAGGGTTTAATACTCAAAAGATCAGTCAGCAAGTCGTGTTCAGTGAGAGCCTGTGCTCAGCTGGAAGTGGTGCCCCAGCTCAGTCTGGAGCTACTTGTTAGTTTAGGTGCACAAACGTAAAAGCTGGGCCAGAATCCAACCCCTTCCAAGCCCAGTCTGCCTGTACATGCTGTCCACACTGTACACAGCCTGAAATACTCTCATTATAATTTAATCTAAACCAACTGGGTTTATAATTTATCGTTATATCCGGCTTGCAGAAAAATAGCACTGAAAAGTGAAATGAAACCACTAATAAGCATCTCTTCCAACTTCACTTCATGGGCTCTTAAACACTTCAACACTTCTGACTTGGAGAATGGCTGCCTACATTTCAGCATGCCCATCTATTACTAAGTCTAACTATCAACCATGAATTCAATTATGTCAATCAGATTTTGGGTGATAAGTAGACTGGCATTAAAAGACGGCAAATGCATTTTTTGCAGTTTCAGTTACAGGTTGATGGGAACAAAGTCCATGAAGTAGAACGAGAATTTTGGCACGTTATTTTTACTGCTCCTGAGAAAATAAAAGCTTTGTAATTTATTGGAAACTGAAAAGCTGTCTTTATTTAGTTTAGTTGTGCCTCAGAGTCTCCTGATCTCTGTCAGCAAGTGCTCAAAAGTTAAAAGGGAGGAAATATTGTGAAATGCCACTAGAAGGTAGCGCAGTCTAAGATTGAACACAAGGACTCTTGGGCTCAATTCCAGCCTCTAGAAATTTACCGGGGATAAAATTCATTTGTGTGCAGGCAGCTGTCTTGAGGTTACACACCTTTCATGTTCCCACATAAATGAAAGAAAAAATGTTAAATGATGCATTGGGCAACTGCGCTGGGTAAAACTCTGCCTGGGGCATCAATAGCTCATTCTTCTGCCCCCTTCCCCATCTGCAGGCATTACATCAGGATAACCCAACACTTCTAAGACACACCATCACCTGGAGATCACTGTAGGGGATCAGCGAGCGTGCAGCCCAGAGTAACGTAATGTAAAGAAGATACTCGAGGAAAAATTGTCTTAAAGTCTGTATGACTGTGGAACAGATTCCAGGAGAAAACAGTGAGAAGTCTCCATCAACGCTTAATTAGCAAGACAAAGCAGCAGAAATATAAAGATCACTAGGAATGATGGTTCATGCAGGAGGGAATAAATAATTTAATTCAATTTCGCACTCCTGGCCTGCAGCAGGGCACCGGCAGGGAACAGCAGGGAACAGCACCAGAGGGAACGAGCTCTGGGGAGCAGGAGGCCTGCACATCCCACCCTGAGGAAAGGAGGAGGAGGAAGCACTTCAGTTCACAAAGCCCGGCTGTAAGTTTCTGGTCACAGATGCATATCCATAGCAGCTCTTTAAACAAGGTGATAAAGCAAAGAGTTTTAAATATTAGTAATCCGTGATAGAAATGCACCTGGTGATAGCCAGGAGAGGAGCCCGAGGAGTCTCTTCCAAACTACCAGATGTCCTTGCAGTTTCCTCAAATGTTTGGACTTTTTTCTTATGCTTTACCTTATCAACCTTGTCTCACAGAGCAGAGAAAATGCGTTTTTCAGAGATTATTGACGTGCTGTAGCATTTGAAATCTGAAGGGGATACTGTCAAATTCCTACAGTTAACAATAAATGGGGTAATCTTCATAGTCCTGAAGTCACTAAAGCAGATGTGAGACTTATCTGTGGCCACATATATATATGCAGTTTATCAGTGCAATTACAGGTTGGAAACATTACATTTATCTTTGCTTTCCTGTGAAATGGGAACAAAAGGAAAGTATTTGTCTTCTAAGAGACTTGAATTGAGTGAAAATTGAAGACCCACCTGTTGAGATAAACAAACTTTTTTTTTTTTGCTCTGAGCTATCAAGAGAGAAATGGTAAACAACAGCTACAAATTATACCACTGAACCATGCAAATCAAATGGACCTAAACCTACTTAGGTTTGGGGTTTTTTAATTCAGACAATTAAAATGAACTTCTTTTTTTTTTTCTAGTGCTTAATAAAGAGCACAGCCAGTATTCTGGTAACACCAGTGGCTCAACAACTCTGCGCCAAGTCAAGAACAAAACTTGCCCCTCCCTCACCAGCCAGGCAGTTGGCCAGTACCACCTTTGATATTGCAACCTTGTTTTAGCCACTGTCTTGAGACCACTTCTCACCCCTTTATGAGCTGTTCTTTTAAGCAGTTCTCGAAGCTGGCCTTCCCCAGGGATTCTGAACTCTGTCCCAGAGCCTCCCTTCAAAATTCCTCTCAGTGACTTCCTTCAACACACCTGAAATTCATTACTATGTACACAGTTCTGGGGCTCTGAGTTTCAGGCTTAAAAGGTGACTCTTTTTTGATGCCTGAGGTTGGACAGCTCGGGACAAAATCTGAAAAGATCTCCAGGTTTCAAGGCATTCTGGGTTCCACTTTTTTTATAACAATTAAGTGAGCTGGTTTTCAAGTAGGTTTACAAGGTCAAACGGTGACAAGCACATAATGGAATTTGGGTCAAAACTTCTGAGCTTAACCACGTTGGGTTTTAGGCCAGGACTGTACAGGGACAGCAGTGTAAATACCACTGAGAGTCTGTGAAATGGTACTTTGGGCGCTTTGTGAAAGGTACGTCCTGGAAAGGATCTGGAGTTTTCCACTGTGACATACAGACTTGGTCATTATCAGACATTCTAGAGAGGCTTTTCAGCTAGACAACATGAAACTTGCATAAAAACATGCCAGGCACTGATAAAGAAGGAAATTCCTGTGGTCTGTGAGTTCCCACTGTGTTTCCAATCACTCCGACTGAGGACTTGCAAAACTCGAAATCTGGCTAATGGCAGCGAAGGATTTATGCAGAAAGGGATTGCCCCACTTCCCTGGAATGCTTTTTCTGAGGGTGGCAGCACAGAGGCACGTTCATGGCGTCGCTTTTAAGTGTCAGAAGTTGGCACTACTGAGGAATTTTGCTTCCTCCCCAGGTACATTAGTCACCTCCTGGATATTCCAGGCTTGTTCGCCCCTTGAGCGCACTTGAGGGAAATATGACTGATGGCAGTAAAACTTCTTGAAGAAATGTGTTATTGCCAGCAGATAATAACAGAGCTACCTACCTCCCTACAGGCATTTCCCATATATATCAAGATGTTTGTTATGAGCAACCGAGTTCTCCAGAGGAGCCTAAATTCTTTCCGTGCTCCTGGCGGGAGATGTTCTGCCATACCAAGAAAACTCACTTCGACACACACACGCTGGCAGATGTCATTTTACAGACTCACAAAACAGTGGTCAGAAGGGACCTCTGGAGATCTTCTACTGCTCAAAGCAGGGTTGAGCAGAGTGGGTTGCTCGGGACATTGTCCAGCCTCTGGCAGGAGTCACTTGCTCTTAGGTCTTGGGTTTAGCTCTGTTGTTCTGTTTCTCCAGACTGAATTTCTGCCAGGAAACCTTTATGGTGAGATGGCTTCACAATTTCCTAGTGCTGATCCAGCATCTGCCCTGTGGGGAATGAGTGAAAAGAAAGCCCTGAATATGCACAGAAGGTGAGAATGGGAGAGGCTTTAATGAGTGAGCCATTCTGGTGGCTTGTCCTGACGATATGCACTGGAAGATGCCCAGTGGGATCACCTGGGAAGAACTGATTTTATTGATCATTGGAGGGCTAACCAGGACTCCATAAAACATTTTCCCCTTCTACAGGAACTATGTGCTGTTCAGGGAGAGGTATCTACACACCACTGGTTTTATATTCCTCGCTCCAGCCCACGACATCAATTCCCATTGCACAAATTTCTAGCATGTCACTCGCTCTCCCTCTGACCTGATGCTTCACGATTTCATTTGGTTTCTTATTGTCATGCTCAATTCCATGCTGTCAAACGTGTTTATCTTAGTTGCCAGGGATTTCTATGTCAGCAGCTTCACTGCACCCTTCAGTTTGGGATGTGCAGTTTTGAAAGTGATTTTTGTGCATGTATTAATTAAACATCCTCTCAAGCCTGCTATAGGATATATATTTTGAAGGGGGAGAAGACTTCACACTGAAAATTATTTGCTACACATTCGCACAAGATGCAACTCTAAAATGAGAATCAAACTATTTAAAATTTAAATAGCTGAAGCAAGGGAATACTTAAAATGTTCATTTCAGTAAAGAAAATTTATTCAGAGTAGGTCTATATCTATATGACCAGCTCTAATTTTTATAGCTTCACACATGCACACAACAATCTCTTATGAAGAAAGTGTCCACCTAGTAGACTCTCCTATTTCTGGGCCAAATTATCAGCTGGAGCTGAGGAAAACTCCTTTGGCTTCAAGGTTTAAAATAAGAGTCCAGAGAAGACACTAATTCGCAGATTTGAGAGTGGAGCGGGAGACCACCCATTAGGCCACATCCAGCAGCAGAGCTGCAGTGGATTACACACTGCTGCAGGCTCTGACTTGCATTAATTACACCGTGATGCCTGGACCAGGTCAGATCAAAGGGCCCCTGAGCCTGGGATTTTGTCTCCAGCAGGGAATGAATGCCTGAGGAAGTCCATGAGAACAAGGCACATATCTCGTGGTACTTATCTCAGCCTTCAGTGACCTGCAGCTCAGGCAGTTCCGAGGCCAGAGGTGGTATCTTTGGTTTGAACAGACACAGGTGAACTCTTTTTTTCCATGATTTCTCCTCACTCATTGATTTAATTTCACATTTCCTGGATAACTTCCAAACCATTGCCAAATCTACCTGACTACTGAGACAACTTCCAAAGCATCCTTTGGGATGGATGCTCTGATTTAACGGGTTAGTGACTGGAGGCACAACCAGAGAGAAAGCTTGAATTTCAGAACTGTGGCCACCTGAAAATCCTGTTGTTCACAGACAGATGAAAACCAAACCAAACCAAACCCCCCAAAAACCCCCAAAACCATAACCCACAAAAAGGTGGGCAGAATTCAGGTTTCACTTTCCTTCACACCGTGTGCTGAGGCTGACAGAGAGTTAGAAGCTGCTCAAAGCTTGCAGCTAATCACAACCAAGCCTGGTCATGACAAAAAAAATGTGTTTTTCAACTTACAGGTGCCATTTAAATCCGAACATAATCCTTGCTAGAGGGAGACTGTTGGATCCTTGATGGATGTTGCCTGTATTTCTATAGTTGAAGGATCATACTTATCCTAAGGAGGGGTTCTGTACCTCCAGTCTTGTTGAATGTGTTTCACATTGGCAATCAAATTGTATTTGAGCACAGATACTTGTAATTAATATGCCTTATTGATGGTTAAAGCACTTTTTCAACTGGCAGCCTTCATAAACAGTGTATTAACATTAATTTCTAAACTTAATTCTAGATTAGTTAAGCTGCATCAACAAATTTGACATTAATGGTAGCAGATCTACGAAATACATGCGTTGAATATTTTATAATGTTGATATAATATCTGGAAATTAAAGAAAATGAGTTAAGCTGTGACTGCATACAGAAGTAGGCCATATCCTGTATATTTTTAACTCATTTTCCACTAATTAGAGCAGAGGGTATGCTTAGTTAGGCATATAATTAAGCAATAAAACCCTAGTGATTCGGTAAGCACTACTGGTATTTTGCTAATTAACGACTTCATGAAACCTAATAGTAGCTCTCTTATCACTTCAATCAATGAGTTATTGATCTTACAACAATCTGGACATATCTGAAGAAGTCACTGTCAGCAACTGCACTCACATAACCTCATTTAAAACAGAATCTAATCATTGTTTTTCTGTAGGAGAAAACGAGCTTTCTTATATCTTGCATTTTCAACTATATATAGCAGTGTGTAATTCTGACACGTTTTAGTGAAGTTACTTAAAAGTGGCATTAACAGAGGCAACCTGCAAAAGCAGAAAGAGAGAATAATAAATTTATTCTTGTTGAAATCCTTACTTTCAAAGAGTACATAGATTTGAAAGGCCTATTATACCAAGCAGGCTTTCATGTTATCAATAAAAATGATTTCATACTATACATGATTAAGTCAAGTGGGTTCAGCTGTTTAATTCTCTGTCTGTATATAGACTGTCTTTTAGGTACTGTGCAGTTTCTGGGGGGTGTATTTTTATAAAAGTTGTCCAAGAAAATACCCACAAAATGGGAATACACAGCAAATCTCTCCCTCTGTGCTAACACAGCTCCAAACCCTTCCTGTACTTCAAGATAATGGACAGTGAGTATTACAAGTTTTGCTGACAGCAAGACCAAAATTAACAATGACAATACAATTTCCTTTATAATTACTCCAGTAGCAGAAATAAATACAGGTCAGACATCTCTCAGGACGAGACTGATGCACTTGCCATTGAGCAATAAGTTACTTTTAGTTAATGAAGCCAGTAATATTTAAAGAATACTCTTCTTTGCTACATTAAGTGGTGGAAAAGTCTAATGCATGATTAATTTTTCAAAATTATAATGGTTCCAGAATATTTCATCACTGAATGATTCATTGGACAATGCCAGATTTAAATATCTGGCAAAGATTTCTCCTTATAAAGAATTACACTCTCCTAAACCCTGAACACACCAGGCCAAAGTTGACCTTTTTTTTTTTTTTTTCCAGTTTCAGAGTCACTGGTCATTAAACATTAATCTCCACCCCAGAGGAACCAGAGTGCGTGGCCTTAGGCACTGAGGCCAAAGAAGAGGTCCTTGTGATTTTATCCAAGACCAAGCAGGCTCCAAGGTTGGTAGGAAAGTAAAGACAGTCTCAGTTATCAACTCCTGCCAGCCTTGACAACAAAAAACCCATTTTGTCCCACACAAACTCACCTCCCTGGTGGCTCTGCCACAACTTCGGGCTGGGGAGTTTTCAGAGCAGCGATGCCAGTGCCATGTACAAGTGCAGCACGTCAGTGCTGGACTGCAAAATCTACAACCCCTCTGGCCCAGGGAACCCCTCCACACTTCCATAGGAGCAGTTCCTTCCTCCTGCCTCGGTTTAATTTTAAATCTTTGCTTCTGCCTTCTCCCTGGGCAGCCCAGATCAAGTCTTCATCTTCCCATCCACACAGCCTCAATCCATCTCGTATATCTCTGCCTATGGAATTTTAACAATTCTGGGATAAGTCTTTTCAACTAAAGGAATCCCTTCAGACGTCACATGGATTATCTGGACAGGCCATTTTTCCCTCCAAGACAAGCCAAATATTTATTTTTTATTATTTTAGCATTTACCTTTTTTTTTTTTCCCAGGCACAGTCTCTGTCTTCCTACCAGGGCTTTCCCACTGTGCGTTGCTCCATATTTTACCAAATTATCTCTGTCCTATCCTGGGGCTGCACAACTTGATTTCACTACAAGGAATTTCACCTGAACAGAAACAGCTGTAAAAAGTTCTTCCTAAGGAAGAAAATACCCTGGTGTTTTTTTTTTCCAGGAGTGTTGAAGGAATTGTCCTCACACCTTTATGAAAAAAAGGATAGTAGGCCTCATTTCCAGTGGGATGTCTCTGGCTCTAATTCTTATTCCTTGAACCCAACCTCAGAAAACAAAATACTAAAAACCTGAAGAGTCACATTCAGGTGTGAAAAGCCAAATTGCTCGTACGGGAGGAGGCAGCAGAGAACAAATGCCCTGCATT
This sequence comes from Pseudotriccus pelzelni, assembly GCA_035584735.1. Taxonomy (NCBI): domain Eukaryota; kingdom Metazoa; phylum Chordata; class Aves; order Passeriformes; family Tyrannidae; genus Pseudotriccus; species Pseudotriccus pelzelni. The sequence goes on from JAWMRA010000036.1 coordinate 14,082,845, forward strand.
GCAATACATTCATTTTGTTGCTTCACATATACGTGAAGGTAAAGAGGGGGAACAGAGCCTGTTTCTGGATTTGTGATTGTAGATTAAACCAAATCAGGTGAACTGCTCCTGAATCCTTAAGAGAAAGATCAGCCTCATGTACAAAGTGTAGAAACTGCTGGGGCTGTAAGTGGGGCTGGGGTGGGGATGCCCAGTGCATAAAGTTCACAGATGGATCATAACACGAAGAGGAATTGGAAAAATCACCTTAAGCCCGAAACAAAAGTTTTCTCTTAATATGCACAGGGGGATAATGGTATAAATTTCGCACAGCCAGAGAGAGATGTAACTCCCACTGCCATCTCATAACCACGCCAAAGCCACTGCAGCCAGCCACGTGCACAGAGAGGAAGAGCAGGGCGCAGGAAGGGCGGTGAGCTGAACCACAAAGCGCTGTGTTCCCTGCACTCCGCAGAAGGCAGATGCTAAAAACTAAAAGGGAACTCAGCTGCCGTGGTCCATTTGTGCCTCCATCCTTCTGAGGCTGCAAACTAACTGGCTGTGGGCAGCACCAACCCACTCAGTCATAGGCCACAAACAAGTAAGAGCCAGCACAAGCCTCACTGAGGAGCAGACCAGCAACAGAAGATTAAATGTTCCACAGCCTGTAAATAACCCACTCCTTCAAATCGCTGGTTAAGAGGCATTTTAAAGACCTTTTGGGTAATTGCCATATTTGGCTCCAGGATCAACGTAGCCTGTTGCCAATGAATTACTCGTATTAGGAGTTGTTAGATCCTGTGTTCTTCAGGCTGCTGTGGAAAGAAATAAACTATAATGCATCTAAAGATTGCAAGGAGAAACAGTTCGAAGGCCAGATGTTGAGCTGCAGACTGTGGAAACCCCAGCAATGATGCCACAAACTTTAGGTTGGTTCAATTATACGAGGAGAGGAGCACCGTGAAATGATGTTTTCTCTCTCTTCTCCCTAAACCCAAATGGTGTAAACTAGAAAAAGATGTTGCAGGAAATTGTAAAAAGATGACAGTTTCAGCCCAATTAAAGGGAACATTTCACTCTGGCCAAGGACAGTTAATTCTAAGGCCACATCCGAAAATCAGGAAAAGCTGGAACAAAAGCAACCATAATTATATTAAAAGTGCCTCATTAATGTAGCGTTAAGCATCAGAATGTTGTAAGGAGGGGAGGGTGCAAGAATTAATAGTTTTATTGTAAAAATAAATTGCTCTGTCGTCCTTCTTTTTCTATTTCTGTCTAGAGCTTCCACCAGTAATTGAGCCCACTAAATGTAGCCTTTGTTAGATGAAAATGCAGCCGGGCCGTTAGCTCACTTTTTATCTGACAGTTTAATGGAGTAAAGCTTGCATTATAAAAACGAACACTGCAAAGGCAAATTAAGTTAAAAAATTTACTAAGGATCACGCCATGTTGCTTTTTAAGGTAAGTACTTTTTAAAGGAGCTCAAGCGGTGCTGCTGTTTCTTTTGGTTTTAATAGGATCCATATATTTATATATTACACATAAAACCACATTAATGGGATTTCCACGTGCAGAGTACGTTAAATTTATCACTGGTACACAATGCAATTAATCAATTGTGCTGCAACACGTGACTGATTTTTCTAATGGCTGGTGTAAGAGAAAGGGGAAAGGACAGTATATCCCTCCTCAGTTTTGTGTGTGTTGTAGATACATTTATGGTGTGTTGCTCTGAAGGTGTTTACACTAAATGTGAAAAAATCTATGCACTGGACATCCTAAGGGCTAGTTATTTTTATTTTTCTACATCCGCACACACTTGAGGGGGAAATATTTGCAGAATTGTTTGGAGGACTGGGGAAGGAATTGGTCCTGCCTGATGTACAGAATCTGCTTCTTCTCCCAAATGGGGCCCAAGAAACATTTCCAGGTAACAACCTACAGTTAACTGGCTATGCCACAAGGTTTCTAAGCAGAGCAGACGTAACAAAGCTCCTCTTTAAGACAACTCCCTTAACAACTTGTGTAAGACACTTGGATTACTGTCCATACAAATGACAGTTATTGAAAAATTACACATCACAGTCACACACTGAGGAAAGACACGGCTATGATTTAGACATCAAGTCTGAGAAACCTCCAAAAATGCTCAGATTCAATTACACCCTGCAACTTGCCACAGCGTGGTCTCTGCACATCTCACAGCTTTGAAAGTGATTTACTCCTCCAGAGGAGAATGTGAAACAAGCTTTTTCCCCCAGATCAGTGTTAGAAATACGGGACTGATCCTCGCAGAACCCAGCTGCTATTCCACAATTCTAAGAAATCTGTTGGAGGCTTCAAACCTTTTTCCCCTGAGTTGTGTTCCTGTGCTCTAAGCTTTGGGCCATTGTCTCTACGCCTGAGGTTTGCAGGCAAACCCTTTCAACAATCCAAGACCACGGCGACCCCTTCGCCGTTAATTTCCTACCTAACTTTCCACATTTCGAACTTTTTCGAACTTTTCTCTTTTTGTTGTTGTTCAGCTCAGCTTGCTTCGCTGTTTCATCTCCAGCACCTGCGAGACACGAAGACGCAAATCAAAGGGAGGTGGAGGAACAGAACCCTCGTGTCAGTGTTCGGGAGTTTAGCCCTGCCAGGTACCGAATGCTCGGGAGCTGCTCAGCATCTTGCAGAGACACAGCTTCCAGTCCTTTGACTTGGCCCATACGTTGCTATTTTTAGACTTGTTCCTGCCTGGCTGCTGCAGTGTCGTGATGATGCAGCCTCTGAAGCCTCTCTCTCTTCAATCCCTACCCTCACACAATGGTGCTCTCTAGAAAAGAGACGTTTTTAATCATCTTTTGACTCCAAGCTGTCTTTTTCTCTACTAATAATGTTTCCTATTTCTCTCTGTCTAGAGGGAAAGGAAATTATATATATACATATATATATATCAATAATCATGTGGAAAAGTGCATATGCAATAATTCCTGTCTCTTATTCATCACTGACAAGAATATTAACTGATTAATTTTCAGCTTTATAAAACACTGAATTACAACTGCAATGACTTCATCGATTTTCAAGGCAATTTTTTCCCCCCAGGGGGGTTTGCTTTCAACAGACCATGAAAATTTTTGTATTACAGAAACAAATCTAATGATTGATATCTTCCTATTGTCACCTTGCAAGTGGAGCTCTGTAGTTTACTCCTTGCCATTTGAATAGTGATTAACATAATAATTAGATTTTTACATAAGGCCTTGATCATCCCAAAGGAACTGCAAATATTCAGTTGAATAAAGGCTATTCAATTCTCCTTTAAACCAAGGGTAGAGTTTGCAAGCAGCCATAAAAGACCAATTGATTTGCTGGGCAAATTAGAAAAGCATCTAGTTATAAAAGTTCTTTTCAGCATCTCCAGACAAATTCTTGGATGCATAAGGCTCATTTTTCCCACTTCAGCACCTGATCTATTAAAAGATTTTACCTCTGCCTACAACATTTTTTCTTGCTATATTCTTAAACAAACAAAATGTTTGGTGCTATCACCAAATAAAAGCCTAACCTGAAAATCAGAGTCTAGACTCTTTAAAGTACATTTTGTAAGTGATCACACTTCATGTGATCGCTCTGTCTTTAAAAATACTTTTCAAAAATGCTTGATGATGCAAGGAATTGTAGAGAAACCGTTTTAACAGCATCAAGGCAGATTGCAGCAGAGCAACGTGACTGCCTCCCTGCACAGCTCTTGACAAGGAGAGGTTTGACAGAGTTCTGTGAAGAGTTCTGGAAATCCAGGATTTCAGAGAGATTACGAAAATCCTCCCAAGATAGATTTTAGGGGATAAGGGCAGACACCGTCTCCCCAAAGCCTCATCATTTGCAGTGATGTAATCCTAACAGAGGGTTTGGAACTGTGCTCATCTGTCTTGTTTGACAGACGGGGGGGAATTTTGGGCACCTAAAACAAAAGCGTTGGGAAAAAGAAGTTCTCATTAATTTATCGCCAGCACGGCTTGGAAGGTTTGGTAATTCAAGGACCACCATGTTGATGTAGTGTTTCCTGAGCAAATATTCAATACCTAGTATCACTCTCTGGTCTCTTGTTTAAGATTATTCATAATTAATTGATGTTTCAAGACTCAAAGAAGGAAAACTGGTATCCTTGGAATAAAACACACAGGAAATCCTTGTATTGCAAAGTAGGGAGGGAAGGTGGGCTCATCTGGGGAGAGGGCGAATTGGAAGAACATCTCTATATGGAAACAGGGAATTTAGTGCTTCACCACTAAATTTCTTCAATGCCTTGAGAAATATTAGCTACCTGCATCAATGCAGCAGGTCTGTACTCTACATGGCACGGTATGGACTGCAGAATAAATCATGTTTCTGATAAAATCAATGGTGTCCCAATTTGGTCAACAGCAAAGACCTGTTAGGTCTACTTTCACTTCTTCACCATCCACATTTGTGAAAATAATTTATTAGATGGCTAATAACCTGGAGTTTGTTCAGCTGAATGGCCAAAGCAAGGGAACTCAGTTATTTTTCCTTAGTCTGTTAAGATATGAATGAAAATATGACTCTAAAATTTTGAAATACTCATGGGCATAACGTAAGAAATAGAAACCAGTGCAACCTTACTCTGTGGGAAAGTTTTAATTTTTCACCTTTTCCTGGGCAACACCAAACAGCAGAGGAAAATGGCAAAAGAAGGTTTAGCAAAGCTACCAACCTCATTGGAACTTTTACTGCAGCTAATAACACTTGTCCAGCTTACTTTCAACTTACAATGAGTTACCTTGATCCTTTGGTCAAAGGAATACTTTGGAGGACAACTTTGGTGGGAATTAATTAAGCTGAAACTTGCTCCTGGGTAGCTGTTAATTACTTATGGTAATTAGAAAGGAAAGCTTGACTGGCTGTTGCAGTTCCAGTGCGATGGCTCAAAGCATCTTTAGCTACATCATTCCAGTGTTTGGAACTGTTTCTCTCTTTCCCAACCCGATAAAATGACAGCAAAAGGAGCTAAAGCTGAAGGGAAGGGTGGCATAGAGGCTAGAAGACAAAAAATTGGAAGACCTGGCAGATAAGGGAGGTGTTAAAGCTTTGCAGAGACTCTTGCTTAGTCTGCTGACTAAACTACAAGAAATGGACAGATTAGGCAACTTTTAAAGAGAAGGAATTCATCTCATCAGTCTCACTTTGGATGGAGAGGATTCAGAGAGGAACTTTGTTAACATTCATACGTGGCAAAAGTGACCCTCAAAGGCTAATCACTTCCTGAATTAAATGATGATGCTTTGGGAGTTAAATATATCTACTCACAGCCACTTGATATAGAAGTGGTCTACATCATAGACAGAATTTTTAAAATAGAGACAGTCACTTACTGCCAAATGAAATTCAGGAGCATACTGGGAATTGAAACAAAAAATGAAACACCAGTAACAGTCCAGGCTTTTTCAGGTACAGCCAGCAGAAGCAGCACCTATCACTAGGCAACACAGGAAATTAATTTCCTTCAAGGAGAGTGAGGAAGAGAGACGGGGAGAGTCATTTTATGCCAAATGAAGTTTCAGCTAAGTTGTTTGCCCTCTGTTTGTTCAGTATGTTCAAGATACGTGATGTAAAAGCATTCTTCAAGGCAAGTTTCATATATATAATACACAAATGTCTCCTCCTGTGGGACCCAGACAACATAACCAGACATTTTCCCAACCAGCATAAAATGAGCAGCCAAAAAAAGTCCTCTCTAGAAAGCAAGCAGTTGTTTCAGTGTTAGCAGCATAGCTCAGAAAAATGATATTGTCATTAACTTAATAAGCAACAGTTTCCCATAAACAAAAGTTGAAAATAATCTCTCTGTAAAATGGAGCATCTTTTAGCTGAAGAATTACAGAGCAAATACACACACCCAGTAGACTGCTAATTCTGTGCATTAACTGGAGCTTCTTATAGATGTATTTTAACACTATCTCTCTTCCCTCCCCAAAATGAGAAATTCCATTAACAGCATAATTAGCTCTCCTTTAAATAGCTAATTACACCTAACTCCAGTCATAATGTCTAATTACTGGTTTATTCACTCTGAGTGGTTTATAACACGATGAGAAATTACTGAGATGAAATTAGATCAAAGGGTAACATAAACGTATTTGCATTTCAAACCGCCTTTGAAGGCAGGGGTGGAGCTGGAAGAGGAACAGCAGCTTGAAGGTACAGCTACATTTCCATGAGCAATTCCACCTGCTCTCTTCAGAGCCCTTCTCCATCCATGTCCACGTGTGGATTTTGTGCCGTGCTTCGTGATGTGCCAAGAGCTGGATGCAATAAATCTCATTGCCTTCGGAAAATCACGAGAGGAAACCTGAAGCAAAAGGCTGCAGGAGAATCATAGGGGGGGGCTACATTAAGCCAAGCAAACCCTGAAGTTTTCAAGGGCCTCGGTGGTGTTATCATAATAAAAATCTGCCACCTGAAATATGCGTACAACAGGTGAATGATAAGTTTTACCCCGTTATCTCACAGCAAAATAGTGTGGTGGCTTTTTTAATTATTACTATTTAAAATTTTCCCTATAAAATAAAAATGGAGCAATTAGCACTCCTAGAAACTTAAACTGGGGAGCTGATGTTGGAATAAGGGTGGAAATAGTGCTATGCCAGGAGACAGGTGGGATGGAGAAGTTTAAAAAGTTTAAAATCTGAGGAGCCTTGAAATGACAGGGAAAAAAGCATTCCTCAGAATGCTCCCCTGTCAATACTTTCTCACATTCTTCTCATTTGCAGTCATAAACAGTAACAATTTTTGCATAAAAAGCATCTTACTGGCAACAAAGTATTTCAGAGCGGGATGAAACCTTCATTCACACCACTGAGGAGATTTTATGAGAACTCTGTGGTCAGATCGAGACTGATAACATCTTGAGGGCAATAGCTTATGCACACAGTATCTCTTTTGCTCATGATTTAAAACAGGGATACACTGCACAACAGTTTAAGAACATTTTGCCCATCTCATTTTTGTCACAGTGTACAACACTTTTATCCTTCATCTCCCCGTCCTTTCGGAGGTGCATCGGTACAAACACCTTTTCAATGACTGGTGGGGATAGGGGGGTTGAGCTTCATGCATGGCAGCATCAAATTAACAGAGACATGTCACGAATTATACAGGTAGTTTGTCATCCATTTCCTTTAGCCTGTGCAGCCAATTATGAATTCTGTAATTACCGTGACATATGCTAACCAAGCATCCCGTCCCTGGCTGGTGTTACGCTCCATTACAGAGGGAAAGTTAATGATGGTCTGTGGTTCTGACAATAGTCTGAGCCACACAAACTAACAGCTGAAACTGCTGTGGTCTTTTGCTCCTATTTGTTAAAAACACACATCCTCCTTGATGGGAAAGAATAAGCCCATTTGAAAGCCAGTCCCATATTATGGCTATTTGGGAAGGCCATTTCCGAAAAAAAAAAAAACCAAACCAAAGAAAACTAGATCTCATCCTAATTCTTGAGTTAGAAGCACAGCTATCCAGATGATAGCATTATCAATATGATTTAAAGTAATCAAAGTAAATGAGGTAATTAAGGAAAAATAGTTCTCTTTTGTGTGCTTGTGGTTTCTGGGAATTCTGCGTGTTAGTAGTACACAAACACTGAGGAAATATAAACCCCAGGAAGCTGATGGACAAGATTTTACTGGAAAGCTGCTGAATATAGGTCCGAAAGATGCAAAGGCAACATCAAAACCTGGAAATCAGTCCAATTCAGTTGTATCTCTGCATCTCTTTTTCCTCTAACATGGATCAGTCACTTTAAGAGAACATACTGGAAGAAAAGGAGAGAGGGGTGAGGTGAGGAGATGGAGATGCACGTTTCTTATCTGACCTTCTTAACAAAGAAAAGGCAGAGTATATTAAGTCCCCACTCAAAACGATCCTTGTTCTTTTTGCAGTTCTTCTCATCTCTCTCATTTTTGTGGGAAAGCAGATTTTCTGCTTTCCCACAAATCATTATCTCTCTTTGACATGCTCTGACCCACACTTTGACTTTCAATAACCACCTGCATTCTCCTGGAGCTCAGACTTTTGGGAGCAGGGGGCAGGAATTGCCATGATTGCCACCTAATGTCCAAAATAAGGTCAAATCATTCAAGGCTTTTAGTATTTTATAATCCTTTCGTATTTTCTGGGTTTTTTCCAGATTATGACTATGTCATTAATTTCTTACACTTATGTGTAAAGCCTTATCCACAAATATTTTGCCAAGCTCTGTACCCACCACTGTATTAGAGACAGCAACGTGTCAGCATGGAGTTTCTATTGAATTTAAACACAAACATCTCATTGTATATGCAAACAACTCTCGTGTATGTAGGGAAGGTGAGACAAGGAATATCAAAAGATAGCCATATTTTTGCTTTTCAAATTGTTTGCTCCCAGTTCTGCCTGCACAGTTTTCCCAGAGTTCCATGGAAAGATGTCATTTCCTTCGTGTCACACAACAAACTGGTTGTTTGCTGCCCAGCTGTATTTATTAGCTGAAACACAGACATTTGATAATGGTCAGTAGAGAGAGCAAATGGGGTTTTCAAAGAAGTCTAAGGGAATTGATGTCCATCATCCACTGAATTTCAAATGGAGCTGGGCATCTAATCCTTTAGTATTTTAAGGAAAAGAAAAAAAAAAAGTGAAAAGCAAACACTTCAACAAGTGGCTTAAGCACATAAAGAAAAACTCCTGCCATCACTTGCACTTGTGCAGTCAATGGCTGGCTCTGAGTGCTGTGGTTGAGCAAACAAAGGCAAACAGAAGGAACTAATTAAAACAGAGCAGTCACTTCTGCATTATTTAGGTTCTACTCATTTTTAATAAGGGAATTACTGAAATACAAAATAGTTTTCACACTCTGGGAGTTGACTGGAGTATTTTTCTGCTTCACACATCATGAAGGACACTAACCGTCTCCTCTCCTCGTGCATAATTTATCTCAAACAGATGAGTCATTAGACAACACAGAAGCAGCAACAATTCTGATTAATGCCTCTGTCACCCCATGCATTGACTGGCATTCCTTAGTTGCTGGTATCCCTAGGAAAACACTTCAGACCAGGCAATGAATTCCAGGTGCTGTGTCCCATGCAGCAGTTACACCTGCAGGGCACACAGACCTCCCTTCTCTGTGTTCCAGGAGAGCTCTGTCTATCTCATGTGGTAAAGTCACTGACTGAATGGGCAAACCCTCACTGCTCTGCACCCAGGGTGAAAATCCACGTCCAAGCAAAGGGGCAGTTCATGGTATTGCACAGGGAACCCTCTGGGCAGGATGGAGACATTGCATCTTCTTTTGGATCATGTGCACAAGACCTTCAAGGGCAAGAAGAAAACTCTTCCCATGTTCCTACCAGATGTCCCACAGTATAATTAGAACTGATTTCTAAATCTGTAGACTTTGCTCTAATGCAACCCATCGTGATCACTGGCAGTAACAAAAAGCACCTTGGGCATGACACTGCCAGCCAGCTCTGCAGAGCCATAAGGTCACAGCTCTCCTGTCTGGAAGGTGGCAGAGCAGAAAACAGCACTGAAAAGTCATTTAGAAACATTAGCCAAGGACCATGTCCAAGCTAGGGAGAGTCATATTTTGTGTGACCTTAAACAAATCACCTCATGCTCTCACTTCTCTGTGCCTTTAGTTCCCAAATATTGAGATAAAACTCATTCCAGTTCATGGGAACGTGGTGCAAATTAACCTTTCCAGATAGGGCAAAAGCTTCTAATAACCTGCTGGGTTCCTTTAAAATTGCAGCCTCATAGCTATTACTGCTTAGCAATGAGTGGGCTTTTTTTTTTTTTTTGGCTGTTTGCCTTTTAATGAGGAGAAAAGCTGAGATGAATTAGAAAGACTTTGCTATTCAGTTATTGCCTTCTCTCCCTTCCTCCGTTGACTGCTTCTCATTATTCAGTTTCCTCCAGTGAACACGATTGCCTCTCACTGCTCCTTAGCACTACAACGAGTCAGCTACCCCTTAAATCCATTTTTGGAGGCTGTCAATTTTGATTTCTTGCCTCAAAATGCCATCTTCATCTTCAGTGCTCTGTCATTCTTAATTCACAGTGAACTTAAACACACCATTCTGGAAAGCATGCTTCAATTTTCAAAATAAACAGCCATTAACGTTGGAGCTGACATCCTGAAACAAAACAGGGGATAACTGGGGACAACTGATTAATCCAGATTCCCAGGTAAGAGGGTGAGCATGGTGAGCACTCAGCAGTTCCTTACACTGACCAGAACCAACACACAGGGCAGTTTGATACACGTAGGGCCTGAAACAAAACTGGTATAACACGCACAGTGCCCGAGAGCCCACAGGCTTCACGGAGTCACTGGAGTCTGCAAGCTGCTGCCTTAGTTGGTTTGACACAATCCTGGTAGCCTGACTGCCAAGGAAGTAGAAAGACAGTTTAGTCAAAACACTGGTCATGAGCACACCACAGGACTTTGCAGGACAATTTCATTCCCTAAAGTATTTCTTGTGTGCGTGTAAAGAGGAAGCACATTTACCATATGGACAGAGAATCATCAGAGAGGAAAATACAGCCATTGTAACACACAGTCCAGTGTGAGGAGCAATCAGGTGCTTGGGGGACCTTTATGGGCTCCTTATTGGCAAAAGAAGCTGCAAAATATTTGAGGAATTCGCGAGGCAGCAGCAGTCTGTTCGTGATACATTTGGCTGGCATAAGATAAGCAAAGGTGGCTGATGGCCTGACCTTTCTTCACAGAGAGCTGACAGACACTGTCTTTTCATTTGAAACAATTTCCTGGAAATGCAGGAGTGATGGTGCATCTTTAACTAGATAGTGCTCCTTATCAAGGAGCTGCACCTTTTACTCTAACGACGATTATGAAAACAAAGGACACTCTACCCCAGTAATGAGAACAGGAGGCTCTTAAGGCGTCTACATTCCCTCTTTCCCCCATTAATAAAAGGTTTAGCTAATAACTTAGTCTATCTGTTGTTTCAAGGGCAGAACAGCAGTCATATTTTCAGGTGTGTAGACAATGATGAATTTTGCGAAGTCCTTACGAATAAACTTTTTCAGCCTTTGCCATATCCTCCCTTTCAGATTTTCCTGGTATCTTCTCTAGTGCCTCTTTTTGAGATAAAAGCCTCTGAGGCGAGCACAGTGACTTTCAGTGCACCTTTCCAAGTCTAGATACCAACTCAGAGACAGCACAGGAGATCAGATGTTCTATGCTTCCAAAGCACTTGGAGTACCACAGACTCAGTGGTCACACTTGAAAGTCCTGCCTGAAGTACCTCATTTTCTACTGTTTTGTCTCTTCAGGTCATCATTTACTTCATTATGGATGTCACTGTGCATGGCACGATGCTGAAACACCTACAGCTTGGAACACTCCAGCATCTCAGGGCACATAATCACTCCAAGTCTAGAAGAGAAATTTGCACGTGACATTAAGCAAGGGAGAAAGCAAAGCAGCCATAGAGGCCTGTTCCAGCACAGCTCTAACAAACAACAGTCCCCAAGGCACAGATGTGTTCCTTGGAACGGGAGAGAACAGCTCTACAAACCTTTATTTGGAATATTTCCTTTTTCACAGGAGATTCCTACCACCTAGTCCTCCTTCCTGCCACAAAGAACTGACATCATGCCTCAGAGTAGCCTTCTTGCTCAGTCAAAGCAGTGAAGACAAAACCCACTGCAGTTTTAACTTTTTTCTTCCTCCTTGTGCCCTTCACAAAATGAAGCCAAAGAAGAGAGAGCAGTGAGCACCAACAAGATAAAATCTCAACATTTGTGTCTTTGCTCTACTACAGCTCAGCAGTGCAGGGCAATGATTGCAAGGTTATTTCCTCAGCATAATGGCTAAGGAATAAGAAGTCCTTAATAAAAGAGTTGTGTCCCTTTGGCAGCCCACAGCTGTTCTCCAATGTTTCAGAAGTGACCACTAGCACAATAGGCACATACTACCAAAACAGAGGCAAACCAAGGCAGCCCAGAAGTCATGAAGTGTTCTTGTTTCCAGATGGTGTCAGCATGAAAAAGAACACTCCTGCACAAGGGTTCAGCAGCAGAGCTGGCTGTTGGATCAGTAAGAAAGGGTGTACCTTCCATGTTCCAGTAAGACCTTGAAAACTTTCTTACAAGTTTTCACAGACATACATTGACATGAACATTCTCCTCCCTAATCCGTCCAGGTCCCAGCCACAGGTGAGTTATTTAATTTGCAAGAAATCCTGCATTCTCAAGGTATCCTCGTCACACTCTGGCAGCCAAACGAGAACAGGAACCGAAGAACTCCTTCCTGTGTCAGAACTTATTTATCATTCCTCACAGGGCAAACTGATCTCCAAAACTCAGGTTTAAAAAGTTGATGAGGCTTGCTAGCCCCAGGGAGATCTAAGCTCTTGGGGAAGAGCAGACACAGGTGGTAACCCTCCAGGTACACAGAGGAATTGTCAAGGGTATGTTTGCAGGATGGCAACACCATTTGTCAGAGTCAGTTAGAAGAACGTTACCAAAGACCAATTTTTTCACTGCTTTCTGGAAATGTTGTCTTGGGATTTGAGCAAACTGTTGACATAAAGAAAGCAGGTGCAATACTGAGTTATTCATTCCTGAAATCTGCTCTGTATCTGTGGCGTGTGGTTCCTCAGGTATTTTTATCATATCAGTGCAGTGTCAAACCACTTCCAACCATGAAATGCAAAAGAACTGCTCACAGCTTCTGCTTTCAGTGTGTTTGGTACAAGGAAGCAGAAGACAGCTGGTGTTCCTGGTACTTTTGCAGAGAGTTTTACTTGACTGCTCCAGTGAAATTTTGGATTTGGAACTGCTTTATGCTCAGGAAGATATGTCACAGATGGGTTAAAAGAATTCCAAGTCAGCTGTTAAATGCAAACATACATGTAAAGCAGCTTACAAAAGCGTTAGTAAAGTAAAAAAGTCAAGCAATCAGCCTGATTGGAAATTTGGAAATGCCAGAATGGGATCTTTGTTTTATTGCCCGGAATTTAGCCCTTCTTGTTGCATCATGGGTAAATAACAATTTGCAAACAGAATTCTCCTGCCTTGTCACCTTTTCGGTAGCACTTCTTACAGGATTTTTGTGCAGTTCAATCTACAGGAGGTAGGAGGTAGTGCAATTCCCATTTCACAGACAGGGAATGCCAGCACAGAGGCAATGACAAATTCAGTAAAATGTGAGTCGCTTAAGATACAGGGGTTTTTCAGTACATGTATTATTCACACGGGACTGAACTGTGCACAAAGATTAGGGCACTGCCTTGAAGTTCCTGCAATTTACAGAAGTTTGCTTCAAACGACTTCCCATTAAATGTTTTGAGACTGCAAGTTCCTGATGGAAAATTGTGTCTGCTTTCCCACAGGAAATTAAACATATACAGTTGTGCCATCTGCCTATTCATGTGCTGTTAATATTCCTTCCACCTCATTTCTGAGCCTGTTGGCTGGTTTCAAAGGAAATTGGCGGAGGAAAAGTTTTCTAAGGGAATGCCTCCAGGCCTAGCAAAAAACTGCCAGTTAACAGAGATTAAAACCCTGAGACAGACCCCATCCCTGTCCTGCCAGGCACTGCCAGACCCCCCTGTGAAAGACACAACTTTCAACGAGCTGCTTGCTCTGGAACTCAGGGCACAAATACAGGGAGTTAATACCCACATTTCCCTTGGAAAAGTTGTGTTCTCATCTGGTGACACAAAACAGAGAGTCAAATCATCTCCAAGATATGCAGTAATGAGCACTCAGCAGGCAATGAAAGAGGTACCATTTTTGTCAGCTTGGAGGCATTTATGGCATACTAAATGCACTTTTGTAAAAAATATAACAGTAAGCAGAGGAAGAGTTGGCTGCTTTTACCATAAAGCATTCCTAGATAGGGTGATGCAAGTGTTTGTGGCAGAGAAAATTAAAGGAAGACGTATCCAAAATACAAATGGCAATGGTGCAGCAGTAAATTCACACTCTCTCACCTCTAGACAGCTTCACAGCTCTCCAGTAACTGCACAGAAATTGGAATGTACAGAGGAGTCAAGAAGATGCCAGACACAGAACCAGTCGCTTGCTGATTACTGAAGAATCTAGGAAAAAAAAAAAACAGAACCCAACAATAAAAACCCCATCAACTTTGCCTTTTCTTCCTAAAATAAAGAGCATTCAGAGCAGGAGCTGAAACCTGCTTTGAACAGGAGAGTGGAGACTCCAGCTGGGCAGTTTGTTTCTCAGACAGGTCTGCGAAGAGACGAATAGTAAGAATCCCTGGAGGTTATAACTGCAAACATTAGCATAAACTTCTCTACTCTGTGTGTGTTTGTTGAGGCCATCTAGAAGAGAAACAAACCAAAATATTTAAAATGGGGTAGAAGGTCGAGGCATTCACTTAGAAACTGTTTCTCCCAGCTGGGCATTCTAAGTGCCAAGTTGTTCCTGGTGGATGCTGCAGCAGCTGGCTCTGCTTCCAAAGCTATATGAAAAAGGTAACTAGGATGCAGTTCCACGTGGCAGTGAACTGGAAGGCAAAACACAGCATATTATAGGGCAAATATTATTAGAAAGGGAGGAGGAAACAGAACAAATGCAGATGTGAAACCCACTTCTTCATACTAAGAATTCCAGTTGGGTTCATAAAAATATGGGCATAAACCCCAGAACAAAGATCGCTTGGTCCATCAGGGAGGGGCCCAGCAATGAGGAACTTCACCCCATCTTATAAAGGTGGTCTAGGATGGAAAGTTGTACTGAAAAAAATGGACACTCCTAGATCCTCTTTTATCTTCCACAAATTCAGTAAAGTACCTTCTGACCTGCAACTGTGTGACATTCACACAAAGTCAGGTGAGAACTTGGCTTGAACTGCAGTTTTGTTCCCTGTGTTAATGAAGTTCTAAAATCACAAAAGTCACCCTAAATTTACACAAGCAACAGTTACTTAGCAAGAAACTAGAGGAGATTACAAAGCAGAGTTTGTCCAGTGAACTGACACCTTGACCGGGTAACCCACAGCAACTGTCCGGTTCTAAGGTCAGTGCTGGAAGACAGACAATTAGTTGCAGATGGTTCATCTGTAAGCTGAGCTTGCCAGTGAAACTGTTTTTCATCTAACTCTGTGCTTCCTTTTGTATGTTGAAGAGATAGGAGGAATGCAATTTTATTCAGCACTGGGAAAACACATTTTGATGGGCAACTTCTGAAACAACTGAGAAGAGGACACCAAGTCCTGCTTGGAATATGTGTTCTCTTCTGCAGTGAGCACTTGCATAGACTTCAGTTTTGCCAGTTCAAATATATTTCAGCAGCAAGTACTCATCTGGATTCTAATCTGAAATAGCATAAAAATTGTTACAACACTTCCAAATGTACTGATAGACACATTATCTAATGTTCTGCTGTTTTATACCCCACTATAATAGCTAAGAAATAATAGAAAAAGTCTTCGGCTGTTTTATGAATAATAAAGTACTGAGATCAAGAAAAATGTTCTATATATCCTTGACTCATAGATCCAATGGGCTTAATAAAAGCTCAAATGAGATGGTTATCCAATAACCTGAGGATGTGATCCGCTTGGTTTTATTCTCCAAGCTGTTCCACTTGCTGACTCTTTCCGCCCCTCCTCCCCTTCTGCTACACTTATCTCATTAGGAGGTTGAGGTTCTGGTCAAGCCCTTGAAGAATTTGTTGCTCTGAAACAAAGGAAATCATGTCATAATCATCTTATGAGAAAATATTCCCTCCAGAAACAGCTATCATTGAATATTATGTGAAGCTGAGCATTTTAAGGCATTGTTTAATTTAACTACAAGTACCCATTTTAATTAGCAAGAGTTATAGTCCTACCATAATGAGCAATTGCATAGAATAACATTGTGGAAAATTTGAAGACTTTTTCCACTTTGTTGAAAGCCCTGACAATATCTGGCATCTTTGAAAGCTGCACACTTAGCCCAGGGATGTGAAACCAAATTATAGCAGGGTATCAAAACAAATGTCCCATCAAAATCCTCCTGCTTAGAGCCTGTACAGTAACACCAAGTCCTCTGGGACAGGAACTGCATCTGCAATGCCCTTAGTGACATAGCTTTGATCTAAAGGGTAAGGACAGGCCTAAATTCATAATAATACACCTGTCAATTCTCTAAAGTTCCCCATGTTAACGTTAGGCCTAGCACAAAGGCAAAGGATGAAAAAAACAATCAAAAGAGTGAGTTATAAGAAACTGGGGAAAAAATGAAATCAATTAATCAGTGGGTATGCACAGTATGTAAGCAGCAGTGGCAAGTTCTTCACAAGAAAAGAGCAGAGAGCTGAATTTTCATTTAAGGGTGTTCTCACTGTTTCCTACATCAAGGTCCAGTACTGTTAAACTTTAGGTCTCATGAATGCATGACACAGATTGATCCTCCCCATTTTCTGGCCCTCTTCTGAAATCCTGAAGGTGGGGTTGGATAGTCTTTATAGGCACTGGGGACATCCAATCCCAGAGTTTAAGGGAGCCAATTCCTCAGGGTGTAAACTACAAGTACGCTGCTTGTACAGGACCCAAACTTGGCTCCTGGAACGGGTATCACTGTGGGGGTCATTCCTTTGGGTTCTGGCAACTGATAAGTCCCTGGAGGGCTTCCTCTACCAGCAAATGTCATTCTCCCTGCCCTGGTGACAAGGAAAGCCCCTGCATTGCCCACAAGGAGAAGCGTCTGCTTCTGACAGTGCGTGAACAGCGAGGTTCGTATCTCTGATGGCTGAAGGCTAATAAGAGCAAAGCAGATTCAGCTCAGAACAGTAACAGTGCCAAGAAAAACGATGTCTGTGCAAGCTGTTTTGGCCTGTGTGCCCAGAGCCCCGCGGGACTGTGAGCGGGCAGGCGACAGCTCACGCCGCTTTGGCATCAGTGGCGGGTTTTGTTTCGCAGCACACCCTGCACGCCAAGCCTTCCACACAAAGTCAAAGAAAACAAAATCTCAGTGACTGCTACAAAAAGCAGAATTCTGCTTTGAAGGCAAGGGGAAAAGCATAATAAACAGCCGTGATAGCCTCCACCGTTACTCACCAGCACAACTGAACGGAGACCTTGATCGACCGTATTTGCCAATTTTTCATTTTTCTAAGTCATACCAAATGGGTTTGGGGATCTTGGATAAACTCCAGCTGGCATTAGAATAAAAACTATCTTGGTTCATAAGGCCAGCATTGCACTTTTCCTCACTTCCATCTGGGTCTAGTAGGGTTTTGTTCTTTGCTCTCAGGCCTTGGTTTCGAGGACTTTTACAAGTTTTTTGGAGGTGCTGAGGAAGGGGACGTGGGCTATGAGGCCAGATGGGCAGACTTCAGAGAGCTAATTTTATTGTGTTTTGGTCCCATAAGGTAATGAAACAGATCAAAACTGGAACACCTCTGTTCAAGCTGGTGGACCAACATTCAGAGAGCTGCAACGCAACTGCAGGGCCTTTCATGCCTTCTGTAGTCAGCCTAATGGGCCTGGGGGGGGAGGAGGAGGGTTTGACCCTTGCACTGCGGGAAGAAAGCTCTAATTACTTTGAAAGTAAAAAAGAACTTGTCCTTTAGGTTACATAACCCATGTTGCTGCTGTCCTACATAACTACGGAGAACTAAATAACACATAATTGAATGAAAGCTGCAACACTGGGCTGGGAAAATTTGCTGAAATAATTAATACCACCAGTCAATTATATTGATTTACACATTCAGCAGTCCAGACACAGCCAGCCACTGTAGGTTATTATCCTCAGAGTCAATGTGTTCAACTGCTATGCAAAAACAAAGGGGAAAAAGTCGAAGAATATAATGTGAAACATTTGGAACTGAAAAAAAAGGAGGTGCTGAGTGCACAATGTGTGCTGCATACGGGAAAGTCGTGCTGAAAAATGAATGGAGAAAGAAAGAGAAGCTGACATGAAGGATTGCTTAGCTCACAGCCCAAAGTATAATGCAATGCTGGCTCCTTGAATATATTGTTATATGCACAGTCCATTTATTTTGCCTCTCTGGTATTATTCAAATTCCACAGGTAGAGTCTCTGCCGTGTACGACAGTGTAAATACGTATAAAACCACACACGTACACACACATATAAAACAACTTTACAAGAATGGCTATTGGCTGTCAGAGGACTTGAAAGTATGAAGTGATACCATTTCTATCTGTACATAAAAGTTATCATGGTAATGATACTTTCAGTTAAGGATAAAATAACAATTTGCATTGTTATCCACTGTAATGAAAATTGTTATTTTTTTACCAGCAAGCGTACGTACACCTGACTTTAGCCACGGTGGCAGGATGAATGTTAAACCAGAGGCAATGAATAATTCATGGCTGTTATATAATGCAATGGCTCACTCTGGGCTTTGTGTTTGAAGAATGACTTCTCCTGGTTGGACGCTGTTTAGATTCTGGGCCAGCGACACCCTGGCATGACCTGCCTGCAATGAGATAATGATGAAAGGAGTGGGCTGTTGTCTGGGGGGGTTTTTTAAACCATTAAGGTTTTATTGAGTTTTCATTACACAGATATATCTGCAGCAGGCTGAAAAAAAAGCAAACACAGGAATTCAGCGGGCACATTCCACCCCCTGAGCTGATTGCAGGGTTAAGAACCCTGCGGAGCGAACCGAGGGCCCCTTCCCGGCACATCCTCCACGAAAGGTGGCACAGCGGGGAGGACACTTGGCATTAGGAAGTGGCATTGGGAAGTCTGGGTCCATTCCCAGCTCTGCCAACTGCCTGGATGTGACAGAAACACAGGGAAGCGATTTCCCTCCACGCCCGTGGGAAGAGGAAAGGAGGGAAGACCGTGACCTTCCCAGGGCAGGGACGGAGCCTTGTGATGCTACAACCAGATCAGACACTTGTCTGATCTCTCCAAGAGAGCTGAAACCAAGAGACTTGGCATTTTATTTTTATTGAAATACATAGATTACTTTTTTGAAAATATAAAAGGAGAGGGAATCACAGAGTTTTAGGAAATTTAGTATAGTTCATTATAAATTTTTTTAAATGTCATGAGATCTTCTTTGAACATTCCATTTAAAAAACCTCAAAACTTGCAAGAACTTATTTTTCCATAGTACACAAGGTCTTTTTGTTGTTTTGAGTGTTTTTTTGATGGGCTTGTGGTATGTTTGGATATTTTACACTCCTTTCACACATGTTATAAATAGCTCTAGTAATTAGAAAGCTTAAAAAAAAGAGGGGAATGGAGGAAGATCTTAACAGGATTGTAAAATGCTGCTCTGGATGTTCTTGTAACTTAATACATGTTCAGACAACATTGTGCATTACAAAACAGATAACCAAATTAATCCCATCTCCTCCTCAAAGGAGTTTTGGAGACAGAATTGGTTCATATGCCTCAGAGTAAAAAAAAAAAAAAAAAAAAAATCATAATCAATATGGGCTGCAGGGTTTTATACTTCTTGATCCAGGTTAATCCAATTCGAGCTGCTGTACTCAATTTCTGGTGCCTCCCATCTGCTCTTGAACACAACATAGATCTAGAGGTCTAAACAGTGCAACAGTCCCAAAATCCTTCTGTCATGAGCTCCCACCCTCTTTTTCTCATGTCCACAGAGCAGCATATTTCCTGCCTCTGTTCCACACTGCACGGTTAAGGGGCCAGTGTTGAGGTGACTGGGTTTCTCATTTGAAGTGATTATTCATGACAGGAGAAGTAATTTCTGTCTAACCTTCTTGATGACGATGAAAATATATATAATTCCTTAGAGCTCTCGCATTTCTCTGATTCAAAAGAATTAGAAAAGAGATACACACAGCAGGGAACTAATTTACACATAGCTCACACCTTTGGGAAGGGATTTATAACCATCAGGGCTTTAATAAATTCTGCCTCCCTGTAGTTGTTAGTTCCCAAGAGAACTCGATAAAAGCCAAAGTGTCAAAAGGAAGGCTAACACTCCACTGCCCAAATCACTCCAACTGCTCCTATAAATGAGGATAAGTGAGAATTGTTCTACTAAATTTAAAATTCATTTGCTGCTCAGAGATTTAGTGAAAAGCTCTGTTCCTCTGAGGGCCACACCAGTCTGGTTCTGCAAGGACCACTGAGAAAACAGCCTGCAGCCTGCCCAAGCACTAGCCTGGCACCCAAAAGCATCACCGCAGTGTTAGTGGGTGAGAACCTGTAGTTAGACCAGGTATGTCACGTGTGTTGCTGCTGTTTGGTCAGTGCTCTGTAAGGTCAGAGGCGTGACCATTTAGATCACAATAGGGACTAACCATTTTTGGCTCTTGACATCTCATTTGATGGAAGTCCTTGAGCTATTAAGTGCATTCTTGCAAAGCCTCCTGGTTTTGTGAAGATTATGATTAGCTGATGGCATGCTTTTGTTGGGATGTGCTGCCGTCTAAGAACGAATAAGTGTAACATAACTGCTCGCAAAAATAAATTTGCTATTGCTGCCGTCTCCAGTTACACAAGAGCCTGCAGCAAACCTTCAGCCCAAGGAGCCCTCTGCTTTGCAAGCAGGACATCATCTCATGGTTTGAATGCCAGTTAGATGACTTACATTATGCCCTCCACGTGCGAGCAAGCAGCTGCTCTGCTGTTGCTCTAGCGACAGGGGAGGGAAAGAAGATTATAGATGGATATGGATATGAGAGGAAAAGCATATTGTTTGGGTTCAGCAGCACTGAAACACACATAGTGCTGTCATTTCTATACAAAGCTGTTTTCCATTTAACCGCAGTAACAAAATGATAATTGCCTGGCTACAAATGTGTCCGTTTTAAAAGTTGTAAAAACTGACAGTCAGGGAGAAAAGAAGTATTCCTCTCTAAGAGTCAGAGACCTATTTCTCTAAACAGTGCAGCCTACAAGTGAGGGTAACAAATCACTCAGACCTCCCCACTGAGCAGAGTTAGACAGTACCACTTATGGGTAGGAGGCTCCTACACAACGTGTTAAGCACTTTCTGGAATTGTTAATATTGTTAATATTGTTAATTGTTAATTTTGTTTGCCAGCTATTGTTAGCTCACAATAGCTGGTAAAATTACTTGTCACTCAAGTCTGGATATTTTATATGTTGTGCTAATGATGCTGTTTCCCTTTGAACTGGATACTTGAAATACCCATCAACGATCTCAAATTACTTCTCCATGAAAAGATTTATGTAGTTGTATGCAACAGCTCATACACTGACATTTAAGTTCATCACAGTGTATGACTTCCTTCTAGCAAAATCTTAAATTTCTAATTAATAAATTTACCTGCTACTTATCTGCTACTTTCCCCTTGTCTGCAAGCAGCTGTGCTGGCTGCTACGTTGCACTTCACAGTACTGCTAACAGCAGCTAAGCAGCTGTCAAGCTTTGCTTGACAAGTGACAGCAGTTTGATAGCAAAGTCATCACCTCTATATTCTTGAAGTGCACAAAGTGTTTCGCAAATCCTAGAGAAGAAAGCAAGCTGGAACAGACCCCGAAGCCTGGGAGTTATTAACCCACTTAACTGGTGATGAGGGCAGTGCTCTTTGCCAGTTCTGTCCTGCCCGGGTGTGTGTTCGTGTGGGTGTCAGCCTGAAGAACCAAGCCCTTGGCGCAGCAACTTTTTGGTTTTTTTTTCCTGTAGTCTTTCTACAGACAAAACCCACAGAGCTGTGTGGATTTAACAGAGGTCTCAAGATAAGACAAGGATCAGAAAAGGACTATTCAAATGGCTCAGGTGATCCTGCACACTATGTCCACATCATAGGCTGGGCTTCTAGATGTCATCCATTGGAAAAATCTTCCAATGCAGTAGGGCAGGAAAGGTTTATACTCCAATTCACCTCCTAGCCTACTTCACCATAGCTTTGTCCCTGTGAACAGGCTCGGGTAAAGCTTTGTCCTTTGGATATAAAACTGGTAAGTATCATGATTATGTTTTTAGTGGACCTGATCTATTTCTACTCCCTTAGAAACAGAGGAGTGTCTGGCTACTATATTCTCCCTTCTTTGTGTTCACATATCCATTATTTATTTTCATTTTTTAGAAGCATCACCCTGGCACAGGGCACAAAGATATAACCATCAAATCTTAACCACAGTGATTATAACACAAACACTGCTCCAGAGCTGAAAGCAGCAATCACTCCTTCAAGTAAAGGACCATTTATTAACACTTTTATCTGAGCTCAGATAAAACTCTTATAAAAAAACCAGCCCTTTGCAACTTAAGCTAAAGGGCAAAATGTTGCTGTGGATCTGCAATTTGTCATCTAGAAACCCTTGATGAAGGTTGCAGGGACAGGCAGAGTCCTGATTCTGCTGCTTCCATTCCAGGACTCTGCAGGATCAGCCAGTTCCCTGTTTGCTCAAATTCTCTTCCTTCCTGAACTGTGACTTCTACAGTTACAGCCCTAGGAGGGTACAGAGGGTAAGGAAACACTGCTGAGCTACAGCATAACAATATGAGAGGTGTATTATAATATTTATTATAATACAAAGCAGAAAAATGAGAAGGAAAGTGGAAATATCACCTAACTGACTGCAGATAAAGGTATAAATCCAACTGACCTCTTTCATATGTACAAGATGAGAGAAATAAACACCTTTTTTTTGGGGGGGAAGGACTCCAGCTGTAGGGATCATAATACTTATTTGTTGAAGTCATCTTGCTCTTTCTATTCAGTTATTTCAAGAACAGTTATTCCAAGGATGTCATTCAAGTGGTTTCAGGGGGTTTTTTGACTCAGAGAAGTTTATTTATGCAGTACTCAATTATGAGGTCTTTCCTTTTTTGCTGTTGAAAATCACTCCATAGTTTGCTCAAGAACAAGCTATGAAGGTAAAGGGTAGCAAGAGAGGAAATTCCCTTTACAGAAGCAAAACTTCAAAAGTCAAAGGTACAAAACTTACGTGTGTTTTTTTTAATGCCACTTTTCTGAGTCTTTTTCATTTGAGTACTGCACATTGATGTGAACAGTGATTATCAGCTGATAATTACTCTGTGCGCAATACAGCACCTGAAAGCAGAGCAGGTGACCCTGGGGAACTGTCAAATTCAATGAAATTTCAGTTTAGTTCCTGTTTGTGTTAGTCTGTGACATTCTGTGTCCCTGTTCAAAGCTCTCCCTTCTGCAGTTAGTAATAGGCTTGGTACAAATCTAGCTAAATCGAGTTGCTGTAAGACAGAGAAATTAATAGCTTTAAAATTCAATTCATATCTGTCTATATTTTAAGATTTCACTGCCAGGTCTTAACATAATTGTATCCTGAATGCTGGTAAGAACAACTTGCACTGACTTCACCTTCCATATGACATCACTGACAGCTTCATTACCTGGCATGGCAATTCTTTTCCCTGTGCGGTCACCCTTGATGAGATTAAAATGTATTTTGTATTTTCAACCCATTTATTTGGACGAGATTGTGAATGGATTGTCATCACATCGAGGTTATTTAACCTAATAATCAGTACAAAGAAAAATACAACCCACGCAGTTCTGAAAGACAGGTTGCTATTTAAAAAGTGTATTACACAAATAATTTTTGTGAGATATTAGAGAGAGATTTTACTTGCAATCCTACGCCATTTGAGTTTTGCATATTCAAAGCATGCCCACTAAGGACACCTCATTTCCTATTTGGAATGAGAATTCAGGTCCCACTTTAGTCAACGGGAATTTTGCCATCAACTTTAATGAAATCAGGATTTCGTTCTTACTATAAATAACTCAGATAGCTTCAAACTACTCCAAAATACTGTCATGAATTACCACTGACTTCTGCCCCTGCTGTAGAATTGCAAACACAATAATCAGGCTGGAGCAGCAACAGAGAGAGGGACTGGAATTGAGAAGGAGGGTCAGAGTGGCAGCACACCATGTAAGCACTGTATCATCCATGGCGTGGTGTTGATCTGCATGAGTTTCCAGATGAATTCATCTTCTCTAATTCAAGTCCTTTAATATATAACCCTCAGGCAGCATACAATAATCTGTTGCAGACAAACATACTGCTATAATCAGCACATTTTTAGGTACTTCATGCCTAAGAAATGTCACCGCTTTATGGATGTATAATGTATACACAGACACAGATTACGCCTATTGCAAAAGCTTCTCTTTAAGATGAGGCAAAATTCTGTACCTCAACTGGTACTTCAAATAATGAAATCTTTTCCTGATCCGCTGCATAAAGCAATTATGCAAATTTCTACCAGTCCTCTCTTTCTGAAATGATTATGATTGAGAGTTCGACACGATCATAATTTGCCTGGCTGGGAGATTGTAAAAGAGGCACAAATAAAGCATCATGCCAAACAAGAAATCCATAGCTAGTAAGCAATTCAATGTTCATTAATAGCTCCTTCCTCCCAGAGGACTCCCCCCAGCCGGCAGAGACTCTCATGCTCCTGTTTCCAAGGAGTTGTTGTGTGGCTGATGCAGACTCAGACTTTCTCAGTTAATTCTGTTTCCCATAACTCAAGCATTTCAGTACTGATTATTTGCCAGCTAATCTCCTTCAGCTCATCCCCTTACAGGCACGGAATATTGACCAAACAAGCCTTCATCGCGTGTCTCTAACAAACACCTAAGGGATGCTCCTGGCCTAGGCAGGAAATATTGCAGTCCATGTGCAGCAGTTTCCACCCACACACCTCACCTCTGTAAATCTGTAAAACTCAGCCCCCTGAACATTTGGTAGTGTCACTGTGAAATTTTGTGTATAGAAGAGTCCAGTGAAAGCAGGCCCTTGCTTTGTTAAGGAGACTTTGTCCTCACTGTAATGTGGTTTTTACTGTCCAGCTGCCAATAATTCTAAAGAAGCATCTGCTTTCAGTCTCTTTCAGTACCATTGCCTTGAAGTGTTGTGTATCATTTTCCATCCAATGTTTCTGAGAAGTGGTGATAAAGGGTACGAAACTCAGGCTTCAAAGTGCTTCCTTTTTAGGGATCCAAAAACTGGATGTTATTGGTTTCTACGATGACCCTTCCTGAACTTCTGTTCATGCTGTTTGCATCTCTCTCCAGTTCCTAGAAAAGGGCAGCTGCTACTCAGCAGAGGGACATCAAAGCTCTCACCCACATCATCCAACCCAGTCACATAAGTGGGAGAGACAAGGATCACACCACTAATAAAGCCATAGCAATGGAGGGAAGGAGTTATATATAATCTGGCAGAGTGCACTTGACTGTCAAGGAACTATAAGGACTTCCAGGGAGCTGAGGGCCCCTCCTCTGCCTTGCACAGACCAGGTGGGTCAGTGCAGATGTGGATTTAGCCAAAAAGCTTTACACCCACAAGCTGTGCTGAATAACTTCCATTATTTTACTTACCTTTTCATCTTCATAATCTGCAGTGTCCAGTTATTACAGATTTTTTTTAAAAAGTGTATTTCAGAAGTCAATTACCGATGTCATAGATTGATCAGGATATGAAGAATTGTATTGATGACTGGTTGTATTCAAGCTTGTCAGATGCTCACTGGTTTTGTACCCTTGCACCTCATAATGACAGCTGTATGATGAGGACATTAGTGATCTTAGTGTGCTGTTATTGAAACAAAACTAACTGTACTGTGAGATCTCTAAGGAGATTGAACAGACCAATACGAGTGGGTGTCTCTACCTGCATTCATGGCTAGAAAGGTTCTTGCTCTGTCCCTCAACACAACCTTACAGCCTCAGTCCTGCAAATCACAGATGTGTGCTTCATTTTTAGTGAGCTCACAGTAGTGCCAGGCACGCCTGGTGCTCACACGTGTGTGTTGCAGGATGAGGGAGTCTAAAGGGAGCAGACCGGCTTTTAGATTTATTCATTTTGTTATCCTAAAATTAGGTAATTTAAAAAGGAAGTAAGTAGGTTCTCAGTACATTTTCGAGGTTCAGATATGTTGTTAAAAGCAGCATTATCTTGCTTAATGCAGAACTCCCCTGCTCTTTGAAGATCTAGTGAAAAATCTCTCACAGATTCTGGTGTGTCTGCTCCTCCACTGGTGCATTAAAAACAAAGTGCTGAAATGAACTGTTGGCTTTTCATTTTTTTCCCTAATTAACAATCACAGCAACTGCTTGGTGGAAGAATAATAAGCTTCCTTCTTATTTCTTATTGCATTTGAGCAAAATTCTAGGCTGGTTTGCTGCACGTTTCTGTGCTTTTAGTCTTACAACATTACACCTGCTGCAGTCAAGAGCTGGTTTTGTTTTCTTATTTTAGCTGAGGCAATAGAGCAAACAGGAGATAATCTGATAGCTCAGTGCTGTTAGGCTGGGAGTCATACAGCATCTACCTCTTTTGACCTGGAGACCTGCAGAGATGCTATTCCCCAGTGCTGCAGTATAAAATGCCCAGAGAACAGGCAGCCTCTAAAGCAGAAAACTACTCCATAAAACCTATTCCTGTTTTGTCTAAGCAAAATAGTGACTGGACTAGCTAATGACAACTGAGGCAAGACTGAAGTGAATACAGCATCTGTTCTTCAGAACAGGTAGTTCAAAATAGGGTAACAACTAGGCCCAAAATTTAGATGAGAGAGGAGACCAAGATCCAGCCCTGCGGCTTGTGACAAGCCTTTCACTGCACAAAAGGATCCAACCAAAATGATTACAAAATACTTTTGTGTGTAATTTAACTTTGACCAGGAGTTTTATCACTCAGCTTACAGTTACATTAACACTTTCTGTGGTCTTCCTTTAGAAAATTGTGTCTTGACATATTCTTAAACATGGTAGAAACCAATGTAGCACAGTTTCAAAAACTTCCTGGGGCAAAACCTTTATGCGGACTTCACTGAGAGATAGATAGCTTTGAATAGCTTAAAAATGTATGCCTAGGCTTAAAACACTAGACTAACGCTTAAAATCTGTAGCTGGTCCTCTATTTTGCTATCTGAACACCATATTCTGAGCAAGGAAGACAACAAAAGTCTCCTTTCACCTGGTTAGATCCTCCCTGGTTTCTGCAGGACAAGAACTCCCTCCAGCTGCTCTATCACTGACAGCAAGCAGGTGGAAGTTACCCAAGATAATATATTTGTCTTGTTGTACTTTCATGGTACAATCAGATTTCCCTGTACAAAGCATCATTTCATTTTTTACAAGGGATTAATTCCCGCAAGTCGTGCGGTATCAGTGAAACAAACCTTAAAAGAAATTATATGCTTCAGCTATTGGGAAATTATAGATTTTATAGATGACTACAACACAACCATGAGCGATTCAAACCATACATTATTCCTGTACAAAGAATAAAACATCACAACCATAGATGCACCTGGCCATGAAGTAAGGCTTCTACTATCTATCACTTAAATAGATGGGAAAAGTTGCCAGTAAGTGTTGCCAACTGCTCCTCTAATAAACACTATTTCTCCCAACAGAAAGCCAGCACCATGTGCTGATTTATGGTAATTGTACCATTCTTTCCCTGTGCTATCAGCACTGAAGACAATAAGGAGTAGCTCAGAGCCCAAGAATACATTTTTATAAAAACAAAACAATGGGTGTTGGCACAGCGTTTCATCTTCTCTGTGTGAGCACGGAAGCATTTGAATTGCCCCAGTGGGCACCTTAAGATCCTTTATTACATTTATGCTGTTGCCTTCTTGAGTACAGCTTTGAAAATGCAGACCAATAAATCACCAGTGAATAGTGTTCAGTGTTATATTTGGCATATTTAGATCTATGGACACAGAAGTCAAAGCAAAGGCTGTGAAGGGGTAGCAGAGGCTACGCCCTGTTACAGAGGCGAGTTGTATGTGTAGTCTGAGTCAGCCTGAACTCATCACCAGCAGAAGAGCTGAGCGAGTGCTCTGATTCACAGACAAACCTGTAAAAATTCCTTCTGTGTCTTCCAAATGTCTGCCATTCAATTACTGCCACTCGTAAAGGGAAAAGGAGTCTCTAGAACAGAGCGATTGCTCTTCACCGTTAAGGGCTGACGGGGCAGCATCCTGTTTGGGAGACTGCATTAGCTTACACAAGTGTGAAGCTGCAATGTTCCCACCACCCACCACGTTCAAGATGTTTTCACAGCAGGTTGTTAGTCTGGTAGCTGTACTAACACTGTTTCTGCGTGATGTGCGATATGTACATTGCTCAGCCTCTCCAAAACGCTCTTGGATTAGATACTTCATACACACAGTAGCATCCTGGGGCCCATCACGATCTTCCACTCACATTTTACTCAAATCTAATATGAAACACACTTTTCATTCAGAATCATGCATCTCCCTGACACCACAAGTCCCTAACTCCTCTCCCAGCCCCCTTGGAGGCAGTTGTGCTGCATCCTCAGCCAGCTACCCAGAAAGTCTTATCAAATGGCTTTCTGGGTAAGTATCACTCTTGGACTTAGTGCAATTATTTACATTTGACTAAAGCTTAACACATGTTTTGTTAAAGTCAATCTTGCAAAAAGATACTTATGCTTAGTTCAAAGGCATTTCAGGGCACAGAACTATGGATTTATTGCAGCAGTTGTTGTGTATGTTCAGTCTCTCTTAATTGGCATATGTCTTGCTTCAGTTTCCATCTCCTGATCCTTACAAAAACACTATTTAGGGCCCAATACTACTTCTCCCATGAAAACACTACTTCACTGCAATTGAAACCTCTCCCAATCTCTTTAGTAAGTACATACGCTAAAAATTGAAAATCTCAGCCCATTACACTCGCAGTCCTGACTGTGCACGTTTCCAAACCACTCTCCTGACCTAGACCGGGATTATGTAAATATGTTTTGTTTTGCTTTTATTTCCTCAAACAACAAGTTTCCAGTTGATGCTCAGAAGCATTCACTGCAATCCTTCAGCAGTTACTCTTGTGATCGGAGATAAAAGAGCACTAACCAGGGAGTGTCTGACTGACCAGGTCCTGCCTGGAGCTGATAGTTATCTTTACAGATCATGACAGGGATGGTGTTGCTTGGCAGCATTTACTGCTCTGGCAGACACTGGTGGAAATTTCAGGGAAACTTCCATTTCTTTTTTGCATGTTTAAAGCTGTCCAGAGACAAAGGCAGAGTGGTTGCAAAATAACTACTGATTATTCCACTTGTTTTCATTGACAAACATCCAGGGTGAGTAAGAGCACGCAAAAAGTGTTTTGAGGAGAGGAATTTTGTCCTGCAGTTTCCCATGGAGAGAAGGGGGCAGAACAGTGTAGACCACTGGCTGGACAGGGCCACTTTCAGCAGCATGGTAAGTGCACGTGTGTGAGGTCAGGTCTCAAGCCATAAGCAACAGCTCCCAGTGTGGGGCATTGGAATGGAATAGGGAATGGGCCAGGTTGGAAGGGACCTCAGTGGGTTATCTGGTCCAACCTCCCTGCAGACCATGGCAGACATGGGTGAGGTCCCCTGTCAGTGTCTCCCCTTGAGGCTGAACAGCCCCAGCTCCCTCAGCCTTTCCTCATCACAGAGATGCTCCAGTCCCTTCATCATCTTTGTTCTCCTCCTCTGGACCTGCTCCAGGAGCTCCACGTCTCTCTTGTCCCCGAGAGCCCCGAACAGGACGCAGCACTCCAGGTGTGCCTCACAGGGGCTGAGTAGAGGGGCAGGGTCACCTCCTTGACCTGCTGGCAGTGCTCTTCCTAACGTCCCCCAGGATCCCGTCGGCCTTCGTGTCCCCCAGGGCATGCTGCTGGCTCGGGGGCAGCTTCTTGTCCATCAGGACCACCAGGTTCTTTCTCCAGAGCTGCTCTCCAGCAGGTCACCCCCAGCCTCTGTTGGTGCCTGGGGTTATTCCTGCCAAGGTGCAGGATCCTGCATTTACCCTTGTTGAATTCCAGGCAGTTCTCTGCCCATCTCACCGACCTGCTGAGGTCTTTCCGAAGGGCTGCACAGCACCCTGGGGTATCGGCCACTCCTCCCACTCCTGTCCAAAAGCTCTGTGTTGTGGGCTGTTGTGTAATGGCCCCTGCTCCCAGAGCTGACAGTAAAAAGGAGGCTTTTAGAGGGAGAAAAAAGGATAATTTTCACATGTTGCATTTAAAAGGAAGTGTTTCTCAACAACAGAACCTTTTTTTACATCACATTGTCAGGATCTGCCTTTTTAGTAAAGGCTGTTATATTGCTCAAACACGAAAGAAGCATTTAATTACAGGGCAGTTCCATAATAATATGTTAAGGATGCAATCAGTTCTACTCATCCAAAATCAAAAGAGGCCGTGATTGGCTAATAAACTACTCCTTTCTAGCTGGGAACTTTCATCTGGTGTTTTAAAAATTTTAGGCTGAAATTTGGCTTTGCATACATTTAAGTATAATCATGAAAATATTTGCTATACAAATGTTAATTGAATTGAAAACACAGTTGACTCTGTCCTGAAATTTGCATTTAATTGAAAAAAACATCAAAGAATGAAGTAACTAATTATAGGGACACATGTTTTTTTTGGGACCTACTCAAGTAGCTAACAGAGCTCTTCAGACAAACACAGGATCCTCTGAAAAGAGAATAAAATGAAGAAAATTAAGTTACTCTCCCGGTAATTTCTGTACATTACTTGAGTTGGGGTTTGTTTGTATGCTTGGGTGGGGTTGTTGGGTTTGGGGGTTTTTTGGTTGGTTGGTTGTTTTTTCTAACTTTTGGTGCAATCCCAACAGCTGCATGCTCCGGGCACAGGAATGTTGGATCAAATAAGCACTTTTTCTGTCCTCTTAAGCATCAATGATCAGCCCACAGTCGACGCAGAATAATTTAACCCTCTAAATTAGCAGCTTTCTCCACATCTGGGAAAGGTTTTGGACACTTTTAGGCATCCAGGGTCTGGAGAAGAGGACATGAAGAGCCCACATAGCCCAGAAATCAAACAGGCTGCTCAAAACTCCCCCAAAGCCCAAAAACAATGGCAAGTTCTTAATACTTAACCTCGTGACACAGAAAAAGTGCTTCTTTAATAGCTTTCCTCCTGCTGCAGTAGAAGTTACCAACACATTCTAGAAAGGTGAGGGGGTTCTGCTTAAGAGCTTTATTCTTTCAACAGTTAAAAAGAAATCCAAGAGTAACTGGTTCGTTGATACAGAGAAAACACTCTACTAGCAGTACTTTCTTTATCCTGAAGACTACAATGGTATCCTTTGTTACACAGAAACTGGCTCTTATTAAAGCTGAATAACTTTCACCCAGGAAACAAAGAAAGAAAGGGGGGTAGGGGAGAGGAACAATAATGTTTAATTTTTTCTACGACTTTTGCCTTTCTTCTGAGATATGAGGGGAAAAAAATGTACTTGGAATTTTCTTCTTTGAAGCTGACAATGCTTTTCACACCTTGGCTTTTGGCAAAGGCAGCTGAGGAGGATAATTTAGATGTAACATGGAAAGTTACAGTAAAGGGCAGCAGCCTGAATATTCTTCTGAGGTGACAGAGTTTAGTAAACAATTTTTGCCTTTTTTGCTTTTTGCTTTCTGCTGTTAAGTTGAAAGCAAAGGTCGCCCTCTCAATGGCCTCTTTGACCAAGGCCAAAATGAAGAAATACTGACTCCCTCTGTAAATAGTCCCACATGAAGCACTACTAAAGCATAGAGATATTTCTGAAACACAGCGGTTTGAGGGGGAGAAAAAAGCCTGTAACAGTTGGCAGCTACAACACACAGCTTCCCATCCCTCTGGAAATCCAGCCAAGCCTTCCTCCTCCCCACACAGGGGATTAAAGCCATCATGCTACAAAGCCTGTATTACCAAACACTTAGGAAAAAAACAAATACTCTTAGGATTTCTGTGTAAACACAGAAGGAAAACCAAGTATTTGTTTCACAGGGAAAATGTAGACAGTCAATATGAATGCCTAACCTTTTTTTAATTTATTTTTTTTTTTTAATTACTGAGCAGATTCACAGTGAACCTTAAAAAGGACGAGGCTTTGCACTAAATACAGTGAAATTTTGAGAGGCATCTAGGAGATTCAAGCTTACAGGTTAGTTTTAAAATTCCATATGCCTTCTAAAACATCTAAATTCTGCCTTTTTTTACTCAGGAAAGGAGGGCTGAAAATGTATATATTAATTCAGTCTGGCTGCAGACAGGCCATTTGCTGTGAAGGCATAAGTAAAGTCTCAGGAATACTGCAGCTTGCTGACCAGCCCAGAAGAATAGCACATGAAATAAATAGCCCAGAAGAATTAAATTATACTTCTGAACACATGGGAAACTATGACAGAGGATAATCCCTTTTCCATAGTCTTAGAAGACAGATTTTTCCTTCCCCAATCACATGAAAGCACCGGTGCCATTGATCTTTTTATTAGGTTGTGCTGTTGGCCCTGAATATTGTCCAGCATTGAATTATTCGTAACAGATCTAAATGTGCTATATATTCTGATTACAGGACTGCACTGACACGTTCAGTCCTTCTGACATCCTTGAGCTATGCTATCCTTTCCCTAAAGTTGGATAAAAGAGGTATCATGGAGTTAATCTTCCCTTTAACCTTCTCCCAAAACTTAGGGGTGTTACTACCCAAGAAAAAAAAAATATATATACTTAAAAAAAAAATAATAATTTCCAAAATATGTCTCATTTCATTTTTTGGACCAGTTTTCTGGTAACAAAAATTCAGGATGAAAACTTGGGCAAGAGGAAAATTTCGTACAGCAGTTTTTGAAGCTGAAAATTATTTTTCAGGGTAAATTTTTCGGCAGCCTGAGGCAAACCTAACACATTTTTATTGGTTTGGAATTTTGAAGTCATTCAGGTAACATTAAGTGAAGTTATTCAGATCTGAAGTCATTTATACTCATATCATACACAGGCTTCTCTCAGCGGTACCTCAGTAACATCAGAGATTTTTGCCTAAGGAGGGAGCCAGGCAAAAACACCAGAAAAATTGCACAAAAAATAATTAAAGCCCACAGTCCTGTCTCACACTAAGTAGTCACACTGTGTTGGTTCGATACAATGAATCATTTGGGAATTTTATTTTTATTTATTGTGAGTGGGTTTCCTTACATCTGAGTAAGATACGCTCTTATGGGAGCAAGTGGGTTGTACTGGATTTATAGCAGAACAATACGAAGGCCAGCAAAGGAAAGACGTATTTAAAGCCTTTCTTTTTCTTTTTTTTTTTTTTATTTTGTTTTTTTAATCAATAAACTGCTTATAAAGGAAGACTAAGATCAGATGCAACATGGAACTGATTTGGAGGGGGGATAAAAAGCTTATCGTTTTCTGTGTCTTGTGAGATGCTCAGGTCTCAAAGAAGGAATAAATTTACTAGACTTCAAAAAAAGTGGTGGGAGCAGATTATCACACATGAGAAAGGCACAGAACAGAGTAATTTCTGGCATTATATTTCCAGCAGCCTGAATTTTAAGACTCATAACAGAGAGAAGTCTTCCTCTGGGATAACAAAACCTATTTTTTTGCAGAGCATAAACCTTTGCAAAACACTAATGAAATTGCCAATAAAAAAAGCCCAAAGTGAACTTTGGGGAAGTTACATCAAGAATCCGTTGTTGTGGGGAGAAAGGAAAGTGCTTTTTCACCAGCCTGCCCTGACAGAGGTGTCCCAGGAGAAAGTCAGCCTTAAACAATCCTGCCCAGAGTGCGCTTTCGGGAAAGGTTTGTGTGGCCAAACCCTGTCCAGCAGCAAAACTCCGTGCAGTGGTTTGTTAGGTGGAGTGTTTCTGCAGACAGCTATCTCTTTGAGAACACAATGGCTTCTTGCACTTCTGAAACATCCTGTTAGACCTTCTCAAGCTTCTTATTGCAGCAACAGCACCCACGGAAAACAACAAGGAACGAAGTGCTGAAATACTCCAAGGGAGTACTTCGGACACAGGTGAAAGTCTGACTTTATTTTCATAAGCACTGTTTCTCTCTCTCCAAACAAACCAGGAGGAACTAGGTAGGAACAAGAGAGTCACCCACAGATTTCCTGTAGTTGTGAGGACTAACACTGCAAGCAAAGCAGCACATTCATAGAACAAGTTCCAAAACCTTTTGCAGATATAATGAGGCCAATAATTAAGTAACGTAGCGTGATCCAGAAATAAAAGTTATAAATACAACACGTAGTCAGGAGTCACCCAGAAAATAAACAACCCAAAAAGCAAGAATTGTCTGTGCCCTGTGCCTTCCACCTCTGTCAAATCATGTAGCTGTTTTAAGCACAGTAAATACTGGGTCCTTCAGCTTTGCTAAGCAAATGCTAGATTTGACAGCATTAAGTTTTTTTCCAATGTCAGTTCATCTGCGTCTGAGCTCAAAATGAAGATTTTACCTTTTTAGGAGTTCCAGGATTTTTCTAATCCTGATGTCCTGTTTACATAAATTGATGTAAATTTATGTTTGAGACACCTACTCTGCTGTCAAATTTCTCCCTCAAAGGCTTTCAAAGCTTTTTAGTCAGTCTTTGTTTTAAAAGAAAATATTTTCTAAGTCTTCAGTTTTATGTTTACACCTTGCTTATAGTTTGTGTGTTCTGTTCTGTGCCTGGTTCAGGTCTCTAACCTTCAATTCAACAACCAAGATTATCTGATGTTCAATTAGCTCAAAGTCTTTCAATTCCCTGCACTCCACACTGCAACAGAAGTCAAACAGAAGTCAAACACAGTCAATAATTAATTCAGTTCAATCCCCATAGCCTATCTCTAGCACTGCTTGTCAAGGCCCTTTAAATCTACTCTGAGATTATGAGGCAAGACCAGAAAGTCAAGAAAGCCATTGCTTTTCATTCTCTGTTGCTGGCAAGGCAGTCACACCCTCCTGTACGTGCAGGTTCACACCCACACATGCTATTTAAAATTAAAAGCTTTTCATTGATCCACTCCTGGCAGAAGAGTACGAGTGTGATTCACACATCTGTATTGTCTGTCTGGCTCAATGAAATACCACCAGCCTTTTGAAGATTGTCATCTCATCATGAGTTCCCAGGAAATGCAACAGGGAGAGAGTAACAAACTGCACTGAAAAGGTGGGAAAAGAATGAGGAGCCTTCAGCAATGACAGCCTCCTGCATGACATCATTTAAGAAGCCTTGATGATAAAGAGCAGCACAACCCAAGCCAAAATGCTGCAGAACAAGTGGAACAGTTGCTAGAAAGGAAAACTTGAAAGTGAATAAAATCCACATTTTGGGTTTATGGCAGTATGGTCCTGACCCTGTACCCGACACTGTCTGCATCCCTAAAGGACAGACAGACCCTCCTGAGATTAATGGGATCACCGATTCCTCCCACTGAGGATGTGCCAGCAGAAGAGATGTCTGGATTCACAGGATGACTCGGATTAGAAAGGACCTCCGGAGGGGTTATCAGTCCAACCTCTTGTTGGAAGCAGAGTCACTATGAAGTCAGATCAAACTGCTCGAGTCTTAAGCAAATCCTTGCCTGGTTATTGTATGTCTTTCGTGTTTTTGTATGTTACCACCTTCTGAAGATAGTCCCCCTTCCAGAAACTGAATTTAGGGAAAGTGGGTGGAGTAAAGCTTCAAAAAATCAGCTTGTTTGTAAACTGTCCTGGAAAATAACAATTTTGTTATGAAATAGCAACCCTGAGCCTCATAGGCGAGTTCATTACTCCAGATTTTAGGAATAACTGTGTAGCTGATTCTATTTCCTCACTTTTATCATTAGGACAAAGATATAAAGCAGTTTCACAATACAGTGTGTTATGTGTGTAATCAATATCCTCATTTCAGTTTGCATGTTATTCTTGTCCATCCTCACTTGACTTCCTGTCACCAAAATATTGCCACTTACACTATAAATTAGATCCCTAAGGCATTAATTCTATTTCCCAAGACATAAAAAACCCCAATAGGATGTTATTGCTTTATTTTCCTTTGAAACAGGAACTGGCTGTCTGATCCAATATTTCAAACCTTTATGTTCTTAAACAGAAGCCACCAAGATATTGAATGTAAACTACTTCAGGAAGTGCAGGAATGACTGAATGATGAGCAGTGTTTATTTTCTTCCCATGTTAAAACACTTTGGTGGGCCTTCCTTCAATTTGACACATTTTTGACACAATAGGACACAACCAAGATTGTGCAGATCAGAATAGAAGCAACACAACAATAATTATTGAGTTTTTCTGCCTCAGGTCCAGAGCAGTAGAAACCCTTGGGCTCACTGTAACACAAAGTGATCTTTAACACAATTATTGCTGTAAAGTTTTTCTTTGTCCCACCAGGTAACTAAAGAACCACAATGCCAGTATAATAATTTTATTCTGAGATATAAATTAATGTCTTCATGAGTGTACTCCCATACAAAATGTGAGGAAATAAAGATGTAGAATGACAAACAGTATCAAGCCAAGAAGAAAACACCACTGAAAGTCCCGTCCTGTGACCAGACCAGCACTCAGACATGCCTGAGCAGCTGTACTGATACACAGATCATTTTGGCTGCATAGAGGCAGATACTGGGCTGACATCTCTGTCTTTGAAGTTTTCTTATATTAGAAAGCCTACAAAAATAGGGAAAACATCACAAGGCTTGGATTGCTCCTGTGCTGAGACTTCAGCTTATCGTGCTGATCAATCTTGTCTCCTCACTGTGTGTACTTTCCTTTCATGTCACAACTGCACCCAGCATGGAGATGGCAAATACTCCTCATCTGTGTGCCTTGACTAATCTGAGCAGATTTTAATAACTCACCCAGCACAAAGAAGTGTTTGTTTTGGCTTCTCCTGTACAGACAAGTTGTACTGACTGAAATGTCTTATGCAGTTGAGACTTTCAAACTAGAAAAACCGTAAGGGTTGCATTAAGCAGAGAAGGGTCTTTGTGAAGCATCAAGAGCTCTTGGAGATTGCTTCCAAATTTGGTAGCTCAGGTTTTCCCCCTCAGAGCAACAATGTCCTGAGCCTTGCACATGGGATTGTGAGTTGCAAAAAGCAGCATCAAAGAAAGGAAGAAGCTGTGGGAATCGACGTCAGTAGAGGAAGAAACACAACAGGCACAAGTGTGGAAAAAAAAGTCAATGAATTTTACACTAATAAATTCTAATATAGGATGTCTCCTTCACTTCTTAATTAGTATTTCCTACTCAGATGCATCTCAGAGTGAAGTATTTGAAATAAATCATTGGATCCAACTACACACTTTTAAGGCCGGTGTCTTTTCCAGTTTCCTCCACCTTCAGAAATGGACATTATCTCAGTCATACACAGCAGAAGTTAAGTATTTAATTACATTTCTATGAAGAGCGGCACTGAGCCTTATTTTTATATTTTGGATTCAAGTCTTAGGCGTTGCCATCATGGAAACACGAAAAATTTGCATCCAGCAGATCCGGCATGGAAGGACAGCAGTCCCACTGCCTTCCCATGTCCCTCACTTGATCCCAGTCGACGTGTGAACAGGAAAGACAAGAGTTTTGCCAGGGATGACAGCAAATTGCACTAGAGAAAAAAAAAAAAACATATGAAGGAACTGGCAAATCACATATGTCTTCACACTGACTGATTTGAAGGCACAGCGTGTAACACACTCCGAAAGCAGCAGCTGCTCAGTATAAAACACTTGACACCACTGAGACACTTGGAAGCCAAACAGTGAACACTGAAAGAAAAACTTCAGGGTTTTTCATCCAAGAAAATTCAAATTCTTAGAGAGAAAAAAAGATAATTGGGTTTGATTACTCAGACTGGCAATATCAGTACTCAGGCCCTTCAGCCTTCTTCCTCGGCATCTCAGCAGATCATGTGGCCTCACAAAGGACAGTGGTGCTGAAGGCCTTTGTACAAAGGAATTTTAAAAACCAGCTTCAGGATGCAGAGACAGCCATAAGCAGCCTCTTATCCCACTGTGGTTAATGTGGGACAGCTTTCACACTCCTGGAGAGCTCATTACCGATAGGTCCACTGGAGGCTGCTTTGATTTGCAAGCTGTCTTCCCCAAAGTTACCAGTTTTAAAAATTACACTCTAAAAGAAATGTTTATTTCAAGAAACACTTTTTTGGAATGTTTTAGAAGTAAAAATTTTGCTGCAGTAAGATCTAATAAAAAAGCAGGTGTGAAATATCAAAGTTACAGCAATTGCTTATTAAGGACCTCACACAAAACAGCTTTTCCTCCTAAGTCCACATGACGACATCATTTCATGCTAACTACCAAGAGAGCAACATTGCTGCTCACAGGCTTATTAGATAAACTGTCTGTGTCCTGGTTCTTGCAGTCTGGGCAGACTCCGTCAGCAATTCCTTTCAAAAGGTTTCTCTCCTCTTCACCCTCACGCAAAGGAACAGTTGATTTCTATTTGACAAAATCAACGTTACAGCTCAACCCAGTCAAATTTTAAGTTAATTTTCCATCAAACCTAAGCAAATTATAATTGCATTCAAGGCTCATGTGCTATAATACGGACTGAAGGTTTTACTTTCCATTATGGATCAACAAAACCCCCAGTGGTATGAAGGGCAGATGACTCTGCACAGACTAATGCACTTAAGAAATTGCTATTTGAGAACATTCTCAGGAATTAGAAAGTGATTGTGAGGCAAACAACAATGAAAGAATCCAAGCTAAAGGAGAGCAAATCATATTCCAAACAGTAGGACAAAAGAGGGAGGGGAAAACGACTTTTGGTGGTTTGTTTTATCTTTTTACACATTCCTGTGCCTTTTCTTATGGAATAAAGGAGCTAATGAATTGACTTTATTGACATTAAATTACCAGCATTAAAAGCAAAGCAAGATCCCCACCCGGTACTGCCCCCACCACAGGAGGCTTGAAAGCTCCTCTGATGTCTCCTACCTGTGAAACTTTTCAAGGTGTTGTCTTGAACGACTCATCTTTGGTCAAGCATTTAAAAGTTACGTGCAAATAAAATCTTCAAAAAGTACTCTGTAGAGCAGAAGACTGCAGAACATTAAAGAAGCCAATAACCAGCACAAACTGCTGCTGATCCACCTCTTTCCTCTAGGAATGATTAGTGGTCCTCCCAGCCCGTATCTTTAGTAATTATTTGCTCACAGGAGTGCAGTATTGATTTCTCTAAAGCACACAGAGGGCCAGGAGTGCTTTAGCATCGTTGGAGAGAGAAGCCTCAAGAAAGCAGTGGCTGCTGAAGGGCAACATTTACTTCATTTGCAAAAACCCCGAATTGTCAGACCCACGAAGTTTGCAAGCAAACCTTTCCCTAGTTTCTATGTTCATTCTATCATATAAAATGACAGTCTTTAATAATCTGTATTTCCCTGTTATTTCTAGTAATAAATACAGTCTGGCAATCCACTAAAGCTTATGAATCTGTCTCAGGCTCTTTAAGCATGCCACTGTTATAAATCTGGCTGTTATACAAGGGCAGACTTTGACATTTTGATATCTGTGTATTCCTAATAATATAATGTACCAAAAAAAAAAAGGGCAGAAAGCATTCGTTCCTTTGTGTCTCAGGTGGGGTTCTCTTCAAGGAGCAGAACAATCTTCACCAAGGTTCAGTTAGAAAGTCTGTCAAGGAATGCTATCATAATATTAGACAAATGGTGCTGCTCATAGGGAAAATAAGTTTATTTTTTGTAGTCAGTAAAACTGCCCAGTTAGAGCCTTTTCTTCTTTTGCAGAGAGGATTCCCCTTAATGGCTGTTCTTTGAATTTGTATCAAATCTCATTCCCAAATTACAGCTTCTTAATTACTTAAAAAACTGCACATGCTTCTGCACTGAACTGCTTACCCATCCTGAGTCTGCAAGGTCTCTGGCTCCAGAGCTACAGATTTCACATCTTCCATGTGCTTCGAAGAACATTTGATGCGTTCTTTTGGTATGCTGAAAATTCCTTTATGTCACTGAAAGATGACAGAAATGAGGCTTTTCTTTATAGCCAGCTCAACACACTTTTCTCTCAAATGTGCTTCAAAACTAAATGGTAAGTGCTATTATACACTTTTAGCTGAACTGCAAAACAATACTAGATGCTTACACCTCCAATAAGGCAGAGAAAAAAAGACAGCCTAGGAAAAAAAGGCTTCTATTTGCTTGCTTTATTATTGCTTTCCTACCTATAGCAAAATGAAAATACAAGCAGTGAGAGGGAAGGAGATTAATTTTGTAAATTTTCCCCATTACAACTTCCCTTTCTTCAACACAGCCAGAACAGCTGGGACTCATCAAGGGTCTGAATGAAATAACACGGGCATTCTACCATATAAAGATTTTAAAAGCCTATAGTAAGTTCAGTGTATCTTTTTTTTTTTTTTTAGCAGTAGATATTAAAGTTGGATGGATCTTTAAATGTGGTAAAAAAGCATACCATATGTCATGATCAGCACCAAGATTCCTTCCCAGTGTTGGTGTAGAGTGAAAAAAAAAAAAAAAAAAAAAAGGGAAAAAAGTTTAATAAAAAAAAAAGGATGAGTGCTTTTTTATTCCAATGTGAATTCATAACGCACTATGACAAGCTTCCTTGAAGACACTGAAGACCCCTGCAACCAGTCTGCTTATGCTCCTATTTCTTTTCCTCAGTTACACAATAATCTGAAAAGAACTGTGGCTCTGTAGCCCTGTTCTTTCAGAAATCTCTCTGAATATCTTCTGATCACAAACAGCCCAGAGTCACATGCTGTAATAAACAGCAAGGTGCTGCTCTGGGCCTCAGGATTCATTTTGTCCCCTTTTCCACTTCTTTACATTATTTACAAACTACCAAACTGCCACAAATTAATTTTTAAAGCATTACCCCCTTCTGCTTTTAATAATTCAGTGGGAACACTATCAGCACCTGGTGCTTTATTGTTCCTGGGTGCTCTGGTCGCCTCTTGGTTCTTCTACAAATGGCTCAGCTTTGGAAAACCCCAGCTCACCATTAAAGCGATCACTCCCTCCATCTCTCTGTAATTGCATTTTTTTGCAACTCAGTTTTCCATTTTGTCCTTTATCTGACTCACGCACAGCTCATGTCCTTGTCTCAAACGCTGATATCTGACTAAAATGGTCTGGAGTTATCTTATTACTCTGCCACTTCAGCTGCACAGAGCCCTTTTTGTGCCACACCATCTCTCTGCTGAATCTTTAGCATTACCAGAGGACTTATGGAAGTCAAAAAATCCTCACCACCCATTGCTTTCTTATACTCCTGGTCAAAAACTTTTAATTTTTTTTTTCTTGGAGCTCTTTCCACAGTTTTCTCCTGCTCTTTTCTCTACTCCAAATGTTTCCCAGCTGGTATAAAATAGTTGCACAATAGTCAAGCGTGTTCCCACCTGTAATATGTGCCGTTCAGGTCTGTATTTACTCCTCAAAAGTCAGACATTTGCTGCACTTAGAACTCCTGTCTTCGTTAAGACAACTTAAGTCATTATTTTTATCAAACACTGAGATCCCTCTGAAGCATCTCCCTGTGGCAGACGTGTCTGCTGATAACTTTGAAGTATCAGACGGTTACTGGTACCTTCCCTGTACTCAGGGCTGGAGATGTTACCTTCGGTAGAATTTTAACCTTCTTTTCAAGGCAGTGGAACTGCATGTGCATCACAGCCACCTAAAAGCAGCATTATAAAGCTTACTCAGATTTTGCCGTTCACTCTGAAAGATACTGAGGATATCTATTATTGCTTCCGATTTCGTTGCTCCAGATGAATAAAACGTCCAAGGGCACTTCTAGAATCCTCCTTTGGCAGGTTCCCACGCCAGGAGGCATTTCTGGATGCTGATACAAACTATCCATGTCTCTTCCACCGCTCCGGCCTGGATTCCCCCACAGTATCTTTACATGTTTCATCCCTTCCTGTACAATGAAGCCAGGAAATGTTTCCCACGGGAAAATCCCGGCAGCTCTGCCTGCCTTTATGAACTCTCTGACAACCTTTGGTTACAAAGGCCGTGGGAATGACCCCCAGTGGGAATCACCAAAAACTCTGTATCCTTCCTGACAGAATTTTACCCAAAACACGCAAAGCGACGTGCTTCTTCTTGGAAGAGCGATGAAAGTAACAACCGCGAGGTAAACAATATTGAAAATTTCAAGCCAGATGACACAATTTTAGCTAAAATAGTCCTTTATGCACGTATATATATACATGCGCGTGTGTGCATATATACTTTTAGATCTCCCTCAGCTCCCCAGGCCATCCACTCTGCTTTTTAAGGGAAGACTGGATGTGGGACTCAGATTGAACTCAGTGTCAGAGGCCTTTTCCAGCATCACTGATCCTGCGATTCCCTCCTTGGCTCCCAGGCTTCCCTTTCCCCTGGAGCTCCCTGGGCGCTGCCTGCGGTGAATCCCCGCTTTCTGCCGCATCTCTGCACGCCCGCCCCCTCAGCCTCCCTCTCCCCTGGGAGCTCCGGGGAACTGTTATCTATTAAATATTTGTTCCGGGTTGTTGTTTTTACCCCCCCGGGGGCTCATTTACTCCCCACACGGACCGAGCGCGGCCCCCCCGCCCCCGGAGCCGCCCCGGCGGACCCCCGAGCATCCCTCGGGGGCTGGAAGGCTCCCGAGCATCGCGTGTCCCCCCCGCCTCCCCCTCCGCCTCCTCTGCCACCTCCGCCCTCTCC
>JAWMRA010000036.1:14133037-14260409 GCA_035584735.1 Pseudotriccus pelzelni
TAAAAATCGTATGGAATACTGGGTACATGGTCACTTCCCTGGTTACAAACTGGTCACCAGGAAGGCCTAGACCAAAATCATCACATAAACTTTGGGGAGGAAGCTGCTTGGAAATAAGTTAAAATTTGAGAGTCAGCTTGCTAATGTGGACGTTTTGCTCACAGCCTGCAAGGTTCAGT
The DNA here is from genome assembly GCA_035584735.1 of Pseudotriccus pelzelni. Taxonomy (NCBI): domain Eukaryota; kingdom Metazoa; phylum Chordata; class Aves; order Passeriformes; family Tyrannidae; genus Pseudotriccus; species Pseudotriccus pelzelni. Next base: position 14,133,217 of record JAWMRA010000036.1, read on the forward strand.
TCAATAAAGACAGATATTTCATATCTTCTGTAATACAGAGCATACAAAATACAAATATTTGAATGGAGTAGAATGCATGGATGCTGCATAACTTTATTAATTTTATTTTTTTCTTTTATTGTTAAGATGTTCAGTGACTCTTTATGGGAATGTGACAGCACACAGGAATTACAGTTCATATGTTGGTCTTGAGAGGCATCATGTTCCTTCCAAGCAAATGCAAACTAACAAACTTTTCTAGTTAGGGAACAAGATTTGCACATTTAGAGATAAGAGAATTAAGGGGAGCTCTGGGGATGAAGACCATATATTGTGAGTCTTCAGATGACCTTGAGATATTGTAGCACCAAACTCACCCAGGATTTGTTCCCCCTTCAGTTTGGTGTGCTGTGGCAGAAACAGTTGGGCTGATGTTGCAAAAGGAACTGAACAAAGAGCTGGGGAGGATTTGGACCATGTGGGTTATTCTGTAGTGTGGACGTGCTTTCACCAGTTGTGAGAGATCCCGAAACTTGAGCTGCCAAAGAAAGCTGAGAAGGGCAGGGAGCTCCTGTTTTTTCTAATTCCCTCTGGAGTTGTAACACACCGTACAAGCTGCTTATGAAAACACAATGTGGTATTTCCCTCCCCACAGCCGCCAACGGCGAAAATGCACGCGATCATCGAGCGAACGGCCAACTTCGTGTGCAAGCAGGGAGCGCAGTTCGAGATCATGCTGAAGGCCAAGCAAGCGCGCAACTCCCAGTTCGACTTCCTGCGCTTCGACCACTACCTCAACCCCTACTACAAGTTCATCCAGAAGGCCATGAAGGAGGGACGATATGCTGCCCCTTCCGAGAGCAAAGCGGACGAGAAGAAACGTGAGTCGTCGCTTGTTCCAGCCCAGCTTCGGGCAGCGAGTCAGTGGAGCAGCCACTGGGGTCACAGCCCTTTGGTGTTACCTGAGGTTTATGTGAGGATTCAAAACCTTGCTTAAGTTGGAGGAGATTTCTTAAAAAGCTGCTGTTCTGGAAAGCTTTCAGCTACTGGAGCTGTTACGATTTTGGAGGTTGTAGAAACTCTCACGTAGCTCAAGCCCAACAGAAGGACTCAACGCTTCAGTGTTCGTCTTATTGATGTCTGGCAGTATCTTCTCGTATCTATGTTTCTGTGAATAAGCCAATTTATATAATTGGGTCTTACTTAAAAATTCATCCTTTTGCTGTATCATTTTTCTCTCCCGATGCAAACTCATAGCAAACCCAAATACAATTCAGATATTGCTTTTATTTAGACTCGAGAGTCAAATCTGAGGAAGATGATGATGATGACGACGATGATGATGGAAATTATCTGCATCCGAGTCTCTTTGCGTCTAAAAAGTGCAGTAGGCTTGAAGAGCTCATGAAGGTACTTGACCCTATTAAAATTAGTTTCTATCTTGTAAAACACCTAATTCATGGACACAAAAATTATGATATGCAGGTGCTCAGGTCTTTCATTGACAGAGGTTTGGGGTTTTTTTCAGACTGTAATTTAAGTCTGTTTTGATAGGCTTTTGAGTTATCTTTTCTCTAGTACATAAATTGTTATTTTTCCATTTGTAAGGAATTATATTTCTATTTTTGATGCCCTCTGGTATTGAGGGCATCACTCAAGGATTTATCCCACAGAACCTGTGTTGAAACAGAAGAGATTAAGGTATTTAATGCCTTCTGTATAAAACTGAAAATGTTTTCATTTTAGATTTTAGTCAATAAAATATTGACATGAAATAGCACTTTCAGCAAATAATATTTCACTAGAATTTACTGCTCTTTACATGTAAATTTTGCTGGATGTGTTTAGTTATTTTTATTTTCTGAGTCTGGGCAGTGATGGAATAATGAGACTGACAGATGGTTGGATGTATTTGAGGCTTTCAGAGGAGTGGCTTTGGTGCTGCCTCATACTTAGACAAGGCAGGTTCTGTGGCTTATCCCAGCCGTGGCAGTAAATGGCTAACAGTAATAACCACTTTTTTATTTTTTTTGTGTAATGCATTTCTGTTCACATGGAATTATTTTTGTTTCATTTTCCACTAATTTCCAGAGATGTTGATTCTGATATGACAGCTACAAAAAGAGTAACTTCTATTAGAAGTTTGCACAGAATTGTACAAATTTGCTTTCCCAAATATATTGGTGCTACTGTGCCTTAAATATGTACTTCCAATTTTAATCTCTTTTTCCCCTCTGATAATCTTCACAGCCTTTGAAGGTGGTGGACCCTGATCACCCTCTTGCAGCACTGGTGCGCAAAGCCCAATCAGATAATAACTCATCCACAGCACAGTCAACAGACGGGGCAGCTGTGCAGACGTCACAGGCAGAATACTCCTCTGATTGTAAGTGCTTTGTGATTAGGCAGCTGCTGGAGTGCCTTGATGAATTGTGTGTGGATGCTGCTGGGAAGAGAATCCGTTGGCTTCATGTGTGATCCTGCGTGTTTATTCTTTTTCGGTCTCCCGAGTCTTTGAAGCTGCATTCTTTAGTACCTATAAACCTTCAGTACTTCTGCATTGTGTCCCTTACTCCACCTATTTCTTAGTCAGCCTAAGTGCGTTCATATGAGCCACCTTCTTTTCTCAGGTGTTTTTTGCACAAGGTGCCATTTCTTAATGTGTGTTGTGAATCTGGATTCTCCGTGCGTTTGTACTGTTGCAATAACTATTTTTCTAATTGGCTGGTTTTCTTCTAATTAGAACATCGTTCTTAAACTTGTCTTTTTATAGCAACGGTGGCAGCCATGTATTACAGCTACTACATGCTCCCTGATGGCACCTATTGCCTGGCACCTCCACCTCCAGGAATAGATGTTGCCACCTACTACAGCGCCTTGCCCGCAGGGGTGACTGTGTCCAGCACTACAGGGGTAGCGACGGTGCCTCCCCCTCCTGGCACCACACCTCCACCTCCCCCTGACACAAGTGACAGCAGCAGTGGGTTGACTTCCACCACCACATCTACAAGGTACCTCAAGCAGATTTGCTCATCTGTATCGGGGGGCCTCCCTGCGCTTCAGTGTGGAATATTTAGTGTATGGAGTGTTCTGTTGCTGAATCAAGTTATTTTAAATGCATACAGAGAACAAACCTCTGTGTACTTTGTTGTTGTTGTTAAAGCAAGAGTCTGAAAGATATTTATGTTCTGTTTATAAAAACCATTTACTCTTGGTGTTTTCAGCACAATTGCTCCAGTGGTTGCCATTATACCTCCACCTCCAGATATCCAACCTGTCATTGATAAGCTGGCTGAGTATGTTGCTAGGAATGGGGTAAAATTTGAAACCAGTGTTCGTGCCAAGAATGATCTCAGGTAAGAGAAAATGTTATTTAAACTTGCATTTTAAAAGTTGAGGGTGTCGTTTTTAAATATATTACCAGGGCATGTGGGTTTCAAGTAGAGAAGTACTGTCTTTTTTTTTTTTTTTTTAAATTGAAATTCAGGGACCTACTTAAAAGTAATGCCAAAGCATTATTGCCCAAATTCTAAAAAAAACAGCCTGTCAGAAATGTCTCTAGTAAGCATGCTCTGAATATGTATCCTCTGAAGTTTAGGCATAAGTAAGAGTCATTCCAAACATCAAATAATGTTCCATTTGCTAGAGAAAAGTAGATGGCAAGGAACTGTTGGTATTCACTATGTTCATGTGCATTTTCACATATTCCGTTTTCTTTTCACAGGTTTGAGTTCCTGCAACCATGGCACCAGTATAATGCTTATTATGAATTTAAAAAACAGTTCTTCCTTCAAAAGGAGAGCAGTGACAACTGCCAGGTACATGTGTGTTTGTATATACTTCTACTAAAAATGCAGAGAAAGTGGGAAAAGGACTGGTTTATCTGTTGTGTTACCATGAGACATTTTTAAAATGGAACACTGAATTATGGAGAAATTGTTCAGCAGAGGATGTGAATGCTTTTTTTTTTGTTGTTTTTCAGTTTTGTATGGCATTTAAGTGAGGATATGTGAGGTGGTGTGGTATTTAATTCTCTTTTAGTATAAGCCACTTCACTGTGGTTGCAATATAAAATGACAGCCTGAACATCTTTGGGCGTTCTGTCGGAGGGAATGTGTGCTTTGTGGAGCTTTAGAGCTTTGTAGGATTGTGATCAGTGTTGTGCTGTCAGAAAGGGGAGGTATGAATTTTAACACCCATACCTTCTCACTGTGCCTCGTGGTTCCTTGTACAACATTAGCCCAGAGGCTGGACTGGTTTTCTGACATGCTTTTTACTGAGGGAGATTTTGTTAAGAGTCCTGTCATGACTGCAAACAATACTGGAGCTTCAGAATCTCCCAGCAGTTTCCTCCTTGCTTTGCTTCTCCTAGTCCATGTAATTAGAAGATGATAGCCAGACTTGGCATCCATGTCTTTAACTATTCTCGTGCTAGCTCATTAGATTGTTCTCTTACTGAAAAGAAAATTGCAAATAGTATCAGAACTACATTATCTGATGTTAACTTTTCATGGGAAAGAGCTATTTTTTTTTTAGGCCCTATGTCATTTGTCATCTCAAGGCTTAGATTGGGGAGCCTTAAACTGAAGAAGGTAGGCCTGTGGGTAAACTCCTCGGAATTGCTTTGTGGAAAATGAAGAAATTCAATACTCATTGCTGTTTGAAACACTTGTGTCTGATGTTTTGTTTTAATAGTGAAAAATGTTGTGAAAATACTGTTTTTAAAGATAAGCTGTGGTAAATATTATCTTACTCAGCTGATAAATTGCAAGCAAAATTGTCCTGTGCCACAATGTTGATGTTACTCTAGAATGTCTTATTTGCAAACCAGGGGGTTGAATTCTTAATACCTGTATAATTAATAGGGACTTATTAACACTTAGTTGGGGGGAAATTGTACACTAACCAAAGCATAATAATAAAGGATTCATTTTAAATGTTCAAATGAGTACAGCTAAGAAGCAACAGAAGCTGGCTAAAGTCCCTCGAGGTCAAGTGTAGCACTGCATATTTTTGTACTTGCATGGCTTTGTAGATAATTCCATTCTCTTCATTTTTTTAAAAATAATGATTTCAATGTTATCTTTATGCTTTAGTAATACATGTATAGGCAACTAATGCAATTGATGCTTCTCCTTCTGGCCATTAAAGTTAATAAGAAATTGTACTGCTGGCCTCAGTAAATACAGGATGAAGTCTTTGATTTCATTGTGTTTTACCCCTTTGAGGATTTTCAGAAATTAGTTCTGTTGGTCAGGGAATGGCTGCAGGGAAGATCTGCTCAATGCCTCAATTTCAGCATCAAATATACTTAACAACAGCCAGTGGAATGCAACCAACCTATTTATTGAGAGGCACATTTCAATGTCAAATTACTTAATGTCATCACCTGACTCACCATGTAAATATTTTGAATGTTCTGTAATACCCATCTTGAAATTTTTATACTGTGAGTGCAGAGATAATTCTGAATGATTCAGTCACGTAATAGCACAACCAGGGATTCTTTACTCCCCTGAGAAATCTCAACACATCTGTATTGTATCAGAAAAGAGCATTGCTAGGCCCAATGTTCTTCAGCAAGATGTTGGAACAAATCAACCTGTGTTGACTCCTGTAAAACTTGATTCTGTTGAAGAAGTTATCATGTATTTGTACATTAGGAAAAACATGTTGTAAGCTTGTGTTTTGTCCCTGGAAATCAATGTTAATGGGTTTGGTCTCAGACCCTGAAGGTCAAGACCTTAAGAATATACTTTGGGGGAAAAAAAGTATATGCTTTTAGGGTCTAATTTAAAAAATATAATTTTGAAAGCAGTTTTTGGCAAAAGTATATCAGCTGAAGAACATTTTCTTTGCTGTAAAATAACGTGTTCTTACTGTAGGTCTGTAGGTTTTACAGCCTGTGGGTTTACGTGAGGCAGACTTACGGTCATGAGTGCTCAGTGTTATAAAAATAGCTGTTATGTGATTAGCTGATAATGTGATTTTTGAAATGGCTGGCAAAACTGCAGCTCCACAGACACTGCATTAATTGTTTTGTAACCACCCAGTTAGTAATTCTGCACATTTCTTTTGAAAAGGGAGTATCATCCTCTGAAGATGTTCCAGCAGACACTGCCAGTGATACACCAAGTGAGACTCAGTTTGCCGATGAACACGCACCTGAGGATGCATCTGAGCCAAGCTCTAAAGGAGTTCCAGGAACTAAAAAGGATGTTCCTAAAGCTGTCAGTGATGGCAAACTGGTGAAAGGTACGTTAACGTGATTTATTTGGCATGAGAGTGTTTGTTAACATATATATATAAGGGAAAAAAGGAAGGTGGGAGAGAGGTGGGCGAAAGTAGGGAAAAGAATTTTGTCATGCAAAAAATACGTTTGCACTGAAGGCATCAAAAAGGGCCTGAAATAAATAATTTGATTGCCTTCATATTTCTTTCTTATCAGACTCTCAGGTATTTACGGTCTGACAGAAGAAATGGTTTCACTTCAGTTTTGTGCTAAGTTGAAGGCTTTCATCACTGACCCCAGCAGAATCTTATTTTTGTCATTTTGAACTTGACAGTTACAAGCTCTGTGCAAGAAAGAAGTCATTTGTTGCGAATAAAAGCGGTGGTCTGATTTGAAAGCTTACATATGGAGGAAGTACTTTAGGCTTGTTGCTCGGTCTTCCTGTGTTGGACATTAGTCATGCTGGGAAAAAAGGCCCCTTTTCAGGTCTAAGTGGAATGTTTTTCCTCTTGTAGTCGTAGCAGCAGGGGGACAGAATGGGAAGATCCCCCTGGAAGAGAGAACTGGTATCTGGTAACTGATTTCCTGGCCTATCCGGAAAAGATACCTTAAAAATTCTCCTTTTTTGGAGTAAAAACTAGAAATTTAAATCTCTTAACTAGAACTGAAAGCCATTGGGGGAAAAAAAAAAAAAAAGAAACAGAAAAACCACTCCTGAACTGTGTTTCTATGGATGGAAGCTGCCTTCCTGCCACCTCACTTAGTTGTTCGTAAGTTTATCTACATCCTGTGGTCCCTTGGAATTCTTCTCTCTTCCTGCTTCTCACTGCACTCCCATTCCCTGCACGGCCTGCAGGCTCCAGGCTCTTTGCTGTGGTTGCCTCCCTGTCCTTGACTCTGCCATTTCTTTCCTGGGGAAGGAGCAATCCTCCCTGTCTTCAGAGGTGCTCTGTTAAGGAAACGTACTGTTCACCAGAAAATTATATTGTTTCTTGTCGTGTTATTAATAAATGGCAAACTGGAGGCTGTGCCTTAATAATAGTAATCTGCTCAAATTCTGAGGATGGAATATAACTAGTGAGTCATTTCATGACAGTCGCGTTCCTATAAATATTTATTGTCGTTTCCTTTAATATGGTACAAATACCACTTTATTGTAACCTAAATACAGGATTTGGCTGCCAGACAGACATAACATTGGCACTAGATTTTTCTTCTGCCTCTGAGGAAGTAAAATCCCGTTTTAGGATTTGTTTTGCCACATGAAAAAGCTGGAAAATCACTTATCTGTTCTCTTGGAATGCACTGAGTTCTCTGTTTCTGAGCACATTTCCTGAACGCAGAATTACCAGAGTCAAAGCATATATTTTATAAACCTTGGTATGTAATTTAATTGCTATATTTAAATCTTATAGGATATATATGCAAAAGGCATCCTGAGGAAGATACACATTGCAGCAAACCATATGGCAGTAGGTTCTTTGCTTGAAATGTATGAGAAATTCCATTCTTTGTTCACAGAAGTTGCATTTTGGATAAATGGGTTAGAAATTAATGCTGTATTTTTTTTTCAGGTCTTTACGCGGCGAACAAAGTTTCCAATGTTTATTTCAAAACAAATTTGTTTAAAAAAAAAAAAAGCTTGTGTTGTCTAATGATGTGTGAAATCTCACCCGTTCATTCACAGCATCATTTGCTCCAATAAGCTTTGCAATCAAGGCCAAAGAAAACGACCTTCTTCCTTTGGAGAAAAACCGTGTTAAATTAGATGATGACAGCGACGAGGAGGACGAGGAGGGAAAGGAAGGCCAAGAGAGTGCAAGCAGTGCTTCAAACCATACCCCAGCAGTTACCACGCCTTGTGCTGCTCCGGAAGAGAAGAAACCTCAGCTCACACAGGAGGAGTTGGAAGCTAAACAAGGTATTATTCCATGTGGCACTGGAAACTAAATGAAGCATGGAGGCCTTCAGGGAGGCTGCAGAACTGTCATGTGAACGTGTGACATTTAGTGTGCTGAATCTTTTCTGTCTCGTGTTAACAGCAATCAAAAGTCTTTTCCCACAGTTTCCTCCATATTGTTAAGAATTGAATCTTCATCTAAAATCAGGCTTTTAATGGACTGGTGTCGAGTGCTTTGCCCTAATGCCTGAATCTTGCTGAATTTTGTTTTGGTTTTTCATTACAACCTTCAGTAAAACACTAACCTTTTGGTTTCCAGATTGCATTAACAGAGCCAAGCAAAGGCATATCTTGTTTCACATTTTCTTCAGAGAACAATGAATTGCTTCAAGCTATTTTTCAGTTATATAGCACTCTCATATAGACTAATATCACCTGGTTGATGTTTTGTTACTCTTATAATGCAATGCCATTAAGTCTTTGTGTGGGTTTCTCTTGTTACTGTATAAGGGCAGAAGGGTATGCGGTGTGAATTCGAATGAAAATATGTTTTAAAGGAATCAAATTTCCCCCATTCCTCCCCATTTTTTAAGTTTAAAAGTTTTTACTTCCCCTGTACTGCTTTTCATCAAGCAAATGACATATCTATGAATTAAGGTGCTTGGTATTTCCTAATTTCAATCTGATACATCCTTGTCGTGTCGGTGAATGGGTGTATTAGAAAAGGTTGAGAATGGCTGGGAGAGGCTGTTTGCTGGTTTGTGGTCTTTGTGTGTGTTTTTTTCGAAGAAAGATAAATTCCCCAAGAGTTACTCACTCTACGCTTGATTGTCTTTCTTAGCAAAGCAGAAACTAGAGGACAGATTAGCAGCTGCTGCAAGGGAGAAGCTTGCCCAGGCTTCCAAAGAATCCAAGGAGAAGCAGCTCCAAGCAGAGCGCAAAAGGAAAGCTGCACTGTTCTTGCAGACCCTGAAAAACCCCCTGGCTGAGGCAGAAACTGAGAAAATGGAAGAGAATTCCTTCAGTAACGAGGTAAGCAGGAAATAAATTTCTCTTTTCCGTAAAGCTGGCAGAAAACTTCCCTCTGGAGTGTGAATCTGACAGCAGGTTGTGGATTTGACTGAAGAGATGGAAGGATTTCTAAATGGGGAGAAATTTGAATTTTAAGTACTGTTAATCTTTTTCAGTTATCTTACATGTGTCTCTCATCTGTCATTAAAGAACTGGTAGAGAAATGGGCTGCACAAATTCTGAGGTCAGTTAGCCAGGTACAGAAAGGAAAAGGACCTTCCACATTTTAACTCTGTATTAGTGGTCCATGTATTAAAGTGTTCACCTTTCAAGAGTTTTGGGATATCAGTTGTGATACCTGTTTAAGGTGTATATTGATGAGTTTGATGCAGGTTGCAAATACAAACATTGTTGGGAAGTAGAACCTCAGTTTCCTGGGTTTGAAATTACAGGAAAGCCAGTAAAACAAAGAATCCAGTTGCACTAATCAAGCCCAATGTCGTCTCTGGATACTGATAGAAAATTTTAGATATTGATTTTGAGAGACTGGTTACAAGGATGAATGACATGGCTTTCCATCGTTCTCTTTCCCACAGAAAGAATTCCAGTACCTAACAAATAATTAATTTTCCAGTTTTTGATTTCTTTTCCAAACATCACGGATTACCCCTGTAAACACTTTCAAGAGAACAACTGAAAGGGCCATACCTGCAGTTTAGGTGATCCGTATCAGCACAGAGTAGCAGATGTAATAATTATGTGTGGTCACATCCCAAAAGAGATCCTGTTTGGGTTTCTCTTTGCTCCTGCTGACCAATTTTCCCTGACACAAGTGTTCAGTACTTCTTCTCAGTTATTTACTGAAAAGTGAATGCAAAGAGACAATGACAATGCAAAACTCCCCCAGACTTGCAGTTCTGCTCCCCTTCTCAAGGGAATTTGTCAAGGACAGATATTTCTAAGCTAAGGTTCTTTTGATATTTTTTCTTTAAGAGAATGCCTGAAATAACCAGTGACAGCTGACTCTTTTTCAGAAGAGCTAGTGAATGTTCTTGCTCCCATCTGAACTTACTGAAGTTCTAAGCTGAACTTACTGAAAAGCAAGTGAACTTCTTTACAAAAAAACATACCCTACCCCGCTTCTCAGAAAGCTGATTTTCTAGAGACTTCTTTTTCCTTCTCCGTCATGTGTATAGTCTCAGAGAAGGCATCTATTTTTCCTTACACAAAAAATTCCAGCATATTTGAGAATTTAAAAATAACCTCTTTCACTGCTTCTTACCAATAGAAATGGTTTGGAGGTGCTTTCTTTATTAAATGGTGTTTAAAATTTCAGTTTTGTATTTAAATGTTCCCTTTGTAATGTGACCTTGCTTTTTTAAAATAAAATTGGCTGTTGCATTGGGAGTGCCAGTCCTGCTTTAATGAACAGTCTAAAATGCTATCAGGTCTTTGGAAGTAATATTCCTGCTAAGTGTGGTTTGCTTAGTGGCGTGCTTATGTAGATACATGCATATAGACTTTTGCATATAAAAGCTTATTTTGGAACGTGAATGTTTTTTCAAGCTGTTGTTCCATTTGCCTTGTTTGAAAAAGCGTCCATCTCCTTTCATTCCAAATATTCTGCCTTTTGCTCTCCTTGCCTGCTTTTGCTTATTTGTAACAGCCCATTTGAGTTAAGAAATTGTGTTGGGGAAAGATGAGTGAAATCATATTGCAGGATTGTTAACCTCTGTTTTATATACCCTGAGAGTCCAGAAAGCAGCATCATGATGTCCGAATCAGCTTGTATATAAATATGTACCACTGGTTTGGGATTTTTTAAGCTTTTCCAGTTGTGTTTCAGAAACAAGATGCATTTGAAAACACTCATTGCAAAAGTAACAAAAAGGTGACTAGAGTGGCTATAATAAAAAGGAAGTTGAGTAAGAAGGGCGAGAGAGAAAGAAGGGTAAAATTAGTTTTGTAGTTTGGCCAGTGGAAGTAGTTGGGGAAATTAAATCAGAAGATTAATTAGCCTGAAAACAAATGAACAAATTAAATATTTGCGTCCAACAAAGATGTCAGTTATTGTATTTCACCTCCTGTTTCAGGGGAAGGAGCATCCAGTGAGGAGTCTAGGAAACAAAAGATTGGTATGCACTGGTCTCACAGTTAATGTAGTGGTGTGATTTTGTAGCTTAAAATGTGTCTCAGAAACTGAGTAATGACTGAGATGTATAATAAAGAGTGAAGAGGAGTTGAGAATGTCCATGGGAGGTGCATTTTTTCCATGACATTGCCCCAGCCTAACAGCTGTATAAAAACTGGTAATGCTCTTTGTGTGTACACACAGTGTACGTTTGTGCTGAGAATCTGTTTATCACACGGTGCAGAAATGCATTGAATGTGCAGAGCTTTTGTGACCTCCCTCACATTTTCCTGATACCTTGTATTTCATGAAAGAGAGGCTGGTACTGAGTATACATTATATCCTTGAATGAAATCGATTCTTCTAACTGCAGGTAAAGGACAGTCAATACCACAGAACAGAGCACTTTTAAGCTGGTTTGGCTTCAGCTGAATCTCAAAAATAGTCAGTTCTACGTTTTCCAGAGCTGAATTATTTCTTTTATACGATTTCCTGTTTTTAAGTGAAATGAAGCAAGAGAAACAAAAGGGCTGAAAAATGAGCCGGAGCAGTGAAGCAGCACAGCTTTTCACAAACGGCTCCTCACTGTTCTTGCATGCATTATTACAACAGTACAGTGGTGCATAATATTTCCTCAAACCAGTCCTTGGAAAAGGTGGAGCTCACCTCAGTTTCCACATCTGATCAGCTCCCAGTGACCTTGTGGGTGGTGAAGTCTGGGCCCTTTCTCACGACATGGGTAAACAGCGACGGGGTGACATTTTCCTGCTTGTGTTTACATGTATAATTCAGGTACACCCTTCTGTAACGAGAAAATCACACCAAGTCAGCATCACTGAAGAGGAGCTGCTGTCATTCTGCAGCGAGAGCAGCTTCCTTGCCCTACCACAGAAGCAACTTGTGGTTCCAACAACTCCAGTTCTAGACATGCCGTGCTGGAGTACTCGAGGTTATCTGGAGTGTTGCGTTGGAACTGCTTTTTCATTTTAAAACAAATAAAGGAAGGTGTTTCAGAATCTGAAATGCAAATGCTATTCAAAATTATTAAAATTAAATTACATTTTTAAAACTAAGATTATATTTGTGTATCCTTGGTAGTAGGCCTTGGTATGGATTATTCTGCTCATCTCTAGTATTTGATCCTATGTCAGAAATGTTTTAGGGCTGATAGTGCTTTGATAGGCATGTAGGACAGTTGGTTATACACAAACTGTTTCCTATATAAACCTTAGAGTCCAATTTAAACAAGAAGAGAAATCCACAGTGCAAAATCAGACAAGCACATGATTTGAAAGTGACATTATTTTAATGGCTTGTCCCAAATGTCATCTGTTGTTGTGCCTCTGAATATAAAGATTCTGTGGCACAAAGCAAAACTTTCCTTCTTTGGCTCTTTCATCTTCTCTGTTTTGAAGCCCTGTTTTATCATTTGTTTCTTTAGATGGCTTGTCCTTACTTTTGTCCTGTATGTAACAATTATTTTTTTTCCTGTGGAAAGTAGTCTGTTTACGAGTGAAATAGAAGTGTGCCATGTTTAAAAATGAGATGCTCTTCTAGTTTTGTCAAGCATAACAGGGTAATCAGCAACTGCAAACAGAGCATGTCTTTCACACTGATTGCTGTAGGTGATCCTACTTTTTTAGCTGTGGACTGCAGATCCTGCTGCATTCCTCTCTTCGGAAAAATAATGTAAACACCGTTCTGCGTTTGCCCATTTTCTTTATGTTAATTTTTGAGCAAAATGTAATTGTCTAATGAAAACCATCCAATAAGCAGTTAAAGAAAAAATGCCTTGGAATATTTCATAGCCATTCACTGGGTTTTTTTTTTCTTTTCAGAATCTATATCTATAGGTATCTATATCTTCTGTTTAGCATTAGAGGGTGTTTGCTTGTAAATCTATCTGTCCTTTTGAAAAAAACAAGATAAAGGAAAAACATAAAATGTCACATACTAATGTGGCATTTGGGGGGTGAATAACTTGATGGCATTTGGAAATTCTCTTTTATTGCAATAACGCTACTACCAAAAACTACCTGAGAGCTGTAGTTCCTCATATTATAAATTCTTTAAGCATTATTTAACAGGGAGCAAAAAGGTAAATATCAGGATCTGCCATTTTAATTAAGATAGGTGAGGAGTTAAGAATGTTTGTGTTGATTTTTAGTCTTCAAAGCACTCAAGATACAAAAGCATATTGATCCATACAGCAAGCTGATTCACAGCCACTAATTTCTTTACGGTTGGCCCTTCAAAACTGAGGATGCCAAATTTTGTCTGCTTTTGAAGACCTTACCGTGGTCAGTGTAGTCTCAATAGCTGGGTTTCCGTGCAGCGCCTTAACCCTGATGAAACTGTTGAGTCTTTGAGTATTGAATTTCTTCTGTAGGAAATATTTTTATCTCTTCTGTTTAATAATTTTGGGCCAGTTTATTGAGACTAGGACCGACAGACTTCTAAAAAGATGTCACTGCTTACTTTATTGCACAGAGCAATAAATACAAAATATAATACGCTCCCATTTCTGATGGACAGTTGCTTATTAATTCTCAGTCAATTCACTGTAAGCTTTGGGGAACCTGCAGTAAAAAAGATACAGTGGTAGAGAAGAATCTGGAATATTTTCAAATTTTAATGAAGTAAAACAATTGTTGATTAACTCTTTCAGTTCTGATGTAATACAGGATTCAAATTTGTGAAAAAGAACTATAGCCAATTATGGAAGTGTTGGTAATGTTATCAACAATGCTCTTTGCCTGTTGGTTTTATTTGAACATACTAGTGTTTTGTTCTGTTGCAGTGAGCACATTTTGGTTCACTTCTAATTTTGGCTTTGTGTATTGATTAAGTACCGTAACCCCAGAATAACTAATGTATGTTCTGGGCTTATGAATACTGCAAATATGCAAATGCCTTGTAATGAACTGAAGTGCTCTTTCTGTTCTCATATAGCTATAAATTCTCCTTATTACAGAGCTCTCTCCTAACCCATTCCTGCTAAACAAGAGTTGTTGAATCATCTTTTAGCATTATTTTAGTCAGACTTACTTCAGTCATGCAAATAAAATGCTGAAGAACAACTCTGCCAGTGAATTTGTCTGTCACTGTAGCATTTCGTAATGGCCCAAAAAAATGTGCTGTTACCCAAAATGGACAGACAAGTGAGATTCAGTGGATGCTATCTGAACATTTGCAGTTTCACTTCTTAGAAGAGCTCTCAAAAAATGTCAATCTCTTATCCCTTGAGATGCATAATAAAATTCATCAGGTAACCAGTTTGTTTCCATGCTTTCCAAAACTCTTCTGCTCAGCTGCGAATTGGCAGAGCCCGGTCAGTAAAGGAGAGTGTTCCTGCCGTTTGGAAATGCTTCTGTGCTTGATGTGATGTTGGTTTTTCTTCTTTTTTTAAAAATTATCTTTTTCTGCATTCATGCCTCCAGTTTTAGTTCCCATTACCTTATTTTGCCTGGATCAGCTTCCAGTGGTAAAAATACAAACCACTGACAACATTGTCTCTTTGCCAGACGCTCCAGACAGTTTTTCTTTCCAAATATTTTCACTCGTCGGCATTATTTATACACTTAGAAACTTTCTTTGTGGCCTAGCAACTTGCTGACGTGCTTTCACTGACTCTCTCTTCTGTTCTGATGGTGAATCAGGTCGTTTTGCTGGTGCTTTTCAGTTTGAAGGCAACCAGAGTTGCCCCTGAGGGAAGCAGCACCTTTGTTCCTGACCTGACAACTGTCACGGGAGCTCCTGGACACAGTGGTGAAGGGGGAGGACTTCCCCCTGTGTGTCACCTGTTGTATTTCACTGCAGAACCAAAAGTAAATGTGTCACTCATTTATACCTCTGCAAAAAGGGAAGTTAATGAGAGCTTGTGTTTTATGCGGCCAAATGAACTTGGGCACCGAAAACCGTTGGGCTTTTTCTTCCCTCTCTTGTTTTCCTCTTAACTCTACTTTGCCTACAGCTATTTTGTTTCAAGCTATTAGAGGTGTCTACTTCAAGGCAAACTGGGCTATTACATATTCAGTAGTGCTCAAAGCAAAGGATCAGGTGCTGTATAAAGAGATGAATAACGTTGTCAAGGAACAAAAGTCAGCAGCGGTGGCCTCTTAGGAAACTCTGAAGTTTGGAGAGGAGGTGTCTGCAGTTACATGTGGAATATGTGAAGTTGGAAATGGGCCTCTGGTAAACCAGTCACTCAAATGATCATGCTGTAAAATGTTTATAATCTTTGAAGCAAACTACCTTAGTCCTGCGTTATTGCTGGGTTTGTGTGTATTGTGACAGCAGTTATTAGTTACAGCACAGAAGAGTGTCGTGGCGCTCTAACGTGAAGCAGAGCTGGCTTTTTGATTACTCAAATGTGACCAGTTATTGCCATGCTATATTCAGGGTAGGAGAAGGGCAAAAAAGAAAGGAAAAGATCACTTGTTTCTAATTTGGTTATGTCAGGTTTTAACATGTTACTTTTTATTCCAGTCATGGTAAGTATACTTGTATCAAACGGTGGAAGTGTCAGACCAGGTGGAGCA
Organism: Pseudotriccus pelzelni; assembly: GCA_035584735.1. Classification (NCBI taxonomy): domain Eukaryota; kingdom Metazoa; phylum Chordata; class Aves; order Passeriformes; family Tyrannidae; genus Pseudotriccus; species Pseudotriccus pelzelni. The sequence goes on from JAWMRA010000036.1 coordinate 14,149,011, forward strand.
GAAATTATGACAGAGGGAAACTGATTTCTCCAGTTGCCTTGAAACAGCAGCTGGGGAATGACAGGTTTTGAAATGAGGAGCGTATCTGTAGTGCCTGACTTGAATTGTTCTGAACAAGGTATTGAGCAGAACTCTCTGGGGTACAAGCTGATGATTTGAAAATGTCTCAGGGTGGTTTTGCTTAATCTCCTGCAGTTGGAATTACTCACTTGATCATTAACTGTGCATGGACCTGTTTTGTCTTTGAGATTAATAATTTTTGTGATCTTCCCAACCCTTTACATTCAAAACATTTGTTTTGCAGAGTTCAGAAAGAAAACTTAACTTGGAATGCCAGTAGTTCCTGATTGCATTTTCAGTTTCATCCTTTTTTTATATAAAAGGGATAAATTGACCGAAAGGTGTCTGATAGCACCCACTTTTTAGAACACATTTCTTCTGAAAACTAAAGGTGCAAACTTCAGAACTATGTCCTAGTTAAGCTGACAGTCTTAGCATGCATATACCAACTTGCATATGTATCTTGGGGGAACTGTACAGGCCTGTTACATTCTGCTAGATGTTTTTGAAGATGTCAGCCTTATTTATGCACACTTTACATAATCCTCATGAAGCACGACTGACTTCCAAAGTGAACACTGTTCTGTGTTTACCTTTGATTTCAGAGTGTCAATAGTATACCATGTCCTGTGACTGCAGTCAGAACTTTACCCACCTTGGAAGTTAAACAAGCAGAAAGGCCTTTAAGTAGAAGCAGAGATCCTCCCAGGGATGAAGAAAAGGAGAAGAAAAGGAAAAAACACAAGAAAAGATCTCGGTCAAGATCTCGATCACCATTCAAGTATCATTCATCATCTAAGTCCAGATCGAGATCACACTCAAAAGCAAAGCACTCACTTCCCACTGCCTATAGAACTGTCAGGCATTCAAGGTGGGTTTGCAGGCCAAACATATTCTTTGTGTTCAAACATAACTGTTTATGTTCTTTATGTTTGGCTATATATCTCTTTAAAGCTTTTGGCTATCAATTGGCTAACAATTTTTGCTATATATCTCTTTAAAATATCTTTGCACTTCTTCCATTACATAAGCGCTGGTACAGTCACCTTGAAGACAATAAATAAATATCATCAACTGTGGCAGGTCTTGGAAAACGTTTTTAATGAAATAATGAATCGTTAATTTCTAATTACAGAGTGCAAACTTGTACAATAAATGCTTCTCCACTCTATAGTCTATAAAATACCTGGTGATAATATGTAGGGATGAGATGATAGCCAGGAGAGAACTTGGCTAATAAGTTTGTGGCTGTTGCTGGAGCAAAATAATTTGACAATATTAAAATAGGGAATATAGAAACCGAGTGGTTGAACATCAAAGCTCAGAAGGAAACAAAGCATTTGGGTGGCATGGGAAAAAATATGATGAATGAATTGCAGGAGAGATACGACAGGAATTCCGGAAAGGTGAAAACAGAGTTGATGAGGGAGAGACCACAACAATGTAACCCAGTTAACTCTGTATTTAATCATTAACGAGATTAAATACACTATATTGGTTGTGCAGCTGTAAGATGATATGTATTGTGTTACATTGATACTGTTAATTGCATCTAAGCTGTTTGGGTTTAGGCACCTCTAAAGTTTGCTGTCTGTAAAATTTGTCCCATCTGAATGTCCTGCCACAGAGCAGGCACTGTGGTCAGTAGGAAGGGCATCTCCCTGAAAAACAGCTTCCAGCCCCCAGTGGCAGTGTGCCAAAATCTCTCATCTTCCATTTTCCTTGTGCTTTCCTCGTTTGTTTAACTGCACTAACACGAGTAAGTGTTGACACGTTACAAGCTTTTGGGTTATACTAGGTCTTTGTTGCCACTAAAGGTGGCTGGACTGAAGGAAAACTTTTCCATTAACTAATACAGAAGTTGTCATTACAGATAATACCAAAAAAATAATTCCCAACCTCCCTGTTGGGAGTGAAAAGCAGTGGGTAACTTCACCTTGAAATGTCTTGGATGGACAAGAAACTTTTATGCAGCTGACAAGTCTTGGAGAGTTAGTACTCTGTGTTGGCATTTGAAAGGTGTTATACTTGCATTTGGTGACAGCACAATTCCACTGAGGTAGAAATAATGAAATAAGTACCAAAAAAGCAAACTTCTGAGTGTTTCTTCTCTGCTCAGGTCACGATCCAGGTCGCCCAGGAGAAGGGCTCACAGCCCAGAGAGGCGGCGGGAGGAGAGGAGCGTTCCCACGGCGTATCGGATCAGCAACAGCCCCGGGAACAGCAGGAAACGGCCCCGCTCCAAGTGAGTGTGCCCAGGCCTGGAGAGGACTGGCACTTGGCAGGCTTAAACACTGCCTGATGTGCTCTAGACTCCCGAGCTAGAGCTCACCTTTCTATGTTCTGGGGCTTCAGTTTGATAGAAAAAAACTTCTGGGCAGAAAATACAGTAATAGAAGCACTTGTTCTCTTCCCTGTTTTCGCACGTGTTTGAACACCAAATGTACAACCACATTGGAGAATGTTGATACACTGGTGCCTCCTGGCCATGGGAGTTCAGGTTCTACCTAGAATGTTGTATTTCGCTCTTGTTGGGTCATTTTCTCATGCTGTGCTTATGCAAGCTCTGTGACCTGCACTGGTCCTAAGTGCAAGTGTGATGTCATCTTTCTTGACATCATATCTGCACAAATCAGGGCAACTGCAATTTAGCAAACAGTTTGATTTACATTTTGCACTTATTTTAGTGACAGTGGAATGTGAAGTATGAATCGAGGTACCTTTCTTGAGAGCACATTGCATCTACTCTGTTTTAACCTATTATTACCAAAAAGCCATTTTGTCTTTAAATTGTTTCTGCATATCTCTTGTGGAATACGAAGCAAAGAGATCACTTTCAGCTTTATTGAAAAATTCCTATTGTTTCTTAAGATAACTTTCCATCTCCTGACAGCCTCTAATTAATTGGTGTGTGGTAGGTATAATTGAAAACTTCTTAAGTATACTTCAGTGATTCGGTTTTTAACATTCATCAATTGAAGATAATAGAGGCTTCTGTGGAATTCAGCATGCAAATTTGGTTAAGCAGAAAAGATATGAAAGCTTAAAATGTTTGTCTTCCTATAGACACACACAGGAATTATTTTCACAGCCCTATTCTATTTTTAATGCAGTTGTTGGTGTGTCTCCTGCTTGACCATTCAGCATTTTAAATCATACATTATTTTTAGAATTATTTCACTCCGAGTTGTAAAAGAAAGGAACAAATAATGTGATACTTAAAAGATGGCTTAAAGTTTTACAGTGTTTTTAAGATGTTCTAGAAGCTTCAACACTGTTCTTTTGAATAGACTTCTAGCAGTTACACACTAGAGAGAGATGCCTACAATGAGGTATTGCCTAACTCTAATTAAGGCATCACTCTAGTTATTCTAATTATAGTAATATCAATACTGGCATGTAAATCATACAGACATAAGTTCATAACCAGGTAAAAAAATTGGACAGTTCTGTCTCTAATATATTACTAATTGAATTATCTTCAAGCTTGATATTGCCTGTGAGGTGAGTAACCCTGTTTATCAATAATGAACACATCAGGTGCCCGTAAGTCCTTTGTTTGGGCTCTTGTAGTGACAAATATTTGTGTATCTGATTTCCAGGTTGCAAACATTTTGCACTTGAGAGTGTTGCCAGGTCCAGGTTGGTTTGGTAGTTCTGAGCCTGTGGTTTGTTGTATCGCAGGTTGGATCACAAGGAAAGGAGTCATTTCTTTTCAAAACCAAACAAACCATGGATTTGCCTTGTACATGCTTTACATAGCTATGGTTCCATGGTTTTTTATTTATGAGCTAGGAAAATTGTCAAACAGTGGCCAGTAATTCCTGTGTGCCCCTGAAGCAGCATTCCAAGTGAGAACCTCAGAAGCCAGTAGTTGCCTAATGTAATATGTTAAAAAGAGCTTTTGAGAAAGTATTTTGCACAATTGTAGAAGTGCAGCACTGGAGCACGACTAATGCTTGCTGAATGCAGGAGAATATCCTGAGGAAGAGGGCTACATCACCTTTCAGAAGTGTGAGAAGTGTCTTCAGCTGAGTCAGTGTAATATTGCTCTACGTATCCCTCAATCAAATATTTTCTTCTCACAGAAGTCCCCATGAAAAGAAGAAGAAGAGGCGGTCTAGATCACGTACCAAATCCAGAGCTAGGTCTCCCTCCCCATCCATGTCACCGGGCAAACCATCCACACACAAAAATTCTGTACATTCAACTAGTGTCTCTCCTGTGGAGAGCAGGGAATCCAGCCAGGAACGCTCCAGGTACCGTGCTCTGTTACTGCAGCACTGCAGTGCTGGTGGCTCTTGACTGTGAGTGTGTCCTTGGACCAAACTTGGTGAGGAGCTCTCTGTGTGTGCAAATCAAAAGTGGAAGGCATTGGGAGCGCGGCACTGTGTGCATCAGTCTGATGAAGATCTTGGATCTCTGTTTCCCAATGGAGTAAACATCTCTACGTGCTCTTACAGTAAAACTGGTGCAGAAAATTCTGCAACCTAATTCCGAGTTAGAAATTGGAAACTTGCACTAAATGGGATGGCTCTTTGAAGTAGAACTTTAATAGACTGGTTTGAATTGTAACGCGTGCACAAGATTCATAATTAAATTATTTCTGCAGAATATAGAACAGTCCTGTAAAAAAATTCTCAGACTGCTCCTCAGATGTGCCTGATCGGTTGTATGAGTGACTCTTCTAACTATGGCTTCCAGTTGAATGAGAGAACTGTTGACTTAACGTGTGAGAGAGATTACAATAAAACCCAAAATTGTGGTGGTGAGTGAAATGCATTTTTAAAACACTTACTCTAAATTTCTCATCCCTGCTTTATTTTTTTAGGGGAGTTTCTCAGGAAAAAGATGGCCAAATCTCTTCAGCAATCGTGTCTTCAGTGCAGAGTAAAATCACTCAGGTACAAATAGACAAATTCAGAATAATGTCACTGTCATATGTGAAAATGCCTCTGCTGTGTAAATTTTTGGTTCAGATTTACAGAGCAAGCAAAAAAAGCTTTTTGTTACGGAGTAATTGTGACATTCACCTCTTACCATCTCTTTTTTCACTTTTTTTTCTCCTTATTTAAACCTTCAGTGGTTACTTGTGTATTCATTACGGAAGTTTTTTTTAAATTTTTTTTTTCCCTTTCAGTTGATGCGATTTCTGTGTTTTGTTGTGTAGAAACTGCTCTAAATATTTATGCAGAGCACTTTGTAGCATTGTGGTAAATCCCAACCTCAGTTGCTGTCACAGGAGATTTCTCCAGATTACTTCACTCCAGGTTTTCAGTGTGACTGGAACATGAACTACCCCTTTCATGCAGGTTTTTGCAATCAATCACATGATTTAGCTCAAGACCCCACTGATCATTTTCCTTCTGTTTTCTACAGGATCTTATGGCCAAAGTGAGGGCAATGCTTGCAGCTTCCAAAAACATCCAAACCAGTGCCTCCTGAGACCTGTTGAACTGACCATCAAGAAATTGTATGAAAAAGAACAATTGGGAAAAAAAAAAACTGCCTCATCTCAAATGTACAGCTGAGCTTGGCTCACCTGATTCACAACTCGTCTGATTTACCAGAACTCGAGGAGCTAAAACCTATCTTTCTGTACAGAAGCATCTGCTTGAAATTTCATGAATTTTTTTCAGGCAGAATATCTTTGGGAAGTTTTTGGGTTTTGTAAATTGATTTTTTTTGACTAATTCTTCAGTAACATTTTATGATCAGCAGTCTATATGTGTATATTTGTAAATACTATGTTTCTGTGAAAAGTATTACACAATAATAAAGAAGGAAACATCTTTCATTAGCTATAGCTTTTGTGGAGTCCTTAATTGCTTGCTGTTGGGTTTTGTTACAAATTAATTTGCTTTTTCTTTAGTAGGTTCTGCTTTTTAAAGTGACAACTGTCTAACCTGCCTGGCTGTCTTAAGCTGAGAAATTCTTTTGATCTTCCTTCATGCACAGGATGATCTCTGAGGAATGTTTGCTTCCTTGGATGTTAGTAGTGGACAGTTTTTGAACGAGGGATATGATTTTTTTCTCTCCATGATTTAGAAAGGTCTCTGAGCCTCTGTCTGAGGGGCTGACCCTTTGAAGTCAATAACTAATGGTCAGCAGTAGCCCCATTGTCTTAATGTGCCTTGTTCTCTCTACTTAGCTACAGAGAAGGTTATTTTTGGTCATTCAGCCAGCGTCCTGTACAGAAATGCAGCATTTTTCTGACTTAACACCTTTCATACAGTTGAAAAAGATATTCACTAACTTGTGTTTTACTGACACAGACCAATTTAACGGTGTTCAGAAAGCTTGTGGCCTCAGTAAAATGGCACGTTTGTTTGTTATGCACCCTTGTTGTATGCTGAGGCTGTTTAATTTTTTAACTTAAATGTTCATAAAAAGAATACAAAAAAATGTGCGGATTTTTACCCAAGCCTGCTTTAACAATGAAGAGATTTTGTAATAGTTGGTGTGTTCAAAAGGTGCCCTTTTTGGCGGTTGTCTGATTCTGTAAAGAGTGGGATCAGGGCTTTTAGTGATGCCTGAAAAAGTCTGAGATCTGTAATCAGAAAGATTGTGGGTTTAGTGACTCATGGTCCTAATTTTCTCAAATTTCATAAAGAGTAGGTGGGAGTTGGAGACAGATAAGAGAAATTAGTGTAAAGTTCACACTTACTCATACAGGAGTTGGTAAATTATCTACATAGAACAACACAGATTAATAACCCCAATGCAGTGATCTTGTTCAAAGCAAGGGGAAGAGAAAGTGTTGATGTAATTTAAACTGTAGGTAACATGATGGTTAGAATGGTCATTGGCATGCTACTTGCTCCCTTGGAATGCAAGCACAGTATTTAAGCCATTGGAGGCATTAATCAATCAGATTTCTTTTCCATTTTTGGTCAGTAATTAGAATTTACAGGACAAACAATTTAAAATGCTGTGTCTGCTGCAGAGAAATTTCATCGTGCACAGAGGTTGTGATGAAGCAGAGCCACCTAAATGGCGATGCAGAATCATCCACCATTTACCTAATTATTTCAAAGTAATGCTTTGACTAGATCAAAAATAACTTTCAACCAGTACTAGAGAGGCACCATTTCCTCTGCACATGTTGGTGCAACAGTACTAGTAGAGACAGAAAAAAGGACATAAAGTAAATTTCTTAGGCAGATGTTGTGGATTGTTGTGCAGCGTTGAATTTACAGCAGCTATATTTTTCCCTCTTAAATGGAGTTAAAAGTCTCACCATGGTTAAACAATTGGCAGCTTGGATGCCAGTTGTTTGTCAAGCAATAGGAAAAAAGCCCAGCTCTTTGATAAAATAGACTGGGCAGCTCGTTTTGCTGCTGCTTTGCAGATTTATTCTCTTTGGGAAGGTTGTTGCTTTAATGACTTCTTAAAATATTTTCTTTCCCTTTGAGCAAGTCTTTTTCTCTCTTTTTCTTCTTCCTTACTCCCTTTTGTGGTGTGTAGTGAGATGGAGCATTTAGCTACAGGAAAATTTAGATTAAACTGCATTTTTATACAGTCTTCCTTGTTTACCAAGGTTTGTTTGCATTCAGCACTCTCTCATGGGGAGTTGTATTCTCCGGAATTTAAGAAGTAGCAGTGTTTTTATTACGTTATTTTTTCTCTTTCCAACCAGAATGGACGTTTTTACCATACTAAAGGGGGCATGAACTGCTTTACCAGAAGAATTCCTTTGTATGATTTCACGTTTAAAAAACAATGCTGCTTTTTTTGGTCAGTCTTCACAGGCACTGACTGGCTTGTAAATCCAGCACGGCGCTTGTGATACAGTGAGTACAATTCCTGGGACAGCAGGAGAAGGTGTGACCAGGATCAGGAAAAGCGTCTTCAAAACTCCAAACTGGGAAGTTTTCAAATTTCTCTTTTCCAGGTACGGATTTACAGCCCAACCCCTGGAAGAGCCATCCCTGTGCACCCGGTTACAGGACCCTGCCGAGCATCTCGGACCACAGGTCTGGGATTTGTCACCACCTCCATCCAGGGAAACGGTACGTGCGCAATTCCTTGCAATGTTTCCGTGTACCAAGGGGCCTAAAAAGGCCTTGTACCACCTGGCTGTATTGCCAGAGTTTTGTTGCTGGTGGGAAACACACGAAATTGCTGCAACAGGGGGTTAAAAACCGGGAGCGCTTCAACTGGAAGAGAGCAGTCTCCAAGTAGCCACGAGGAAGGAGGGCCCTGTGGCAGCTCTTGAGTTTTCAGCAACTACTTTTAGTTTTTCAGATTTCTCAGTTGTGGGAAAACAATATAAGTGACATTGCTTTGCTTTAAATTCAGTCAAATACAGAATTTCAGACAACTCTTTATCTGTAGGTGCTTTGACTTCTTTCCTCTGCATGTGTGTAATACACCCAGAAGGAATGTTGATGGTGGGTTTCCAAAGCACTTTGGAACACACTTTGTGATGTGCTAGGCAGTCTTTCCTCCTTGTTTTGGGAGTTCCAGATTACAGTTTTGAAGATTTAAAAAAAAAAATTACAAATTGTCAGTTTATACAACAGACCTCTATTCTCTCTGTATTAAGGCAGAGCAGCCTCTCAAAAAGAAACGCCAACAACAGAAAGATAGGAGTTGCCCAAGAAGTATCAGGTTTTTTTCTCTGGAGGTTCAGGTTCAACTGAGATTCAGAAAGTACTTCCAGCTTCAGGTTTTGAATCAGTAAATCATTTGCAGACCTGAGTATTTGTCGGTGGTACAGACATACATTCTCAGGGAGGGATGGCTTTATGAAGCAAAACTAATAGCACAAAGGCATTGCTGCAGCAAAGGTTGTGTGTAGCCTTAGGTCCTTCATTTTTCTTTGTCAAGTGGAAGTGAAATAGGTGAGTGTTAGGTGCTCATATACATCTGTCCTCCAGTCCCTGTTACCAGTTTCCTTCAGAGCGTGTTTCTCAGTACAGAATTCCAGTTCCTCAGCTTTGCTCAGTGTGCCCATCCAGGTACAATCTTCACAGTTCGAGAGGTGAATTCATAACAACTTTGATTCAAGATGCTCTAATTTGAATTAATTAGATCTGTTTGGCAGCTTCCTACTTGTCTCTTCGGTCAGCTGGTGGGTAACCTCTTAGGAATAAAAAAGTTCAAACCATTTGGCCATCTCAGTATATACTTTTTGGGTTTCTACAGCTGAAGAGACTTGGCTTCCAGTTAATGGCTTGGCTTTCAGCAGTTTGGCTCTGTTGAGATGGATCTATGGTCTCTTGGCATTGCTCATGACTTCACATCTATTGTCACTTGTAACTCTTTGTACCACAACATTTTGTTCGACCGATATTTTTTTGGAACACACATGTTCTGGCTTGTGAACTTCAGGCATTAGAGACAATCAAAGGTATATTCTTCATTTTTCAATGGGGCAAAGAAGAGATAGCATTTAGAATTAATTTTTTTTTTTATTTGAGGCAATGACTTATCTTTTGTGAAGACATTTGATTGGGAAATCCTATTTAATTAAATTTCTACTTAATTCAGTTGCATTTAGCATCTGTTCCTCTTCTCTCATCCCTCCCCAGCAAGTAATTATATGAAGCAAAGAAGTAAAAGACCTGTTGATTGAGGTTAGTAAACTGCTAAAGCATTTTCTTTGCTAATTTTCCTTTTGCTTCATGATCTGAAAGCATGAAATACAGCATTGAACTGATCTAACATTGTTAATTTTAAGATGAAAATAACTTGGCTATAGCATTATGAAAATTTGTTTGAAATTCTGATAAATGCAGCTCTTAAAAGTTGAAAGCTCAGTGTTGGGTTTTTTTCCCCAGTTGTGATTAAACACAAACATGTTCTGAATATCTTGTTTTGCTTTTAGACAGGTCCTTCCAGCACCAAAAATGTAGTTCTCTGAAGTATTACATATAAAAGGAAAGGCTTTATTGGAGCATTTTGGTTGGAAATAAAACCTGCCTGCACGCTTAATGAGGTCTCAGTCTTTCTGGTGGCAGCTGGTGTGGCAGTGCTGTTGTTATTCTGTTTGAACCATCGAAGGATTCTTGGTAAATCTTGATGCAAAGCCTTTTCCTTTACTTTTCCCTGCTCTGGATTACACAGGAGGTGAATATACCCCGACTGCATTTTGTGTAATCCTAAAGCAAGTGGTGACTGTTTATAACAAATCCACTTTTACCTTCCAGTGAACTTGGGACTGCCACGGTATTAATTTAATATCTTTAATTTGAATGAAGATGCTAATCTCTTGGCAACAATTAATCCTGAGCATGTAGCATGACAAACATCATAAAAAAGCTCTGCCAGACCGTTTTAAAAGTGGTGGTGCTAATCTGCCATCTCTGGATGGCTGCCATGCTCTCCTCGGGAGACGTGCTAGGACTTGTTTCTTCTGATAAGGACAAAATGGCTCCACTCGCAGTGGGTACGAGCTGACAAACTCATTTTTCTCTCTAGGCTGAGTATTAAGCTGATGATCTCAACATAGGGAGTGTGATGACTTCTTGGTAATATTTGACAGCGTTGCAGATACAGCCGCCTGCTGAGGTAAGAGAAACCCCAGTATGCAAGACTGGAGGGGAGGGCACGAGCTGGAAGAGAGCAGGCTCTGAGACAGCACAGGGTGGCAGATGGGGTGCCTTGCTGGTGTTTTTTGGGGGGGTCTCAGATTTTTTTGGTCCTGTTTGCTGTAAAATAAATTCTAAGGATGTATTCCTCCAGGGAGAGTTCCCACACATGCTCAGGATTTGGGGTTTCTCATTAAAATGCAATCAAAGATGTGAATCTGCAACATTATTTATTAGGATATGGCAGTTGTGGTGATTGTGGCACTCTGTTAAATCACTGGTCTGGCTTGTTATAACAGCTTTTTTCCTTCAGAAATGCTAAAGCTTGAAAAAAAAAATACCCTTAACTGATCAAGAAACAGGTCAGGGGTTTGGTATAACAAGGAAGGAAACAAAATCCATAATCTCAGCTCTTCCTTTCTGAAGCTCTCATAGTCTAATTCATTCCAAAGAAAAATCATTTCGTAAGGACTGATGAAAAGATGAGTGTTTTTCCACCTCGAGTAGGGTAAGTGGGAGATGATATTTCAGCCTTAAGCTGTTGAGACATTCCAAAGTACACTTCCACGGGACTTCGAGTGTCCTGGCTTATGCACAGTGAAGGTTATAAATCACCAAGTGAAATGATTAAAAGATTTTTATCAAAGTCATAAATTGCTTTTAAAAAGTGGTGGGATGGGTGAAGCCTGTGTTACATTGGCATTACTGCAGTCCTCTCTCAGTAAGCCCTCTATGCTACAAAAGAAGTTACGGCCTTGACCTTACCTAGAAACCTTCTTCCAGTGGATACTTAACACAGTGAAAAGACAGCTCTTCCAGAGGTATATTTGTTGCTGGAAACCTCTTATTCCCTTGGATTCTTACGGTAAACTGTGTGGGATTTAAGTGTAACGGTGCAATAACGGCAGACAGGGGAATAAAGGTTTTTTAGATGCCCCAATCTATTGTTTTATATTCCCAGAACAAAACACTTGGTGTATTTGCATAATAAGAAGCCACCAGTTTACTCAGTTGAATCATGAATTGTGAAAGCCTGTGAGTTTGTAAGTTAATAGTTTTCTCGGAATTGCCATGGCAGAGAATAGATGATCATTTATCCTTTTGTGTCCCTTATCTGTTCGGGCTCACACTGTCCCTGTGAGTTGTGCTGCCCTTTAGCAGTGGGGAGATGTTTCCAGCTCAGCTGTGTTCCCTCTGTCAGGGCCCTGAATGCAGTAATGGACCTTAATGGTCCTGAGCAGCTCCTGTGGGACCTTCACCCACTGACCCCAGCTGCCGTTCCTGGGCCTGGAACCTGTTTGCAAACACCCCAAAAACTTCCCATCCTAATCAGGGTGGGAATGGCTGGGTTTGCCTCTGCTTGCATGCTGCAGGTGAGGGTCTCCCCTGTGTCTCTGGACTAACTTTGCAGACGTGTATTCAGTCCAAAGGTGAGTGCTCTCTGTCTCACCACTACAGGCAATAGAAATTGTCTGGAAAAAACTTCAGTAAACTAAAGTAGCTTTTATTGAACTCCTTCCCCTTCATAAAATATACATTTAAAATATGATAATATCCTATGTAATCTGGGAAGTCTCTTAGCTGAACACTGGCAGCTTCGTGATCCAATTAAAACAGTCCCTGAACACATCCCATTGCCAAAACCCTCTAATGCTTTAAACCTTTGTGCATCAGGTAACAATTTCTCTTCAGTTGCATCCTCTGTTTGTACTTCTTGAATGGGTATAAGCTTGCCTGATGTTTTTTAATCAGGAAATGGTATAAATTGACAGCCTCAAGCTGTCATTGCACACAGAAACAGCGAGACTTGGATCTATTAATTCTGCGGAAGGAGCACGTTAAATTCCCGCTGTTCGTAATCTCCCGTTGGAACCAATATTGGCTAATGACTTTAATGGGATCGCACTTGGCAAAAATTAAACACATCTTTCATCCTTTCCTAAAGCTATTTCTGTTTTAAAGCACTGTAAGTAGGTAAGTAGGCAAAGTGGACAAAGAGTGATATGATATGTTGAATTTCAGAGAATGCTGCAAAAAATGAGTGAGCCGTGCTGGCAGATCTGATGGCGTTTGCCCAGTGTTTCTTCACTGGCAAAGAGACGTTCACTCAGCTCTGACAACCTCATGATTTTGATGACACCCTGATAGGTTTGAGTTTTTTTGAGCTTGGGTGCAATAAGTGGTGTTGAAAAGCTGCTGGTCTCATACTGTGACAGGGAGAATTTTAAGGCCAGTGCAACTTTGCCAACAAAATGAAGCCTCACATCTTCAGAGGCAGAAGCAATTCTGTGTTTCCTTCCCAGGATAATGACTACTTTACATGGAGCTGTGGATAACAGGCAGTGTGCAGTCAGGCTTGCTTTACAGGAGTGGTTGAACTACTGGCCTTCAGAGTCATTGAACTTGCTTCCACTTTTGAAAACCTTGCCAGCCCGAGGCAGAGGTTATGATTTAGGCAAGCCGGGGATACGCTTTCTGTAACATCTGAGTAGGTAGGTCCTTTTCTGTGGAGGGCAAACCGGTTGGATGCCGTTTTGTAAGCAGGGGGTTGGTTTAATTGCCTGTGTCTCTATTTGAAGCAAGAAGCAGTTTACTCTTGCTACGGGTAAGCGGGTGACACCTCACAGAGAGGCAGAAATAGAAGCAGCTATTGAGGACGTGCATGGGTGAGAGACCTCTGCTCTCTGGACTGGCTGCTTGCCATGAGGCAGGGGAGTACTTAGATTGCCCAGGTGCCCAGTTCCAGTTTGCTCACTTGCCGCTTCAGTGTGCTGAAATGTCCCTGAAAGTTAGGTTTTATGTCTCGCTAATCTCTCAGTATTTTCTTGGGACGATGCAGAAGAGCACTAATGTGGTGGACTTATTAAACCCACAAGCAAACACAAGATACCAGCAATTCAATAAAGACTATTCTTTGCCCTTATGCTTTAAGAATATGCATGCAGTAAATATTATTATTTATCCTTAAAGAACAGTCATGTTGTGGAAAATCTGCTTCCCTAAGTGGCCTGTCTGCATAAGAAGAGAGAATAGAATATATTCTAAATATCAAGTTGAAAATGGCAAGAATAGATTCAAGTGGGTGTTACATATTATATGAGGAGACTTGTTCAGGTTCAGGCAGTACAGCTGCCATCATTTGGGGCAATTCAACCAAGTAGGGTGATGTCCAGTTTCAACTCAGTTCAACATCATTCCACTAATGGGCGCTTTTTTAAAAATATTCTAAAAGCAAGGTCGGTATCTAGCAGTAGAAGACAATATTCTGTATTTCCTGGTGTTTGGCTCAGACTTACTGATGTGCTTTCTCCTTTGTGAATGAAGAAGGGGGAACAGGATTATGATCCAGTGTGTTCACAGATTCGAGAACCAAGCTGTAAGAAATTACCAGCTTGGTGCTTTACCTCCTTTGCCAGTGTCTGTAGCTGTGCCTGAAGGTAACGCACTTGGCTGTTGTTCTTCATGCTTTGAAGTTACCTGTGCCCATTTCACCTTGCTGGAGAGCTCAGGAACGCCCTGTGAAGTCTGAAAAAAGCAACAAGTTTGGGCAGCCATCAGCTGGTTTGATGCTCTCAGGGAAATACCGTTCTTGGCCCTTTAAAAGGCTGGTGGCCAAGTATCTCCATACAGCCTCTAATCTGTTGCTGTTTGTGAGTGAATCTGTGCTGGATGAAAGCAGCTAGTTCCCAGAAGCTTCTAAGTACTTTTTTCCTTGTGGTGTATGCCTTCTGCTGGAACAGTGACTCACTGATGACTGGTCCAGCTTGTTGCATTTGAAGCAGTACCCCCCCCGTGCTGAAGGTTTGTGTTTCTAATGCTGAGTACCTCAAAGCTCAGTCCTAACTCTGAACTTGACAGCCCATTCAAAATGCATTTTTTTTCCAAAGTCTCTCATCATCTGAACACTGGAACTTTCAAGACCAAAGTTTTTCAGGTTTTAGCCCTTTGCTAGTAATGAGTTTTACACCGTAAGAAAAGCTTCAGCGAAGTCGGATCTACTTGCAATTTCTGTTAAGTCACTGAAGAGTCTCTGATTTCATTCAGGCATTGTCAGCAGTATAAAAGCAGCTTCTCAACAGTCTTATATAAATTAACTGTTACCTTAGGAAACAGCTTCCCATTACTTGTCCTTATATAGTTACTTTTTTACCCCTACCACATAGTTTGAGTTCAGCCTTGTTCACTCTGTTATAGAAAACTTTCGATACACTCTGTTGCCTCCATAGAAATTAGCACGGGGAGGTTTTGCAGAACCTCCCTGAAAATGCCTGATCTTTGCAGAATGGGCTGTTTCTAAAAAGCCTTCCAAATCCTCCTGTTGTTCCTAGCACAGAGGCCGGGACTGAGAATGATCTGGCAATAAATAAAAATGACGTGTCAATCACACTTCCCTTTCTCCACCTTCTTAGAGGGGCAGTGCTGACAACCAAAAGATACAGGGGCCTTTAATTCTTTTAAGAGAGGAGGGAGAGGTGTGGGTTAAATCCTAAAGTACTTAGGCCTGGTTTGAAAATGGGACTGTAACCACAGACAGCTACCTGGAACCCTGGTTTTATGAAGGGAATGAAACATCGACACTGCAGTGTAAAAATGTTCCTTTCAAAAAAAGTCAGCAGGCTGTAAATGCAGAGGAAGTTGAGCCCCATGAACAGCAAATCAAATTGAGTGGGTTTTATTCTGCCAACTGTTGATGTCCTGAAATAACAAGGAAAAATGCTGTAAACAGTGCTGTATTGAAACACTGAATCACCAAATCTAACTTTCCTTTTAATTGGACTGTCTGGAGGATGAGCCTGTGCAGTGTCTGGAAGTGCCCATGAAAGCTCAAAAGGGAGAAAAGGAATATATTAGAGCAGCTAATTTGTAGCATGGTGCCAGTCTGGCCTTTCCATTCTCCCTATCAACAGAAATCATAACAGGCTAATTCCTCACTGTAAAATGTGCTTTGTTATTTTGACATGTGAAGATATTGGCCCCCATGCACAGAGTAGGAAACGGGGAGAGGGGCTGGTGCTATCAGAGAAAATAATCATCTCATTGCCTTGGAGCAGCACCAAAAGTTGTTCTGAAATGCTCAGAGGGCAAAAGCTCTTTGCTGCCACAGAAAAAGCAAAGGGATTTGCCTTTTCTATTCCGTATTTTAAATCACATTGCATAGAGTTTCAGTAAGAAAACTTGGTGAGAAAGAGGAGCTCCAAATTTCAGAATCTTCTATTATCTTTACCCATTCATAGCAAAAATGCAGGAGCTGTGTAGAAGAGGGACACAGACTCACACCAGCTGCCCGAGGACTGTGAGCGCTTCCCACTCCTCCTGCAGGCTGTCCTGCCTTGTTGGCTTGCAGTAAATTACCAGTAAAGGCATGAAGGATTGTTTGGAGTTGTTCTGTTCCTTCTGTGGTAGTGCCACGAAATTTAGAAGCGTTTCAGGTTTTGAGTTCAAGCAAAAAGAAAAATAACAAAAAGCAATCCTTCCACAACCCTAGTAGAACCCGAACTCCTGGCCAGCACCCAGCTCTGCTGTCCCCAAATGCTGCTGGCCAGAGAGATCTGCAAGTGCCTTTAAAAGTCTGTGTTGTAGCTTAAGTTTTAATGTACATTCATTACAGTTTTTGTCTGGACACAATTTAGCCTAGCATTGTAAATCTTATTAGCTGCTGGCTTTAATTGTCAGGATTTGTACAAAGATGTTGCTATTTCGCTAATTAAAGTCTGTCCAAGTGCACAGCATCAGGCCTTGGGCTCTCCTGCTAATTGCACTGAGCTTTCTACCTGTTAATTTGTTTGGATAAATATTATCAAAAGGCTTTGATAATTAACAACTTTCCATGAAACGTGCTTGTCATCTGTCACTACCCTCTCAGCTTGTGTGTTTCCAGACCAGGAGGCTGGAGTGTTATTCCCTGTAACAGCATGTTAACGTGCCAAGCAGGGCAACTGAAAGGGAAAAAAATGAAGATTTTGGTGCTCTAGAAGCAAGGCAGAGCCCTGATGTGGTCAGAGCACTGGGCTGGCACTGGGTGGGAGCACGTTCAGGTCTCAGCTCGCCAGTGTCTCCTTACGTGATGTTGTATAGATCGCTTCGGTTCTGTGTAAGAAAAATCGAGGTAATTTTAGTTCTTTGCTTTGTTCAGTGGTGTGGAACCACAGGCTTAAGGGCAGTGTGTTGTTTCTGAGACCTTTGAGCATAGCTCAGAGGTGACAAGAAAGAAAAGCTTAAAATGAGCCCAAGAGGGGGAGCAGAGTGTGATGCTCAGGTGTAATGGATGGTTGCAGGTTGCTGCTCTTGACTCTGAGTCCATATATTTGTTTTACTGTGCAATGAGGCTAAAATCTTCCGGAGGCCATGCTGTAATGCAGGTAGCAATCTTACACTGAGGGGTCTGTACCCCTTCTCTGGGAGCACAATGTGCTGTGGGCACAGTGCGTGATAAAAGCACTTCCCATAGTGCACAGATGGACTGAGCTTTCCTTGTGCCAGGGATGCTGTTTGAGACTTCTCTAAGTTTTTTAACTTCTCTAGAGCTTAGAGCTTACTCAGTTTTCAGCTGTATCATACCATTAAAATTGGCTTTGGAGTTAATTTTAAATAGATTAAATTCTTGACTGTTGAAATCCGAACAGTAAATGCACGTAATCTAGCATAGCAGTTTTCTTTGGCTCTGCACCTTAAATACCTTCACACAGATAAGGAAACAGTTTGTGCTTTTGTTTAAGAAAACAAGCTCGGTGATGATGTATGAAGAAACTTCTCCTGCCTGGTTCTTTCTGATGTGGGTGCCTTTTCTTCTTTCCAGCAGCAAGAGTGCTGAAGGCTTCCTTGACTGATGGGTTCATTCAGGACATCTTGGAGGTATGTAGGGAGGGTAACTATTGACTTAACAGATGATGGTTGTTGATGTGAACCGAAAAGATGAATGCATAGCTAAAAATGACATCTCAGATCTTGAAACATGATGCTTTCTGGGCTGTAAATAGTGTCTATTTAATACCAAAAAAAAAAAAAAAGTGAAGCTGAACCTTAGTAATCATTCTTTCTTCAGCAGCGATCGGTCTGTGCTGGGATATTTTTATAATCCTGCCTATTGATCTTCTGAAGAGCTGTTGTGTTTGAAATAATTATTTCAAAGAAAGATGGAAGAAAAAGCAAGATCGTCTTTGCACAAGAGCTTTTTTCATCACCTAAATATATTCACTGTAGAAACATCTCCCTCAAAAGAGGTGAAGATCATTCCCAGCATCCCGGGCTGCTGTTTTTCTGCTCCATCTGCCAGAAGTTTTGCAGCTGGCACAATTCATTAATTCTGTTCAATCTGCGTTCTCTCAAACCAGCAATGAGTTTGATAATCAGCGTGCTGGGTTTTAAGCATAAGGTTTTCTTTTTACCCTGAGCTACTCGCCGAGTATTAACATGCAACACAGCAGCTTTTTCCAGGGCTTGCTCTGGAGAGGAACAGCAGCATATGGATGCTGTGATGGAATCTCCATCTCCTTGGTAGGAAACTGCTTAGTGCTGGCAGTGGAGCATGTTAACATCCAAAGAGCTGATAGTGGGAGGGGCTGGCCCTTAGCAGTGGTGGAAGGAGGTGGTGCTGTGCTTGGGACACTTGTTGAACAATGAATTTGAGTGGCCCAGCTCAGGTCTTGGCTGCTTGGCTTGAATTCTGCTTTTAAAACAGCACTAAGAAGGAGCCAGTTCTATCATCTTCTTGGGGGGAAAACCCATAACCAGGACAAAACCCCACACTTGCTGAGATGGCCCAGGGCATCAGAGCAGACTGGGAAAGAGATTGAGAGGAGGGAAGAATTTGTAACAGGGAACACGGGCAGGGGTGCAGGGATGAGGAAAAGTTGCAAGGGCAGTGGGAATGATCAGTAGAAGTCCAAAGAGAGAAGAGCACATGCCAGGGAAAAGCCTGTATAAACTTGCATAGATGCAAGCGTGGATAGGTACAAACAGGGAGATACAAGCATTTATGACCATCTCCGTAGCACTTCATACCATTGTTACGTATGCTTCAAAAGCATGCTGCCTATCTGTTCTTACTCTTCTGAAAATTACCATTTTCTGGCAAAAGCTCCTTATACATAATTCATGTAAGCACAGGATTCTGTGCTTATTTTACTCTTGCAAACCTTCCTGGAGTACTCCAGGGAGATCCGTTTATCAGGTCCAAAGCAAAGCTTTGGTTTTTCCCCCACCCCCCGCTCTCCTCCTTGGCAAAAAGCTCTCGGTGGGTGCTGGCGCTCAGAAGCTGACGCGCTCGGGACCCCACAGTGCCACGTTCCTGTCGGCTCCCCGGGAGTGACAAACGGCTGCCGCCTTCATCTCCGCACGTGTGCGATGCCAGCAGCTGATTTGGTGACCCCCCCCCGTCTCCTTTCAGTGTGTCTCTGTAGAACTGAGGCAATACACGCGATTTTTCCGGGAGAGATAACAGATGGGTGACCGAATGGAGAAATCCTCCCACTCCTCTGACTACCCTGTGCTAACGTTGGTGTAGCTGCTGCTGAGCTGAGAGCGGCGTGCTGGGACAGGAGCCTGATCCCAAGATCTTCAGCCAGCCAGGGCTTCCCTCGGGGTTAGGGTTGTCTGGGTGAGCTGTGGGGACACCAAAGGCGCCCCTGTCCAGTGCACAGCCAACGCTGCTGCCTCCGTGTCATCCTTCCACCCTCGACTGCCCCATCCTCATGTGCCCACAGCATCGTGCGCTCCCCAGGGAAGCAGTTTGGAGTGTCGTCAGGCTGAAGGGAAATCCTTGCCGCAGTTCACTGCAGGCGCCTCAGGGATCCCTTGCCTTACACAAAAAGCCAACAGGGCTCCACACAACCCTGATCCATGCTCCATGTTGTGCCCTCCGTTGCTGCAGAAGGAACTGGGGGAGGATTCAGGAAATCTGGATGCAGTCCTGAGGTTCCACCTCAACAAATTTTGTAAATACCTCGGGCAAAGTGACCTCTTTGACCAGTCCCTGTTTGGAAAAAGGTGAGTTGAGACTCCTGTGCTGTGGCCCCAGCTCAAAGGACCGTGATGGCTTGACCCTGGCCAGTAGCAGAGTGAATTCTTTCTGTTGCTGGCTGTTGTGTCATGTTTCCACTTTAAAATCCCAGATAATTAGTTAAATATACGCAAGGAAACCCTAATTCCTACAAGCTCACTGAATAATTGTTACATTCCCTCAAAATTAGCTGGATCGGAGCATTTTCTTTTCAGCCTTTGCCAATACCCTCTGGAAGTGGTGGAGATCTGTTTTGCTGAAGACAAGGACCTCTGAGACAGGTAAAACATGACCTTTATGCTGCTGGGGCATGTCCTCTCGCCTCAACGCACTGGCAGTGTCTGCACAGAGGACAAAGGAGCTGGGGATGAAATAGAAGAAATTTTTCATCACATAATTGACTTCTTTCTTCTCCCTTCCCCCTGCACTGAAACACCTGTAGAAGTGCCTTACCTTCTGCTAAAAATAAATACAGCAGCAGTCTCTAACACCCAATTATCTCAGACTGGCAGGAACAGTTATGATTAAGGTTTAAGTCAGCCTTCAAACAGGCGTCTGAAAGTATGTCCAAACTGCAAACGTTGGCAGAAGTAGGGTAGAAGGGAATGTGGATGGCGGTCGTTGACTGGAGAGGTGCAGGGGGATAATAAAAGAGGTGTTAGTAGATGGGAGATAAAAAACAGGCATGTGGGGAGAGCACAGCCTGTGAAGTAACTGTTGATGGAAGAAGAAAAGTGGGAAACTGTGCTTGAGTGGAGCTGTTGAGGGGAGTGGTCCAAGGCCACCAGCACTTGGGCAGGAGAACTGGCACAGCTGGCTGTGACAGTGGGTTTGCCTGCTCTCGTGAAGGGAGAGCAGAGAACAGGGCATTTTATGGAGAAAAATCAGTTTTCCAAATGTGTTTTTGTTCTCTTCTAGAGTAAAGCCAAAACCTTTCTTGCAGTCCCTGTGCTGTGCTGCCCTGGGCTCCATCCTGGGGTGGAGCACTGTGCTGTGCCTGACAGGGCCAGGTCCCACACTGAAGCTTGAGCTGCTTGGTGTAATTAATATACATTTGATCAGGGAGGGGGTGGCAGGGTGGTAAAATTTTCATCTGACAGGCAACAAACCCACCCTGAGCAGAGCTGGGGCTCCTAAACCTCCATGTCCTCCCTTGCTGCCATCCCTGCCCACAGCAGCCCCCATGGATAGTCTGCTATCAGGCACAAATGGTTTGGTTTTGTCAAAAATGCCCCAGGCAGCCCTTGCAGTGCTGCAGCAGAAGTGTCCTCGGGGCCTCCACACTTTGTGCTGGGCTCTGAACCCAAGCCTGGGCTTTCCCTGAGCTGCTCTGCGTGCCCACTTTCTAACAGTCCCTTCCGCAAAGTGCCCTGAAACCCTGAGTTCTGTCTGTCTGCATCCAAGAGCCAAGAACTCTGGAAATTTGGTATTATTCCCACCCCGCAGCCCGAGCAGCTCCAGGGCCTGGTAATGACACTTCCTTTTTTCGTGAAGGAAACGACATTCGGCTCTTTCTCAGGAACAAAACACCGTCCAGAACTCGAGGGATTCACTGCAATTGCCAACAGGCTTTCCTGAGCACGGAAATGCTCAGGGAGAGTGGCAGCCAGGGAGCGGCGTGGCTGCGGTCCCTGCCGGGCTCGGAGCTGTTGCTGCTCTCACAACACACGTGTGGAGGCCCAGAGAGAGACCCTGAGCGAGGGCAGGGAGGGAGCAAAGCTCTCAGCCCCCTTCTCTGCAGGTATTTTGCAGCAGGAACAGTTGGGTCTCTTTTTGCATGGCGAGATTTCGGATGCGTAGGAGAGGCTTGGGCGAGGGATGGGGATGCTCGAAGGGGACTCTGCTGCTTGTGCCGGCAGCCAGAGCTGAGTTAAGGGACTTGATGGCCCTTAAGGGATGAGGACACAGAGTCACTGTGCAATGTAGCCCAGTATGTGAGGGCAGGGAGGGGGACTTTGGAGGTGCCTAATGGACTGTCCTTCAGAAATGCAGCGTTTGCCTCTGGGAATGACGCGCTCACCCGGCTGAGCCGGGAGTGCTTGCAGTGAATTAGGCTGTATAATTTCAGGTTGCCTTTGAGCCAAAAGAAAGTTTTTGGAGATTCATTCTTTATTTATTGATGTGTTTTCTTTTGCTTCAGAGAAAGAAAAGGAAATTTCCCGCAAGAGGAGAGAAAAAAAAAACACCACACTTTCCATCTTGTCTGTAAAAAGTGCCTCAGGATTTTTATGAGTTCCTTGGTACAGATTGCCAACAAAGTTAATTGGAAGACTGGACAAAAACCCAGATTATTTTTTTGCTTTACGTGAATTCTTGCCTGTGCTTTGCCTAAGAGCAGTGCCTGCAATACTGAATGTGTCCATGTGCAGAATGAAAATGGATTGCAAAAGAAAAAGCAACAAAACGCAACCTAGAATTGCTCAAAAGAATTCTTGCATTATATCTCGTTGGCTTAAGGCTGACAGTACCTCAGATGCACAAAACCAACGACACAGCCCTCCTTTCTCTGGTAAAGCAAATTGGAGCAGTAAGTGAAGAGAAGCTTTTGTTGTGCCCTCAGCCCCGGCTGGCACTGAACGTGCCCGATGTTTTGTGCTTCCCTTGGGCTAATTGGGGTGGCCTTTCCTGGGCACCAGGAAAGGGAAGCCCTGGGGCCTTTCAGAGCATCCCTTGCCTGTTTGTGTCCTCACCTCCTCACAGCGGAGCGGTGAATTTATGAGACACCTCTGCTGGGAGACCACTGGCTTTTCTCCTGGCCTGGCTCTCGCAGCGGTGGAAGAAGCAATGATCCATGCTGAGAACAAACAGGAGGGAACAGGTTTCAACATGCTTTACTGCACGGGAATTACAGTGGCCCGGCAGCTCTTATCACTCACCGGGGGCACGGAGGCTGCTCCGGGCGGGAGCGCCGCCGAGGTGAGACCTGCTCCATTATTTTCAATAAGAGGTGTGCAGAGCATAAACAGCTCGGTATCTTCAACACGGGCAGCTAAATGGTGCTGGATTAACTGCTGTGCAGTGTCCTGCTTTGTTCACAGCAGCTCTGGGTGTGTGCCCCTGTGACATGTTTAACAAGAGCCCCCAACCCGCTCCCGCCGTGACCTGAGAGCTGCGGGTACGGCCGTAAATCAGCCTCGCTCCTCAGGCTCCTTCCTTGGCTCAGCACAAGGCTTGTGCAATTGATGTCACCCTTTGTCAAACAGCTTCCACACCAATAAGCAAAAATAACTCCTGCTTGCTGCCTGATTGAGGTTTTTAGGCTCGGGGTTTTCTCTTGGTAGCTGCGTTCTGCATCCCCTACGGGATGGTCCGGTCTCAGTCGAGCCCTTTCACAGCTGTTTTTGTGCTGGTAAGTACAATCATAACCAGGTTGTTTCGGGGCTGGATGCTACCCTTATATCCCAGTCACATTCCTGAATGGCAGCCAAGGTTGTCTGTCTGGTAAAGAAAATATACAGCAGCAAGTTTTATGGCTCGCTGAGACTACAGATAGAATGAGAGGTAGAAAGTCTTTCTTAAGGCACGTTCATTTTCATCACTGCATTTTAAAATAAAAAGGTTATCCATTCTCCATGTGTGCTGGAAAGCACAGAGAATCATAGAATCATAGTACATGCTGAGTTGGAAGGGACTCGCCAGGATCATTGGGTCCGGCTCCCTGCCTTGCTCAGGACACCCCAAGAATCCCACCATGTGCCTGAGGGTGTTGTCCAAATACTTCTTGGACTGAGAAAAGCCTGATGCTGTGACCACTTCCCTGGGGAGCCCATTCCAGAGGCTTCACCTTCCAGAGAGCGTGTGTTTCCGAGCACAAGGGACTCTTTCTCATCTGCTGCTGTGAGCGTCACTGCCTGGGCTCTCAGCTCACTGGCTCAGACATCAGTTCAGCAGCCAGACCCTGCTAATGCTCCCGGCACACCCCGAGGTGCTCCTGCTCCCCCCTTACAGCAGCAGCGCTGCTGGCAGGTCCTGGGTGGGAGCCTGGCACCCCTCTGGGGCATTTAGAGTGAGAGGGAAAAGAGGAGCAGGATGCGTGGCAGGGGAGGGCTCAGCATCACAGTCCAGCAGCGACAGGATTAATGCTCAGCTGCTTTTTGTCTTGCATGAGATACCCAAGAGATGGGGAGTGAAAGGAGCCGAGTGGTGACTGAGTGAGAGTGTGGTGCTGGTGTAGTGAGGTCAGTCGTGTCAGTGCTTTTTGAGCACGACTGGAGCCATCAGCCAGGGCAGGCGAAAGGGAAGGAATGTGGGTCTGGTTCTGCCCCTGGAGATGCTGCTCTGATGTGTGGGGGGAGAAGGAGCCGGGGGGACTGGCACAGCCTGCCAGCACAGCACCTTTAGAGCGTGGGGACACTCCTGGCCGGGGGCTGGAAGCCTCGTGGTGGGGAGTGAACCGACCTGGATCCTGCATGATCTTGGAGAGAGCAGATACCTGTCCTCTGTTATGGATCTGCTCCTTTACCACTGGGCTCATGGATCTGAGACAGCTTGGCCTGGACTGGACATGCCACGTGAGCTGAAGTGCCTCGTTTGACGTTAGCATAGTTCATTTTTGGAATAACTTCTGCCAGGCCTTTATCATCTGCTGCTGATTGCTGATATTCACCTCCCTTAGACCCAAGTGAGGTGCAAGAGCCTGGTAATCCTTTTCTCTCAGCACATTAGTGTAAAGCCTCATGAATCTCTATTAAATTTGAGAGAGAACATGAAGATAGTTTGCCGCTGCCTTGTTGATTTTATATTTCCTCTCATTGCAGCGCCTCGCCATGAAGCTGAGAATTAAATGGCTAATAAGGCATCTGCTCCAAGCAGGAGTCTCAAGATTGTGACAAAAACAGCTTACATCGGGGTTTGGGTTGTTGGTTTTTCTTGCCATCATATAATCATGTTATTAAAATCTTTAGGGATACCTGATTAGAGGTAGTGACTGTCAAAGGCAGCTGCAACTCTGCCTGGAGATGGTGGGGTTGCTCTGAGCCCCAAGTGCCTGTGCCTGGGGGCTTGAATGGGATGGGTCTGTCTCAGGAGGAGACCTGAACAGGCACCTTGGAGACCAGAAGATGCTGTGTTGGGTTGGGTGCATGTAATTGATACAATTTTTTTTATTATTTTCAAAAAATATATTAAAAAATATGTTGTCAGACCTGTCGTTTTCATGTTACCTTGAACTCCAAGGTCATGCTAATTCAATTAATTAAAGTTGTATCTTGATGGAATGGGTCTTATCCATTGTGACTCTGGCCTTCAGTGCTGTGATTAGCAATCCTTGAAGACAAATTATTTTTTCAGTTGTGCTGGGCATTGCTTCTGTTGTTTTCAGTTAGAAAGTGTTGCTTATTGCAAAGTCACTGAGACTGCTGCAGTGATGGTCCTAGGAAAAACAAAATCTGGTTTTTAATTATGAAATACTAAATATTTGGTAAATGGAAATTTGTTGTAGGCGGTTTGTAAAGGTGAGGTGCAAGTTCTGATGCACTGAACTGCCATCACAGGCCACATGGAGCTTGACCCATGGCTTCCAGAGCTGGAGACGCTCCGGCTTTCCGTGTTTAAAAAATCAACATTAGCAGTGGAAAAATGATCATGCCATGTTAAAAAATCAACATTAGCAGTGGAATAATGCTCATGCCATGCGTGAAGCAGAGCTGGTTCTGCGCTGTGGGTGGCCTTGTACAAGGCCAACCTGTCTGCTGGGGACCTCTGAGCTTGGATGTTCCTTGTGGTGTTCAGTTCTTTCTTCCCAGTGTCTCGGCTGTGGTACCCAGAGCAGAGATGTCCCTGCAGCTCCTGCTGCTGCAGAGGGCATGCAGAACCAAAGTACTTCACGGTCATTCCGGTGATTAAACCTTTATTAAAGTTCACCTTTACCATCTTCAGCTCCTACGTGTTTCAGTACAGTTATAATTAACTTTTAAATGAAGACTTATCTCTAATAAGCAACTGTGTTTGCTGGGTCTTTGGCTGTGTTGAAATCAAATTGAAGCATATGGATGTTTTCTTTGCTTTCCCACCTCCTCAGGCTTAACGGGCAGGCTCATCTCAACTGTAATGTCACCAATTCCAGG
Source organism: Pseudotriccus pelzelni (assembly GCA_035584735.1). Lineage (NCBI taxonomy): Eukaryota > Metazoa > Chordata > Aves > Passeriformes > Tyrannidae > Pseudotriccus > Pseudotriccus pelzelni. The sequence continues at coordinate 14,174,669 of JAWMRA010000036.1, forward strand.
GATTAATTAGCCCCACATTTTGTGGTATAGTTAAAATACCATGAAGGAAAAAAAAAAAAAACTCTGCAAGAGATTTTCTGCTCTGCCCTAAACCCCTAGCTCTGTGTGAATGAGGGAGGCACGTTTGTACCAGCAAAGACAATTTTGACAGTTCCTGATGGATTGGTGTGATTTGGCACTTCTTTCAGTTATGTTGGGGTTGTTTTTTTTTCTTCCCTGCAGATGAAAATTCACTGTTAAAATTGGAATTTGCTGTGTTAGAAATCATTGCAATGCACCACCTTAGCTTTTGAATTTCTCACATGAACACTGAGAGAAGGAGGCCGGGGAGGACTTGCCTTCATTCTGGGTCATGCAGAGGGGGTCAATCCCTTCTGTTCTGCAGGTTCCTATTCCTCTCTCTCCCCACCAGTAGCGACCACAGATGCCTTCAGGCTGATTTAAGTGCTGTCAGGCCTTGTGTGGACTATACAGATAAATTTTACCCCTATAAAACTCTCAGAATGCAAAGAGCAGTGTGCCTTCCTCATTCAGCTACTCAAACTCTCCTGTCTCTGCTTGCTGCAGGCTGAAACTCCTACTCTGGGTTTTCTTCTCTGTCTTGAAAGGGGAAAGCTACTAGAGCTTATAGGATTGTTTCCAGGATGCAGGGCATTGTAGGATCATTTCCAGGCCACTTCAGACCAGGGGCTTCAGGTGAGTTTGGCATCAGCACCAGGCTGGGATCTGTGTGCAGGGCTGGTCCTCCCTCATCTTCACTTGAGAAAGTCCTGCTACAACCTGACCCTCAAATGCTGCTTATGCAAATCACCCTTTGCATAACTAATGGCTGTTTGTTGATGCTAGTCTCACCAAAATAAACCACTTAGCTTATTAAAACCCCATTGTCTTCCCCTGACCTTGGGCTTATTCTTGAAGTCTAACTTAAAAGAAAAGGATGTTCTATTGAAAGAGTCCCTGAGTGACCGTTGTCTTGGCTCATGGTTTTCAAAGTGGCTACAAAGAGTTTTCCCAGTGAGCTGCCAGTACTGTGCAAGCTGCCTTTGCTGGTTTTTTTTACTCTGGATCTCCCAGTTTTAACCATGTGAACGTGTATCCATGATTCTCACACTGCTGTTAACTGCACCACACCAGTGGTTGCCTCCCTCTTAGCCAAGAGTCTTCGTGCCGTGGTTGTGTCCCTGGTGACGGAGGCAGGTCCCGCATCTTCAAGACAGGTATCACTTCACTTCCATTTTGAACACCTAATTCTCCCTTCAACAAGGTTGGTCTTCACCCTTTCCCCTTTGCTCCCATCAAGTTAGTGTTAAACACCTTCCATGTCTTGTCCCTTTTGGTTTTAACATGCTCAGATTAACAATGACCATGTTCAGTGAGTAGGAAAGAATATATATATTCCACTTGACTTTGCTAGTGCTGTTCAGGTCAATGGGAAGAAATTTCTCTGGTGATAAAGGGAAAGGCCATTTAAAAATAAAGCTGTGACAGCCTGTGCTGATAGCACATGAACTGAAAGGATGAGTTCATTTGGGGAATGTTACCTCCCCTCCTGAAATACTTCACTGCCCGTTTCTAGTCACAGCAGGTACGTGTTTGGCCCCAGCCACCCTCGAAGAACAGGATGATGTTGGTGGCCAAGATGAAGAGCCATGGAGAGGCTGATGGCTGGTCAGGCTCTAAAGCTCAGGAGAACCCAGTTTGCAGCTCTGACACTAATCCCTGGCTGATACCTCAGTTTGGGGGTGTCTTTCTTGTGGTTTGCAGGCAATGGCCCCAGGCAGGGAGCGTGTGCCTCGGGAGAACATGAGTCTCCCACAGCTGATCCTGCTGTGTGGGCAGCCAGGCCACGTCTGGGGCTGCAAAGGACACCTCTGATGGGGCACAGAGCTGAGCTGCTTCACCCTGGTAAGATGTACCTTGTTCTTCTAGTGTCCTAAAGAGAGGTGACAGATGATCTCCTCCCAGACTTGGGGATCCCTTCCCTGCTACTCACTGTAGACATTTCTCCTTCTTCTTCCCTTCCTCACCCTTACATTTCTATGGGGTAGGATGTTAAATTATGGAGTAGGAAACCATGAGGTGGATAGACCTGGGGCAGCAATTCCAGGACCCATGAAGGGCTGGAAGTAGTGCAGTGCTGTCTGCTGGTCTGATGACAACAGCATTGATCCTGACAGCGTCAGGTGAGGGGACAGAATGGAGTGGGGCATGAAATCCATGTCAGGCACGGCCAAGGGCCAGAGATGGGCCTGGCTTGGACTGGGACAAAATGTTCTGTGACTGCCTGAGGGGGATAAAATCAGGATCCCTCTGCTGTGCTGCATCCCTGTCATCTGCCCCTAGGTGTGCTGGGGAAGGGAGGCACGATTCCACCCTCCTCCATACCGCCGGGACAATGACAGAATGCACTTCGGGATCAGTTCCCGGCGATGCCAGGCTCAGGAGAGCAGCGGGATGCTGCAGTCTGCTGTCCGTGCCGGGGTACTGACCGCCTCGCCGCTCCCCCCGCACCGGGCTTTGTTTGCTCCGGCTCTGCAAGGTGGGCGGCTGCTGGAGCTCGGGGGTTTTGCGGCAGCTTGTAAAGGTCAAGAGGAAACCTCTCAGCTCTGTATCTGGTTTGCTTGTCAATACCTGGCCTGACAGGGCTGCCCTGCAGCACAGGGGCCACTGTGTCACTCCCGGGGCGATGCCCTGGCTGTGTGTGGGATCAGCGTTGCTTTTCCACACAGCAGAGGCTGAAATCCTTCGTTAAGAGCTACAAACCCCAGCTCTTAGAGCCCACACAGGCACCCCAAAATCCCTACAAAGCCCATAGAGCAAGGGACTAGAAGAACCTCCAACACAACTGACAGTTTAAGCGCCACTTTGACCTCACTAGCAGCGCTCCAGTTTATCTCAGTCATTTCCCACAGCTCCACATCTGTTGCTCTTGCAGGAAGCAGAGATGTCGCAGTATCTGGAGAATGCTCAGGATAACTGAGGATACAAGAAGATACTTCAGCCTGGGACCAGCTCAGGGTCCTGGAGTGGTTACACAATTAAACGAGACTCACACCTTAAGCACCTGCAAGTCTTATCAAACAGAACTTCTTCATGAAGGATTTGCAATTTCTGTTAAAGTCCCTGAATTTAGCCCTTAAACTTTCGGGTATCGGCCTGACGTGCCCACTCTGAGGACGTCTCAACAACATGTCACATACCAGCTTTACTTACTGCATTACAATAGCATTCAACGGGATTTAAATTAGCTCCAGCACTCTAATCGTGTTGCTTTTATAACAGGAGCGAGATAACTCCCAGGCGTTGGTTATGTAGCCTCTGAGGGAAAAGAGATTTCAGATGTGTTCAGCAGAAATGCACCGTGTGAGCCATGGTTATAATTTCATTAACAGGATGCTACTCAGCTCCTACTGGGAGTCGGAGGAGATTAGCATTATAATGGGGATCAGGCGCCTTTCCTTGTGTTCACACCACTCTCCAGCCTGCAGGAGGATGAGCTGTCGGAAGATGTGAGCCTCAGAGCTCTAGCCCAGTATTTGACCCGAACCTGAGGCTTCTCTGCACAGCCTGAGCTCTGCACAACCCCTGCCTGGGGCAGGCAGTGCTGCCATCAGCTGGAAGTTGGGACATTTACTGGTGTCCTTCGCAGTGGGACCCGCCGGGCTGTGGCATCCTGTGCTCAATGAAGGACTGCTCCCACCCTCAGAAACATCCTCCGGTGATGGTCCGGGCAGCTGGGGCTCGTTTCAGTGGGATGGTGGGATGCTGCGTGGGAGAGGAGGAGCCCAGTACCAGCGTGACGTGCCTGCCACCCCTCACTTCCCTGGCGCTGTCCCATAGCAGGATTTTGCTCCCCAATGCCTGAGGCACGGTCCGGGCAGGACAAACCTTCACGAGGCACTCAGACATGCTGCGGCTGGATTGAGGCAGCTTACAGAGCCAAGAAACCTCGATTTACTGTCCAGTCACCTCCAGGACCCTGGAAACCTTCAGCCACCCCTTCCCCAAGTGTGGGGACTGGCTGCAGTGTCCAGCCCCGGGGACGGGCAGGTGGGTGTCCACCAGTGGAAGCCCTGGATGCTCGGCAAGGGAAACTCACAAGTACTGACATTTAACCCCTGCCTGCTCTGCAGGCAGGGAAACCCAGCCCCAGCACGCCAAAGCTGTACAAGGCTGACATTTCCAAGGGTCCTGAGCAAGTTTAAACAAAGTTTCTCTGGGATTTCTTCTGGAACTCCGCTGTTTCTCCATTGCTGTGCCACCATCTCAAGTCCTTTCATGTGCAGAAGGCCCCGAGGCAGTTGGTTTTGCTGAGCAGATTTCTCACCTTATCACTTACTCCCATGGTTCATTTTCCTCAGCTCCTCTTCTGCATTTCAGCTCGAAACACAAGATTTAGCTCAACCTGTCAGTGCCAGGATCAGACCCAGCAGGTTCACCCCAGCTGAGGACTCTCACTGAGGGCTGTTTCCCCAGGAAGGAGCTGGCCCAGCCCTGCACCAACTGGAAAACCAGGGCTGAGATGTTCCTGGAAGCATTTCCTCTCTTCCAGCGGTGCTGGGCATGATGTGGTGGTTGAATTCTCCCATGCAGGGAGAATATGTCCCAGAGAGGATCAGGTTTTGGCCCTGTGTGAGCTGCTCAGCCACACTCATGAGCAGGAGCCTCATATTTTTGAATAATGAAACTGTACATTTGTGGTAGAAAACTCCAAGTAGGTCACAACCTTTTTTTTTCTTTTTTTTTTTAATTAACAGATCAAAGCATGTTAAAAATCAGAAGGCAAAAAAATCGGTGCCCTTTAACATCTATATAAAGGCATAAGCAGTTTTGTCTAAGTGCAGTGTGGGTCTCCTAACACTCTGCAGGTGTAAGACCCTCCTTAAGCCACAGCTGCTGGTCTGCATAGCTGGGGGACATAGATTTGTAAGGTCGGGCATGTCTGATTGCTTAATTGGTAGAAGCTGGGGCTGAGTGGCAGCTCGAGGAGGGCAATGAAGCCCAGCTGCTCGGGGGCAGAGGGAAAAGCCCCTGAGAATCCCAGTTAATGACTGAGAGCAGGCTGGGTGCCTGATGCTCTGGCCTCTCGCTTGGAGATGTGGCAAAGCAGGTCTGAGGAAAATGGTACAGGTAAGAAAGGCTAAACTTATCTGTTGTGTAATTATTTCCGTTGTATTAAGTGTGAAGGTGAGATGGGAAAAGCGATCTGGGAGTGCAGTTATTAAGGGACCAGAAATTGAAGTGACTCTGCTTTCTCAGTGTGCAATCTTTCTTTTCTAGTTATGTAGAGTCATGCTTTATAGAAAACTGAAGACAATGACTGATGTTTAAAAAAAAAGATTTTTTTTTTTTTTTGCAAAAGAAGTTCCTCAAGTATCTAACTCTTTCAGATAAAAGAAAACCTTTAAACTAGCTTTTAGCACTTCAGGCAGCATACTGGGTTTCAGTGTTGTTGTTTTGTTGTCCCTCGGTTCTTTCTGGGGTTGGTCACTGGCTGCTGTGGTAGTGACAGATTTGACTGCTGCTCCTGCCCTGGACCACTCCAGAGCAGTGGAACCTCTTCCCCTGCAGGGTTTTGTGGTGCTTGAAGGGAGATGTGTCTTGTTTGGGAACCGAGCAGAAATTGTGCCTGGGCTGGGGTGACAGTGTCACAGCACTGATCAAGCAAAGGGATGCCCGGGTGCTGAGAAGCTGCAGAAACCTCAATGTTTCCCCACAGCCTCCTCATTCAGTTCTGACAAACAAGAAAAAAATCCTATCAGGGCAGTCTTTCAGCAGCTGGGTGCCCAGGGCACTGCTGCGGGGGGCTCTGCCTGGGTGTGTGACGTGCTGCCTCCCTGACACGGCTCCGGAGCAGCCAAGGCCATGTCCCATCACCAGCCCGGCATTTGCTGGGGTATTTTTGGCTGCCTCAGGGTTGCAGGCTGCTGGGAGATGCTGAGGGGGGAAGCCTGGCACTGGGCTTTATGCTCCAGGCTCCGGGAGAGCCCTGCTGGGAGCTGCAGAACAGCGGGAAGCCTCTTCAGGCTATTCCCTGTGCAGAGCTGAACAAGGGCTGAGTGATGCTTTTTGCTGTGTTTCTGTGCAATTTATGTACATAAATGTTCTATAAAGCAGTGAGACTGCTTCCCTTCTCTTGGTTACTGGTGCCAGTAAAAGGAGATTTCTCTCTGCTACCTTTGGAAGAAATCCCAGAGCTTATGTGACAGCAAAACTTTTCTGTCTCCTTGACTGTGGCTTGTAAAAGTCCTGGGGAAAAGGACAAGTCTTATGGTGGGGGGAGAGGGAACACGAAAACACCCAACAAGAGCAGCAGTGAAAAAGGACTGCAGTTAAGGGTGGAGAGCAGGACCTTGGCAGGGCCAAGCTGCCCCAGGACGGGGGATGTTCCTGTGCCCCTGGCTGAGCAGCTCTGGCCATGGAGATGTGGAGGCCTGGTGGGGTACAGTGCCCTGACACAGCCCGACGTGGCTTTCTGGCTGAGCAATGGAAGGTGCCGTAAATCTGTGGTGATGTAAATCTGTGAGCAAGGAGCTGCTGGTTGTTTGGCTCCTGACTCTCATAAAGTGCACGCAGCTGCCTCGGGGCCCTCACTTGTGGAGTTTAAACACTGCCAGGCTCTCAAGAGGCGCTGCAGTGAGCTGGTCTAGAGAGTTTCTCCTTTTTACGGCTTCCACAAGCATTGAAGCTGCATCTCCCTCCCCTTCTGGTCACTGTCTGGGGAGAGGCTCTGGTTTTCCTTTGGCTCCGTCTCCCCACTAAGAACAGCCCCCATCACATCCCCACAGCCACGAGCTCAGTGTTGGGACTAACACCAACCAACCAGGATCCAGCTGAGCAGGTCGGAGGCACGCAGGGCATCGTTCCCTGTCCCCAAGCCACAGGACCTGCGGGGTGGCTTGGGGGGTATCATCTGATGAGCTTCATCCCTCTGGCATTTGGGAAAGCACAAAACCTCTGCTCCAAGTGCCTGTGAGTGACTGGCTATAAGCCCTCCCCACTCCTGTCACTGGGACAGGCTGTGCCTTCCCTTTCCTCCGCAACGCTGCCCATCCTGCCCTCTGGTCATGGGCTGGCTAAAGGCACAACACTAATGCTGGGGTGCAGCAATGCCTCTAGTTACTTGTGTGAGCTTTTTTCTAAGTGTTTCACTTGCTGTCCAGCTGGAACAGGCTGATGAGGCTAAGCCAAGCCCCTGGGAGCAACTTGGCTCAGGAGGGCACCAGGAGACCTGCAAATCTGGTGTATCCAGACAGCCCACCTTTGTCAGGGAGTGATTTAAGAGGGTAGAGGGGAAAATGATGGTCCATGGTTAATGTTTGGGTAAATTGGGGGTTTTGGTGCTGGAGAGCTCAATTTACCATCCCAGCCCTGCCTAAGGAGGCCAACACTCGTGCTGGTGTCAGTTCCCAGCGTGGGCTGCTCACTGTGACTGTGGGGTGTGGTAACTGTGCTGCTGCTGTATAAACAGCACTTCATGGCAGCTGCTCCTCTAAAGCCTCCCCAGGGCTCCAGTGAGCCTCCTGCTTCTTATTTCGCTACACAATGGAAATATCCTTGCTTTTCAGTCGGCTGCAGTCAGTCACTTGGGTTTATTGCCCATTGGGAAGGTGAGTGCCTTCTCCCAGCTCTCCTCCTTAACCTCTCTTCAATCTCTCCGCTGATGGCACATTTAGCAGCTCTTCCCACTGCCCACCGGCAATTACTGATGAAATTATATATCTGTAACTACAACCTTTTGAGATAAATGGCTCTATTGTAACTGTTAAATCTTCATGACTGTCCTTTAAAAATCAGAGTGAAGGAAAAGTGTTTTGTTTTGGCAAGACAATTTAAAAGGAGGTGGAAACATAATTTATTATCTTAATTTCTCTACTTATTGTAGATGATGGGTTGTTTGGGGTGGGTTTTTTCTGCTAGTTTCTACAAATAAAACAGTATCTCAATCCCTGTAGATGTAATGCTGTGCTTTTCTCCCTCTAAGGGACCACTTGCCTCTCTTGACACCAAAGGGGTCTTTTCTGCCTTTAAAGTCTCTGCAGCAGCCCCTGTGATCCTCAGCTCTTGAAGCAAATATCAGAGCAAAACAGGCAGGACATGGCTAAGTTTGAGAATATTTTTCTGTGTTCTGAAGTATGTGTCCTTAGGCATGTCTCTGGAGCAGGAGGTGCGATGGTGTGATGAATTTCAAATCAGCCCTCCGCAGGTCTCCTATTTTCCAAATAGGTTTTATTTTTGAAGCCTAAGGAAATAGTCTATTTTTTTTTTTCCATAGGAGAAGCTTGTCAGAGAGATACAATAGCTTTTGCACATTTAGCATCTGTGTGCAGAGCAAAAGATGTGAGAGAGGCATGTCAGGAGACCTTATTTAGTCAAGAACTGGTACCTAAGGTGTTCCTGATCCTGTAAGAAATATATAAAGATCGATGAAACATCCTGGGCACCAGCAAATACTGATTTGCACTAATTGTATTCTGATTTCTCCTTGGATGTTTCACCCTCCCCTTTCCCTCAGTTAGGAACAGCATCTGAGAGCACAGATCTGGTTTTCCTGGTGAAGCACCAGCCCTGTGTTCCTTTTGGAGTCACCCAAGTCTCAGGGGCCAGCAAACCTCATAGGAAAATGACCCTGGGCTGGTTGTATATGTCAGGCTTCTTTTGGCAAGTCTTCTTGATTGCTTTTTTTATTATTATTTATCCCTTCTACAGCAGTTAGTATGGCTTCACCGTCAGGAGACAGCTTGTCCTGGGCAGGGAAAGTTGCTCCTGGCCCCTGGGAGAAGACTTGTGCTCACTGAGAGCTCCTGAGGGGTGGCTCTGGTGGGGTGAGGGGCTGCATCTGGGACAGTGTGCGTTGCTGTGGGGCAGGAGGTGGGTGTTGAGGTGCTCCGAAGCAGCACACCCCTCACAGAGCCCCCACAGCCCTGTCCGTGCACACACTGACTGCTCCGACACACAGGCACAGCTGAGCAGAGCGTGGGCAACCCCTGGTGTGGGTCAGGACCAGGGTATTTCTTGGAAGCCACTGGATCTGGGATCCTGGACCTTTGCTGTAGCAGCCTCCTTCCTTCCACAATAACTGAACATTTCGTGCTCTGTCCTGTATCTCGGGGAGCCTCTGGGAGACACAGACCCAGTGCTGCTGCCAGACTGGGGTGTCCTGGGGGCTGCTGGTTGTGCCCAATCTCACATGGCACCTGCTCACCCACCTCCACGTAGCTGCCCGTTCTCAGGACAAAGCAGGGACAACAACGAGCAGAGCAGGACAGTTTTGAGCTTCCTGCCCGCTGGATTTTCTTCTGACTGCTCAGATGTGATGAATTCAGGTCTGAATCACTCAGCAGAGAGGCTTTAGAACCCCCAAACTCAATTGACTGAGGATTTGCAGGCACTAGACCTTAGTCTCCTCGTTCAAGCTTTAATAACATAGGGAATTAGTGATAAAGTATTGGATGATTTAAAAATAATAAAACGTTTCTCTAGTGAAGCTTTTAAAGAAAAGGGTTTTGATTGTGCTTTGATTAATCACAGAGAGAGGCTGCGTATAAACCATCCCTCTGGACACCTCCCTGCTATCAGCACCATAATGAAAGTTTGGTTTATGTAGCAGCTTGTAATGTATATGATGCACTTTAGTCTGCATTGTGGACACGGAGATGAGCTGTGCTGTGATTGCCAGGAGCTGTGGTAATCTGTTATTCTGAGGGGGTAAATAAGAGCTTTTCTGTAAAACAGAGTGACTTTTCAGTAAGACCTTTAATAGAGCAGAGAGATTTTTGTGCCGTGTATACCTGGGCATCATTGCAAACAGGGAGATTTACTGGTAGCTTCAAGCCAGAAGGTTCATGAGCAATTTATTTCTAAAGCACTGTGCTAACGCATATGTTTGTTCTTGAGAAAACTGTTCAGGGTTTTGGTGTTTTGGTTTGTTTTTTTTACTCTTGTTCAGGTCTGATGCTGCTCTGCCTGCTGCAGCTTCAGCTTCTAATGCAACATGACATCACTAGCTGCTTAGGATCCACGGGGTAGAGAGGAGTCATTAAAGTTGAATCCTGAGAAATAATTAAGTTCCCAGTGTTCCTCCACAAATTATGCCACTGTTTATTTCACATGACTCTGACATAGTGAAGCATAATCCTCCCAGACCGAACGGGGCTTTCGTTCCTTGCATGCATCAGTCCTGAGGAGAGCAAAGTAAGAGCAGGATGTTCCTCCTGGGACCAGGCCTTGACTTTCCAGTAGTGAAGCCTTCCCCTTCCAGCTTCCCTTTCCAGCAGAAGCTGCTCACTTTCAGCCCTGATGTAAACTGTCGTGGATGAGAACAGCTGCGAAGGCAAAATGAGTTTTGCCACCAAGAACGGGTCTCATAGTAAGGATCTGCCCTATTTAACTGATGTTCTGCCTTCAAGATTCAGGCAGGGAGCACTGATCAAGCGGAGGAAACTTTCCTTTGGTTGTTGCTTTGCTGAGAGGCTCCAGAGGAAGCTGTGGAGCACAAAGCCTTGCCAGTAATGGTTTGTCTGGATTGAATGCTCTGAAATAGCTTTGCTTTTGAGAGGTGCAGGGTTTTCCTGTTTGGGGCATTAGCAGGGAGGCTGAGCAGCGCTGGCTGCTGTCCTCAGGTTGTGCTTAGCTCTGCTAAGGGCCACGTTAGTTTTGTGGGTGGTGTATTTCAAAGAGATGAATTGTTTATAGCAAGGAAAAAAAAAAAAAAAAGCCCTGAATTTGCAATGCTGGCTCCAAAATGTCCCTGGGTTTTGCTGATGTTTCAAAACAGGTTCTGTGGTTGCCAGCTGGGCTTTGTAACCAGCTGGGCTGGGGGAAAATTCCTGGACATGTAATTTGGTAAGTGTTCTGAACCCAAACCTGTGGCTCCAACACATCTTAAAGGTTGTTTGCTTACTGAAGAAAAAGTTGAATTTGAAAATTCAGGCTCTTAAATCCCATTATGCAGGGGAAGCAGCTTGGACTGATCTGTGTGAGTGCAGCAGTGGCTTTAGGCTAATGGCTGATTTTCCTCACCTTTTGAACTTGTTCCTGAAGATCTTAAGGCAGGAAGATCAAGGTCAGATGAGGAGCACAAGAAATAAAATGTAAAACAAGATTAGGAAGACCATGAGGAGACTGTTCTCCATCCCCCTGCACCAGCAATGCCCCAGCTGGTCCTGAGAGCCTCTTGGTCTGGTGGGGGGGACCCCACAGCTCTTCCAGGCAATGGGGTTAAATACTTCACTACTTTTACAATTTTCCATGCAATTTGTCTCACATTTTCCGTTTTAATCTCCTTTCTGCTTGTCCCATCTTCATGAATGGTTTCTTTCCTGCCCATTTTCTGGCCATGTTTTCCCTAGGAAAGCTGCTGGGTAGGGTCGGTCTGAAGTCCTTTCCTGTAAAACATCTGAATGCTTTTTGTTGCTGGGTTGTTGAACACCAGGTAATCCTCATCTCTCTAGAAGAGAGATTCATAGAACTGGAAGGTGAAGGACACCAGAATTTATCAAGAGTTCAGACCCAGGGCTCTTGGCACCTTAAACAGCCACTGCCCTCCGAGAGCAGCGGGCAGGGATGAGAGGAGAAAACTGAACTCCGTGGGGAGCAGGGTATGGTCAAAACCCACTTATCAACGATTTCACACAACTGGCAGGACGTACATAAGAAGGGTTGGGCAGAGGAAGAATTCGAGGGTAAAGCAGGAAGGGCAGAGCAAGGACCCAGGGTCAGGGGTGTGCTGTTTGCGGGTGGGGGGGGTCCCACAGCACAGCAGGCAAGGTGAGGGCTGTTATCCCATCACCCCTGGCTCTGTGATGGAAAGCGTTGCAGTAGGAGCTTCACTGACCTTGCCAGCAAAATCCCCCAGGTGTCTGGAAAGGTTGTCAATCAACATGTCAATGCAGAAGGAAGATGTATGGCTACATTTAATTGAAGAGATGCTCTGCCGTTACTACAGTGTGTATGTGTCTCTGTAGGGAACAGTGTACGTGTGCACAGAACAGATTGCTGGCCTTTGATGTAGGCCACAGAATTTGCTGCCTTCCTGACTGACAGAAAGCACAGACGTGTATTAAAGCCTTATAAAAGCAGGTCAAAGGGCTTGTGGTTTTCCCTGGCCAAAGGACAGTCTGCTGCATCTAAGTAGTGTTAAAATTACTACTGTTTTCCCCTGGAAAATTCCGTCAAGTGCTACTTTATAGCTTTTAAATTTTTCGTTAGTTTTTGCTGGACTTCAATTTTTATTTTTATTTTTTTTTTGTAAAGTGACAAGTAAAATGTTCTACTTCTCATTAATTAACCTCTGAACTTCTTGTCGTTGCTTAAACAAGACATCAACATCTTTTCATGTACTGTTATTAAAAAGCAATGGGAACAAGGATGGCAATGCTGCTAGTGAAGAGAAAATTACACTCCGGTTTGCTTTAACATGGCAGCCTGGCCCTTCCTTCTGCCTGACTTGTTATTACAAGATCATGATGGAGGCTCTGCTATATTGGGGGCACTGCAGGAAAGCTAAGCCTGGAGAACACGAGCTTCTTTTGTATTGTTTTATAATTCATGGGTGTTAATGCCTCAAACACTGCTCTGTGAGAAGCGCACGAGGCAGCAGGGAGGCAGAAGTGGCCGGAGCTGTGCTGGATGGTGCGTGCTTGTGTCTGCTCGGTGGCAACGTGGCCTTGAGCTGAGACTGTGGGTGTTGTAGCCACCCCTGGTGTCACTGCAGGGCCAGGGGGGTCCAGCAGCAGACTGAGATGACCTCGTGTGAGGTGCCTTCCTCCTGGAACAAAGAGCTTACCCAAGAGAAGATGGAAAACGAGGCGTGTCTGCAAGCAAGGGAGAGGAAGGAAACGACAAAATGTTGTTGGCCAACTTCTCGGAGTGCAGTTATGTCGGAAAAAATACACCAGGATAGAGAGGTGGTGTCATGATCTTATAATGTGTATATAACAGGCAAAGGGAGGATGGCATGGCTGCCTTGGGTTTTCTTAGAAGGAAAAATTCCCAGGCAGAAGGGGCAGCATAGAAGGAAGTGTGAGCATCATTGCTTAAGAGCCCAGCAAAGGAAAGGAGAGGTGGATTTCGTGGCCAGGTGGAGGAAGGGGCTGATCCCTTGGTGCTAAATGAGCAATAAAAGACAAAGCAGGGCTGTCTGTGAAAATCTTTGAAATGAAGAGGAGCCGTTTGTGTTTGATCTGATAGAAAGAATTCCACAGAGAGAGCTGCTCAAGAGGAGTGCTGAGAGATGGTCAGAGTGCTAGGCTTGGAAAAAGACCTCTGAAACAGGATTTGCTACAGGTACCTGCAGGAATGTGGTTAGCAGGGGGATAAAAGGTGCTTCCAGCAGAGAAGCAGGCTGGGGAGAGCTGCAGCTGTGGGCCAAGCCAGGAGGGCTGCGTTTTTCAGGTGTTACGTGAGAGAAATCTGCAAGATTTAGACCTGGGAGTGAGTTGGAGAGGACTAAGCTTTGTTGTTAGTGGACTCCAGCGGGATGGTAGTTAGTGCTGTCTCAGCCTGTGGAGCTGGAGTTGCCAGATGAGCATCCAGGAGATGCTTGAGGTCCTTTGTGCCAGTGTGTGATTAAGGAGAGAAGAAGAGTCCTGTGGCCAAGAGCACTGTGAGCATCTCTGCAGCATCTCTCTGCTCCAGAACCCTGGTCTGTAGGAAAATATTGATTTCCCTGCCCCCTTCCAACTTTGGTTTCCATCCTTTATTTTTAAGCTATGAAAAAATGTCAGTAGGTTGATTTTTTTTTTTCTTTTTTTGCTTCCAATCAGAGAACAAGGAAGCAAAAAAAGTGCTATCATCCCACGCCATCTGCAAATGCCCTGATCCACTTCGGTTTTAATCATGGAAAAGAGAAATTTAACTTCCCATGAGTAATACTTAATATGTGAATAACAAGGTATCTACCACTGGTCTTGGAAAAATAATTGCTTTTTCTGATTACAATTGGTCACCCATCAGTCCTAAGACTAGGCAAGCAAGCAAACAGTTTCTGGATGATATTAATTACGAGTGAGCAGATTATATTCCAGTGTTTTTGTGGAGGTGTTTTTTTTTTTTCTCCCCTGTGGCTACCAAAGCTTCTAGAAAACAGCAGGATAATATCACAAATGTCCTCATTCTCAGACTTTGCAGCATAAACTGATTCACCACTTGGGCTCAGCCAGAAGTCCGTGGTGTGCCGGATCCCCCTGGGAATGCCGCGTGTGCCGTCGGAGCGGCTGCTCCTGGCGAGGGGCCACGGCAGCCCGAGCCCCCCTCCTCTGCAGCACTGCAATTTCTGCCTCCCTGCCTGATAGGGCAGAAAAATCTCATCCCTTAACTCGCCAAAATACAAGCATCTGCGGCGATACAACAGGGCAGGGGAAGTTGTGGAGTATCCACCGATAAGAACGGCTGCAAATTTAACGTGAAGGATATTCTCGGTGTAGCTGTGTAACTGGGGAATTAAATCTTCTGGATGTTGTCACACATGCTAATTGTGCTGAAGACAGTGCGTGTGTGTGGGGGGAAATCTTCATTTTGCACTTAGCATATATAGTTAGAAGATAATGCCATTTTAAATTCATCCTCGCCGTCCTGGTGCACAAAGGTGAACACAATTTCAGTGCGTGCGTTTGGCCGGAATGCGCGTGGAAAGAAAATAAATCGTGTGTTTGTTTGCGGCTTTTTCCAAACACTGACTATTACAGGCAGATCAGGGAAATGTGAACTTGCAAATCAGCTTCACCCAGCATTTCTTGTTTAGCATAGAAATTTTGTGCTAAAACAGACCGTAGCTATTTGCGGTGATACCTGTCTGCTCCTTCCGATTTGCTTGCTCTTATTTACAGCTGCTTACAGTTATCTCTGTTTTGTTGTTGTGCAAAGCAAATATTTTGGCTAAAACGTGTTGAAATGCTGTTTTAACTGAGTCATTCATTTGCAATAAATGAAGCATAGAGAATGCATTTTGGAAGCTACACTTAACAGAATTAAAATCATCACGCTGCTCCTTCCTTAAATAAATTCTATTCAGCAACTCGCCTGGGTAACGAATGGCGTGAAAACTCCATCTACCCTCGCTTGGTTCTTATGACATGAGCACAGAGTTAAACCTGTGCCACTGAGGTGGGGTTTTCTATTGACTGAAAAGGGAAGAGTGGAAAAAATATTCACAGTTGGGTTTGTTCTACCCAGGTTCTTCTTATTGCCCAGCTCTGCTCTCTGTAGCTGTAAGGAGCTGATGGCATCCATGCAATCTGCCTTGTTATTTTTGGGCACAGCTTCCACCTTCCCAGGGAGAGCTGCTCTTTTATTACATTCATTTGGTTAGACTGAAGTCAGTGTGACTACTCATATGCTTAAATTTGAGTATATATCCTATATATATGCACACACATAAACATAGGGTTTAGAGCTTCTCTGATATTTCTTTGGGTCTTAATGATCAAACGGTGCTTTGTTGGAGGAGGAAGTCTCGTGCTATAAAATTAAACTAGGAAAGAATCTCTCCCTGCTGTTTGTGCATGGCATGGTTGTAGGTTCTTTTGGTATTGTAATTGGTGACTGGTTTTGATTAATGTATAGAAATCTATCTTGTCTCTTGTAAGTGCTTTATAAATATGTTGGAAATTACTTTGAACATGGTAAGGGTATGAACAAAGCATCTCTTCATCCGGTGTAAGTACCCATCCACATTGCAGGTCCTTGTGGGGCACGGCTGGCTTGGAGGTGCCAGCACAGCACAGGTGCCCATAACTAATACCTGGGCAGATGGTGAAACAGGGCGGGTATTGACAACTGCAGAGGCCAGAGGCTGGGCAATCTGGTGGGATTTGGCCACTTAAAACCGAGGTTTCTGCGGGATGGGGTGCTTGTTTTCTTTGAAAACCTCAGCCTGATTTACAAAACTGTTCAGTTCCTACCCTGCACGTGGCTCTGCTCTGGTCCCAGCCAGAGGAAAGATCAGAGCCCTGGAAGTGAGCCCACACCAAAGCAGTTGGGATGTGAGCAGGGATCCTCAGCTGAGGTGCTTCATGGAGCAGAACCAAGGGGGCTGCCCATCCAACCAGGGATGTTACCAGGATAAACAGCACTGGACACGGCTTGGGGCCATCTCTCCATCTGTTCCACCAAAAGCCAGTCTATCCCATCGGGGGAAAGCCCTTCCTGCATGCTGGAGGCAGGAGGCGGCTGATGGGAAGCTCCTCAGTGGGAGGCTGGAGTTGGCAGCTTGGGTCGAGTCTGCTGCAGTGAAATGTTTCACAGACACCCCGAACTCTGCAGTTACAACCTGTACCTGTGTGTAATACATGCACGTGAGAAACAGCTGTGGGGAAAGTATCCTCTTGCAATATGCAAATGTCGTATATTCCACATTTGGTGAAAATGGGTATTTAATGCCACAGGAAGGAATCTGAAAGGATTAGAGCACATTTGACATGGAGCAGCATCTTCCATTTGCCCTGCCGTCAATCTGGTTAAAAACACCTGCTCTGCCAGAAACTGAAGATTTTTGTCCCTGATGTGCTGCAGTGAGAGGATGACCTACGAGGGGAACATAAAATGGTAGCATGTGCCCTAAAATCTTGACCCCTTGAAGTTAAGAGCAAAACTCTTTCAGCTGGAGTGGGCTCAAACCTTTATCTTTGCTCCAACAGCTCACAGGCTGCCCATGATGAACCTTTATCCTTCATTGACCACTTCTGAAAAATGGGATTAAAGGTCAGTGCGGAGCATGCAGCATCTTCCAGAAATGCAAGGAAGGCAGCTGAGGTAACCTTGCTGCTACAGGATGATGTGGCCAGCACGGGAGAGGGGGCACTGTGGATGTGGGGTAGGACCAACCTGGACCTCCAGGCTGCCCAGCACAGGGACAAGGCTGGCATGCAGACTGTGCCATGCAGAGCGGCAGAGGCTTTTTGTGCGTGTGTGTGCTGAGTGGTTCTCAGAGAGCCCAAAATCTCCAGGAAGCATTTCCAGGTGCTGCTGAAGCATTTGCCGGTGATAACCTCAGGTCCGTGACATGTCAGTGAACTTGGGCAGGCAGTTTTCACCCTGTCGGTGCTGTCACCACAGAAGCTGCTCACCCTGAGGGCTGCAGGTTTGTCCCAAACTCTGTGGTTTTGAGATATTACTGCCCACTCATCCCAGCCCTGTGTGCCTGTGCTGCCTCTGCCTTCCTCAGAGCGTGGCTCTGATCTGCCCACAGTCGTGTCAACTGTCAGGAGAAATGATCCCTAATAAGAAGAGATTCTGGAACTGCTTAGCAGGAAATTACTACGTGTGATGTTGCTAAGCAATGTCAGGCTGGCCTGGCTGCCCAGAATAACGTTTCTCTGTTGGAAAACCCAGAAAAGGTTGAGGGGTGGTGGGTGGCTGCTGCTTTCTGCTCGGAGCAGTGGAGTCTGGAATACGGCAAATAACAGTCCTTGTCTCATCGGGGCTGGTGTGACACTTATTGAAAGTGAGAAAGAGCTCTCCCCTGAGGGCAGTGGCAGCTGCGGGATGGACGGGACGAGGCGGGAGCAGCGGGAGATGCACAGAGGTGGAGTTGAGTCCTGCAGAGTGGAGAGGGGTGTACAGAGAGGGGGAACCACTCCCTGGGGACAGGGGCTTACACCTGGGCACAGTAGGAGCGTGCCCTTTGGAAACCCCCTCTCTGCACCTGTGGAACCAGAGGCCGGGTTGTGCTGGTCTGTTTAAGAAGCTGGACCTCACTTTAGTATGGAGCAAAGCTCTCAACATAACAGCTCTTGAGCTACAACAGGTAGCTCTAGTTGGTGAGGCTCTGAGCCCTGTAATCCAGTGTTTTTCCCTCTGATTTCGCTGGTGTTGGAGCAGTAAATTCAGTCCAGCTCACAGGGATGCAGAGGAGTGCAAACTTGCTCGTGGGGAGTGAGGTCTCCCTGTTAATTCCCTTCAAGCAATTTCTTTTGGACAAAGATTTCTTCTTTCTTCCTGCACTGCTTTGCTCTGGTCCTGCCTGATATTAAATATCTCCAGAAGCAGCTACAGTTCATTGCCAAATTCATCTATTTGTGCAGAAGATGTCATATCAATGTCCATTACAATTTTGCCCCAGCACCTCGAAGCAACTTTTTATCTCTGCCTATTCTTCATTATTTCCACTTCTTATTTATCATAAAACAGAAACTGTAAATTTATTAAAAAAAAACACAAAAAACAAACAAACAGAAAAAACCAAAGAAGCGAAAACCCCAGACCAAACAAACCCACAGTATTTTAAGGATCGTTTGCAAAGCTGTTGAGTGTATTAACGTGCCAATAGGAACTGGAGAAAGCAGATGCTGAGTAGGAAGTACATGTTCCTCCTGAACTGGCAGGAGCTGGAGCTGTCAGGGTGTCCCCTGCCATCTGGCCTGTCGGAGCATGTGGCAGATTCACAGATCTCCGGGGAGGACACGCTGCAGAAGCCATAGGATCCCATTATGCTGTTTATGGGGACAAGCCAGACATTTGTCTCGCTGAGGCGGGATGTCAGTCGGGGATGCTTCAACCACACGCTCATTTTCACAGCTCCTCAAAAAAACCCTCGGAGGTGCGGCTGGTACGCAAAGAAATGTTGATGCTTTGAAAAGAACCGTGTCGGAACCCTGATGCGTTTCAGCCAGACGCAGACACCAAAGCGGGAGGGCACTGAGCCCTCCCCGCGGAGAGCGGGGCCGGGGTCGGTGCTGGTTCTTGGTGCGGGCACTCAGCGCAGCGCCGCGGCCAGACCGCGCTGTGCCGAACCCCCCGCCCCGCACCGCCGGAGCCCTGACACCGCCTCCCTCATTAGCATCCCTTCCTCCTCCTCCTCCGCCGCTGCCCGGCCGCAGAGGGGTGCATGGCAGCAGCGACGGAGCCTCGGCTGTCCCCGGCAGCGGCGGCGGCAGCAGCTGCCGAGCCGCGCTCCGCTCCGCGCCAGCGCCCGCAGCAACTTTGCCGCTCCGCGGGCTGCGGGAGCGGGGCGATGTGACCGCGCACCCGGCAGCGGAGCATCCCCGGCAGCGCGGAGGAGCGGAGCAGCGAGGAGCGGAGTCCCCCCCTGCTTCCCGCCCCGGCAGGGCGGAGCGGAGTCCCCCCCCCCCGCCTTCCTCCACGGCGGAGCAGCGCGGATCGGAGCGGAGCCCCCCCCGCCTCCCTCCGTCCCTCCCCGGCGGCGGCCGCAGCCCGGGGCGGGAGCGCGGATGCGGCGCGGAGCCCGGCGGAGCCCAGCGCGGGGCCGTGGCCGGGGCCGGGCGGCGCGGAGCGCGGGGGGATGCTGAGCCCCGCCGCCCGGCACCGCGCCCGCCGCCGGGAGATGCTCCTCGTGCTCGCCCTGTGGCTGGCGTGGCAAGAAGCGCCCGCGGCGCCGACCCCCGCGGCCGAGGACATCACCCGGGGAGTTGTGAGTTACCCGCGGCGGGCCCCCCCCTCCTGCTCCTCTCTCCTCTCCCCCTTCCCCCGGTATCCCCCCATCCTCGGGCATCGCCGGTCCCCGCGGCGCTGGGCCAGCTTCGGCGGCTGGAAGCGCTCCCCGGCGCGCCCCGCTGCCCGCCTTTGCTGCCAGTGCCCTCCATCCTGCTCCCGCTGATCCGGCCCCTTTACAGCAGTGCCCCCTCCAGCCTTATCTACGTTGTGCCTCTCGTTGCACCTGGTGTCCTACCGTGCACTCGGAAGGGTCCGTTTATCCGCCCCTGCACCCAGTGCCCCACACCCCGTACCCTGCACCGAGCCCTTTGGAAGGCAGAGTCCCCCTCCTTAAAACCCGGGGTGTCCCCTCGCAATCCCCCTCCTCTCCAGCACGGTGACCCAACTTTCCCCCAGCCCAGCATCGCGGGGTGATGGCCCCTCCAGCTTTCGCACACGGATGGTGATTTCCCAGGCGCGGGGGAAAGGGCTGGCCTGTCTCGAAGGCTCTCTGCCTGCCATGGAGCCGCACAAACTCCAGCGGCGAGCAGGGTGGAACGGCACGTTTGGAGCCAGAGCGATCCCTGGGGACTGGCTGGGACGCGCTCGGGGCTGCGTTAGGGGGCTGCTCTGTGCCGGCAGCAGGTGGAGGGGTTGGCTTCATTGCGGTGGTCTGCACATTGCGGGCATCCCTGTGGTCCTGCTGCTCCGCTCACAGGTGCCTGCTCGGTTTGCAGGGAGGTGACAGGTTTTAGCAGCCGTTGAGAGCTTAGGTCATGTCCCAGCCAGGTCACGGTGCCAGCAGGTCTATACAGCTTCACACCATCTCCTCTGAGAGGAGAGAGATGGAGGCTTTTCTCCCGGAGGAGGAAAAGTTTCTCGCACCTCATACCAGCCGTAGCTCGGAGAAGCCCCGCGACTACGTCAAACCTGGGTGTCAGAAAGTCATCCGTGGCTGGGTGTGGGCGGGCAGTCCTGGGGCTGGACCCGCCAATTTGGAGAAATTCCCTGAAATTCAGCGAATTTCAAAATGCTGCCTGTGCACTGCTGGAAGGGAGGGAGGGAGGGAGGGTGGGTTTGCAGCACGGCAGGGTTATCTAATGAGCAGGGCTCGCACAGAGCAGTGCGCCAGGACGCTGCTCCCCACGCCGAGGCTCCTTCACCAACGCGGGCTCCGGCTCAGGCACCTGCCGGGAAGGACGGAGCGTGTCGTTCCCCGTCAGTTCCTAGCAGAACAAAAAAGTGTGGTGAATATAAGGTACATCTGCATCATTATGGTGCAATTACTTCCCCCTGTAACCAAATGTTCAAGCTGGAATTAATATTTCATGCAAACAGCACGCGAATTGATGTATTCTGCCCCAATCAATTTGACTCAAACTTTGTCTTTGACCTGCTTTTATCCTTGCTACCGTATTCCACGCTGCACTCAGCTTTTACAGGGTAAATGTTAAGACTCAAGGGGCTGATTAGTTTCTGCTGACAACTTTCAGGCACTAAGGAACCCCTTTTTGTCCTGGACTGGATTTGAGCAGTAGCTCCAAACCCTGCTGAAGAGCTGGGGCCATCTCGCAAAGCAGAAGGCACCGGGGATGGTAGTTACAGAGCAGGAGTGAACTGCAGGAGAAGGGGATTACATGAAAAGAAGCCTTTTTTTAGGCTGGGAAGCCTAGATTTAGGATGTCAGATGGTTGTCTCTGTGCTATCTCCCCTCCAGTGGGTGAGCTTGCTGGGGGCAAATAATCTCTCCAGCTTGAGACAGCACTGGTGGGAATCTGAAGGGGTTGACTGTAACTTGTGGTTGTGTTTATGCCCTCTAATGAGCAGCAGGGAGCACAAGATGCCAGGTATTTTCAGAGGTGTTTGTCAGGAAACTACCACTGTGTGTGGGAAGTGAGAGCCTCAAGAAGAATTATTTGACATCCGCTTTATGAAGCAACTAAGAAATTAAAGATCTGCGAGGCATGTAAATCAAATATTTGAAAACTAGGAAGCATGAAACCATGGCAATAGGAAGCTCTGCTAACCTTGGAAAATTATATCCAGCAATTCTCTGCAGTAACCACAGCACAATGTCAACAAGAGCTTATACATCCCAAACACTCCCCCCTTGCAGCTGAGAGGCTTTTGGTGCTGAGCAGGACCTTGCCTCTGAGCTGTGTCCTCTGCTCCACTCCTGCTCTAAGTTTGTTTTAAATGAAACAGTGGTGCTGGGCCAAATTAAAGTTCAGCAAAATGAAAGAGGGCTATAACTCAAAGGCAGTGCTTGTTAGAGTGCTGCCCAAAGCAATATAACATGGAATGATTCTCCAGATTTCATTACTAGTGGAATATCCTGCCCAGTTTATAAATCTAACTTGATTATTAATGTTTTTATTGTTCTCCATTAGCTGCCCTAACAAAGAGGGCATAAAACAGCAGATGGAACAGAGCTTGACTTGAGTGATTCCACTGAATTTTAGTACGCCGCTTTCCAGATTTACGACTTTGCATTTCGCGCTGCTGCCTTTACAGTAAACCCCGACCCCTCCTCTCCCCGGCCTTCACAAATTGCATCTTTTTATGGCTGTTGAGCTCGGCCGTCTCAGGGGTGCAGGCAGCAAAACCTCTCCAGACGTTGGTAGTAACTGAGTAATGAGAGCTCTCACCCCAGTGGGCTCTGAACCTGCTCTGGGGGGAGGTCTCCCTTCAAGTTGCGCTTCTGAGAAGAGCCGGCGTGCGGAGTTTGAACAGCGAAGGTGTTGACCTGGAGACTGGCTGGACTGGAATGGAGCCAGCTGTTAAACGGGCAGCTCCTGCCCGTTCCTGGCTGCTGCAGGTGCACAGCTGTACAGCTGTGGCAGGGCAAAAGCTCTGGCTTGGGGGTGGACTGATGCTCGAGGCTGATCAAGTGTGGCCTGAGGGATGCACTTTGCCCTAGGGCTGGCGTTGCAGGACAGGAGTTGGCGGTGCGGTGGTGGTGGTGGCCTCGCTGAGATCATCCCATGTGTACATGGGCTCTGGTGTCACCACCCAGGGATGCAGGAGTGCCAGGAAAGTTTTAGTTTGGTTGCAAGAGCATGGGTGGGAAAAAAAAACCAAAAACCAAAACCTGTGAGTGGCTTTTTCTTGACTTTGTGGCCAAGGGTGAGAGGGGAGGCCTGTTCATGCCCCCAAGGCGTTTCTCCAGCTGGGGATTGCTGGGAATTCCTGGGGGCTTGCGTATGACCGATGCCTCTCTCAGCCTCCTGCTCACAAAGCCCTGTCTGTGCTGTTCCCAGAGAATTTGCTCCCAGGGGATGGAGGCATTTGCATTCATCGGTGGAGACCAGGGACCCGCGTCCCCCTCTGCCATCCTCATCCCAAGCGGCTCTTTGTTCAGGGCAGGGCCCTCGCCTTTGTGGCGGCTTCTCATTTGAATGACAAGGATGCACTCGTGGGGAGCCCGGGGTGGCACAGAGCCCTGCGAAGCTGTGCCCCCCCCCCCCGGCTGGCTGCGGTGGGCTGGGGGACAGACAGAGGTTCCTCTGTGTCCCCACGTCAGGGAGAGGAGGGGCAGCAGCAGTTTCCTATGAGTCTGCGCCCCACGTCTCACAGGTGCCAAATTTCAGAGAAGAGGCCGGCCCGTGGCTGGGGTATGGGTTCATCCTCGCTGTTTCTGGGGTGCTGCCCCAAGAAGGGTAGGAGCATCCTGCTGCTGTCACTGCCAGATGCCCAGTGTAGCTGCACATCCTGCTCCCACCTGCCAGGAGTCAGCCAGGAACTCCCTTAAATTGCTGCATTTAAGCACCCAGTGTCAGGCATGTCCCTGAGACGTGGCTTAGCTCCTGTTTCAAGGCTTGGGATAATCAGCTTCTTAAAGTACAATCCTTGTAAGAATATAGGCTGCTCCCTCTATCAGGAGAAAGTACCAGGCTTCTTCTGGTTCTGCTAATGGGGAAATTAAAAATTGATAATTCCAGTTGGAGCTTCATTCAGCCTCCTAAAATGGCGAGTCTTTAAGGACTCAATAGATTCCCTAAACAATAATGCATTCAGGCCAACAGCACTGGGGAGAGGAGCTTTGCTTGGCCCTCCCTGCCACTGAAGCACTTCGTGTCTTCCCATGCAGAGCAGCAACCATCCCAGGTCCACGAATTCCCTCCAAGAAAGCTAAGCTACCATATTGTAAAAAATGAAAAAATGAAGTGCTGTTGGTTATATTTTAAGGTACCTCTTGAAGCCAAAGTACAATGCAAACTAAATTGACAAAAGGCTGGCTGGAAGCTTTCAAACAGCCGGGCTGCTGTGAAAGCATTTAATCTGGTATTAAAGCCCTGACTGGTGTGAACAGCTCCTTCCCTTTCAGATTTGAGACCTCCACATACAGTAATGCAATTTCCTCCTGAGCTTGGCTGCTATTGTGGGCCCAGCCGTGGGAATTACCCAGGCTAGTCAGTCCAAATTACCCAGTTTAATGAGGCTCTGCCTTCGAGAAGGGTTCAGAGCCAGCGGGTGAAACCCTGCTGTCACCAGGGACTTCCCCACGGTTGGTGCTGGGGATGGAGTAGTGAGCTCTCACCTTGGCCTTGCTCTTCATCCTTGTCACTGTGTTGGGTGTAGAAGGAGCTCCTGGCTGGCAGGACCCCCCGTCTGGACCCTGCCATCCCTGGGGGCAGCATGCAGTGGAGCTGTTACCTCCATGCCCTCCTTTTGCCCCTATAAACTCCTCAGAGAGGAGACCTCTGCCTGAGTGACTCAGCCTGCAACGCTTCATTATTCTCCCTCATTAAATCAAATGTGCAAAGAGGCAACACCAAATGCAACGTGTGCCCATCCCTGCCCGGCACCGGGCAGGGCTCTCCTAGTTGGGGGCCTGGGGGTGACTCAGTGGTGGCAGCATGCGGGTCACGGGGTGACATGGGTGTGCCATGGGTGATGTCGTCATGAAACTGGGGGGGCTTGGATGTGGGTGACCCCCTGTTTGTCCTGGCAGGTTCGGTGGTGCCAGCGGCAGCTCGCTCTGACTCATCGCCGGGGCCACGCGCTAATTCCTCATTATTTACTCGTTGGCAGAAGCGCTGCAGGAACGGGCTGTGTGGCTCCGGGAAAGGTCGCGCCGCGGCTCAGGGAACCTTTGTTTCTGGATGCTGTGGGAGCAGGAGTGTACCCTGTGTGGGTCTGGGGTCCTGGTTGGCCCCGTGGAGGTCACAGTGTGGGAGGGAAAAGCCCTCACATCTCGGGTGATGGTGAACCTGGGCCACCACATCGTCACTCTTTAAAGTGTCTTGCTCAGAGCAGAGCAGCACTTGAAAGCTAAGGATTTGATTTCTAAATAACCTGAGATCTGACAGCAACAGTTCTCAAAATGCTTTCTTTAATCAAAATCACTTTAAATGGGTAGATTTGGGAGTTTCGCAATCACTTGCTGCTGCGCACGTGCAAGCTGCATCTTCTTTGTCCCAGATTTTTATGAGGATTGTCTCTGTTTTCTGGGTCAGAGAATTAAGAGATTTGATGTTATATTAAAAAAACCCACACCAAGCCACACATGCAAAGTTAAATCCGGTGCAAAACAAAGCAGACGTGCGGGGGCGAGGGGAAGGAGCTGCTGAAGGACCGGAGAGTTTTAGATCAGCATAATGAGAAACTGCCTTTGACAACAGGTTTGTTCCGAGGGAAGTCCTGACATGGAGTAAATGCCGATGTTCATCGAGGAGTGTGGTCTTCAGATGGGACTCTGGCTGTTTGACTAGCCATGATGATTTAACAGAAAGGAACCCAATTAAATCTGAGGAATTTCCTGCATCAGAATACACCATGTGCACAGAAAATTGTTCTTCCAAGAAATCTGGAGATGATCTACAGCTCCTGCCGAGAACAGTCCAAATACGGTGACTTGGGAAGTGGCAGTATATTCAGGAGTTTTTTTACATATTATTTTTACAAGAGGGAGCTTCAGCCCGTTGACTGTCAGTGGTCAGGCGGAGTTCTTCATGCTGGCTGACATATTATTTCATCCTGACAATATTGATCTTTTGAGTGAGCAAAAGCAATTTTACCTGTGTCACGGAGCCCTTGCTTGAAGGTGATGGACATGTTTGGATTACATCGCCGTGTCATTTAACAAACCCCAACAGGCACCTGCTGTGGTTCAGCTCCTCGGCCGCCGAGATCACCCGACAGCCCCCGGCGCTGCCGCTACGTCCTGGTTCTGCTCTGCAGCTCAAGTGTGTCCTGCAGAGCCCACTGCACGTGCCCTTCCTTGAGCATGCAGGACAAAAGGTTCCCTCATCCGAAATTCAGGTGGGAGATAAGAGGCCTGGACCGCTTCACTCACAGGTTTGTCTCCGTTTGTGGCGGTTGCCTGTCACGCGCCCTGGGGGGGCAGTAACGCCCCTGCAGCTTCCCCGGGGCCCACAGCCCAAACCACCCGGCTCTGGATTTTTCTGGTTCCCACCAAATGCCCCTTGCTGGAGGCGGCAGACCATGAAGAGATCAAAAGGAAACTTCACAGGCTGTTGCCAGACTTTGGGGATTTCACTGTCCAAGGCTTTTCTGAGGCTGAGGAAGCAGATCTGAGGATGGCGTTGGGATCAAGGGAGCAGCTGAACCCTGAAGGGCACCGAAACGGGATAAAAAGATGGAAAAGACCAGGAAGGGGTTTCTACGGGATCCCTTTTGAGAAGAAAGCCTGGAAACACTCATCTGAGAAAGCATCCATTTGACTGGCAGCTGTAGACTTTCCAAAATACTGCGAGTTCCAGGCTGTAGTGCTTGTTCTCAGGCTTTGACTGTCTACGTATCAGTCAACCCTTCATTAAGATTAGCTTTTCTCGGTGAGATGTTGTCACACTCAGAAGTGCTACTGCTGATACTGTGGCTGGAGTACATCTCAGGAGATAATTTTCCTCTTTCCCTCTGTGTAAGCTGCAACATCTGGTGCCCTGAGCTGCTGGGTGGCTCTGCTGGGCTCCTCCACAGCTGTAATCACCAAAAACTTGGATGGCTGCTGGGCTGAAGGGTGTAACATAAGAAAATGCTCCGTTTGTTTTACTATTGCTCCTGGGAAGTTTGGTTACAGGATCCCAAGGAAACCACAAGTTGCAAAATGATAGTATGGACTGCTAGAGACAATCCCACCATGACTCCAGATCTAATTACCTGTAAACTCTGGAGCTGATGAATTCAGCCTTTGGGAAAGGGTGTCAGGTCTCATTTATCACTGAGCAAGAGAAAAACAAAGCAGTCTCTCCTGTTTTTCTTGAGCCAACCACGTGCAATCTCCTCCGGAGATATTACATCCACTCCACATTAGTTGTGTCCTGGCTGGTGCTCGGTTGAGGCTGCACCTTTGACAAGGTTTGTGGTGGGGAGCATGGGGAACTCCCACCAGCCCATAGTCTTGTTCCCACCTTGTTGCTTGCGTTTTCTTCGTGGTTGCTGTTCCTTTGTCATGCTCACAGTGTCCCTCTGACACAGAAGGGCAATCAGTGATGCTGCTCAAGAAGCGTTTTTCTCCTCTGATAAATTCTCTGCCTTAAATTGGCTTTTATTTTTCTTATTTGTTTTCCATTTTGGAGCTGCTTGGCAAACTCCCCATTGCTCTGTACCGAGCCACGCTGCCTCTACCTTTGCATCCTTCACGTCACAGATGCATTTTTGTTCAAAAGTGAGAGGAAATTGGATTCACAGAAGGGAAATTCCTCACAGACGTGCCTGTGAAATGGCAGTGTGTTTTATATAAAGGCACAGCTAAAGAGAGGTAGGTGGTTTGGGACTTTTGCCAAATTTTTTTATGCTGCAGAAATGTATCCTCCAAGTCTGATCAATAAGACTCTGAAAGGAGGAACAATCTTGCCTGGCCTCAGCCGGCACTGAAGTGTATGGCAAGCCTGTCCTTCCTCCCAGGCGGGATGCATGTCATATTTCACGACAGGATGACAGCCCTGACAGACAATCTGTTGTTGTTTTGGCATTTCTGATACACCTTGTGCTTTGGTACACACTCAGTGTCCAGCAGGATCAAGATCTAGAGGGAATGAGCTGACACGCTCCAGGGTCCCATATGGGCAGTCAGCAGGGCAACACTGATTTGAGTAGTCGTTAAAAAACTCGCCCAAGATGATATGAAAATTTTCTTTCTCTGCCTAAAGCCCACAGCATCAAGTGCATGGTCTGCCAGGCTCTGAGGCACCAGATGTAGTTGTTGACCAAGCAGCCTCACTGAAAGGTGGCCTGAGCTCCAAGCAGCAGGTCTGAGAGTCAAAGGCTTCCCTTCATGAAGGGCATCCAGTCCAGGCTGGAGCTGGGTGGCTTTTGTTTGCTTCTCGTTCACGTTTCTATTACTAGGGAGTTACTTTCACTGGTTTATCTCTTCCCAGCAAGGTCTTTCCCCGCATCAGGGTTTGCCAGGAGCCCAACACGCCCTCCAGGCAAAGCCCTTTCCCCAGGGGAACGGCTCCTGAGGGTTCGTGTTCCCTGCCTGGGCTGTGCACGGGGATGTGGAGGCTGGAGGAAATGGGTGACAGCGGGAGCCCCTCCGTTCCCCTCCCTGCAGCCCCTCGGTGTTGGCAAGAGCCATTCCAGAAAAAAATCGCCTTTTTCAGCAAAAGGAGTTTATTTCTGCCATAACAAACGTGAGCCCTGGTGAGACGGGGCTCCAGAGCGGAGATCCCCGGGGAGATGCGCATCAACCGCATCTCTTCTGCGGACGAAAGGCCGGGCGAGCCCCCGGCCCCTCTCCCGGCTCCTGCCGCCGGGGGACGGGACCGGGCGGCGCCGCTCGGGGACCCCGGAGCGTCCCGTCGGTGTCGTGCCGGTGCCCTCTTGTGGAAAACTGGGAAAATATCCGAGAAAATACGTTGGTGCTGGGCTGGGAGCAGAGGTTGGCAACCCGTGCCGGGGGAGTGGAGCGGAGCAGGGGGCTGGGCGCTCCCCCGGGGCTGCGCGGTGTCCCCTCCGGCCCGAGAGCTTTGCCATTGCTGGAAACGGTGTTATTGTCATGGAGGCAGATGGTATTAATTGAGCCTGGGGGCAAGGGCTCCCAGCTCTCAAATGCTGCCCCTTTGGCCACTGAATCCCTGTGTGGTGACCGATGTCCGTGCTTTAAGTGGATGAAGTTCCCAAAGTGCCTCTGCACCTCCTTGCTCCTGTTCTCCAGTAATTCCCATTTCCCTTGTAGCAAATGCCTTTATCAACAGTGGCACACACAAACTCTGAATTTCTTCTTGAACCAGCGTGCCACGGCCCTGAGCCTGCTGGGTGTTCCCTGTGGCCACAGAGCAGGCACAGACCCACTCTGCCACCCTCCTTGGGAAGACGTCACACTGCTTTGGTCATCTCCCAAAAATGTCAGCGGGTCAGCGTGCCCAGGGGACCGCAGGGCCATCGTGCTGGCTCTCCTCTTCTCAGCCCACCACCCCTCTGTCACACTCGGGCAGCTCTGGGTGATGAATAGCTGCCCTGGAGCAGCGCCTTCTGACCCCACCACCCGCCTTGCTCTCTGTAATAGCTGGCAGAAATAGCTCTGTGCTGTGTCGGAAATGCCAGCCCGGCACCATCAGTCTATTTTCCATCCTCTGTTCTGGTCTCCCAGCCCTGTGGGACCCTGGTGAGCCACAGGTCCATCTCCCACATCCACTATAGGAGCAGCTCAGGCAGTGGGTCTCATCCTCCTGCTCGGGAGCCCCATTCCTGCAGCTTCCCTAAGTTCAAGTTCTTACCTTCTCCATGTTTCCCTCCTATCTAATTTATTAATATCCTGAAAAAGCAGCCTCTTTTAAATTTCTAAAGAATTTTAAGTATTAAAACCAACTTGTCTCCTCCTGCATTTCCCAGACTTGGCAGCTCCTCTCGCTTTAATGCTTTCCTGGAAAGCAGTGTCTATAAAAGCCCAGCTGTGTCGGGGAGGTCGCCAGAGCCAGTCCAGGCAGGGGCTGTGCATCGCTGGAGGTGAAAGGGAGCTGCAGTTGTGGGAGCTTTGTGTTGAATTCATCCGGAGTCCATGTGGTAACTCGCTGTCCCTCCTGCATCCTGCCTGTCTGTGTGATCAGAGATACTCATTTTTGCTTGTCTGTTTAGAGGAATCGTTTCTTTGAGCAAGGACATCTGCTTTTATTTTGTTGTTTTGTTTTGTTTTGTAGCTCTGGGATCATCTCTCAGCCTCTAGGTTATCTAGACCCATACAATGTCTGAACCCCACCACTCCTGCATTGATTTCCTTTTGTTGAGGAGCAATATGGTATTTCTGATGTTGTGTACAGGGAATTCAGTCTTGGGAGCCAGGCTTGAGCAGGGACAGGGAGCTGAGCTCACACGCTCAGAGAGGCAGGGATCTTACTCAGAGCCAAGAGATACAACTGCAGAAATTTAATTAACGTTGCAAACCCCTTCAAAGCAGAGTTTCTGGCAAAATTGCCATCTCCACTGTGCAGCAGGTAGGATGCCTGAGAGGCCTCCACAGGGATCTGTCACAGAATAACAAATGTTTCTTTACCTGGATGCTTGCGAGGACAACAGAGAAAATCGATCAGATACTGTCCCCTTCTCCAGGGTAGCCTTGAACCCTAACGAGAAAACTAATTGGCAGCCAGGTCCCCAGCACATCACCAGCTGGGAGTGGGGTGATGTGCTGGCCTGGACAACCTGGGCAAGGGCGCAGGGTCTGACCATCACTGTGGGTGATGAAGCAGGGCTGGTGGGGAGCCCTGAGCAGGGGCTGCTGCAGAGGAGGTGCATCTTAGTTTGTAAACTGGCCATAGATTGTTTATAGTTTATTAAAAAAAAAAAAGCCAGCTCTGCAGCCATGCCTGAGCCTGGAGAAATCACAGTAATAAGGGCAGTGGCAGCTGGAGTAAAATATCACCCAGCTGGTACCCTACGAGGATGAGTGGGCAGGGGGAATTGCTCTTTTAAGATAATCCAAATACCTGCATTTTTCAAAGGCTTCCAGGTCTCCATCCCCATTGTCCTGGAGAAGGAACTCATCCCTGGGGGCTCTATTCTGGGAGCAACAGGGCTTTCTGCTGTGATTGTATTATCACACTCCAGAAAGTACGTGCTCCAACCATCCAAGAAGGAGGTGACCAGAACTGGCCCATCTGTGGGGATGCTGCAGAAACAGAGGTGTTCAGCTGAGGAATCACTGCTGGTTCTCAGCTTACCTTATTTTTGTGGGACACAAGGGCCTATTGGCCAGGAAAAAGGATGATTCTGCTCCTAATTAAGAAGCATAAAGGAAATTAGTTGTTTCCACGGCATCAAAACAGCTGAGGGAAGCTCGGGTCTCCCAGGCCTGACTTGCTGGCATGTGGCAGGGTAGGCAGTAACCTCAGCGCGAGCAGCAACCGAAGCAGCTGCAAACAAATCCTTTAAGGACTCTCCTGACATAAATAAACATGGAAAATAAATGGTGTCCCCAGCACTCTGCCCTCAGCTGATGAGAAACAAGCTGCATTAACAAAATAGTTCAATAACCTGGAAGAGCTACAGACGAGACCTGCTTGGCAGCCCCAGGAGAAGGAGTAGCACTGCCTGGGAGTGTGCAGACAAGGTTATGAAACGTGGCAGAGCACGAAATGACACAGTGAGAAAGTACTCACAAATTGAATTACGAGTGATGATGGTTTTCCTGCGAGGAAGAGCAGAGAGGAGAGGAGCTGTCCGTAGCTGGTGGTGGATATGCAAAGCAAGGGCAAAGGGTGCCAGGTTTGTATCCTGAACTTTGGAGCTGTAACCTGTGCTTTCAGTCGCACTAGCAGTGATCGTGTTTTCTGCAGGGGAATACGCTGTGAGTTAAGAGGAGGGCACATAAAACCTCCTGGGGGACTCGGTGATGCAAATGCCATTCCCAGAGGAGTGGCAGCAGGCGCCTGAGCAGAGTGGGTATTGGGGGGGGGGGCTGCTCCTGCCATCATGGGCTGTCCTGGCTCTTTTCGGCACAGAAAACCTTGAACTTTACCCCCAGCCCACTCTGCTCCTTCCCGCTTCCCACCGCTCCAGCCCATCTCCCGCTTCATCCTTTAATGAGACAGGACGGGGCATTACCCGGTATTCAGCGCTCCCTGAAAGCTTCTCCCTGGCGGCCGCCTCTGGATGGATCGGAGCGGTTACCGCTCCTTTTAGTCGCTGTTGCGTTTCTCCGGCTCCTCTAGAAAATTCCCTTTGTTCATTAAACGACCTGCCTGTTTAGGGCCCAGATGGCTGCTTTTCTCTCGGCTTTAGAAATCGCCTGCTTAATTTCCCTGGTGCCCTGCCAGCCCCGCGCCGGAGAGGGGGAAGGAGAGGGGGAAGGAGAGGGGGAAGGAGGGTGAGCCTGGAGTGCACCGACAGAGGCTGAGAGGCTCTTGCAGGGCTTCCCCAGCATCGTCCCTGCCCGCAGGGACAGCTCTGAGCCGGCGGGCAGGACTGAAAACTGCCACAGTCTGGTGGAGCGATGGCTGGAGGACACTTCCCACCCGCTCAGGGTCTCCTGGTGATCCCGTTTCTCCCCCTTGCCCTACTAAAACAGCACCCAGGGAGGGGCTCAGTCCCAGCACTCACATGTCTGACAGCCTTGTCCTATTTCCAGCCTCCTGCCTATGCTGTTTCCTTGTGATTTGAATTTAACTCTTAACGTTAACTCTTGATTTCGGTGTGCAGTGCTGGTGATGCCAGGGAGCTGTGCCTGCAGCAGGCACTGGCTGCCCAAGGTATCCCTGCCCACCACCTGTGTGTGTCAGCAGAGGGCTGGGCACCCCAAAAACCCCACACCATCGGAGTCCAGGACAAGAAAACCAGACTGGTTGAAAGGGGTTTGGGGTGGCTTTTCTGGAATCAACTGTTGCTGGTTTTCACTGCCTCGTTTCACAGTTTCCCAGTACCATGGGTTTAGATTTCGGGTGCATTTAGAGATCCCATGGCATTTATGTGGGAAGATGAGTTTGGGGCCTGAGCTGGTTGAGGGATGTGCCTGTGGCGGTCCAATATGCCACTGAGGTGCTGGATGCCATTTCTTACTGGAGGATGAGGTTCAGCAGGGATCTGTTATTCCTGAACCCCTCCAGTTCACCTCTGCCATGGCTGTCCTTCCTCAGGGTACCACCTCTCCTTCACATTTCAGAAACAATGCAGAAAATTATCTTTCCTTGATGCAGTTGCGATAAATCTAAAGCTCACCTTGGCAGGGTGGCCCAAGGCACGAATTCACTTGTTCGTTTTGTGTCTCAGCGTCCCCTGGTCACACCCAAGTTTGGATTAGCCTCCTTCCTCTCTCATTCCGTCCTTTTTGACTGATTCAGCTATCTGTGCCATTTTTCCTGAGAGAGGAGAGGAGGTCTCACTGACTGCCCCAAAAGGGCCCTTGACCATGACATTTCATTGCCAGGTGATGAGAGAGCTTAATTGAATTCCTTTCCCCTTATTTTAAGGCAATTGCAGAGTAAAAGCCTCTCGTGAGAGCGCTTGGCCACAGCATGGGCGGGCTCTGACACACCACTGGGCCATCTCCCTGCTGCTGGAGCTGCTAATTCAGGAGCTTGGGGGGGCTGATGGTTTCATGGCAGCACTGGAAAGTAATTGCTGCCGTGTTTGAAATATGGTGGGATGCTATTTGCAATGTATTAAATTAAGTGCCTGAGTAAATGCTTATGTAAGTATCCATGTAAATCCATGCACATGCCCTGGTGTTCGCTCTCACCCATCCCCATCCCGCCTCTGTGCTCACCGAGGGAGGAGTGTGGTTTTCACCTTCTCAGTGTCCATTTTCGCCAAGCACCTTTGCCTGCATAAAACCCAGCCCCGTGGGATGGCCCAGCAGTGCCACCCTGCCGGGCCTCAGAAGCTGGGTGGGTGTGCTGGCAGGCAAAATTCAACCACTGCACAAACTAAACCTGC
Source organism: Pseudotriccus pelzelni (assembly GCA_035584735.1). NCBI lineage: Eukaryota > Metazoa > Chordata > Aves > Passeriformes > Tyrannidae > Pseudotriccus > Pseudotriccus pelzelni. Next base: position 14,207,873 of record JAWMRA010000036.1, read on the forward strand.
TTTCTTCCCTTCCTTCCTTCCTTCCTCCCTTTCTTCAAACATAAGGCTGGAGACTGGTGGCTTCCTCCTGCTCTGTTGTGTGTGGGAGGCAAGCGGCTTCCCCCGGGGGATGGTTGTGCTCAGTTCCATTTGGCACAGAGCTCCCTAAAGGATACACAACGAGGGGGGTTGCATTGGCTTTTCATGGATTTTAAGGAAGTCCTTTACCTGCTCAGGTCTTTGGCTTCCCACCCGTTGTGACGGGCTTGCAGTAGCCTTCCACCTTTAGCAGAAAGCTTTGAAATCTTCTGGTTTTTATAGGAAAAATGAATACTGTGGGTTACTTCAAAAGGGATGTCAGAAGCCAGGTGGGGTTTGTTGGCATGGCTTGGTTTGCTGAGCCCATCTGCAAGGCAGGGGCAGAGCCAGAGGTGCCTGGAGCAGTGGCTAAGCCTGTGCTGGGCAGACCTGGCTGCTGCCACCCAGGTGAGGGAGCTGACCTCAGCCCCAGCAGCAGAAGTCCTGTCAGGTCTGCAGTAAGCAGCCGGCCCCAGCCATGAGACGCTGCTGGGAGGTGAGCGGCGGAACAGCTCGCGGCTTCTTCCGCTTGACAAATGTTCCCTGACACCGCTGGGGAGGTCATCGTATTTCCCCCAGAGCCATTTGTCTTCCTGTCCCCAGCCTGTTTGCATTCCAACCACATCCAGCCTTCCCTGGCTCTGCACAGCCCCGGGCTGTGCCTGGGAGATGCTGCCTGTCCCAGGGTGCCGGGAGCGAGGGAGGGCTCAGTTCAGCTCTGGGCAGGCTGTGTTTGGCAGGAGAAGGTGTCCATAGGACTGGTACTGCTGCCTGCACCCTCAGAAACAACAGGCTGTGTTGGAGCAGAGCCCAGGGGATGGCGGGGTGTGAGAGGAAATCCCTGTTGGTGCATATCCAGGTCCTCTTGCTGCCCTCCTGCCATCACTGGAAACCTCCACCTTATTTTCCGAGTTGCTCCGTGGGTCCAGCAATCTGGGTGATGGGTCTGGTAGGTGAGGCAGCCCTTGTTCAGGAGCTCTCCACGCTGTCGTGGAGCCATGCTCCTGCTCCTGCCAGTGTTTCCTCTGCTCCTGGCAACTGCTGCCACTCTGAATAATTTACCAAATAACTGACTGCCTTAGAGGAGCTGCTGCTGCCCAGTGCCCCGTGCAGGGCTGGCTGGCACAGGTCCTACAGGGCAGGGCACGTGCTGGGAAGCTTTTGCCTGCTGCTTGATGGTAGGGCAGGAGGACAGGCAGCAAGCCAGCAGCCCGGGAAGGTTGGCACCAGGGAATCAAAGTCACTCTGTGCCTGGGGAAGAAGAAGCCAGGTCTGGGACCTACTGCTGTTCCCGGGAGCGGTGGAAGTGCCCAGGTGGGAGCCAGCATTGCTGGGGTTTTGCAGACACGAGCCCAAGACTTGGCTGCCTGGTGTGGATTCCCCGTCCTGAGAAAAATCTTGGCTTTGAGTAAAGCATCCAGAGCTGCTTCGTGGTGGCACAAAGAAGGGGAATTATCTTCAGGTGACCACTGTCTGCCCATTCACAGGGCCTGGTGGAGGGTGGCAGCTGAAGAAATTTTCACAGAAGCAAATGCCCGGATCCAGTGAGCAGCTCCCTCACTAACAGCAGCACAACATGGCCTTGCTCTGCTGGTGCCCCCTGGCCCAAGGCAGTGACCCATGCTGGAAGGAGCATTCAGTGTGTGATGCCGTATCTTAAGCTAAGGATGGAAGCCACAGCCAGTCCCAGCCAGTTTTACCTAGGAATCAATATTTTTTTGCCTCATTCTCTGTTAAAACAGTAATTTCAACCATTTAAAACAAAAGGAAAACAAGGCAATAAACAAAGTCTCCAAAGGACTGAATTAGCAAGACCTCGCAAACAAGATCAAGTAAGTCAGAGGAGTCTGGAATTTTAATGTTGGAGGAGATGTCTTTTCCTGGATTTATTTCCCCTGGAAAGGGTTGATTTGCTTCCAGCCAGCGTGGTGGCTGTTTTCCTGGGGACAGGAACCCGTGGTGCTGGTGCCCATGCAGAGGGCAGCAGGGAAGGGCAGGAGGCAGCCAAAGCACCTGGGAAGAGGGAAGGAAGAGCTGGATCCAGCCCAGCCGCAGCAGAGGCAGCACAGGGTGGGTGCAGAACCCGAAGGCACTGCTCCCAGTTCCCCTGGGCTTCACCACTGAAGGAGCAGAGTGTGGTGATGACAAAGAGGCCAGCTGAGGTGGAAGTCTCACAAGACAGAGAAGCTCTGCAAGGGAGAGAGCATCACTGCTTGGGAAGGCGTTGTGAGTTGGAAACCGTCCTCTTTATCGTTATTTCTCTCTCCTCACTGTGCCGTGAGATGGTTGGGCTTTTTCCAAATCTCTCCCATGCGGGTGGAGAGCTTGGAGGGGGGATGGGGAGGCCTGTGTTTCACATTTCATAATCTGTGTGACTTGATTAATTCAGCCGTATGTTCAAACCTCATGAAACTGGCCAATTTTGCCGAGGTTTAAAATAGATTATATCCATCTCCTACTGTCAGTTTTGCAAATAACCACTTGGCGGCTTCTTAAAATGTTAAAGATAGGGAATAGGCTGCACACTGCCAAGGAGAAGTCATATTTAAAAGAGATAATATGTCTTCTGTGTGAGCTCAAATGAGGAAATGGATGTTTGTGAATCTCTTTAAAGCATGGTTATGTCAAGAGCAAGAAGATCACATTTGTTTTTCATTTGTATGCAAGGTGAAGAAAGGACAAGCCATTTTTCCCTCCTCCTCTGAACTCTAACAATCTTCCACCGTAGAAATTGGTGATAATTGCTGCAAAATGACCCAGCTGGGTCAAGGTGTAATTTTGAACCTGGAGTACCTTTCAATTGGCGAGCAATTCAAATGATTTGACTTTGACACTTTGGCAACCCATCACTGGAACAAATAGAAACCTGGAGAGTGGATGGCAGCCACAGAGCAGCATCGATCCAGGCTGTGAGCAGCCCCGGGAAAGGCCAGCCACTGCCTTTCCCCACACCCGAGAGCCTTTTCCATCAATTCACCTCTGTTTTGGGTAATTAGCTTTTGCACATCAGGCTGGAAACTGCTCTAGAAGCTGCTCTTTTTTCCCCTCCCCTTCCTTCTTCCTGGATGATTTTCTTAGCTTTGAACAAAGAAAGGGTAAGTTTTGAGTTGTGGGGTAGAACAGCAGGATGGACCAGTGCACGGGAGTGGGGCACAGCTCAGCAGCTTTGTGGCACTGCTGCCAGCACCAGCCACAGCCCTGAGGCTGGCACAGCTTGCTGTGGAGTGGGATGAGATTTTGCCTTGTGTCTGTGAGGTCCCTCATGTCCCTGCTCACAACTGCTCCCCCGCCAACCACCTCCCTGGGACAGAAGAAACGCCTGTTTAATTACCGCAGCTTTGATTTTGACAGCACTAATTTCCCTCGCTGCCTTCCGAACCTTCAAGGTTCCCTGCCAGCAAAGATAAAGCCCCTTTGCAAAGGCTGTTTGCTCCGGGGAGGGTGCTGGTGCTCCCACACCAGATGAAAGCATGGGGAGGAGCAGAGGGTGATGGGGCCACAGCCATGGGACCGTCGCCCGTCGCCCGATGATCTTGAGGATTCCAGAAATGGGAGTTAACCCAGTCTGCACCAACACCTCCTGGTCATGTGTAAATGGGGCTGGGGAGAAGGGGACTGTGGTCTGGGAAAAGCTTGGCAAACAGCTGACCCTTTGGCTTTTGGGGTTGGTAAGGCGCCAGCAGGTAGGGGCAGAGCCTGCCCATCCCTGCCCGCAGGATGCAGGATTGGGCCATTGCAGAACGGGTGGGCACAGGCAGTGCCAGGGCAATCCAGGGCACCCCCGTCACCAACATTAGCAAGTGCTCTGGGCCTGTCTGTGGGAGAGATTTGGAAGAAACTCTGTCCAGGCGGGTCATTCAGATGAAGCGTTGCCTGCGCTTCACTGGACACCATCAGCTGCAAATGTTTTGCCACCCCGTTGTAGCACCAGTTTGGACTGTTTTCAGCACCCAAAATCACCCTCAGTTTAACGCCAGATGCAGTTTCATTTTAGCCCTACTGGCAAAACCTGATGTCACCTTGGAGTATGCTTTAACCTCCCGTTTTGCTGTGGAGCTGAAGGCCTGCCCGTGCTCCTTCCACCTCGCACGTGGAAAAGCAGCCAACGCAGAGTGTGACATTAACCCCCAGCAGGTGGATGCAGTCACCCCACCTTTGCAACGCCACACAGGTGCCTCAGCAGCTGCTCCTACACCTCCCCCTGACCTGAGCCAAAGGCAGGGCACAGGTGCCCCGTGGGAAGGCTTGGTGGGAGCAGGGGCTCGGGAAAGCTCCCCACATCTCTCCCCTTCCGCTGAGCCGTGCAAAAATAATCACTTTAAGGAGGTCTTGCCTCAGTGGTGGGGAAGCAGAGAAGGTTCTGTGTGATGGCAATCAGGCTGATCCAATTTGATGGCTTAAAAGCACCGATTCAGCAATCAGTAAAATATGCACATGTGTACTCTCTTCAATAACGACTAATTTATTCACATGCATAAAAGTTAAGCACCTGCTTTTTCCCATTGACCTCACTGGGTCTTAGGCACAAATGCTCATTGTAGCAGGACCGAGAGAGCGAGAGAGAGAGGCAAAAAAACCGACCAAGCTCCCATCTGCAGGTATCTGTTGTTTTAACCTATACATTTTTAATATGGCTTCACTGGTGGAATAAATGCAGTGAAAAAATGTAAGGTAAAAGTCTGGCTGCGTGGATACCTGTGGTGAAAGTCTTACTTTCACTGGGAAGGAGGCTGCATGAGTGGATTTGGTTTTAATTTCATTTTATTGGAAGGAGAAAGGGAGGCAGATATATGAAAAATTAAGGTGTTATGCTGCATATCTTGTGTAATTAGAGAAGCTGACAAACATAATTAGAAAAATTTGTCTGCTATGCAAACACTGATTGTGGATAAGGATAACTAGCAGTGTTTCCTCTGAGTAAAGCTGGGAGGTGAGGGTCTTGCTTCAGCTCTCCTGGGCTTGTTTTGCAGGGATGCTGGTTCTCGGCAGCTGCTAGCAGACCTTTGTTGCTGTGTGTGTTTTGATGTGCTGGAACAACTTCTCCATCCTAAGTGTGGTGGTGTGGTGCCAGAGGACTTGGACAGGGGAGTGTTCTCGCCCAGCCCAATTTGTGTAGCTGCTTATGGGTCTCCAGGGCAGAGGGGACCGTGCAGCTGAAGGTTTCTTTTCTTTCTCTCTGTGCAGCCTGCAAGCTGCTGTTACAAACTCCCTGGCAGTCTCTCCTGCCTCAGTGCAAACCAAAGACCTCTCTTGTATATTGATGATCACCCAGAGATGCTTTTCTTGCACGAGCTCCTCAGCTGCAGCTTCTAAATGAGCGCGTGTAGTTTTGGAGGAGCCGTATATTGCTGCCTTCTGGGTGCAGTAGGGCCAGTATGACATTAAAGTGTCAGATGCTGAGAGAGTTTCTAGTGGCCCCGTTCCAGGATTGCTGCTTTTGGAGGAATTGGTGCCTTGTTGAGTATTAAATTATTTATAAGTAGTTCAGTTGGTGGCTGGATTTGAGAATTAAAACGTACACGTGAAAAAAGGTTTTCAATAATGAAATAAGGTAGCAGACAGATAAAGCCATTATATGCATAATTAAAATGATACATAACTATATGTTCTTTATGTAGCTGCTTCAGCATCTCAACTAACTTATTAGGCTGAGTAATCAGCCCCTGAAGTCTCTGCCTGGCCGGGTTTGGCTCCTGCTCTTGCTAAAGATGCTGCAGAGCTCCCTGGAGCAGAGCCCTGGCTCTTGGTCCCTTGGGGACAGTGGTCCCATCTTCCCCCTTCTACCCCAGTTCCTGGGCTTGGAGAGTGGGACATCATATGACAAGGTAGAAAAACAAAGTCTTAAACTGTTTAATAGTCTGTTTTTACGGTATCCCTTCATTAGTGTCTTCCTGTTTCCAGGTTTCAGGGTGCTCGCAGCCTTTTGAGGCCACATCCCTGCAGGCATGTGGCTGTTGAGAGAAGCTGGACCAAAAACGTGCTTAAACACTATTCTGGAAGCATCCTGCATCCAGAAAATGCCATGTCCTGCTCCTGTGGGGCAGGCCTGTTGCGAGGGGTGCTGGATGAGGGAGGGATCATGGCCCCACAGGTGCCCCAGGGAGTGTTGGCCACACTGGACCTGCTCAGTCCCTCTAATTAACCAAATTGATGGGGAAGGGCAGCGTCTGAGGATGCTGCTTTGGTTTACCCCGGGGTGCCCTGGAGACCCCCAGTCAAAAAAGCCACAAAATGAGTTTGAATGAGAATGTACTCTGCCAGCTCTCTAATTTAAAAAGTGTGGTTTCACCGCTTCTCTTGCTAGTCCCAGCTGGAGCCCGCACTGTGGTGAGTGTGCAAATGAAAAGAAATATCATCTCCTGCAAACTTTGTGTTTTCCCTGGAAGCCCCAAGTCCTGCTGCAGCCAGACCCCACGTGGGGCTGCACTTCCAGTACCTTAAGCAACATGAAAGACTTCTGAGACTCTGATTTCAGAGAGAATAATTTAAGCTTTAACCTTTCCTCACCAGACGCAGTTCCAAGGGAGCCTTGCTGTAAAGTCCACCCTTATGTAACATTAAAATGCACTTATTCGTTGGGGCTCCGGGGAAGGCTCCCGTCCCTGCCTTCTCCCCGCTTACCCACTCATGCCTCCTGCTCCCCACTCATCTGCTCAAGTAGCAGGGAATTTTGGCTTTGCCTCTGCTGTCCCTGGTGTCTGGAGGGCTGCCTGGTGTGTGTCCAGGAGGCTGCTCAGCCCCGCTCGCTGGGGCTGCATGTGGGGAACCAGCGGAGCCTCCAGCAACAGAGGGAGGCCTGAGCCGCACCCTCATAGGACTTCTCTTGCTGTTCAGGTCAAATATGTCTTGAAATTGCTCTGCTTGTAGTTGTTGACGGAAGTCTCCTTGTCCAACGAGCTTGCTTGCTTGCTTTCTCCTGGTAGTTTTGCTGTGGTGGTGGATTTGTCGTTGGAAGCGCTCTCATCAGGCTGCTCGAGGCGTCAGGGGTCGTCTCCGATGCTTTGGGAGCAGGGAGGAGGATGAGGCAGTGGGTGCAAAGGCAGGGGAGCACTTCCTAACCCGCCTCACGTGTTGCTTTTCCATGTGCTGGGCTCTGGGAGTGACCTGGGGGTGCCTGCCCACGCCAGCACCCCACTGGGTGGGCCCCCAGGCTGAGTTATCTGTCACCCCGAGAGCCAGGAAGCTGCTTTAATGCTCCCTACAGTACAAGATGATGGCATACAATGTGCTCACTTACAGACAGAGCAAACAAAAAGGCCATTAAAGTGGGCCCTGCTGGGGTTACTGTGGGCACCCTCCTGCTGCTGCTGCTTTGTGGTCGCGGCTTTTAGTCAGATTAAATTGTCAGAGCAATCTGAATAGATTTCCTTCTGTTCCTCCCTCCCCATCCATCCATCCGAGGATGCCTTTTGCTGACATGTTCGTACCCCCACAGGGTGTGAGCTGTGGCCATGAATGAGGCTGTGTCTGACTGGGGTGTTGGGTAATGGAGGAGGAAAAAGACTCCTCAGACCTGGGTGGGGGAGAAATCCTGGCTCCTTCTGAGCTGTGGCAGTTTTTGCACTGCTCTTGGAGGAGCTGAGATTTCACCTTTTCTTTGCCTGGCCTGTTCTTCCCGAAACCTGCCAGCCCATGAAACGAAGTGCCAGATTCTGCTCAGTGACGGCCCTCCAGAGAAAGGCACTTTATAGCCATAGAATTGAGAGGAAAGTACAATCTTCTAACTTCTGTAATCCTTGCCATGACAAGGACTTGGTCTTCAGCTGTTCCTCTGCAGGGATGGGTGGGGAGGAGCACTCAGCTCCATCCCTGCCCAGTGCAGTGCTCCTCTTCCAATTAATCTGGTGTATATGGGCTCCTGTTTGATTCTTTAGCTTCTTCACTCAATTTTTTCCTTTTTGCCTGTGTTGGTTGCAGAGGAACTGTCTCCTTCGTGTTTTCTCTCAATTTTCCTCTGGAGGAAGCTCCATGCTCGTGCCTTTCCCTCTTTATTTGGGCAGTCTGTAGGGAGAAACACGGCTTTCCTCCCCACTGTACAGCTGGACTCATGAGTCCAGTGTGGTGGCCAAGAGGAGGGTTGCCAGTGAAGGATGCTGGCTCCAGGAGCTCTGGTGGGAGCACAGTTCTCACTGCTCCAACTCTGAGCCCTTCCCATGAAGGGCAGATGTGCTCTTGGCTCCTGCCAGCCCTGTCCATAACAGCGTATGAAATGCTGTTTCTAAAAGGAAAGATTCCTTCCTGGCTCTTGTCAGTCAGTAATTAAAACCTGATATACATATGAACTGATTTGATTTCTTTCTCCCTCCCCCAATGCCATTATGTGGCTTTGTATAGCTTGAAATATCCCTGATGGTCATAAAATTATCTAGGCCTTTTTCAAAGTCAATACTTGCTTCTTAGTAAAGCCACGAGCCTGTGGGCTGGAAAAGATTCAAGTCTTACTAGCTGAGCTAAAAGGCATTAATTCACAGAATATATACATCACAATGCTGTACTGCCTTGCAGCGAGTCCTGCCTGCAAGATTTCTTCCCTTGTCTGCTAGATGGACTTTGGACATCTTCTTTTATTGCTGTGAAAGCTCAGCCTGATGGATGGATTGGCCAGAGTCAAGCGAGGACTTCGTATTAAAGCAAGGAAAGAGACAGGTCAAAATGAAGTGTTGGGATGACTGAGATCAGCACAGGCTGGGGGAGGACACCTCCCTCTGGCTTGTCAGTCCAAGAGCAGTGGCAGGGGAAGGAGCTGATACCTGCTTTTGGCTGCTGGGGAGTAACTTTACCTTTGCAGCAGGTCAGTTATTTCTTCTCCCATGCTTGTTCTCCCTCTGCAGTACCCGGTTAGTGGAGGAGCCTCGTGCTGCCCATGTGGGGCCAATCCAGGGGAGCAAGGAGAAGGCAAAGATGCAGCAGATGCCTGTTTCATTTTTATTTGGATGTGCAGGGGAAGGGGAGCCATTCACCACCTCAATTTCTTTGCCACAGCAAGTAACATTCACCCTGCCAAGCCCCTGCTGCGTCTAAGCACCGTGCTGTGGCTCTGCCTTAGTGGTAACACAGCTGGCAGAGGTTTCTGCTGGCTTTGTCCCTCTCCTTTTCTCACTTGGCTGGTCTTTGTCCCCCTGTGCTGGCTGGGATGTCCCCACATTTGCGGGGAATCGGGCAACACAGCCCCCAGTAGCAAAATCCAATCGACTTTTCCCGCACGGGAGTTTTGTTTCATTGGGACCACAAGTACTTTTATTTGGGGATCCTTGGGGAGCCCTTCGTGCCTCAGTTTCTCTGCCTGCAGCCACCCACTGTGCCAGGCCACGGTCCCTGAGCCACATTAATGGCTTGTTTGCAAAGCAGAAAGGAGAGGCAAAAGATGGCCAAGGGCATTCACTTAGAGAAATAAAGGAGAGAAAATAAAAAGAAAGGCTCTTGCAAACCCTTCTCTCTTCCCATCCAGGCAGCTGACATAACCTCATTAAATACAGGCACTTGCCCATTTCCCTGTTCACAGAAACCTGTGGAAAATTCACAGGACACTCACATGCAAACCCAGCTTTTCCCAAGGGACTCAAAAATTATGGCATTAAATGCAGAAAAGGGAGTGAAACAAACGTTCTGAGGGGTTTGAGGGGTTTATTAACCATCCTGATGTGTGCTGATGAGCAGTTGGCTGACAGCATCCCTGCCACCTCCCCACCCCGTCAGCTGCAAGTACTGCCCAAAAGAGAAAAAATAATAATAAAAAAAAATTAAAAACCAGACTTAAAACAAAAAACAAACAAACAAAAAAACCCAACCAAAACCAAACCCATTGGTTTATTTTTAACCTGAGGCTTTAACCAGGAAAAAGGCCAGCCAATAATGCAGACCACGAAGCACTGCTGTGGATGATTGCTGAGAGGCACTGAGGTTTGTTGGCCAAGGCATCCTCCCCAGGGGTGTGGGGGACATATGCTCCCTACAGTGTGACTCCAGCCCACTTCTCCTCCTCCTCCCTGCTTCCCTTTTCCACTTGTCTTCCTGACACAGAGAGATCCCTCTGGGGGAAGGATGGGCTCTGTGCATCCCTGTGGGACGGCAGCCTCGGAGCCAGAGATGCCATCGCTCACTGAGGGTTGTCACCTGTACCGTTGCTGGAAGAATATTCACTTTGGTGCTGCTAGATTAAGCAGTGGCATGGATATGCTTAAATCTGCATTGTCTTACGAGTGTATGTTTTGATTTCATTGGTTATTTTACCAAGAACAAGGTTAACTTTGGTTTAATGGCTTGATCGTTGAAATTGCCCTAATTATGCTTTGCAAGTTGCATCCCTTTGAGGAAGGAGCCACGTCCTGCCTCGGTGGCTGCTGCTGTGGCCCTGTTTGGGCACAGCTGTCTGACAAAGTGGGTTAATTGCACCACAGCAGCAGATCTGCTCGCACTGAGGTGTCTGTGTCCTTGCTGTGGAAGAAAATAAAGGATAAAGTCACACCAGAGGCTGTGGCATACAGGAAAAAAGAAAATGGAAACTGAAAAAAAAACCCAAAGCTGATTTACTATCACAGCTAGACAGGTCCCATCATCAAACCTGCTTAACGCTGCTTGAAAGCTCTCTGTGCTACCCTTGCTGGATGTACCCCAAAATATCTTCTAAAAGGCAGAGCCAGAGCTGTAGAAAGGGGCAGGTGTCTGGAAAGGTCAAATTGTGTCTCTCCTGTGGTAGAGAGGGAGCAATGCTTACTTACTGATATTTTTATGGCCAGCTCTCCTGTGCCAGCTGCCATTTGAGCACAGCAGCATCTTTCCTTTCACAAGCAAAGCAACTGGCATGGGTATGAGGAGGAACAGGATTCACCCCGCTCTTTAGGGCAAAGGAACTAATCACCTGCATGAACAAGCTCATTGGTGGTCAAGGCAAAACTCTGTGCCAGGCAGTCAGCAGTACTTTGCCTTGGTGCCTCCAAGGATATGCTCGTTCTGTCTTCTTCAACCTGCCTGGCGGGTTTTCTTGGCCTTTCTCCATAACAGTGTCTGTTGTAGCCTCACTGCTCCAAGCCCTTGAGCCCCAGGGAGCTGCAGCCACGGCCACGTGCAGGTCCTAATCCCTGTGTATTGCCCAGCTTTGTGAGCTTTGGAAAGAGATGTGTCAGCAAACTGTGGGCAGTTTGAGTCCAACTGGCAGGGCCTACAGGCTCTGCAGTTGTGGGATGATGCTGATTACATTTCTGAACAAGGTTCAGCAGGAGATGAAATCGTTCTTGTGGTATTTAGGGCAGGAGACAGCAGGTCTGGGTGGTTGGCTTCCATGTAGTTAACAAATGGGACTTGATATATAGGGCCAGAGAGAGCGGTGGCCCATTCAACGTGCCAGGGCATGTCTCTGCTCCTGATGAAGAGCTGTCCTGGTGTCACAAGGAGAGCAAGTCAGTGCTCGTGACGTGATTCAGATGGTCACTTTGACATTTTCGATCAAATGTGTTGACAGACCTCGTGTCATGATGCTGAAGAAGTAAAAATATATGGGTCTTTAAAAAAAAAAAAAAGGGGGGGGGTGGCAAAACAAACCTGGTGTGATTAAATGTATCCAATTTACCAGATGGATTTCTGCTCTGCTGTGCAGGATGCTCTGTTCCAGGAGTTTCTCTGCATTTCATATTCTGCTTATGTAGGAATGCAAGACCTCTCCATTTAATGAGTTTGATTTGTATCAAAAGATAGCCTGCATCGTTCCTGCTGGAATAGATCTCTGGAAGGGACCAGGGGATGAATTTCTGCATAAATCTCGTGAGCACGGAGCAGTGGCTGCCCATAACTGGAGCCATCTGCCTTGTCCTGCCGTCACCACCAACACCCACCGCCCTCAGAGAGGGGAAATGTACCTTTAGCAAAGAGTCAGCAAGATAGAAACATCCATCTTCCTTGATTGCTTATGTCCTACGGGTTATGATGCAACGGGCAAACAAGCTAGGGAAGGGTTCAGGAGACCAGCAGTGCTGGGGCAGCCAGATGGGATCCTTTCACTTGGCTGTCAGCGGAGGCTGCATTGCTGGGAAGCTGAAACCCCTTAATCTCAATATCTGTCTGCACTGCAAATAGCCCTAATAGGTATGTAAAGTCTGGCTGTTTACACTAGAAAGGTGCGGGCTGCCTCCAGCTGCGTCAGGCTGCATCAGCACCACAGAGAGGCCACAGAAGATTGGGGATATTTTCCCATTAGAGCTTTTTCAAATATGTAGGTTTTATAATCTTTTTACTTCATCATTTTCTACCCAGTGGGGGAGAGATGATGCTTGTGCTTAACTGTGCCTGTTGCAGCTGTGCTGGGAGGGGACGTGCGGAGACACAGGCTGGGGTTTGGCGGGGACAACCTGTGCCTTTATCACCACCCTGGCGTGGCTTTTGATGCGTAAAATCACAGGCACCGCCTTTAGTTTCCCCACCCCATGTTTGTGCGATCAGGACTGCGGTGACTGAAGAGACACTGTTGTGATTAAGGTCAGGGTTGGATCCAAGGTGGGGATCCCTGCGTGGTTGGGGTCGTGCAGGTGCCCACGGTGTTGGGAAAGGCTCAGCCCCGCACAGCGGCTTTGGGGCACCGTTGCCTCCCCACCACCCCCCATCCAAGCCCACGTGAAAAACAACACAGAGTTTGGAGGTCTGCAGGGCTGGTGAGGAGAAGACAGTGGCAGCAGGGTGTGACCCTGTGGCCGTGGGCATGTGGCACTGAGACACCTGGCAGGAACTGCAGGGTTGGTGCCCCAGGGATGCCGGTGCCCGAGGGGGACCAACCTCCCAAAGGGGTTCTTTGAAGCTCTGTGGGGGCACATCAGGACTGTCTGTCCTTCAGTGCCTGGTTACCCAGCCCCCTGTCCTTTCAGATAGACATGAGTCACAACAACATTCTGTACCAGCATTCTTCAAGGGAACATTCAAAGCCATGGAAATACTATTTATTGTCTGCAGCCTGTGCATAATGTGTCACCTCAGACCGAGTGGCTGCTGTGGCCGGTGCCATCAGTCACGACAGGCATCTCTGAGGCTCCTTGCTGCTAGCAATCAGAGCTGGGAAGGAGGGCTCCTGATTAGTGATAATGTTGCTCACAGGTGATGCTCAGCTAAGCCTGCTCCCCCCTGCCAAGCCTCAGTTTTGGGGGACACTGTGCAGGATGAGTGCTTCCCTGAAGCCCCAGGCTTCAACCTCCCTTACGTGAGCCTGGAGATGATCTTGAGCACCTAAAATGCCTGTGCTTAAAGAAGTGCCCTGACTCTGCAGGCTGCTGGGTCACTGTGTAGCCCGTGGCTTCCGTCGTCCCCCAGTTACTGGTGCCAAGCTGCCCTAAGCACGGCTGGTTTTTGCTGTTTGCCCACCGTGGGGGTCTGGTACATACCTGGGTGGTGCTGTGTAATTCAGCATGGCTTGTAAGACCTAAATAACAGTGTGCAAAGACAGGCAGATTTATTATTCCTTAAATTAGCGTTTGGGGTGAGGGAAGTGCTGGTAAAAGCCAGCTCTGTGTTGCATGGTTCAGCTCGTTTGCCAAAGTCAGGCACTGTATAATTCGAGTCCCTCTGGGGAGGAGTGTAATCTGTGGGTTTGTTTGCTCTCTGGTCTGTTCTGGTTGTTTTCTGCAAAGCCGCTCTGCTCCCGGGTCATGATTAACAGCGGTTCTCACTGAAAGCAGAGTCATCTGGTAGCCACAGCAAAATGCCCTGGACTAGTCATAGGTTAAATTATTCATGTTGGTTAGTTTGTTTTAATAATTAAAGATATTTTTTCTTGTCATGTTTTGCAAATTGTCCAACCCACTGTGGTGACGCAGGGCTCTTCTTTTCATCTGCCACTGTCCCGTGGGTGATTTCTTCCAGCCCATCCAGCCTGTGGGATGCTCCTGAAGTACTTCTGCAGAGTTCCTGGGGTTTGCACCTGAGGGCTGGCCGCCTGAGAATTGTGGTATTATTGCTTCCTTTGGTTTAATAGCCTTGCTTATGAACAGAAGGCTCCTTTTTTTTTTTTTCCTGTTCACCAGTTGCCCAGAGCATCAATAATTGTTCAAGACACTTGTAGAGCTAATAGAAAGAGCCTGTCAACAAGAAAAGCTCATTGTAATACCAGTGCTTTAAAGAGACTGGGGGAAGCAGCAAAGCCAACCAGGTATTAAATGTGTTGTTCCTGTAGTCACATAGATCTAGGGACAGGAGCCATAAGTAGGGCTTAATTCTCTCCCAAATGGATGTTCTATTTCACACCCCAGCACAGCTTCTGATTTATGGATTTCTTAACATCACAATATTTTCATTGCTAAGAGCTAAATGGGAAGCTGCAGCTAAGTCCTGATCTGAAAGCTGCCGAGGCACATTTTCAGGGACTGCAGCTGCTGTTAGCGACCCTTGGACCAGTCCTAGCACAGAGCGTGGTGATAACAGCATTTGAATTCCCAGTTTGCAGAGGCCTGGAGAACTTCTGCAGTCTCTTGAAAGGGATATTGAGCCACGCTGCAGGCATATTTAAACAGGCAGCCTGTGTCCTGAGGTTATCTTGGAAGCCAAGCCTCCCTAGCTGGAGAGAAGCGTGATGCTCCGAGGGGGAGGAAGGATGCCACTGGTCTGAGAGCTCATGAGGGGAAGAGAGAGGTGCAGCTGAGCTGATCCATCAAGGTGAAATGTTGTTGGCTGCTGTAAATGAGGAATCAGTTAAGCCATGCTGGAGGTTCAACTCTGAAGCCTTGGATGGAGGCTGAGAGCAAAGACAAGAACAGGCCAGTCGAGTCTGGAGTCCACCCTGGAGAAGACGTGTCCTAACAAAGGCTCTGGCAAATGGAGTTAGCGAGGATTTGTTTTGATGTACAGCAGTCTGTTCAGTTCACTGCCAGATGTGGTTTGTTTGGTGATGGAAACTGAAGGAGTAGGAGCTCATCTTGGTGAGACCAGGAGAGAATACAGATTACAGATGAACACCATTGTGCTCTCAGTGTGTCACTGGCTTTCCCCATGTACCGTGAGCAATGTTCTCTTCGGGTCTGATGAGATGGACTGGCTCATTAAACAAAACCCTTAGGTCCCTCCTTAGGAGAACCTCGCCGTGTATTCTCACTTTGGTAAAGAGCATCTTGTACTTATTTTAAAAGAATTCATCATTTTCTTGCTCGTCTCGGTCCCAATCCAGCTGGAAGACAGGAGTGTTTGGAAGTTCTCTGTGCAGTCTGTTTGGGTGATGTCAATAGCCCTGTGTCAAACACTTGGGAGGCTTGGAGGTTTTAATTCAAAGTCCAAACATCTGTGTGCTGACAGAGCCTCCCCGCTGCGTGCGGGGCAGGCATCCTTGTTCCAGTGTTTGAGAGGGCTCAGGGAGCCTCCCGGTGCTGGAATCCCCTTGGACATGGGCCACAGCAGCTGCCCTCCCTGCTGTATGGATGGGACACGGTGGAGGAATGTGGGGAGAGGAGGGTCAAGGCACGTTCAGTTCCCTCTGTCCATCCAGATGTTTCCTGAGGAGCACTGTCCAGCTGGCTCTGCTCACAGCACCCCCCCCAGCAGCCTGGGACTCCCAACGAGCCTTGTACAAAAATCCTCCAGGAAAACACAGGTAGTCCCATGTCCTGTGCCCAGAAAACCCTGAATTCACAAAGTCTTGGCTCTGATTTTACTTCATACGGAGAGGACGTGACTTCAGGGATGAGGCAACCTCTCACTGTGATTTACTGTGTCATGTTGAGCAGGGAAACCTCTTCCCGGGCTCCATGTGGGTGGTGGGTGGGTACGTAGGGAGAGGAGTTCTGGGCATACAAACGCTGTAAGAATCGTATCTGGTGACAATTTAACCTGTCACCAGGACATGGTGCTGTCAGGTGAGAGCTTCCTGCACCCACCACAAGCATCCTCCAACTACACCTGTATAGAAGGAGCAGGGTTGTTTTCACAAACCGTGCTAAGCGATGAGTTACGTGGTTTAGAGCTATTTCTGTAGCAAAAGGAGGCTAATTCGGTCATTTTCCTAACTTCCCATCACAGTTCAACAAACACCAGGAATCTCTTCCTCTCCTTCCTGGATAACTCACTGATGACAAAGGATTCTTCACCACAACATGCAGCATAGTGCAAAACTAGGACTGATTTAAAAACAAAAAACTGTTGCTGTTGAGGCTGCTTTTTGATGGTCATGTGGAATTTCAATTCCACACAGATTTTTTTTTTTTTTTTGCATCGTTCATTGCCTTCAAGTGGAAGTTTTCAGAATGTGCTGGAAAACGTCCAGTGATTGAAGGACTCCCTAAAGCCCTGTTGTATGAAATCTCCACCAAGAAAAATACACATTTATGTTGAAAATGCAGAATGAACTGCATCTTGTTTATATGCTTTGTCTCTTTTTCGTCCTCTGAAAAGAGAAACCTAAACCAGCTGTGGTAAACATCGTACTGCACTGCTCTGCTGCCTTCTATGGGTGGGAATTGGTTCTTTGATCTTCAGTTCAAAGGGGTTGAAAAGGCTGTTTCTGTGGTCTGCAGAGAATTTCCCTCTGCTTCTACACCATCACTTGATTAACTCTGTGTTTCTGGGAAGCCTCTGGGTATCCATCCAACCAAAGAGGCGCTTACACCTTGTGTAACATCCACCGCAGAGTGGGTGAAGCTTGCCTTCAAATCACCACGGCCTCTTCTGTGCCCACCTGGCCCGTGAGGACATCCTCCCCCAGCAGCCAGCAGAGTGCTAACGTGAGCTGGGTCGTGCAAACGAGCACCTCAGGCAACATGCGAGACCTGACCACGTCTGACAGGACGTGCCAAGTTGGCATCAGGTTGCCTGCTGGGAAGAGCTGTGCTGGAGCAGAGGTGCTCTCTCCACTGGATCTTTAATGACCCGGGTATCCCAGATCCAGTGTCATCCAGCGGTCTGATCTGCCCCTTGCCAGGTGACCCGCTGTCTTCGGAACTCGTAGGTGGTGGCCTCTTGCAACGCCACTGCTGTTCACCTAATCGAACATTTAGCAAGGAGCAGGGAGAGGAAATCATTAGCTGCGTTAACTTCCACCCTGGATTCCGTGCACTGCGTTGGCTCAAATTAAAGAGCTGTTCGCATTCAAGCGACTCCTCTGGCGTGAGCTAACGGAACCGGTTCAGCGGTGGCATCACCCGAAATCCTGCTTTGTAACCCAAACTGCAGGGTTGGTTTTGTTGTTTTGTTTTTTTTTCTTTTTTCTCTTAATGAATTAATCAGCTGATTGCGTGCGTGCGATGGCTCATCAGAGGGGGTGCGTGGCAACCTCTGGAAGGGAAGTGCTGGCTCCGAGGGGCCCGGAGGCCGCTCCGTGGTGGAGCGCGCTCCTCCGGGGATCGCGGCACCATATGCGTTGCTCTAATTAACGGGCGTTGCTCCCGGGGTCTTTTGATCTCCGGAAAATGACTGTGAAAATTGTAATACTGTAAACCTTCGACAACTTGGAATAAACCAAACCCACCTCAAACAGCCCAAAGCAATTTCCTTTAATCTAGCTTGTGGTGCTGGTGATTTTTTTTTTTCCCCTTTTTTTTTTTTTAATTATTATTTTAAAAGCTTCCACCCCATTTGATGGTAGCTGTGGAGATAAAGCGAAGTGTAATTTAGAAATTAGTTCCGGATGTTTGAGTTGTAGCTTTATTTTAGTAATCTGGGTCATTAATTTTGTTGAATAGCACGTTTGGATTTCCTTCCCCTGCGTGCGTGAAGCACGGCTGCGCCCGGGGTCTAACGGGACTTCCAGCAGGAAAGGGAGCTTTCAAAGTTGTCTCGCCCCTCGGTGACCCCACCAAAACAAAGCCCGTGTTTTCCTGTGGTCATCCGGCATGGAAGGCAAGGAGATGAGCCGTGGAGATGAGTGCTGGGTGGTTGGTGCTCCTGCTGCAGCCTGGGAGGGGAGGGGGGAGAGGAGGGACCAGGATGCTCCTGCTGGAAAGCCAAGGGCCAGGTTCAGGTCAGGGTAAGGGTTCAGCCTCTCAGCCGTGACA
Source organism: Pseudotriccus pelzelni (assembly GCA_035584735.1). Classification (NCBI taxonomy): domain Eukaryota; kingdom Metazoa; phylum Chordata; class Aves; order Passeriformes; family Tyrannidae; genus Pseudotriccus; species Pseudotriccus pelzelni. Next base: position 14,225,881 of record JAWMRA010000036.1, read on the forward strand.
AGGCCCCTTTTTAAATGAATGAACCCTACTTGTCGCTTGATTAATGAGGGAAAGGTGAAGTTTGGTAAAGCCTTTCAAGGAGTGTTAACGAAAGGGATCCTTTGAGCGGAAAAAGGCGTGCTTCTGCTAAAGCCTGGGACTGCCCTAAAAACTTGGAAGTTAGGGCATACCTCTCAGTGCATGTTGTACATGTGAAGAGTCTCTGGAGGTGTGTTAGTCACTGGCTGCAAAGAGGCCTCTGGAGCAGCACTGGTGGCCAGGGCACAAGCCAGGGAGAGCTGCCCATGGGTGTCACCACTGACAGCCCTCAGGGAGAGCACTGGGGGTGTACCTCGCACCCCTGCCAACAGTACCTGAATTTAAACCTAATTTCTTCCTTTGGCACAGGTGGGATGGGATGGGGCCATCCTGGGAGTCTGGCAGGCCGGTGCAAAGCTCAGTGTCCTGTCTGGCAATCTGTTGAGGAGCCAGGGTCTCTGGTAAAACTCTGCTCTTTCCTCTGCTTGGCAACGGGCTGGGTACACTGAGGATAACGATCTCCATCCCTGAGCAAAGGGAATGTTACAGCCTCTGCAGCATTAAGGCTGTTTTCCCCCTGTATGTTTATGCAACGTCAAGAGAAAAAGAAACACCGCCTGATTTTTTTGGAAACATGGCCATTTTAGTGCTACAAGAGCAGGCAGAAGTGTGGAGCTGGCTTGGGTAGAATTTTTCTGCTTATCCTGATTTCTGTTTTATTGTTTATCCTGTTTATCCTCTCCTTGTTATCCTGAACTAGTTTGTCTTCTTGTAAACGCCAACCTACGACCCTTAAAAAGAAATCATCAGGAAGAAAACTTGCTGACTGTGTCTTTTCTTTGCCTGTGGCAGTCGAATAAGCCCATCAGCTTATATAATATTAATATTTGTAAAAGCAAACCTACAGAGCTCATAAATCTTCCATAAAAGAGGGACAATATCTACGTCTATTTTAAAATGAAGCAGGTAAGTAGGTTCTGGGACAAAAGGGTGTTGATACAAAGGAAGTGGAGAGATGAAAGGAATGAAATTGCCATTTTAATCTGAAAATTGTCTCTGAATAAGTAATACCAGGGGCCTCAGCGCTGCTGGAGCCAATGTTTTGCTCTGGGTCATCATTTGGCCATGGAAAGCCCCCATCCCTGGTATTCCATTCAGGTGGGTTAAGGAGTAAAAAAAAAAAGTCCAAAAATTTAAGCAGGCCTTGTTTGCTGAAGAGAGGGCTGCATTACCATTTTTCTTAACTTTGTGCTTCTCCAAAGGGGAAAAAAAATAAAAGTGCTAAAAAATCTGCAGGTTTGGGTTCCGTCAAACATTTTTTAAGGCACGAGGCAGGCATTTCCCCGTTATGTGTGGGAACCCAGACGAGGAAAGGAATAATACAGCCTATTTTTAGCCAACCGAGTGAGCAGTGTGTCTCCAGCCACACACACGCGGAGCAGCTCCGTGGAGGAGCGACACTGTGTCACCACCAGCACAGTCCCTTTTTAGGGGGAAACTTCAAAGGCAAACCTTTTCCCCACTCCCAAGGACGCAGCGCAGGTCCCAGCATCCACGGTGGGGCAGGGGGAGCTGCAGCCCCACGCAGGGACAGGGTTCAGTCCAGAAACAGCCCGGCTGTGGTCTGTAGGGTGCTGCAGCTCAGCGCTGAGCAGGGTGAGGGCTCTGGCTGGGCAGCTGTGTTTATCCGGAGCGACGGAGAGGAGGGGCAGGGGAGTGGGTGGTTTTGGATGTTTCTGCCAGGCATGCAGTTCTTCCCTTTTTTTTGCTTTTTTTTTTTTAATTTTTTTCTTTTTTCCTTTCCTCTGGACCTGAGCCAACGGGAAACCTTTCATTCTGTATTGTTCAGCGCCCAGAAAAATGGAGCTGGATCAGAGGATTCATTGTGTGGGCTTGGCTTGGTTCTGTCCAGCTCCCAGCCCCAGCGCTGATGACTCCAGCACTGCAGAAGTCCACCACGTGTGCCCACTTTTGGCAGTGTCTGTGAAGTGAATGCAGCCCAACAGCCCCCCACGAGCAGGGTAAAGCAGAGGTGGGCATGAACTGCTCGAAGGAGTTCCCAGTAGAAGGAGACAAAACCAGTAGACGGGAGCCCAGGAAATACCATTACATCCCTTTTAGAGATGGGGGCCTGAGCCACGAAGAGGTGATTCCCACAAAAACTGAGCTGGGATCCTGGTGAGCCCCAGACCAATGGCATGAGTCATGTAGTGCAGCCTTGCTCATTCCCAGCTGTTCTTGGAGCTGGAAGATGGTCAGACGTTGGCTTAATCTGAATTCTCTGATGAAGCAGTTTTTGAAATAGACAGTTGTTGAAGCTGAATCTTCTCATGGGATTAGGTCAATTCATTTAGTGCAGCACACTTTTAAGGAAAAGATTTTACGGTGCCAGCTCAGGCAAGAAATATGTTCGTAGAATTTTAGTATTCGGCTGAAATCACTATTTCACTTAAACATTTTACGCTAATGAGAGTTGGCAGAAAAAGTTGGGGTTTTTTATTAAGGAAAGGTGGAAATAAGAAGGGAACGTGTTGAAGTTATCTCAGTGAAAAATGTTTTCATGTATTTTTCGTTTATGGATGTTTATAAGTTTAGCTTTGGCATTATTAAGGACAAGAAAATATCCGAGAAGCTTTCACAAGGCACCCAGATAATTAGTCAGACAATTCCTGCGGGTGTTTCTCACCTCTAAGCCAGCTGCACTTTTTCCCTCGTGAAATTCTCTGCCACAGCAACGGTGGAACGTGAAAGTTCAGTGTTACGGATCAGCTTTGCTTACAGGGAGAGAGGAAACCAGCCAGAACCCCTACCCTGGACAAGAGATGAATGAGAGCAATTTCACGGAGGTCTATAAAATTATGGAGAACCTGAGCAAGGCAGGAGAAACATGATGGTCTAGGTGAAAAATCACACCCCGGGAAATCGGTGCTTGCGAGGTAGATCAGGCAAAGGGCTGGTGATACCTGTTCATTCCGTATTTTCTGTGGAGAGCCCCCCATTTGCTCTGGGGAGTCCACTTGTGTTTGTGCTTTCCCTGTCCCGTGGGTTAAGAAGCAGAGAAGGCCCACGGGGCCCTTGCTGGGTGTTCCCTGTGCCGTTGCTTTCCCTGGCCTTTTGCTGCCTCCTCCATCTCCAGGAGGGCCTGAGGACAGCCCAGTTGTGCATATCTCTGGTATGGCAGCGTCTCCACTGCCATTAGAGGATAAATGACACTGTCTCCGTGGCCAGGGAAGAAACCAAATTAAACTCCACAATCCTCAGCGACTGATGGGCCCGCTGCCGACCTCCGTGTCACAGCCGATTTCTCACGAAGAATCAAGGGTGAATTGCGTCTCTAATTTCTGTCACAAATGTTTTTTGCTGTGCAAAGGGACAAACAGTAGCAGGGAGAAGAGGGGAGAGTGCTGGGCTGGCCTTCAGCCCGGTGGCAAGAGGAGGCTGTGACGATGCTGACACATTCCCAGGCTAATGGAGTTGCATCAAATAACGAGAAATGGCCAGATGAGCTGTTTCCTGGGCATGCCACCCCACTAGAATAAGGCAACTGTGAAGGAGGGTGGGGAGAGAAGGGAATTGCTGGTGGGAAACCCGGCACAGCAGTCCGTGCTCCCCCGATGGGGAGTCACACACCAAGCGCGGGGAGATGTGCCCTAAAGCTCTGTAAGTGTGAATCTGTTTGTTTGGGCTTGCCAGAGGGGGGCTGGGGATGCTGTGGCACTCAGGGTTGGCCGCTGCAGGTGACACCAAGCTAGGAGACATTCAGAGAGCAGTAACAAGCAGGCACTGACTCCTGGTGCTAATCTGACCACAATCCATTTGTGGCGCATTGACTGCGGTGGAAGTCTGGATCAATATCAGTCTTCAAGAGTCTCAACAGATCAATGTTTGATACAGATAAAGAAAATAGAGGGCAGGTGTTTATGGCATTCCCTGCATGCGGTATTATTATTCCTTGCTCATCCTTCTGCTGAGGGAGGGGAGGGAGCGGGAAGAGAAGGTGAGAAAGGTTTTAGAAAGATAATTCACGAGACATTTAAAAAGCAGTTGGAAGAAGGAGATTTATGGCATTTTTTTTTATTATTTTTTTTAACATCAGTTTTAGGTTGAAAAGAGGAAGAGAAAAATCCTCATAAAAATATATTGTCCTTTGAGAGACAAATTCCTATCAAATAGTGGATTTGGGTTTAGGGAGGTGCCCAAGGCAGGAGGATCACTGGCACATGGCTGTGCTCACCAAAGCCTTGGGAAAGAAGGATGTGCAGGGGTTCCACTGGTCCTCATTGCTTTCTGGTGGTAGAGAGAACCACACCTGGCTCTAAATACTTTAAGGCAACTGGCAGGGAGATGATTAAACCAGAGAATGTGGAAACGCTGGAGAGGAGGGCTCAGTTTTGTGTCAATGTTCAGGTCATGGACAGCTGTGTGGCTCAGAAGGGCTTGGAGGCTTCATGACTGGGTTTATTTCCAAACAAAATCCTGCTGTTGTGAAGGTTGAAGTAAAACAAGCCATCCCTATGGAATCATTTCAGTTGGAAAAGACCCTTAAGGTCAAGTCCAACTATCATGTCCTTAAACCATCAGGATGCATTGAAGGGACTTGGTCTTCAGGGATGTCCTTGTCCCTGTGTCCCTGCTCATCTCCAGGGGGTGAAGGGAGACTCTGCCAAGCTGTTTGTACCCTTCATGCCCTGCAATCCCAGTGAGAAGGTGCTGGCCTGGGAATATGGGTGGACCTGTAAAGGATTCTTGGCCATGGAGGTGTTTCCTGTGCCAACAGGGAGGAGGAAAGATCTCCTCCTCTCACCCTGAGGGGAAGCTGTGATCTCACTGTAGCACCCACAGGGGAGAGCAGAAAGTTTGAAGCCCAGCACATACAGTCAGAGAGGTCCAACTGAAGCAAAGCTGGGCCAAACATGGCCAAATCCAGCTGCCCTGCCAAGCCTCGGCCAGAGGTCAGGGAGGATCCTCCATCAGAGCCAGGAATCCTCCCCAGGGAGGTCCTGAGGGAGGTGGAATTGCCTGTCCCTTGTGATAGGCAGTTTTTCTGCGCTTGCTGAGTTTAGCCCTGCAGCAAGTTCCAGAGGGAGCTGCCAGTGTCCGTGGGGAGAACCAGGGGTGCCTGTGTGACCCTCGGCTGGAGCTGCGTTGCCACTGCTGTCAGAGGGTGGGAAAATTAAGGTGTCACCCTTGGAATGCATGAAGGCCATGGATCCCGTTACCGGAGTGTTGTGTCCAGATCCGTCCTGGCGCATCCGTTTATTAGCAGAGCCCACGCGGTTCCGGGAAGCTGGGAATAAGCACGAAAACATGGAAGTTATTTCCGGGCAGAACAGACAGGACCTTCAGAGCACCTTTTCCTGTGTCTGTATTTCCCTCTTTTCCTTTTCTCATCCCCACTTCTCCTTGTTTCACAGGACTGGCTGACAAAGTTTGGGTATCTGCCTCCTCCAGACCCCGTCACGGGGAAGCTGCAGACGCAGGAGATGCTCACCAAGGCCATCACTGCCATGCAGAGGTTCGGGGGGCTCAAGGCGACGGGGGTCCTAGGTCAGTGGCTCATGATCCCTCCTCTCTTCGGTGCAAGGGGAGGCAGGGATGGCTCCTTGTAGGTCTCCATGGAGGAGAAAGGACCTGGCACCGTGTTGTGGGGCAGCAGCATCCCCAGGAAAAAAGCTCACGGGGGTGTAACGCACGGCCCGGTTTGCAGCTGTGAGAGTAATTACATGGCTCAGGTGCTCTGTTGCCTCGTGCTTTCAAGAACCTGAGGCAAGCAATTATTTCAACAGACCCACAGACCCCTTGGGGTTCCCGGTGTGCTTAAAATAGCTCTTGGTGTGTTCCAAAAAAAAGAAAGAAAAGAAAAGGAAAAAAAGAAAGTTGTCCTGTTCAAAGCCTTACTTGCAGCATCAAATTGAATCGAACAAAGATCCTGATTTAAGCTTTCCAATTTGTTATATGTAGATATTTTGGGTTCTTTGCTGCAGGGGCACAGGCAGGGAAAGGAGGAAGACGGTGTTGCATCATCCCAGCGCTGCTTGTCCTTGCCCACGAGTCAGGGGGTGCCTGTGGAACTGGCTGGGCTCCCGGGCGCTCTCCTTGGATCTCACGCAGCCACAGAGGCTGTGGATGCTCCGCAGTCACCCCCAGCCAGCCGAGAGCCCATCTCCTGCCCCAGCAGGAACAGGGCGATGAGTGGCTTCCCTGTGGCAGGCGCATCTGGCTGGGAGGGAGCGCTGCAAGGCCAGGCTGGAGCAGCTCGAGTTCCCCAGTGTGAACCGGGGTCGCTCCTCTCAATGTCTTCATTGAGGGAAGGAGAAAGCCGGCATTATCCCAGCCCAGGGAAGGGAGCCTCTCAGCCCTCCTCCCCTCCCTGACACACAGCTCTGACCTCCTGCCGTGGGGGCAGCTTGCTTCCTCTGCTCCGGACAGGATTAAGGAGAAGCTGTTAATTAGCAGGCAGGTCTCCATCCATCCCAACATCCCGGAGCAGCGGATGCATCCCATCGCTGGGACTTGCCCTCTCCACTCTTAACTGACCATGTGCAATTATTTCTGTTCCACCTCATCACAAGCTGCAGGAGACCCGGGAACAAGGATGGCCTTTTGAACGGACTTACATTTGCATTTTTGGAGGGGGTGTTGGAAACAGACCAGGGGGTGGCTGCCCTGGGCAGGTCAGAGACGTGGGTTTGTTCATGAAAATGGAGTTTAAGAGGTAAAGTCAGCAGGAAAAGGGGTGAATGAAACAACATGTCTGTGTTTTTTGAGAACAGAAACTTCAAGCTTTCATTCATTTTTAAAAATAAATAAGAAGGAATAAGAACATTCTCCAAACAGGCTCCTAGCTGAACTTATTTAGATGTGAATGTTTCTCCTTGTCAGAGGAATAATGGGAAACTCAGCAAGAGGGAACAAAATAGAATAATTAAAAAAATGTGTTTTAAAATATCTTCAAAACTGGCCACAGGTGGCTTTCCACATGAGTTTTTGAGAGCTGTTAAAGTGTTAGGCAAGAGGTGACCTGCTGCATTTTCTCCTGAAATCAGTAAAACTGCCCACTGACCCCGACAGCAGAGCTGGTGCCTAACCCCCAGCCAGGGGCTGGCATCTCCCCTTCCCTCTGCTTTGAAGAGATGGGCTCCCAGCAGGAATTGTTGCCAGTGGTGGGAATACTGGGCTCAGTGACCGTGGGTGTCACCACATGTGATGCTGGGGCAGTTGCCGTTCCCTGGCCAGCTCCTGGGCATGGATTTTTGTTCTTCTGCTTCATTCTTAGCACTTCACTTTCCATCTCTTTGCCCCCCTGGGATTTCTTAGCTCACCCTTCCTGTGATTTCTTGCTTTTTCCCCATCCTTAGATGAAGCCACACTGGAGCTGATGAAGACCCCTCGCTGCTCTCTGCCCGATGTCGCCACTGCGGAGACCAGGAGGAAGCGATTCACACAGGCTGTCACCAAGTGGGGCAAAAGGAACCTGTCCTGGAGGTAGGAATTCATCTACCCCTGCTGAAAGCTTGCAGCAAGGCACCATTTCCACACAGGCCTGTGGTAAATATGGCTCTAAGATGGGTTTCGGGGTGATGGCTGAAACGTGTCCCTGCGTACTGCCAGAACCCCACAGACTATTTATTTGAACTCTTCCCCTGTCAGTCCCAGCCTTGACTTCTTGGACCCACTTGGCAATGGCTGGGAATTGTGCAGTTTTGGCCAGCGGATTAGCTGGAAGCTTTTTGCAATGATCGTTAGAGCAACTTTTCTCTGGAGTTTGTCAGGACTTTGTGCTTCTCAAGCAGCTGCCATGGCTGGAGCTTCTTCTCTTTCCTCACCTGAGCACAAGGGTTGGGAGCATTTTCTGGGTAATGGAGTTGGCTTTTTTCTCCCAGTCTTTGCCCCCGTCAGGGAGTGACACGTGTGGGTCACTCTGAGCCTGTGACACATGGAAGCCCAGGTCCAGCTTTCAGAAATGCTGCAGGTCAGGGTTGGCAAGCAAATGAACCCTATCCCACCAGGATTTGTCCTCCTTGGGACTCATTTTTCCTCCCTCAAAGACCATGTGCTGCAGTGATTTTTCCTGTAAGAAAGGTCAGCACCACAGAATGCTCATACTTGTCCTGAAAACACATGTGGATGCTGTGGAGAGTTCTCCTTTTTAATTATAAGCTTCTCTTTGATCCTGACATAGCCCTAGAGCGAGTTCTCTTCCCACTGCAGTAACAAATCTCATCTTGGCTGTCGCTGTTGACATGTGTTGAAACTGTGGCATTACCAGGGATTTGGTCCATGTTCCAGCAGATCCCTTTGAGACCTTATTTTGAGAAAAGATAAACATAATTCAGCTTCAGTAAAAAACAATTTTGGCTCATGGATGGATTCATGTAGTGAAGTGACCTGTTTATAAAAACTCAGCCTGCCTCCCTGTTGCCCAGCCCTGTCTGGGTAAGAGGAATAAACTTCACATTTCAGAGAGGGGAAAATCCTTCGAGTGAAACAAGAAAACCTGTCCTGATGTACTGTGAGCTGCCAGAGCCAGTGCAGGGGCACGGCCTGTGCACAGCCTGACTCCAGCAGCTCCTGACAAACCTGAGTGTCATGCCATGGCAGGGCAGGTGTGGTGGCTGGGCAGCAGGGTCAGGGCACTGGTTCTGCAGGCACCACCAGGACTCCAGCCATGCTAGCACAGGATCTACAGTGTCAGGCTGGAGCAAAGCATGGAGGTGAAATGGGGTCAGGCTGTTCTGGTGGATACAACCCTGGGACACCCCCCACCTCCCACGCCCTTGGAACCTGTGATGCTGCAGCAAAAATTGGCATAAAAAGGGGTTTAGGTGTGAGACAATATTGTATGTAAGACATAAAAAAAAAAATCCATCTCTTGGCAAAAAAATTTCTGCTTTTTATTCTTTGGTCCTTTCCAAGATCTTGGCTTTTGTCCAGGAAAGGGTTGTATTTTATGACTGTAGGTTGTATAAGCCAGCAGAAGGCTATAGCATTCCAGAAACTCCAGTGTAGTATTTACATCCAGCACTTTAGATTAAACTGGCTTTTTGGAAACCGCCATGAAAATCGGCCAATGGAGACATAAAGTTTTACACCCTTATCTTTCACACATTGATTGAAGATTTTGAAGGAGGAAAACAAAACTAAATTCTACTGTGCTGTGGATTTAAAAGCTGAAGAAAAACCTGAACAACTGCAAGGCTGGAATAAACGGGTAAGCAAAACTGTGTGAAAGGGGGGTCACAGGACAGGCACCTGCACTGATGGAGAAGGCAGCATTTGGGGAAAAAAAAAGGTATAGGCATGCAGATTTTTCAAGTTTCTTCTTTTTTCACCCTTGAGTGCAGCCAGCCTGTGGGACTGGAGGGCTCGGGAAGCTCAGGCTGCTCACGGTACAGCCTCAGAGCATCCCAAGTTAAGCATCACACACAGCCTGTTTTCTGCGCCTCGTCTCCGGCGGAAAGCTTCCAGGATATCACAGCCCGTAAATCTTCCCTTTCACGGGATTGTTTTTATTATTCCTGTGTTTTCCCGGCCCTGTCCCTCCCCTAGGGGTTGCGCTCGGCAGCCGGCGAGGGAGCGGCGTGCTGCGGATGCCCTCTGCCGGCATCTGGCATCTCCGCCCGCAGCCGCTTCCCCCCCCCCCGCCGGCGCTTACAGCCTGGTTTCCCCTTTGCTGATTCTGCTCTGCCGCTCCTGGCTATGCCCCGCGGAAGGGGGAGTTCACAGCCGGCACCTCCGTCTCTCCTCCCAGCGGTCGCTGTCTCCCCGCGGCGCTGGGAAGCGCAGCAGCAGGGCCGTGCCCCTTCTCTCGGCGTGCTCTGAGCTCCCTGGGGCCGGGGTAGCTGTTGAACCCAACCTTTCTAAATTTCCCTTTTTTTTTCTTTTTTTTTTTTTTTTTTTTTTGACTCACTGAAATCTCAGCCCAGTGCCAGACTGAGCTGACTTTCATCCGACTGCAGTTAAGGATGAGTCCCTTGTGCCACCTCAGCAGAGCTGCAGTCTTTGAAACTGTGATGCTCGGGCCATGGGGTGGCAGAGCTGGAGCAGACACTGCTGACAGAGGAACAGTGATGCCTGTCAGTCACTGCCCACCATAGCTGTGAGGGCCCCGAGCCCACCCAAGGGGAGATGTGCCCCTGCCTGAGCCCAAATGTGGATTTACTGAGGCACAGAGGGGTGGCAGCCAGGCAGAAACGCCTGGGCAGGGAGGACACGATCCTCCTGCTTCCATCCTTCAGTCAGTGGCATCCCACCACGGGGACCTCCCAGCCCCAGCCCAGCTGGTCACGGACTGCCTTGTCTCCCATGTCTGGGGGTGACAGATGTCACCTCTCAGGGTGGAGCTGCTCTAGGGTTGTTACAGCACCCCCATCACAGGCAACCGGCGCCCTCGTAGGAACAGCCCTGAGCGGCTGGGGCAGAGAGAGAGGAGGCAGCTGGCAGGGCCGTGATGGCTGGGGGGGGGTGACTGGCATTCTGTGCATGTTACAGGGCAGGAGAAAGACTGTCACCCAGAAATGCTCAGGTTTTGCACAGTGCTGGGAGAGGCGTGATGGAGGGTGCAAACACACCCGCTGCTTATCTCCCGTGGCCATGGGGCGTTGCAGCAGTGCCAGGGTAGCACCGGATCAGGGCTGCCAAGCCGTGGATGGCTCTGGGAAGCTGGAAAACCACCTTTGCCATGGCAGCAAGTGCCCATCCCTTCAACTCTCCTGTCCCCTCTTTCCTCCCTCTCCAAGAAAAACCAGAGTGGGTTTATCAGGCAGTCCTTAGCCTCCTGTGTTTGGTAGATCTCAGCATTTATTGTATTTGTCTGTGGTTTCAGGGCTGGGAAGGTGAAGGAGTGTTTTCATTAACCAGCTATTGATTTCTCATCCATCACTTTTCCACTTTTGGAGGACAAAACCCAAAAAGGACCCCAGAAATAGAATTAGATGTTGGTGTGAGTGCCCCTCAATAGCAAACGGAGGCAGACCAGTCTTCTCTGGTCTCTACTTATTAACGATCCTGGACACAAAGTCCCTTTGGGGTGGGAGAAGCAAAGGAGGAGACTCAGGGGACATGTGAAGGACTGGGTGAAAGTCACCGTTCATTTGTCATGGCAGTGCTGCTGCCTGGATGAGCTGGGGGTGCTCTCTTGGCACCCAGTTGTGCCACTCACCACCACATCCCGATGTTTCCAGCATCGTGGCTTGTGCAGCCCCATCCACTGTGGGGACAGACACCCCTGGGGATGTCCCAGAGTGGGGTTTGCAGAGGGATGTGACTGACCCTGAGGCTCGAGGCAGTGTTGGGGGGGTGGCTGGAGGGGACTGAGGTGTTTGTTACCTTCCTGCTGCTTGGCAGGGGCCGCCTGGAGCAGAGACATTTCTCTCCAGTTACATCAGGGCTTGCCCCTCTGTAAGGGGAGTCTCAGGAGGTATTAACAGCCAAGGAGTGGTGCTCTCTGCTGGGGACCTGAGCACCATTTACTACAAATAATAATAATAATAATCAAGGTAGGAGGAAGATTATTTATCTGCAGGACGTTAGAAATGTGCCTCCTTTTCAGTGGAACTGGGTAATGCAACGCCAACGAAAGTCCTATCAGCATAATAGTCTTTTCCTAATCTCATTGAAAACAATTAGCAGAGCTCCAGCAATCAAATCAGATGCTGAATTGAAAAATCCTGATGGGATTCTCCTGAAAAATGACAGTGATAATGAATAAAGGATGGGGGACTTTTCACTTACACCTGCAGCATGTTAATAAAATGTGGGTCAGCTCAGAGGTGCAGGACCTTTTATAAGAGGCAAAATAGGTATTGATACTGTTTCTGCCTTAATCTAATGTTTCTGGAGTCAGGGCTTAGGCATGAATATTAACAATGTTTGTCTCTTTAGACAGGGCTTTTTATCCCCCATCCTTTAACAAGCGAGGTCTGATTTATTATCCTCATTCTACAGCTGGAAAAAGAAGGAACAAGAGGGAAAACAGCTCACGTGGCTTGCGAAGGAAAGAGCAGATAGTGTCCCTGAACGTGAGTCTGTGCCTTAGGTACAGTGATCTTGGAGAAAGGTTGTAATTCCTGGGCTAAACATGGTGTGTTTTACACGTATAATGACTTAATCAGTAGAAATTAAAGCAGCAAAGGGTTTACCTAAGTCCAGAGGAGTGTTGTGGAAGACAAAGACACCCAGTTCAAGAATATCTGGAAACCAGGTGACCTTTCCGGACTGTGGAGGGTTACATCCAGCCACAGTCTTTTCTATAAATTACAAATTGCCTGAAAACTGTGTTTTCTAATCCCATGCTCATGTTTGTACCTCTGTGCTGTCTTCTTTACAAAGGTGTTTTCTTTAAAGTCCTACCGTTATCTGATGTTACATGTATGTTAACTCATTTCGAGTAGTTGATAAGGTCTTTCTTTGCCCAAGGAGTTTAGGAATAGGAAAGGCTATCATTGGAATGATTTTTGTTCATTTGCCTGCGATCCCATCCCATTCCCACTTTTCCAGGATGGGCTTCCCAAGCTCTTCACAGAAACTGTTAGTTAGATTTCTGCTTGTTCCCATGAGTCCCTTTTTGTTCTGTCCTAGGTTTCAGCCTGGCTAGTTTTGCCCAGGCTTGGGCTGCCTGTCTCTGAGGGCATGGGATACATGGAAATATCTGTGAAAGGGAGAGCTCCCAACCTCAGGCAGCAAGTCATTCCTACTCCCTTTCTCTGATCCATGGTGTCTCCTGGCACCCAAATCACTACCTGCAGGAAGAGCTTGAGAGTTGTGAACACCTGTAATTACCTCTTGAAGTGTAGTCGGGTCATTGCTGGTGCTGGGGGGTGGTGTGGAGCTGAGTGATGCTCTCCCAGCTGTATTATGCAGGAGGGCAAGCGAGGTGATCATAATTGTTGCTTCCGCCTCTAAAAATCTGTCAAGCCATGAATATTTCATGAACACTTTGGTTAGTGTGCTGGTGCACAAGAAATAATGTATCTGTTATTACTGGGGTAGAGCTGGCCAGAAATTTTCCAGCAGAATTGGTTTCTGTCAATAATTACTCAGTCAACAGTACATTTGCTTGGAAAGTGTGTATATTTTTGTCAAAATTGTCAATGAAAGATTATCTAAACATACTCCTTTAGAAGCCAAGGTGCCTTGTTTCATCTCTGTCTTTTCATCTCCTCTATTAAATCAACAATATTAGGAATTCTTTTTCGAAGTTGGCCTACACAGGAAACATTGAGGTTTTTTCCATTCTAGCCCAGCCCAAAAGGGAGGGTGGAACTGTGCAGCTGAAGGATGGATTCCAGCACACAGGTTGTCCCACCCGGCTCCTCTCCCAGGGCAAGGCAGAGCTGGGGACCACGGGAGGCAGTGCTGATACAGAGAGGCAGGAACAGCCCTGAGATGAATGCAGAAGTGTTGCAAGCCCCTGCTCATCAATACTTTTTTTTCTACCAAGAAGCAAGTCAAGAGCTCCTCAGCTCGAGTGCTGCATCAGGTCACCCGTCTCCTTCAGGCAATAGGTTTGAGGCATCTCGAATTAACATAAAATGCATCCTTTCCTCTTCCTCCTTGTTATGGATTGCAGTCTGTGAGATTGCTGGCAGTGCTCTGGTTTCAGAGTATATTTTATAACTCCAGCAGACATGCTGGGAAATATATGGAGGCAGCAAATCCGTACTGGATTTCTGTGTCTGTGTAATAAGAATGAGCAATGGCCTGCTGTTTGCTGCAAGAAAACTGATGGGCTTGTGTATGATGTAAAGGCTTCAGACGTCAACAGTCTCTGTATATTTGGGTTGCACTTGGAGCGAATAAATGGTGAGAAAATAATTATCAATAGGTTTGAAAGGGAGCCTGGGGAAAAAAAAAAAAAAAAAAAGGGCAAGCTCTGGAAAGGGAGTCATGATGTTGGAATTTCCAAGGCTGGACGAGGGTTGTAGTCCTGGGATCCTGAGCACTAACGAGAGTTTGTGCACGAAGTGTGGCTCTGAGGCCGACTGCCCCCTGGCACAGGAGGGTCGGGAAGTGTCAGGATTCAGATCTTGGCTGTGTTTCACACACGTGGGTGTTTCAAACTCTGGTGGACAAGACTGGCCCAGTATTTCCAGAAGACCCAAACTCAGTCTCTGAAATCCTCACAGCCCTGGAACCGATGGGATTCAGAGATTTAAAGACACACCCGTGCAGGGCGTTAGGGCACTTTGGGGGAGCACCAAGAGCTCTGAAGGCCTCACCGAGGCTCTGTGATGCACCAGCCACCTGCAGGGCCAATTCTGGTGGCCCACGGAGCTCTTTGGTGCTACTGACCCATCCTCTTCTTTGCCCTCTTTATTTCAGAGTCCGCACCTTCCCGAAAGAATCCCAGCTGGGCCACGACACGGTCCGAGCCCTGATGTACTACGCCCTGAAGGTCTGGAGCGACATCACCCCGCTGAATTTCCACGAGGTGGCGGGAAACAACGCTGACATCCAGATAGACTTCTCCAAGGCAGACCACAACGATGGCTATCCCTTTGACGGGCCCGGTGGGACGGTGGCACACGCTTTCTTCCCTGGGGACCACCACACAGCGGGAGACACTCACTTTGACGACGACGAATACTGGACCTTCCGATCGTCAGGTAGGGCAGGGTGGGAGGGCTGCAGCCAGACGCAAGGGCTCCCAGTTTCCCCTCTTCTGCTCTGGTGGTTAGAGCGGTTTAGCCTCTGCTACAAGTTGACCCCAGGCTTCAGGATCCCACTCCCTTCTTCTGATTCCCCTCTCAGCCTTGCTAGCAAAATCACCCCAGGCAGAGCTGAGGACATCCTATGTTCCTGCAAGCCTCAGTGGCATCTCTGTGTTTCTCCCCATCATGCCAGCAGTTGCAGAGCTCCCCATTGCCCACCCCCAGTTCTCATCTCTCCTGAGCCTGGAAGGCTGCAGGTTGGGTGTGTGGCTGCTGAAGCTCTTGAGTGGGGACTGCATTCCCTGACTTTGATATCTTTTGGGTGGCTTCGCTGCCACACGTCCCGGTTTCCTGGTTTTAAAGTATGTTATTATAAGGTGACCTGCCTGGAAAGGGCTCTGTGTTCTGCAGGTAAAAAGCCCCCCTGTGAGCACCAGGTTTTTCCTGCCATCCCCTGTACATCAACTTACATCAGGATGGTTACAAGTTACAGTTTTATTCTTTTTTATTTTTTATTTCATCTCCTCTGGGTAGAGCAGAGTTTTAATAAGCAGAGGGGCTTCCAGAAGCGAGTGTTCCTAAGCCACAAAACCATCTGTGGGGATCAGATCCCCAAGCTTTGTGACACGTTTTGACAGAGTGCCTTCTCTGCAGTCACCAGCTGCTAATTTACTTGTCACACCACCTCCTTTGCCAGCCTCCCAGGGGGGATTCTGCTGCCTCAGCTTAATGACTTTGTTTAGACCTAATTGTCTTCCCTGAAAGCAGCTAATACCTTCTTCCTCCCCCTCTCTCTCCTCCTGCCCACCAGTTGACCTCCATCCATCCCCCTGAGTGTTCGTGGGCAGGAGTGTTCGCCAGACGTGCTGGAGGAGGTCTTGAGGTGAAGGCTAAAGGTCGGGACAGGCTGATCCTTCAGGATTACACCTGCTCCTGGGTTCACACGGCTGTGCTTTTGGCTTATTGGCTCCTATGGGGAAGGCAAGAAAGCAGCAGCTGTGCTCTGCGGACACACAGGGCAGGGGGAAGCGCTGCAGTCAGCAGCTTGCCACAGCAGATGTGGCAGTGATGGGGTCAGGATGGTGCCCCTCGTGTAGCTGGTGGTTGGGACACTCATTGTGAAACAAATTCGTGCTAAGGAGTGAGCTCAGAGCCAGCATTCCTGCAGGGAATGTGCCTCCAAGCACTGCCGAGGGATGAGGGGATGAGCCTGACGGCGAGAAAGCTGCCCTCTGTTTTGAAGGTCCTGGAGCTATCTGAGCTTCATCTTTTATTTATTTTGTTCTCCCTAGTGATTCAAAAAACAACAACTTGGTAGGTGATATAAAAATATCCCCAAGGTTGTCGGTTTGGCATTAAAATGTCAGAGAGCATATGTCTTGTTCTCCCCTAGTGCTGGGGAAAACAGCACAGGTTATAAAAGTCCCTGCTCTTTACAGGCACTGTAAATAACAGTCATGAAGGAAAAGGCAAAATTCAGCAAAAAATATCCCCCCCTCCAACACCTCAGGACTGGTGGGGAGCGCTAAGGATTGTGCAGGATTAGCCATGGTTGCTTCTGTGCGACATCTCCTTTAGCTCCAACCACACTCAGGGGAACGTGGCACTCCCCTGAGCTCCACGGGGACCTTTCCAACCTCACTGCCTGTTTATCACCTTACTTGAAATCGTGACCTTTGTAAGAACCACACTTAAAATCATTGCTGCCCTCTGGTACTGCTCTGCAGGGCATTGCTGTGCAGTGCAGGGCAGCAGTGGTCTGGGAACTTGGGCTGGGGCTGGCTGGTGGGAGTGCACCAAGCAGGATCAGTCCCATGCGGCTCCTGGGAGCATCTCCTCCTTTGCTTTGGCGTGTTTATGTAGACATTAACCCCTGACCTGAGTGTCTGAGGCGCTGGAGAGAATGGGGTGGGTCTGTGCGGGGGTGTGATGTGAGGCACTAGGGCTTGGATTGCAAATAAGGAAGTTTGGGAAAAAGAATATAGCCCAGACAGAGGGGGAAAAGTCATCCAAGGAGGGGAGGTATCAATGTCCTGTAGAGTCTCTCTGATGCCCAGTATGGTGTGTGAGGATCAAAGTGTCTGCCCAAGGGAACAGATGCCAGAGCTGCAGCCCTGCCAGCACAAAGTATAGAACAGGAGAAGATGGGTAAATCCTCTAAAATCTAGCTGGAAATAGTCACCTGCCTGTGTCAGGGCAGCAGTCACACGAGCAGGCTGGTGGCTGATGAGCAGTGAACACCCCTGTGTTCGTGTGCGTGCAGGAGGGCAGGAGTGGGGGGTTTGGCCAGGGCAGCAGCACATCCAACATATACCTGCACTTTCCCCACAGCCTACCCAGATCCCCCAAATACAATCGTCAGGCAGTGGCTTTTATTTCAATTTGGTCTTTATCCCCAGACGCCCATGGGATGGACCTGTTTGCTGTAGCTGTCCATGAGTTCGGCCACGCCATTGGCTTGACCCACATCTCTGCCATAGAGTCTATTATGAGACCCTACTACCAAGGCCCAGTGGGGGACCCTCTGAAGTATGACCTGCCTTACGAGGACAAAGTCAGAATCTGGCAACTCTACGGTAAGTTTGTGTCCCTCACCCAGCTCCAGCCCCTTTCTGCTGTGGGAGGACACACTGGAGTAGCTGTTTTCTGGAGTGAGTGGAGCTGGTGGAGAGGATGGTGTTCCCCACTACCTCTTCTTGTCTTTCCTCACAGGAGTCAGGGAATCCGTGTCCCCCACAGCCAAGCCTGAAGTGAGCAAAACAGACGACCATCCCCTCCTGCCAGAGCTGCCAGAGAACCGCTCCACTGTCCCGTAAGTCAGATTTGTTCCTTTCCTGCAAAGGATGTGTGGTACTGAAGCTCCGCTTCATCAGTGTCTTGCCTGATCACTCTGGCTTTGCTGTTTCTCTCTGGGCCTCTGGGTGATTCCCTAAGACTCAAAATTTTACTCATACTAATGGAAATGTGTCCCCGTCACCCTTAGGTAAATTCATCTTTGCTGAAATTTTAATCAAACTTCCTCAGCAGTATCCTGAATTGCCCAAGCATAACTGACCTGAATCTTTCCACGGTGAGTAACTCCCCAGTGTACCTGTGGGGGTGAATATTGGAACAAGTGGACCAATAGCCTGACTCAGGTTTGCCTTGGCAAAGGACTTGTTACACTGATGTCATCAAGCAACCAGCGTGTCCTCATTAAGGGAAGTTCTGGATCTGGCTCATTAATAAACGTCGGAGTTACCAAATTGTTTTACTGCCAGGACAGCAGGACAGTTAAGAAGGAACATGGAACCAGAAGGCAGGAGGTGATGGTCACACACGTTTTTGCCAGATACCAGGAGTGCCCCAAGTGAGAGTAGCAGAGATGGAGCCGGCCACCTTCACCTCCGGGTTTGGTTTTTTTTTTTTTTTTTTTTTTTTTTTGGAATGTGCTGAATGCCATTAATTATCTTTCTCCCTGCACAGCTTCTAACAGCACTTGTCCACAAGGCTCTCCATGGCTGTGTTTTGACCTAGAAACATGAGAGCCTTTCTCCCTGCTGCTGTCTCCTGACCATCATCTCACACCAGCAGCAGAAGGAGCAGAAAACTTGTTCGTGCCAACCTCCTTGTTCCTGTCTCACGTGCTGGGAGGGTGGGTGGGGTTCACCTCCACATCTGTCATTTTGTGGCCAAAGAGGGCTGTGAAGCTGGTGCTGGCACCCTGCACAACTCTCCTATCAGCAGATTAGATTTATGCTTCCCTGTCACACACAGCAGCTTTTCTGTGCATGTTCCCAGCATCCTCTCCTTGTTCCTCCATCAATCATCATTCCTTCCGTGGGCTTTGTGGCTCTCTGTCCTTCATATCCCGTGTCTTCCCCACCCACCTTGTTAAAGCAGCTCAGTATCTCAGCTGCCTCTCGCTGGGTGCCTCTCACCAGGTGTTTTTCAGCAGGTATCTCGCACTAGGTATCTCGTGGCACCATTGCTCCTCCAGGTCCCTCTGTTTAGGCTCAGCTGCTCTCTGCTTCACAGCTCTGTCACCTCTCACTGGCATTTTGGAGCTCAGCCTTGGAGCAGCCCCGTCCTGAGCTGCTGGAGCGAGATGCTGCTTGGCTGTTATCCACGTGTCCCGCTGCCCTGGGGCGGCCGGCCGAGCCACGCTGTGCCACGGGAGACTGGCAGGCTAGCTCAGCCTTCACCAGCTACACTGCCTGGCAGATGCAGAGCGTGTCCTCGCTCAACTCCCAGCCCCTGGTGGCCCAGGGGTGTGTGCCACAAGCTGTCTTCAGGCTGAGGATTGCCTGAGCTCGCCTTGGAAATCGCCGGGCACGTGGCTGGGTTTGAGCATCGGGAATGGCAGGCAGGCACAGCCTGTGGGTCTTCTGCCAAGGGCTCCAGAGCAGGGGTGATGCTGTCCGTGGGAGGGGAGGCATCGAGGGGGTACAGCCCCTCACCTGGGCCGTGCTCACCTGGGCGCCCTTCCACAGGCTCCGGCGGGACGTGCCCAACCGGTGCAACACGCACTTCGACGCCGTGGCCCAGATCCGGGGAGAGGCTTTCTTCTTCAAAGGTGAGCGCCTGCCCCCAGCACGGGGACTGCCAGGGCTCTGTGCCTCTGTCACCCTGTGGTGGCACTGCTGGGACAGCACCAAAGGGCAGCGAGTGCCAGCTGGGCTGGGGTGGGTGGTGAGGATGAGCTGCCCTCGGGTATGGGGGCTGCGGGGCCGCACACCCAGGGAGGCATCTCCCACACCCGGGGACTGAGAGGGAGGAGGAGGAGATGGGATGGGGTAGAGGTATCCAAAAGACGGAGCAGCAAATCAGGCATTTCTTTTATCCAAAAAGAAGGGGAAAGCCGGTGAAACTGAAACACAATTTATTTTAAAATTGTTAAAATCGATGTTGTTTAACCCGGAGCATAATGAACGTGTGGGACCTGTGGCCAAGAGCAGCTCGCTGGCACGAGCAGGGGGCTTCTGGGGGGTGGTTAGGGAGGAGAGACCACTGGAGGCAAACCCACCTGCCCAAGTCCCCACAGTGTGCAGCTGGTGTGGTCCCCATGAGGGATGTGTGTCCTAACTCCAGACAGAGCAGATCCGTGTCCATGTGCCAATCCTGGGATTTAACACTTCCCTCTGAAGCAGCTGGACTGGTGACAATCCAGCACGGCAATTCGTACTCTCGTCCATTCCGCTGGACTGCCCAGGTGAAGAACTAAAATCTGATGTCCGCACTATCAAAGTCAAAATCGAGGTTGAACCAGCGATGAGCGGAACAGCAGCAACGCTGCACAGTTTTTTTTTCTGGGATACTTCCAATGGTTGTTTCTTTCCAAGCTTCACCTTCCCTAACACTGCTTGCAGTGCATCACTCAAAGACAGCGTGTGTGCAATTGCAAACCATCTGGTTTCATGCCAGCAAACACTTGCTGGCAGGGTGTCCCCAGGGTGCCCGGCTGTTGACAAGGATCCCATCGGTGCCTCCTCAGCTGCACAGAGCCCGCCTAGCCTGGACTCTGCGGGATTTCTTTCTCATCTTTCCGAGATGTAAAAATGCCCACTGGGCACCTCTTTCCATCCCTGGCCACCCCAAAGCCATCCAGCAGGGAAGCAGAAGCCCCAGGGGCGAGCAGCAGCGTCCAGGCTTGTATAACCCATCTGGGTATCGCAGTGGGAGCCTCGGGTCACACACGGTGACAGGGCTCTGCGGGGAGCACAGTACGGAGGCTGTTCCACAACTGTCCTTTGTTCAGATGCCAGCTCCAAAAGGCCACAGCGAAGGAGGGGAAAATCAGAGACGTGGATTGGTGTCGGGATAAATGGCCGTCTGTCTTTCAGAGCGGAAAATATGATGAAGTCGAGATAAATCCATCTCGGTGTCTATTTTTGGATATATTTACTGTGGGCCAAAATGCAAATGTAAAGAGCACAGGGTCGATGGATGCCAGCTGCACATCTGCCTGCAGAGCCCAGCACCTCCTTCGGAGCCCCCATTGCTGCCCCCGAACCACCCTGGGCACCGAGGAGCGGGGATGTCGCCTCTGGGGCAGGATTGCAATGACCTCCTGTGCTGACCTCCATCCAGCCATGGATATCTTGTTCTGAGCTGGTCCAGCTGGTTCCCTGGCTGGAGAGCAGCAGGACTGAAGCTCCTCAGAGCTCCCAGGATTGTCACTGAAGGCAATGGTGGGGTCTCCACGCTTTAGAATCGCTGCTGGCTTTGACATAGGGGCCTCACTAGAGACTCCTGAAGCTTTAGACACCTTTGGCCTGCGTGCGTGTCTGCACGGCATGTGCAGCAGTCTTGCCAGAGGCATCCAAAATCTGGACAGCCTGGTGCACAGCCGGGATCAGAATTACCTGGGATTAAAAGAAAGCAATTGCCTCAACCCATCGTCCACACATTGGGACAGCAGGACTTTGCACTTGGCCTTTATCATGCTTAGTTTGCCAGCTCAGAGAGGGGTTTAAATTGAGCTTTTTAAACAAACACGAGGTTGGGGGGTTGTTTTTTTGAGTTGTTTTTGCATGCTAATGGCAGCAATTCCCCTGTGGATCTGGCTTTGGCTGATGATCATCCATGCAACAGCAGCACTTCGGCGAGCAGGCCAGGCCGTCACATTCAGAATTCCTTGCTGCTTAACTGCTTTATTTCCTTTCTTTTTCCTGATAGCTTATCAAAAACCCAAGCAAAGCAACCAAGGACTCAGGCTATGCCTGACTTTGGGGGTAGATTTAAGGCTTGCTTGCTGCAGCTGCTCACCTGGTGAGCCCGTCGCTGAACGTCAAAAGCTCCAGGGCTTCCCTTCGTGTCTCTGATGAGCCCAGGGCACTGCAGAGTTCAGATACTGGTCTGCTAAGGAAGGGATTATGTTGAGCTCTATTTCTTGCTAAAAAAAAGTGAAAATCTGGTTTGGTCTAGTGCCTTGCTAATTAGAGATGCAGAGATCATCTTTATTTAATTACATATGATTCCAGCAATGTGAAATGGCCACCAAATTTGAATCCTCGGGTTTTTTACCTTCTTGAAAAGAATCCGTAATTATGGCAATTCCTACCGTATTGGGATGTATTATTCATTTGTGTGCTTCAGTCAGATAGAGCAAATAGGCAAACTGGAGCAGAAGAACGAGAATATGATATAAATCCATATAATTAGAATAAAACTCCCTCTCTGCAGATGTTTAAGTGTTAGGGTTTTGCCTCCTGCATTATTAGGCTAAGATCCAATTTCCATAAAATTTTAAAAGCCAGTGTCACAATCTGCCAGCTCCGGAGAAAAGGGCTGAGTGTCGTGAATACAAATCTGAAGATGCCTCTTTGGTTTCTGTGGCTTATCTCCCCTTGGGAATCCATGCAAGAGCAGATGTAAATAACAGGCAATAATTTCTAACAGGCAATAACAAATATGAGACACAGTCGAGAGTTGCCTCTTAGACATCTTACTCAGGCTCACATCACTTTGTGAAGCTCTCCAAGGAAAACACAGCATGGAGAGTGCTGCAAAAACTCAGGCTGAGAATTCCAAAGCCAGTGCAGAGTTGGGTTTTGAGTTGCCCCTAAAATGCTTTCATACTCCTTGGGAAATCCCACGTAAGGCTCTGTTAGCAGGAAAAGGTTTGTCATCCTTCCCACAGAGGAACCCAGATTACCCAAAATGTTCCAGAAACATCCCAAATGTTCCAGAAATACTCTTTCTGAGCTGGGTCAGTGCTGCTGCAGGTGCTGAAGTGCGTTTGCTGGCAGCACCAGTACATTCAGCCCCGGAGCTCTGCAGGGCTGCAGTCCCTGCTTATCCTGCACCTCTAGATGGTACCAAAGTCCTTAACTGTGCCTCCTTCCCAACCTCAACCCTTCCAGATTTATATGGTTTCTTCCTCCTCTATTTTCTTACTCCCTTTCTTCATTTAAAAAACCCCCTCTTCTATTTTTTGTCGTAACATCCTGGATGTTCCGAAACACGAAAGCATCTTGTGTGCCGGAAGCTGCGGCTGCTCCGGGAGAGGAGGAACAGGGATGTTTTTTTGGAGACCCTCGCTGAAGGTTGCTGGTACCTGGTGCAGCCTCAGCTGCTGCCTGGTCCCACCAGCTCCCAGGAGGTCCCATGCAGAGAGGGAGGGAGGAGGTGAAAGGCTCCTCTTTGCCTGCCCCGGCTCACTGGCACAGCTTCCCACCGTGGCCAGGAGTGTAACAACTCCAGCGCAGTGTCCGGAGGATTATTTTAATCAAAAAGAAAAAGAAAAAAAAAAAGGGGATTTCTTCTAGTGGCTGCCAGAAATAGAAAGCAGTCACAGCTGCTGCTGCAGAGCAGGATGACTCTAAATTCACTTCTCCCATCTCACACGCTTTGCTTCCTGCCGCTGCTGCCCACCCAGTGCTCATCCCCCGGTGACGGTGGGTTGAGTGTGGTTCAGTAATGTCCAGTCTGTCCCTCCAGGCAAGTACTTCTGGAGACTGACTCGCAATAAGCACTTGGTCTCCCTCCAGCCGGCTCAGATCCACCGTTTCTGGCGGGGTTTGCCGCTCAACCTGGACAGCCTGGACGCGGTCTACGAGAGAACCAGCGACCACAAGATCGTCTTCTTCAAAGGTGAGAGCAAACACAGTGCATGTGTGTCCCCTTGTCTAGAGCCTGGTGCCAGGGTACCTTCCTTGGAAGCGTTTTGACCTCTCCTGCAGGCAGGAGATACCAGTGTCAGCCACTGAGCATCTCCCAGGGAAGGTCCAAGATCTGTTGCCCATGAGAAAGGCAGGAGAAAGCAGCTGGCAAGGAGGGCAGGCAAAAGGTAGCAGTCACGTTCCCCAGAAAATGAGGGAAATGTCAGTGAAGATAAAGTTCAGCCAAATGTAACGAAAATCTGAGCTTTTCAAGAATGAAATACAAGCAGGAACCACCCACACACACACTCCACAGGTGCTGTATTCCTCCTTTGGCCTTTTCTCTTTTTACTATTTGTTGCTGAGAAGAGAAGAAGTCATAGAAGGGACAAAAATGAAACTAAAGAGCTTGGGTTTTGCTAATTATATTTCTGTTACTACATTTCTTTCTTAAAATAAGTGGTGTCATCCTCTCTTTTTGTTTACAAAATCTCACACGTTTCTTTCAGAAGGGCTGGAGGAGCAGATTAGCTCTTGGTTTCTATACAAAAGTCTGAGTCCCCCACAGACCATCCACTCACGGCTGGTTAGATGCCGCCCATGCCCTCAATGTCACCCAGGCTCCTGGCAGGCACTGACTCTTGTTTCGGAAAGGTTGTGCACTTGAAGTGCTAAATACATCCCAACCCTCCGTGCTTCCCGGCTGGAAACTGCTTTTTGTCTCCGGACCGTTCTACTCCAAATGCGGTGCAATTATCAGTTTCAGAAGTGCTGAACCAAGCACTTCTGGAAGCAAGCATTTGGTTTCAGTTCCTCCAGCCAGGCTGGAGGGATGGTTTGTGTCCCGTGCAAGCCCCTGTGCTCGCAGAAGTCTCTCCAAGCACAGCCAAAGCCCTCCTGAGCTCTGCAGAGATGGGCCAAGCCCTGCATCTCCCCACGGAACAGCACACGGAAGGCTCTGCCACGTGTGTCCAGCTGCCTCAGGCAGCCTGGCCCGCTCTTCTTTCCCAGAGGGAATGGGGCCAGCTGGAACATGGCAGCCCTTATGCCTGGCACCAGACCCCCCCAGTCAGGTCTGCAGACCACAGCAGCACTCACTCACTTCCTTCCCTTCCTCCCTGCTCTGCTGGCTGGGGACGGACAGACAGACAGCAGCTCAGGTCCAGGGGCTCCTCCTGGCTGCAATTCCAGATGTGCCAGAGTTGGTGTCTGGCCCCTGCCAGGCAGAGCAGCCTGTGGTCACTGCACACTCTGCATGTGTTAGTCCTGCCTAGCTCCCAGCATGAACTCGGGATTTTCCATCCAGCTATAAAATACTGTCTCATTCTCTCCTCCTGGCGCTGTTTCATTGATCCCTGGACAGAAACCAAAGCACACAAATTACCTTGGCCTCTAAGGTCCTGCTGCTGATACATGGGCATGCATTTAAGGGCCTCTTCAGCTATTCTAGAAAACCAAGGGAGGAAAAGGTCTGATCCTTACAATAGGTTGTGTAATACCTAAAAGGACACTGCAGGTTCCCAAAGAGATGTTGTAAAAAAGACTTCCTGAGTGGTTGGAGGATTATAAAAGAATTGAGACATCTGGGTTCATTTTCTTGTTCTCACACAGACCCAGGCCCAGTCACGTCATGCTTCATTTTTGCTGGAGAAAAAAACCCAACATACTGATGGTTCTCTACTGCCCAGGGTAGGGCTGAGGAGGTGCCTGCGTAGCCACCTGAAGAGCAGTGAGCTGCTCAGATAGGATTTGTCCCATCCTCTTAAAATCCTCAGGTCCTTCAGCCTGTCTGGCTCTAGGAAGTGTGGTGATTTCTCTTCCAGAGCAGGATTACACTTGGCTTCTCAGGAGCTGTATACCAGGCAGAAGGTGCCTGTTCTGCCCACTAAAGGTGCATGTAACTTTGTTTCCTGCAGTTGGATATCAGGCAGAAATCCACGGGACAGAAAACCAAATGCATAAAAGTGACAACTGTAGTAACACGTTCATGTCCTGGGACCATCATGCTTTCAGAAGCAAAGCAGGGCTATGTTCATGGAAAGCCTGACACTAAAAAGCAACTGTTCAAAGCTAGAGGTTCCCCAGTGGGCTGACCCCTTCCCATTCCCATCCTTAAAAGCCAAGAGCTCAGTCCTGAGGCTTGTCACCACAACAGATAATGAAACATCTGCTCAGCTCGTCTGTGAGGGAATGCTGGTTCCGGCCACGAAACAAGTGTGATTTTGCTCTGTGCTTCTTCCCTTTCCACAGGAGACAGATACTGGGTCTTCAAGGACAATAACGTGGAGGAGGGATACCCACGGCCCATTTCAGACTTCGGTCTGCCGCTGGGAGGGATCGACGCCGCCTTCTCCTGGGCCCACAATGACAAGACTTATTTCTTTAAGGACAATCTCTACTGGCGCTACGACGACCACGAGCGGAGGATGGATCCCGGGTACCCCTCAGAGACCATCCTGTGGAAGGGAATACCAAGCCCTTTAGATGATGCCATGAGGTGGTCAGACGGTGAGTCCATGTGCCAGTTCAAAGAAACACAGGAAAAAAATAGTGCTGTGTCGAGCTGTAGCCCCTTCTACCCTCCTGCTGACATAATTGCTGAGCCCCTGACGGGATGGCAGTTCCCGGTGTCTGGAAGCTGGAGAGGGAGGTGTGCTTCCAGCCAGAGCTCCCCACGCTGTTCACTAAAACACTTTGTAATTCAAACAGGCAACAAAAATATCCTGGGGGGGTAATAATTTTATTTTATTAAAAGAACGCAGTGGATGCTGCTTTGCAGTGATTTTTATCCTGGTATGGGCTGATTTGCTCCTCACTGGTTTTGTTGTTGTTGGATTTTTTTTAGCTGGTTGTATGAGGATGCAGACAGAAAATACTTTCAAAGGAGATGTTTTCCCCAGAGTTACGACTTATTTTCTGGGGATGAGATTTCTCAGTGATTTCTTCCTGCTGAAAAGACCACAAAAATTTTGTCACAGGAGACATTTACAACCAGCCATTCAGCCACAACAAAGTGGCACTTCCAGGGTTTATTTACTGGCAACCTAACGGTGTAATAGCAGTCATTAAACCAGACAGAGGGGAAAAGCTGAATTTTCAAAGCTACTGAGAGTGATAGGCCACTCCCATAGGTAGGAGTCCTTCTGAGCATGGGACCTGCTTAGAGAGTTCCCAGTCTCCCAGTTCAGAGTGGAAAAAAATGCACCTGAGAGCTGAAGGTTCAGGTTATTTTCTGAGCCCGGGGATGGCAGCACGTACCCCAGGTCATTAACAGGTAGGTGAGGTCTCCAGCCTTACCATGCCCTGTTACAAGACAGTCCACTGGTGGCCGTGGAGAGGTGTGAAAGGTGTGTCCAGCTGTGCATTCACAGGGCCTTGACCCCACACAGCCACAGTACCAGGAGGGACATCTGCTCCAGAACCCACCACAGGAGAGGCAAAATCTCACCATCCGCCTCCAGCTGTCTGGTGGCTCCTGCCTGGTGTGAGAGGTCCCACCCAGCCACAGCATCCTCTTCTGGAGCATCCCTCCTGCGGCAGGAGGGAGTGCTGGCAACAAGCAGTGGTGTCTCATGTGCTTCCACTCCCTGGGGCTCAGCTGGGGTGGGAATGCTCCTCTGCTGCTCCAAGTGACCCCAAGGTTGGCTCAGCTGGCTAGAGCATGGTGCTAATAACACCAAAGTCAGGGCTTTGATCCCTGCATGGGCCATTTACTTAAGAGCTGGACTCAACCACCTTTGTGGGTCCCCTCCAACTGAGAATATTCTGTGATTCTGACTCAGGTGTTCTGCTGGGAGAGCGCCCATCGTCGCTCACCTCGCCTTTGGCTTTTGGTCTCTTTGCAGGTGCAAGTTACTTCTTCAGGGGCAAGGAGTACTGGAAGGTGCTGGACAGCGAGCTGGAGGCCCAGCCTGGTTACCCCCAGTCCATTGCCAGGGACTGGCTGGTGTGCAGTGACATGCAGGCCGACTCCCCGGAGGCAGCCGGGAGCAGCAGGACCGGAGCTCGCTCGCGGCCGGGGCAGCACGACGAGAGCCGCTCCGAGAACGGCTACGAGGTCTGCTCCTGCACCTCGGGCACGCCACCCCTGAGGGCCCTGCCCGTGCTCAGACTGACAGCCAGCCTGGGGCTGACAGCTGTGTGGACAGCAGCACTGCTGTGCGCAGCCCTATGACGGCTCACCCCACCGGCGGGACAACACCATGGTGCTCCAGGATACAATTCCATGATGCTCAGTGTTGCAAGCAGAAAACAAAAAAAAACACACATTCCTAGGAACATGCCAGTGAAGGGTTTGAATTCTCCATGAGAAGTGAACAGTGGGTTTTGGTTGTTTCTTTTTTTTTTTTTCCTTTTTAATTTTAGTTGTAAGGTCTAATAACAGATTTTGAGTTCTGCACCTCTTTATTCCCCCATCCAGTTAAAGATGAGAGCAGCCTAACGCTGAATTTAGAAATGTTCCACAGAGGTGTGCTGCTCTGGGTGTTTAAACACAGCAAACGAGGGAGGGGAGAGATGCTGGGATGGAGAGGGGACAGAAGAGATGCTGCTGAGGCAGCAGGCGGAGGGAGGTGGTTATGTGCTGACACGGTGTACACATCCCATTGGATGTCCTGGGCAGAGGGAAACTGTGTCTCCCCTAAGGTTAACTGCAAGGTGATCATTTCACTGTCCCCCCTGCGGTGGTCACTGGTGTCTGGGTAACCTGTATCAGTTCTATGGGTCAGAAACACCTTTGCCTTTCAGAAGGCAGTGCAGCTTATCTTTGTATCCGAGTCACTGGAATTTACAATTTCTCTAATAAACCTTGGCTGCCTACTCGCAGATCTCCCGGTCCTGTGCCAGACCAAGCCTGCCACCTGCAGTGAGGTGCTGGCTGCTGAGGCTCTGAGCAGCCTCACCTCTGGATGAGCAGCAACCTTGCTGAGTGCAGCTAAATGAGGTGCAATTACACCCACTGCCCCAGACTGACTCGCGCACACGAAGTCCTGCTCGTGGAATTCCTGTGTCAGGTTGGATTATGTTTTGGGAGGAATCAAGGTGTGTCGCATTCATTTGTGACTCTGCCATACCTGGCTGTGCTGAAAAGGAGGAGCTGGAGGGGGGAGGGGATGCTGCACAGTCAGCCTCAAACTCCTCCTGATGCCTCTGCTGGGAGTTTGGAGCAGGAGAAGCAAGGCCAAGCACTGCATTAGGATGTTCCTCTTTGGGGTTTTGCCTCATTGCTAATCAATTTTTCTGCCGTATGATTTGGCCATCTGAGAGTCCTTGAAAATGGTGAGTGAGAACTTGTGCTAAGAGCTGTGACAGAGATGTCAGAGAGTCCAGGGCCCTTCAGACTGCTTTTGTCAGGGGATGCTAAAGGAGTGAAATGGGCAGCAGCTGCTGGGACACACTGTTCTTCTCTGCCCTGCTCCTGTAAAGCTCCTGCAGAAATGTCTCTGGCTTCCCTGCCAGGGACAGCTCCTGGGGGAGACCTGGCAGCAGGCAGTGTCACTGTGGGACCCGAGGCTGCCCAGAGCCCCTGGTGCCAGCCAGGGCTTTTGCCATAGGGCCAGGAGTAACACAAAGCTCCCTGGGGCACAATGGGAAAGGGAGAAGTGCACAGTTGCCTCCTGAGAGACAAAAGGGGTCACCTTGAATTTGCATTTTTAAATAGTCCCAAGCATTCACAAGGTGCAGCTCTTTTCAGGACGATGTGCTACAGTGTGATTTTATGGGTCATGAGTCAATGGAAACATCCCATTAAACCATTAAATATCCTTTAAGGAAAATACAAACCAAAAAACCTCTGGCACAGCAGCTCCCTCTGCTGAGTAAAACTGCCTCTGGCGTTCCCCCTGCGCCCGTCCTGCTCCGCTCTGAGCAGCTCCCCACCCCACCTCTGCCTGCTGGGCCGAGCAGAGGCTGCCAGGGCTGTGGGAGATGGGCTGTTCCTTCAATTCACATCACTTTTCTTCCTCTCAAGTCATGAAGACAGGACTTTCAGTCCTAAGGACTGAAGTGGAGTGACACTGCATGTTACAGGTTCCTCTTGGAGATGCAGCTGGGTAGGGGCACAGCATCCCAGGGAAGACACACTCTCTTTTTTATTATTTTTTTTTCTTTGTATGTGTGAGTTTCTTTGTTGATGTTGGGTTTGGTTTTTATTTTGGGGGGGGATTTTGTTTGGTTTTGGTTGGTTGGTTGGTTTTGTTCATCAGTTTGGATTTGTTCTTCTGCAAAAGAACTACCCAGAAGCTGCACGCGAGGGATCAGAGGAGGCAGGGATGTGGCTAACGCTGCTTCCATGGCTTCTCCAGCCCAGCCAAGGAGCCTGTTGAGGTAACAAGGACCGGTGGCTCTGCAGCTGAGCTGATGTGGTCACTAATGGGTCCTCAAGCTAAATTAAGTTTATTTAGTGTGGGGGACTGTGATTTATAAATAAAGCCCGTGGAAAGGCTTTCAATGCACCCTTCTCTCCTTCAAATTATGCATTCTGATGATCAGAAATGAAGCAGGAATGGAGGCACTGCTGCTGCTGGCCAGCCCTCAGGGAGGATGGAGGAACACTGTTGTCTCCTGGGGTGCAGCCTTGCTGCAGGTCCTGGATGTAGGGCTCTCTTTTGCTTCTGGGATGCCTGTTTGGGACAGGACAAATACCAGAGGTGGTTCTGGACTTGCCACCTTGATTTTTTTCCATGCCCTCTGCCAGCTGAGCGTGGTGTACGAGCTGGGGCTGAGCCTGATGCTGCCGTAAGCAGCTGAAGGAAGCCCAAGGGATGTTTTGTCCAGGAGAAAGGGTCTTGTCCTGGATCTCTGTGTCCCAGCAGTTCCTGGTAAGGTGGTGCTGCGGATTGCTTTACTTGTTTGTCTCTGAAATTCCTGGGCAAGGGGAGCTGACTGGCCTCGTGGGGCTAGAACAGGCAAGGGGAGGGATATAGGACAGCCAAAACCAGGGAGTGTGTAGCTGAGTAATAGGCTATAAGAAGACCAGCTTGGGCTAAGAATAGGAGAGGGTAGGAAAGCTGGCTGGTACGCAGAGGATTTCTGTAGGCACGTGCTAGGGCTGTAAATGGGGGAGCACAGGGGGCTGTCTCTGGAGTGGCTGCAGTACAAGTAATTGCTGACCTTGTAGCACTAACAGAGCTACTCTAAGAGCTGCCCGGGCAGTCCCCTGTCCTCCACCCAAACTTCTGGTCCCCGGTTTAAAAAAACCCCTCTGAGATTTATGATTCAGCAGCAGAACCCTGACTCAGCATTAGGTTGCTCAGCTCCAATGGACTTACGGCTCAGTGATGTGGAAGGGTCTGGGGGTTTGGTTTTGTTTGGGGTTTTTTATGTTGAGTGTTTTTTGTTTGTTTGGGGTTTTTTGTTTACTTAAGGGCTTTGAGCTTGACTGCACAGCCAAGCCAGTCAAGTAAATTGAGATCCACGCCTGACTTTCACTGGGGCAGTGATCAGTCTGCTATGTTTCAACAAGCACAGTTTGGCAGGGGCAGAGCTGCGCTGGCAACAGGACCACTCTGCTGCAGTGAGGACAAGACGTCATGAGCTTCCCAAGGAACTGTGTCAGGATTTATGGGCTGTGCTGCTCAAGATGTGGCAACTTGTCTTTGGGCTTCATGTGAGGAAACACAGATGCTGGGCAGAGACATGATCATCCTAGATATGCCAATCCAGACTGAGCCAATGTGTTGTGCAGCTGGAAACCTTGGAAGCAAGAGGATTTCTCACTCCAGATGAGGCATGTGGTCTGTTCTTCTCTGTCAGAATCAGAGGAGGGTTTGGGGGGCAGCACAAGTGGCTTGTGGAATCCTGTTTATATGCAGAGTCCCACCACTAAATTCCAAAGGGTAGAAATGTTCTGTTTTGCTTCCTACCCCATCTGCATGGCAGAAATAGCCAAGCCAGGATGGCCCCTGGCATGTTCTCCCTGTGGACTAGGGCAGGGAGCTTGGTGGTCACGGGGCAACTCAGCGACAGTGTCTTCTTCCTCTTTCCAGCCTTAGAAAATTGATGTTATTCTGGATTTGAAACTGGGTTTGTCTGGGCAATAGAAAATTGTGATGTTGGGGTACCTTCATGTGGCAGTTGCCCATCATCAGCTCTCTTGAAGTACCATGGCCATCTCATGTCCTGCAATTCCTCTGCTCCTGGGGACTCTCCCTCCTACTCCATGTTTACTTGGGTGACAACTCCCCACTGCCTCAGCTCCTGCGCCAGCACGGCAGCAGCGCTGTGGGATGGGTTTGCTTGTTTCCAAAGTTGCCAGGCAATGGAATAGCTGTGGCCAATGAGGGCTTGTTGTGACAGAGC
Organism: Pseudotriccus pelzelni; assembly: GCA_035584735.1. Classification (NCBI taxonomy): domain Eukaryota; kingdom Metazoa; phylum Chordata; class Aves; order Passeriformes; family Tyrannidae; genus Pseudotriccus; species Pseudotriccus pelzelni. The sequence goes on from JAWMRA010000036.1 coordinate 14,257,430, forward strand.
CGTGCTCCTGCCCTGGAACCTGTCTCTGAGCAGAGCTCACAGGGAGGGGTGGGACTCTTTGCTCCACTCATTTGCAACGCGGAGCTTGAGCTTATCTGAAATGTCATCGTTCCTAACTGCTCTAATTTCCTCAGCATGTAGAAGCAAAGGGCTCAGTGTTTTACAGCAATTATCTGCTTTCACCCTCCCTTTTACCACTGCTGCGTTCATCTTCCTTTTTCCTCATCTCCTGCCATGAAGTTCTCCCTTCCCACCGGGAAAACACCCAGGTTGAGCTGGAGTTGGTAGTCTCTCAGTAAAGAAGATCCTGGAGCTCTGCAGGCACCAGGGATTAGGGCTTCTGGTGTCTCTGTGTGATGAATGAGCACCACCCATCAGAGGGCAGCATGACCTCAGCCAGGGTCATGTTTGGTCAATCTCCACTAGTCTGACCTGGGAACATGCAGGTGAGAGAAAGCAGGTGTGGAATGGCCTGGGGACATCTGTGGAAGGGAGATCTGAGTGATGGGATCTGACAAGAGTTTGAGGTGCTGCTTTAAAATATCTGTCCAGATGTGTGTGCTGGGCAGCAGCAGAGTTCCCAGGTGAGGAGACCATGAGGAAAAGTGGAGCAATTTGGCTGGAACTCTGGATGTTCAAGCGTCTCTTTCTCCTGTGGTACCCCTGCAAACAAGTGAATTCCTGCTTTTCCCAGCCCTGTGCCTCGGAGGGGTGCAGATGTTTGATTTCCCACAGAGGAGAGGGTATTTCCAGTACTCAGCAAAAAGGGGCATGGCACTCCCACTTCTGTCACAGGGGGATATAACAGGGGGACCATGAGTTCCTGTCACATGAGTGCAGATTGCAGTAGGTCTTATCCAAAATCAGGACATGGATCCTGTTCTAGTCTTACTAAAAACAATGCCTTGTGGAGGCTGCTGAGTCCTCTACTGGGAGAGAGGGAGCAGCTCATTAGGAATGCACTTCCTTCATCTCTGTTGGCTCTGGAAGGCTTTCATGGTCATGTACAATCAGGATAAACAAGTGAGATCAGAAACCCTCTAAGCAAAAGCCATGCTTGGGCGAGCAGAGCTTTGCAGGGCCCACGCTAATCCTGCTTTACAAAGCACATGTCAGGCACTTGGCACCTCCTGCATTTATAGGAATGAAGGAAGTCACGTCCTTATTGGCCTCCATCTCCTTCAGGGGTACGGATGGGCCCTAGCCCTCAAAGCTCTCCTGCCTGCGAGCCTGCCAGGGGAGCCTGTCTAAACAGTTGTGGCAGCACGCTGTAGAGGAGCCTGGCTGTTGTTCTTACCCCTTGGGTTACTCGAGGTAGCAGTGACGTAACGGAACAACTTTGCTCCGCGTGCTCTGTCACGGCGGCTCATCTGTCGTCCGCCCCGCCAAGATCTGCGTCGGAGCCGGTGTTGTGCTTGCCATGCAGAGGGGGATGGCCCCAGTGCTGCTCCACTGGCAGAGGCTGTTTCTCATTAGGAAAGTGAAACATGCTCCTCTGGGCGCTGCCAAAGGCGATCGGTTTATTTGCTGTTGTCTGCCCCGCTGGGAGCCAGCGCAGGTGTCCTTGCCTCCCATGTTACCCCGGGCACAGGTTTTGTGCTTTGCCCTGTTCCACCAGTCCCTTTGGCACGGGCAGGATAAAGTGGCTCTAGCTGTGTGAGCTGGCACCTCTGCAGATTCTGAGCAAAGCCATTCAGGGGCAATATCTCTCCCTGCATGAGCATCTGACGACTGGTACGGGCTGACTTGGTAAGTGCTTGTCCAGGAGATGTTGATCCTTCGGCAATTCCTGTGTTCTTGGGTCCCAACAGGAGGCTGCCAAGAGAAATGGTCTTGACAAATACCTGAAGGGGCTGCTTTACCAGCTCGGAAGAAGCATCCCAAAGCACAGGAAGCGCTCTAATACCATCCTGAGCCTTGCAAACACAACCGAGGTGTTGAGTTTTAATCTGCCCCTGCTCCCTCCGTGCTTGCCCGTGTCTCTAAGGGTGAGCAAACAAACACCAGCCAGCAGGCTCCGCCGGCAGGCAGAGCTGAGTGCCTGCCTGGCGAGGTGTGTGTGCTCCTGCCCACGCTATCTCAGGTTTGTTTGGGCTGGGCTGGGCTGGGCAGGTGTGCCCAGGGGAGCTCCGGGGCTGTACCCGCGCAGATAGCAGAGAGAAAGCGCCGTATTGTTCTCTGCCTGCTCTCTCTGCCTGCTCTCGGGGCTCTCACCTCGCTTGAACCCGGCTCTGGAGTGTGTTGGCAGAGATGGATGTGAAGAGCTCTGGTAAATGTTAAGAAATAATTCAAGCACGTATCTCTGAATATCCATCCTAGCACCCAACTTCTGAGGACGGGTATTTTGGGTGGCTGTTCCCAGCACTGCAGAAGAGCAGCCTGTGCAGCTGCTGTGTCTGGCTGAGCCCATCGTGACGGGCAGAGCAGCAAAGACAGTTCCGCTATTGGATTTTCTCCTTCACTTCTTGCCTCTTGAAGCCATGATTGCAGGGCAGATTTAATTTGGGTTTTTTTTTCTTTTCCATGCCAGAACAAACGCCGTGGTGCAGCATTTAGTATTCTTCAGCACTTAGCAAAACATGCTGGATTAAGGCAGGGTGAGCAGTGGGAAAAATATTAGAAGTTAATGCTGCTAACCTTGCCTTTTGTATTGATTACAAGTTATGTCACTAGGGACTCGTGCTGGGTGTTTGACTCGAGGCCCGCCTCCTGAATCCCTCCCTCTGCGCTCCCAAAGCTTTGCTCCTTGGGCTGGGAGCCAGGCAATCAGGCTTATCAACCACCACACTGTTTGTTTTTCCACGGGGTGGGGGGTGTGTGTGTGTAAACCGTGCCGTTGTTATCAGCTGAAACCAGGTCTGCTCACGGCCTTCTGGGCTGGGGGGGGGGCGGTGGAGGGCTCTGATCTCCCCGCTCCTGTCGCTTTTTGAGGGTGGGGGTGTTGCAGGAGTTTCCACAGCATCAAACACAAGGTGACCCC
>JAWMRA010000036.1:14260419-14332464 GCA_035584735.1 Pseudotriccus pelzelni
CCTACCACAGCTCAGCTGTGGTAGGGCCACATCAGTGGTCACCTCGTGTTTGGATTTGTAGCCGGTGTGAAACTGATGGGACACACAACTGAGTGGCCGTGCCCTTAACTCAGGAAAATGCTGTTGTTTTGGAGGATGCTGCTTGTCTGGTTAAAGGTTTGCTCCGGTCAAGTGGGATGTAACAAGGCTGGAGCAGTTCTGAAGAAGGCCCAAGTCTGGACCACCTGGATTTTTGCTCGGATCTGGAGCAAAAGATCTTTTGGTGGTTGGTTCAGTTCTTCTCACAGTCCCATAAAACAGAGAATTTACCCTTGGGAGACTCTGCCCTGTGCAGCTCTTCACGATCAAAAATCATCTTTGATCTACACCCCGATAAGATTCCAGGAACCAACTCATCCTGCCTTGATAAAACTACCTGTTCTGGTGCTCCAGCCCTGCACACCTGGGCACAGCCCTGGAGCAGCCTTTGCCTCTCCCGTGTGCTGGATTTGGCTCATACCCAGCTCTGTCCCTATTGCTTCTCCCATCCTAGCAAATACCCAACGCAATCTGCTCGTGTGTTGCGCTGCAAGAGCCCTGCCAGGAACAAAGAGAAGTCCAAATATTTGTATTGGGTTGTTACTCTTTCCATTCAGGCGATAAATGACAAACTTCAGCGGAGTCTTTTGGTGCTGAGTGTGGGATTTCCGCTGCACTGGCTCCAGCTTCACAAACTCACCAAGATGAAACACCGACAATTAATAGTTGGATTTTAACTTGAGGGAAAATGACTTGAGAGTGATTGAAACATAGCCTTAAAAAACAAACACACAAAAAAACCCCTGAGAAAAATCATCAGACCATCCCTGTGTCAAATGAGAAGTATCTGTTTTTTGGGTGCAGTTTCATGCAGAACAGCATTTTCACTCTGAGCTCTGGAGCTCTGCTAGTGATTTCTGTCCTGGGACACAAGCTGACAGCCTGCAAGCAAATATTTCAGAGCTGCCTTCCTTTGGAAAGTTCCAAGCTTAAAGCCATGTGGAGGCCTGAGTTTCTTTGGGACTGAAGCTCTTTTTGGCTGAGCTGATCAAGGGGGTGAAGATGTTTGCTAACAAATTAATTCATGATCTTCAGGTGTCTGTTTCTCAGCATTTGGGAGTTAGCTGTGCTTTGCTGCTTGGCAAACCCAGGAACAGAGTGGTGAGACAGTCCCAGGTGTGAGTTAGCTCAGGAAACAAGCTAGTTTGGTGTCACTGAGCCTGCTCAAAACTCAGGGTAAAGGCAGGAAAGACATAATCCAGCCTTGTGGGATTCCATATGCCATGAATGCAACCGTCCACTGCTCTGGCTACAGCAATGTTCTGCAGGTTAAAATCTGCCTTAACACACAAGGACAAGGTAAGCAGCCCTCAGGGCAATGACTGAGATTTGCCCCCCTGCTCTGTCATACTAAAATTCAAAAAAAAGGAGTCCCAAGGAGACCCACCCTGCCCTGTCTATGGGGTCTGCTTGGCTCTGTGCAGCTGGGGGGGTTGTTTCAGGAGCAGGGACCATGGAAGAGGAAGCAATAGCAGATGTTCCTACCCTGGGGCTCAGTTCAGAGCGATAGGCAGGATGTGCTGGTGGCACTTTGGCTATAAAATGAACTTGGAATGTCTCTGGGATTGTTTTTTTTGTTTTTGTTTTTGGGTTTTTTTGGTAGGATATGCAAGATGTTTTTGTCAATTCTTGCAAAGAAATGATTCGACCAGTGGCAAGGCTTAATCTCTAACTAGATTTCTAACTAACTGCAATTTCTCAGTAGCACAGGCCTGAAGATCTCCATGTGCTCTCTGTGGATTCTAGATTTTTTCTTCTTTCCTCCATTCCCCTTGGTCTCTTTGTCTGTATTACTGGAGATTTTCCATAGTGCCCAGAAAGTCACAGTGCTGTCAGCCTTTCCTGGGATCAGACTGGACTGGATAACTACCTGTGATTGACAAATTCTGATTGCTTTCTCAAGTTGATTTGGTATTCCCTATTAGTCCCACCATGAGTTTTCTGGCTCAGAAGATTCTTATCAGGAGTTCATTAGCCCTGAAACTTAAAGGATTGACTCTTCAGGCTTAAATACTGCCTATAATTACCTTCCCTTTGTGCTGTACTTTGGTTGATATCTCTAGTGTTTCATTTTACACAGCAGACAGTACTAATATTATAACATCAAGTTGAATCACATCTGCTTTGGGTAACCGAAAAGCTATTAAAAATGTCAAGAGCTTCAGAAAAAAAACCTAATGTCAGAGGTGGAACTCTTTCTGGCTTCCTTTTTTGTGCTATTCATCACACACAGCAGAGACAAGAAGCACTGTCTGAGTCTGCTCCAGCTGCTCTCTGCATCTCCAGAAAGGATCCATTTTGGCAGTCTCTTTAAGCTCCCTGCTTCTTACTTGGGTCACTTCTGAGAACACATAAGAGCTGAGGAACCTCCCAGTAGCCTGCTTCTCTAAGTGCTCTGTCCTGTTTTGCTTCTGGGCTTGGGCTGACGCTTGCCAGTCGTGCCTAGTGGGGCTGTAATAATGCATGTATTAAAATGTATACATTCCACGCAGAGAGTAGAAGGTGGGTAAGCGCTACATTGTCCACATTAGAAATGCTTAAATTCAATTTATTGGCACAGCCTGACCCTAACCTTCACTGAGTGACACCTTTGAGCAGTGGGTGGCAAAGGGCTAAATCCTTTACCGCCCTTGGGTCTTCAGCACTGGCAGTTGGTAGAGGTCAAAGGCACGAGGAGATAACTCTGCTGAACATATTTCTTTTTCAAGATAAATGAAATACAGGTCTAACACAAACCCTGTGCCAAGGCTATGTATGCATCACTGTCTATTTAAAACCAGTTGATTGATAACAGTTCTTGCAATCAGCACAGGCAGTTCTGTTGGAAATTTTCTGGAAAATACATGTACACAGCAAACCTGTTACAGTGAAGTGTATGATAAGAGGATTTACACTTCAATGAAGTTAGAAGGTAAACAGCAAAGAGACCTTGATTTTTTTTTTAGATAACAAGGAGAAGAAAAAAACCCAAATGTTATGTAAGGCAGCAATGTATAAGGTGGTCACTTTTTGTAGTTACAGAATAGGTTTAACGCTGTGTTTAATCATTGCTCATTGTGAATCTGCAACATTTTCATTACTTATGTTCTCCTGAAGTCTTTCATCTCCCCTCCCCTACTGGAGGCAATTAGGGCAGCTGCAGGGCTGGCAAGGGCTTGGCTAGAGAACCGAGCCAGGACAGCAGGCTGAAGCCTGGAATGCGGTGTGCTGCTCGGGAGCTGTCAGCAGGGACACCGGGTAACTCGCTGCTGGGATGCACAGCGATGCCAGGCTGGTGGCCAGGGACAGGCAGGATGTTTTCTGGGTGAGGCAGAGCATGTGCCCCCCAGATCACGAGGGAACCGGCTGAACGATTGCAAGGAGGACGCTCGAATCACTGTGTCGCAGCAGGTCCTCTGTGATTCAGATAAGAGCACGCTTCTGTCGTTAAAGTGGTGTCATTTGCTCCAGGGCCTGTTTGTGCATGGTCTTTTCTACCTGAATCCAACCACTAGAATTTCTCTGATCAAATCAGGCAGGTTGGTTGGCTGTGGGTGGGTCTGTGGGTGGCAGTTCTCATCCTCAGTGACAGTGCTGACTTGCAGTGCCTGATAATGTTTGTATTATCATTGTTCCTGGAATATTTTTCTTATATATATATATATATATTTCTTTATGTGGGGCGTCCTGTTCAGATATGGGGCACCTTTCCCCGAATATTGCTGTCAGAAAAACTAAACCTCCCATCCTCAAAGCCCTGTTCCTCCCAGCTCTCCATCACCCAGGATGAGCAGAAGGAACACACAGGCACGGGAGGGAATGAGTGTGCATCTTGCTGTGGCTGCTGCTGCTCAGGTCCAATGGCTTCTTCTTGTGTCAGAGTCACAGGGACGGCTCTTCTGTGCCTTACACAACACACTGTGCTCGCTCAGGTATCAGCAGATTTCTTTTTTATCATGGCCTCAATTTCACGTCCTGTGACGCATTAAATGGATGTCACGACGATTACACGTGTCTCTCAAGCTGATTCTGCTCCTAAGCATGCTGGCTGGTGTTACCCAGCTCCTCTCCTGGTGCGACTCAAGGTAATTAGAATTGTTTCATCTGGCTGAGTGAGGCCCCAGGCTCCTATAGGGGTGTTACAGTAAATTGAGAATGGTTGAGTAAGGCCTTAAAACATACAGCCTGGGGATGATGAAGGGTTTGGAGTTTTTCATAAAGGATACTACATTACTTTAACAGATTAAGACTGTTGACAGAAAAATCTGATCCTCCGTGTAAACCCTGAGATCTGAGGGAAGTTGTGACAAGCACAAATCCTAGTCTTATAAACCACAGGATGTCATTAAAAATAAAACAGGTTTTCTTAAAACAAATAGATCCAGTGTTCCTATCTTTCCCCTAGCTGCCATTTAAACTCTATTGTTCTGCTGGCTTTTCTCCTCTTTATCCATCATGTATAGCTTCTGAAGGAGAAAATCTTGAGCATACAATCAGTACTGTTGGGATGATACAATATGTTATTTAAACCAAACTGATTGTGATGTTTTGAATGCAAAAATGTATTGCATTGCTCCCTAGACTTAGGTCTGTAGTATTATGTCTCCATAAGAGAACTCCAACAGGCCATTAGGATCCCAGATATGGGAAGAGTCAGGCTGAGAATGAATGCCAAATTAAAAAGAAAAGGGCATTTTCTATCCCCTGTAAGGCCCAAGTGGACAAGCTTTCCAGTGCAAATTCCTTTGTGTTCCTTTGGAATTTACATGTACGACCAGCAGGATCCCAGACCTTCCTCTCTTCTCTGCGATTCCACTCACCCTGTTTTAGAGGGAACAGAGAGGTCTACCTGCACGACTTAATTTACCACCAGGATTGTGTTGTTGCTGATGCAGAGGTGCCCAGAGCTTCCCAGGAAAATCATCACAAAGCAAGGAGCACAAATACATCCAGGACTTTAGATATGTGTGTTCAGACCCCCTTTCCATGCCCTGTCCGTGGGGTCAGGCTGCTCCTTTTACACTGTTAAGCAAGTGCATAACCTTTTGGCTGAAGGGGAGGCAGACAGCCTTGTTTACTGTATTTTATCTTGTGGTTCATTTATGGCTACATTCTGGTTTCCATGTATTTGTTTTTTGTTTATTTGCACTAGAATGGAAGGGAACTGCAATTAAATACAAGCTGGTATTAATAGCTTGTTGCATGTGGTTATATTTTCTGTAACAGGATTATACTAATGTTGCTATTCAAGCCCCGAAGCTGCAAAAAGTGTCCCATCCTAATTACATAACCCCAGCTGAGGTCCCTCGGTAATAAGTGAATGCATAAAACTCTTCCTGATGAGTTTCTCACGAGTCAGAAGGAGGATGTTGGTATCCTGCTTATTATGCCATGTTAATTTTAAAAGGCCCTTGTCAACCAATAACTTTTCTTCCCTCTGGGTTTTGTCAGGTTAATCCATGAGTCATGGAATATTTGACTATGAATTCATGAGTCATGGGAAAGCACCACAGCCCTCACAGTTCTGGATGATGCTGTTCGGTAGCGCCAGGTCAAGTGTCTTCCCAATGCCTGATTGTGCATCACAAATGCATCCTGCAACATTTTATAGTGTCAATAAAACCAAAATCCTCTACTGGGAAATATTAATGTTAATCTGGTTTATTAGCAGAACAATTCTCATGGCTCATGCCCAGCCCTGGGGAGACCATTAGCGATGGGCAGAGAATTCATAAGCCAGGGTCATCCTTCTTCCTCTTGCCTAAATTCAGATATTTGTTTTTATTAGTGAATGTGCCTCATTGCATTTGACAAGGGACAAATGGCAAGTGCTGAGCTGTGTACATTTCTGGTCTTTAATTGGACATAACCATTACCACATTAGTCGGTGCCCAAATCAAAGTAGTGCAGAAATAATGATGAGAAATCATGTCTTGAAAGACTTTGTCGTTTACACAGGTAAGGGAAAGAAAGAGACAGTCTAGGGGACTGAATGCCTAAACACTTCTCAAAAATACATCTCTGATTTGTCAGGCAAGAAGTCAACACCTACAGACCTTTGGTCCCAGGCAAGTGCTTCACCTGAACTGCATTTTGGGCAGTTTCTCTGTGAATTCATAAAGCAGAGAGCTCAGGTGTGCAAAAAGAGAAGGAAAGAAATAATTTTTTGAAATCAGATTAAAAATAACTTATTTCATTACCATCTTGTCCTTAGGTTTTCCTCTTTGCTGTGGGGCTCTAAGTGCTGGGGTATAGATATGGGTGGGTCTGACATCTTAGCACAGCAGCTGGTTTTATATATTTTTAAAATGGGTTTGAAACCACTTAACACTAAAAAAACCTTTCTGACGCTCCACTGAGAACTTTTCTTGCCTGCCACTCTTTGCTTTGGGCTTCTGTGTGGGTGAATTGCCTCTCTGGTTTCCTAGAAATACACAAGGACTAGGGATCATTGCTTTGGAGCGTGGCAACAACCAGCAGTATCCAGGCTCACTGCAGGGCACAGCTGTGGCAGCTTTCAAGTTCCTGTGAGCATCCTGTCCTGGTCAGTTGAGAAAACTGATAACAGGTCCAGAGGAAGAGCCTGAGGGTTTTTTTCCCCAAGTGGTCTTTCTTTGTATACATAGGAATGATAATTTCCAAGGAGAGATTTAGGAGTAACTGCTCATCTTGGGCTTTTTAGGGAGAGAAACTCTCAGCCTCTGCCCGAAACCAGAACACTGAAAATAAAACACAGAAATGGGAAGAGAGCTGGGCATGACACAGTTTGCTTGTCGGAGGATGCAGTTTGTCCTTGCCTGTGCCATTCCTGCCAGATGTTTGCCCACTCTGTCCCAGGAAGGCTGCCTGGGCACCTCGCTCCCCTTCTGAGCGCATCAGTGGGGAGACAGATCTTCTTCACGGCTGCTGAAGCTTCTTACGCCTTGTCCTATCTCCTGGGGGCATTCCTCACTGTTACAGCTGTTATTTACAGGTCTGTAAATAAAGGAAGCTATCATTTCTGCCCAGGCTTTGCATGGGGTGAGTAAGGCCTTGGCTGGACCAATGCCTACTTGAAATTGTATATGCTACTGGCCAACTCAAAAACACAGACACCTCCAAGCCAGTTACTCATAAAGAGGAAAGTTTCAGTAACAGTCCCTTCCCAAGGCAAAGCTGAAAGCTTGCTGGAAGCAGTTGGGAATCCCAAGTGAGCTGGTCCCAGGAGTAGGGTGCTCCTGGCCATTTTTCCCCTCCCCATGGGCACCAGTGCTGAGGAACCAAACCCCAGAAAGAGCCCAGTTTAAGTTGTTAAACCGACGTTTAAGTTGTTGCATGTCTTAGACTTCCCAGGTTCATGACAGAGAGGAAGAAGTGAGTGTTTCTATAACCCTGCATGCTTCTGTGGCTCTTTGCTGTAATCCAGCAGTGAAAGGGTGTTAAACCTGCTCTTTAAGTGGCAGGTTTTAGAGCAGGAAAAACAGCAAAGGCCTCTGATTCATAACAGAACAGATACAGGCTTCTCTGGGAAGCCAGTGTTGACTTCTAATATTTTAGATTTCATTGGTGATTTTTGTCTTAAGGCTGCTTTTAAGAAGGTCAAAGACACCTGAGGTGATAATGTGACTTCACTGTCAACTTGGACTGCTTTAGAAAGACTTTATTGGGCTGAAAGGTTCTTTCTGATGATGAACTTTAGCTCTCTCCTGGAGAAGATGGTCCTTAAACCTAGAGCCTTACCTTGTGTTAGTCATGCCCCCTCCTCATCCACCCCACCGTGGCCATGCCCTATCTGGAAAGAAGCCCAGGCTGAAAGCTGAGAAACCTCCTTCTGGCCTCCTAAACTATGACTCCATAGATGTGAAAGAAAAGGGACATGATATTCCTCCTCATGCCATGAGGTGAGTGGTTATTTTTAACGCAGAGGTCTCCAAAGCAAGGGCTGGTGCCAAAGCACGTTGGAGCTGCTGACTTGAATGGATGTCGGAGGGGATCCCAGAGCACAAAAGGGAGGCCTGAGTCCGTACCTGAACAAACCCTGGCTTTGCCAGGACTGCCATGAGGGGCCCCATAGATGGCACAGCCCAAAGTGTGTGTGCAGCTGTGCTGGGAGGCTGAGGGTGGTGAGCGTGGGTCTGATCCCGACTGGGGCAGGGATGACATCTTGTGAGGAACTGCACAGTGATACCTGCTGATTTATGGACAAGCAGTACTTGTTCTGGCAAAAAATAGCTTCCAATTAGCCTGAAAACAGACTGCTCTGGGTGGAGGATTTGCAGACTCTCTCTTATTTATTGGCAAGCCTCATTTTAATATAATCAGCTGCTTGACAGGCAGGTTAGGTAATGATCCTTGATGTGAGTGCTAACAGATTTGAACACCAAGTACAGCCTTTAATGCCCAGGGCCCTCTGCCAGTAGCTCAAACATATTTGGTATTAAAATGCCATAGGAACCCAGGAAGCCCCTTGCCAGAGCACCTTGCTGAGTACATTAAAACGCTGCCTTCAATAACTCATAATATCTGTTCAGTAAGCTGGTGTGTATGTGTGGGGAGGGGGGGTAATAAAACAACTCAGACCTGGCCTGCCAGGATAATTTAGTGGCTAGTTAAATCTCTCAACACTATTAATCAATGAAGTGTCCCACAGCATAAATAAATCCCAAATGTAATAGGACAGGGCTAAGGGAGCGCATGGGAAGTGGTTCTTCCTCTCCTGCGTGTGATGCAAAGTGCCGTGCCGCTCCAGCAGCTGGTATTTGAATAACCTCAGTGCTCTAATACTTCAAACGTTCAGGCTTTCCAGCTGTGTTATCCCATGTTTAGATGCCACCTAAATGTCTCCCATTCTGCTGTTCGTGTGACACGGGGAGCAGCTGGCTGTGAAAGCTGGAGCAGATTGTAAACTCCACCACTTAATCCGGTGTCTCGTTTCACTGATCTAGAGCTGATGTTGCGAGTGGAGGATCGTTCCCTTCCTAAGATAAAAGCATTTTACCAGAGTTGGAATGTTGTTTCTGCAGATCCCTGGTGAGGTATGAACAAATATTCTTGACACAACTTATGCTGCTGCTGTAAATTTACAGATGCTTTCAGGACTCCAAATTAATCTACTCAGTCAGCCTCTCCAGGAATGCAACATAACAAGGCTGTGCTCATAATTCTCCTATTCTGGTGAATTTGGGGCAATTCTACTGTAATCTGTGTCTTACCCTTACTGTACTGATCAGAACCCAACCTACTAGTAGACATCAGAAATGGGTATGATTAAATGATGTAATTTTAATTTTCCATTCGATTCAGCCCGTAGCTTCCCTTCTATTCATTAATGCTGGGCTAATATTTACTTTTCTGACTTAGATATTTGTAGACCTTCCACATATTTCTTCCAAACTGATTTTCAGCCAAGCACTGCATATCCAGTACCTCTACTCCTTCCTGATGAATCTGGCAAAAGTTCCAGCTTTCAGGTTAGTGTTGGCTCTGCCCAGATACTGGCAATTACCCTCAGCTATTGGGAGGTTTGTGGAAAGCGGATGTGTAACTGCCTTAACATGTCTGAATTTGCATCAGAGTTTGAATCCACACAACTACGCTGTCTGCTTTTCATCCAGATGTATTCCGAAACTCCAACTCTGATCTTCCCTCCTGTGCTACTCTGTTCGTCTTTTTTGGCATCTGCTTCTGTGAAGAAGATTAATTACCCAGCAGCAGCACTACCTAGGACTGAGCTACAGCCTGTATTAAAGCTCATCTTCATACTCATTTTACACAAAGAGGAGACATGGGAACAATGTGTGGTGGCGTGTTCAATCACATCTTGCTCAGGTGCCTAAGCCTCATAGTCCGGCATTTCCCTTCTTCCAGAAATGCTGATTTTTTTTGGTCCTGGTCTTCAGTGTCTGTGTCCATGAGGCGATTGCTGTAATAAACAGATTACACAGGAGGGAGCAGAATTTTGCATTCAAAAGAGAGACATACAGCAAGGGAAAGAGCTTGTTCTTTGTGATTGCATCTGGCCAAGGATTCCCCCACGCCTTCCAGACGCGGTGGCTCAGCTTCATGGGTGGCTGCTCATCTCTCATCGGGCAGTGCAGGGAACACTGGGATGGAGTTGCTGAATTAGAAAAGGAAAGACATTCAGGATCTTGGGAAAGGTGGCTGTCTGGCCTACAGTGGGTGCTTATACTGAGAAGCTGGAACTGCCTAGAAAAGCATCAAGAAAGGTGTCACACATCTGACATGGGTTCTCTGGGATATGAAACTCAGGTCTTGGCTATACAGGAGCATGTGTAAAACGTCACTGGTCATAGAAGGCGCAGGCAAAGGGGCACTTCTTCATCTTGGGTGTATCAGGATAGGACTGAAGTCTCACATAAGTGTGCACAGAAGCTCTGGTGCCTACACCAAAGCACACACAGCAGCAGGCAGCTGAGCATGCACCAGCTCTCCATGGCATCCACCTGGCTTCCAAGTTAAACTTAAAATGGAGTCTGTGCTGCTCCAGGTTCCTCCTAAAAGAGTTAGCTTGTTAAAAAGTAGTACCTACATGAGCTTCAGACACACCCTGAGCTACTCGTTAGGTACATGCATAATTTATTCCATAAGTTGGACTGTAATGAGAACAGCTTAGCCCCAGATGGAAATATTTATTCTGTCTTTATTATAAATCTATACTCTGAGTTTGCTTGGTCTTGCATAACTCCCTCATACTTCTGTAGCTTTAACCAATTCCCCAGCTCAGAGATAATTATACTGTGCCTCTGCAGCCCAGAGGTAAGGATGGCACTGTGAGCTTACAGGAGACAGAAACAGCAGTATTTATGACTCCTGATTAAAACATGGTATTGGAAGAAAGTATCATTTGAGTCATCAGGATATCAGTTGGCTGTTGCTTTCCTTCACATTTGAATCAGAAAAAAGAATAAAGCTGCATTAAATTAAAAAGATAATTTCAAGACAATATTCAAAGCTTTCCCACAGTGGGTGTATGCTTATATTTTTCCTCCACCCATCATAAATCTCAGCAGTAGATCTTTCCCCACTCATATTTTGCATTAGTAAATTGAACTCTATACTCTGTCCCCTCAAAGATTAATGCCTCCATCTGAGGAAGTAGTTGAATACGTGCTGGCGGTAGTGCTTTCATCATTAGCAAATGGGCGACTGTGGGAGGAGAACAGAATTTGCATGTGTTGGATGTTGGCCTAAACACGCTCAAACTGAATTCTGGACATCAGGGAAGAATTGATAGAGCATAAGCATTTAATCAGCAAACCACAGAAAAAAAAATATTTGAGGACTCCTACTTTTAATTAAAAAGGTTTTCATCCCTCTTTGTTCCAACACGAACAAATGTGTCTGCAGAGTGCACTCCAAACATCTCAAACCCATATTTGCCATCAAGTGGTATTATATTTTGTTAGTGATCCTGGGGGAAGTTTTTAAATCTCTGTAGAAGTCTGAAATACTTTTGCTACTCTATTTTTTGAAGACGCACTTGAGATGCTACAAATTTAAACTAGTGCTTCATGTGTGCCCATGGCACCCAGTACAACTTTGTCCTGATCCTTGTGCAGACCTCCGAGTTCCTTCATAGCTCTTCTGCTACCTTGGAGCTCCATTTATTCACTGGAAAGCTACCCAGTGAGCCTGCTTCAAACAAACCCAGTTTGCCTGCAATCAAAACAAAATGCCAGCAGAGAGGAGGTTGGTCGACTTTGCCACCTGGCTCTGCAGACAGCTACGTGCAGAAAGCTACCTTAGGACCGACGTTTAATCAAATCTAAGTTACGTTAAACTTTTTTTTTTTTTTTCCCCACAACCGACAGCACGTGAAGGAACAAAACAAGCACACGCAGTACAGAACAAAGGCCATTCATCGCTGGGTTATTTTGGCCTCTAATTGAACAGCAGTCATATCGACTTCCTCCTTCGCCCAGCTCTGGGACTGAACCTTTGCTGTGCTGGGGAAGGAAGGGCAGAAACACCTGTGGGCACTGCAGATTTTACCGCAGTCCTTGCAAGAGTGCACTTGCTAACCAGGGTGCTCTGGCTGCTTTCCAGCCAAGGCAGATACAAGATTTTGCCTGCCTAGAAGTCATCTGAGAAGTTTCAGAACGTTTCCTTCACTTCCTGCCTTAAACGTTTGCAACTATTGCCTGCTGAATTAGAGACAGTGGCTTGTAACAACTGGTAAAATTAACTCCTGTGTCTGGCATTTGCCAAGTAGCTTGATACTTTTTGGAAGTTTGTTGATGTTTGACATGTTTACCCGTGTCTGTGTTACTTTTTTAATTATCGCCTTGTGATCACTAACAAAGGCCTGAAAGTGTAGATGTGGAGGACACGGGCCTAGAAGAGTGAAGGAAAATAAGTAGCTAAGTATGTTGTATTTTTTTAAAAAGCAATTTTTAAATTCATTTCTGCTGAAACCACAAAAGTGCTCTAGTCTTGTTTCAGTTTGAAGGCTACTTCAACAGATAGAGTCATCAGATTCCCATTGAAGAATATCCTTATGACTTATACAGTTCCCAAAAAGCACTAAATTAGCTTTGGGATTTGAGACACCAATTACTGCCAGTCAGGCACTGCTACTTTTATCCTGGCCTTTGGTAAACTCCGTCATCTTTCCACCAAAATTTGAAGAGGAGGAAGGTACCTGAACACGAGTTACGCAGGAACCAAGGGCAATAGACCGGAGGCCAGACATCTTATCAGTCAGCCATGGCTTTTGTGTAGATAACACGGCCTGACGCTGTGAAGTGCTGCTTGTTCCTAATTTTTGCCGAGAACGGTGATAACTGGAGGCGCTCAGCGTCACGACACCGAGCACCCTCTGTGCCGGGTGACTGTGGAACCGCTGGCATCGCACGGGCAGCGCGTGTTCGGTGTTGTGGCCCTGGCACAGGTCAATACACCGGTCGATACTGAGCGGTTGTGTAAAAAACAAACCCCAGGCTGAGCGCGCGAGCAGGGGTGCTGCCTACGAGGCACGTCGTTTTCCCTGCAGCTGGAAGATGATGTTCTGCTTTGGACGTCATGATAAGTGTACAGACTGGAGCGAGTGCGCAAGTGCTCTCCGGATACCGCCAGGGCTTGGGTTTGGGCAGCTCTGGAGCAGAGGATGGGGGAAATACGTGAGAGGTTCTTGCGGCAGAGGGGAATGACCTGTGAGCCAACACCCAGAGGGCAGAGCTTGTGGGTCACTGCACGGCAAGAGACTGGGGACGGCCGAACCACACACAAGGCTCAGGCCAGGAAGGTTTCTTATCGTGGCTGTGGTTCCATGCCAAGCTCTGGAGCTCGACGAGAAGGGTTCCTCAGAGGACAGCTCTATGGAGGCACCCTCAGGCACTCTGGAAGCCCGGTTTGCTCCCCACGGACGAGCCGTGGTCCCCCAGGACAGGAGCGTGTGGAGAGGGGCCAGAGCCTGTGGAGGAGGAGGTGGGCGATGCTGGGGGAGCAGAGGGGGTTGTGGGACTGGAGCCCATCTGGACCCTTCAACGGCTCCTGGGGTGAACTTTTAACACTTCACCCGAATGGACGTTTCTTTAGTTGTTGGAAGCATCCCTTGGTCTGCTCAGCCTGGAGGAGAGGGAGGGGAGATCTTATCGTGGTCTACAACTTCCCCACGAAGGGAAGCGGAGGGGCCAGGCACTCCTCTCTTCTCTCTGGTGACCAGGACAGGGCACGGAGGGGGATGGCCTGAAGCTGAGCCAGGGAGATTTGGGTTGGCTCTAAGGAAAAAGACCCAGTGGTACCAGCACCGAGCCTGACAGAGCTTGAGAAGCCTTTGGGCAACGCTCTCAGGTACAGGGTGGAAAACGTCCCGTGCGGGGCCAGGGTTTGACTCCGACGATGCCCGCGGTTCCCCAAAGGCTGAGCGGGTCGGCAGGAGCCCCGGCGCGGGGGGCAGCGGGGCCGCGGCGCTGACTCAGGCGGGCGGCAGGCGGCGCCTTTAAATGTGCCGGCCCGGCCGCTCCGCCTCAGGAGCCGCCGCCGCCGCCGCCGCCGCTCTGCCCTCCCGCCGCCTCCCCCGCCGCGCACCGCGCCTGCGCCCCCCGGCACGACCCGCTCCGTCCGCCCGGCTTTGTGCGGGCCCGGCCCCAGCGAGCGGCGGGACCCGCGGGGAGAACCCGGCACCGACCCCGGTACCGACCGCGGCACCGACCCCGGTACCGACAGCGCCGACGGCCGGGCCGCGGGCCGCCCGCCGCCCTTAAGGTGGATCGCGCTTAAGGTGGAGCGCTGCCGCGAGGCGGACCGGGCGTTAAGGTGGATCGCGCTTAAGGTGGACTCTCGGCGAAGCCGCGCCTGCCGGCGGGGGGGCCGGGGCTCGGCATGGGGAGCCCCGCCTGAAGCGGGGCCCGAGGAGCCGCGCCGGCCCGGCCCGAGGAGGAGGAGGAGGAGGAGGAGATGGGGGAGGCCCGCCGCTGAGGAGCCAGCTTCGCCCCGGCCGCTGACAATGCCCGGCTCCCGGCCGCTCGGCAGGAAGAGGCAGCCCATGGACGAGGGCGAGGTGGGGAGCGCAGCCCGGCGCGGAGCCGGCGGGAGCGGGGCTGCTCCGGCTGCCGGCCGCTCCTTTGTGAGGGGGGGGGCGGTGTGGGGAGGACGGACGGTGGCGGCGGTGGCAGGGGTTGCCCCGCCGCGTTTGGATTGGGAGAGGTTTAATTTTCTTTAAAGGCAGCTCCTTCATCACCGCCATCCTCCTCCTCCTCCTCCTCCTCCTCGTCCCTTTGCAGCTCTGAAGCCGCCCCGGCCGCAGCCTCCCCGCCGGCCCCCGGGACCCCCCGGCGCAGCGCCATGGAGGCGGTGGGAAAGTTTGAGTTCAGCAGGAAGGACCTGATCGGGCACGGAGCCTTCGCCGTCGTCTTCAAAGGCAGGCACAAAGAGGTGAGAATACCGGCTTGCCTTTTTTTTTTTTTTTTTTTTAACACCTTGCTTTTTTTGTTTGTTGGTCTATTTATTTATTTATTTATTTCCTGGTCTGGGCCGAGCCGGGGCAGCGCGTCCCGGTCACCCCGTCCCCGCCGGCTGCGGTCGCTGTTTCCAGCCTGGGCATCACCCCGGGCTCGGGGCAGCCCTGGCGATGGCAGACGTGTTGGTTGTTGTTATTTATTATTGTCCTCTTTGGAGTTTTCTTTGGGAGCAGGCGTGTGTCCCGGCAGGTGGCTTCACCTTGGGGCTGGGAGGCCGGCAGCTGCCTGGGGGGTGTCCACAGACCCCCCCCAAAACCTGCCCTCACCTCTAAAATAAGGGAGGGGGTGGGGAAATCCCTCCACACTGTCTGTTTGGGTTGGGTTTTTTTAGGGTTTTTACTTTGTGTCTGTGAAGTCTTCTCTTTCTCCACTTAATTTTTCCAGGAGGAGGAGAAATCTCGTACTGGTAAATGAAAGGAAACCAATCTGGCAGTGGATTTTCCATCATTAGGGCTTGGGATAAGCTGTGGCTCCCACAGTGCGTTTATTTCTAGTGATTAAATAAGAGGATAATCGCCATATAAAGTAGTAACAAAAACCCAAACCTTGGGCTTTTCTCCTTGGGCTGACAAGCATAATTCGGGAAAGGGCAAGTCTGAACAAGTGAGGGGTAGGCATTAGGATGTGAAGTGAGAGGCCTTTGCTGGTGCTGTAAGACACTTTGTTCAATAGTATTTGTAATCTGTTAAGAGGCTGCTTATCCTAATGTAAATTAAGGGTGAAATTTACATTTACCTTTGTATTACATGTGCACTGTTTCAGAAACCTGAGCTGGAAGTAGCTGTGAAATGCATTAACAAGAAGAACCTTGCAAAATCACAAACGCTGCTGGGCAAGGAAATAAAAATCCTTAAGGTAAAGGCAGACTGACTTGTTTCCTTCAGTCTTCGTTCTACCTGCCCTTTGTTGCTCCTATCTTACCGTCTTTTTTCCCCTCTTTCTAGGAATTGAAGCATGAAAACATTGTTGCCTTGTATGACTTCCAGGTAAATACATTCAATTACTTCAAAACAGTTTGGATTTGGGAAAGGTTGAATGGAGTTTGCGAAACTTCGGTTTTTAACAAATGTTTTGTGTTCAGACCTGTATTCTGGGGGGAAAAGTCTTCTGATGAGTTAGGGAAAGATAAACAAACACTTTTGAGCAGATCACGTGTTAGTTGTTGGCTGGACCATAGAACTTGGGCGCAGTTGGCAGTTGAAGTGGGAGCTTCTGTTCCCAGGATGTAATGCAGTATGTGGTGAATATGTCGGTGGTGGAAGCTCATAAGTTCTCAAAACGTTAGAAACAAAATTACAGTCATTTATTTTTGGCATGCCCACCTTTGGTTTTCTTTTTCTGGTCTGGATACGATCCCTGAGAAAATTTCTTTTTCCTCGGCCATGTTAAAATAGTGTGAGCATGACTTTGTGGCATATGATTGTCTCCAGTTCCAGAGGATTTTAATTTGCATTTTTCTGTTGTCCTTGTGGCAGTCACTAAGTGTTAAAAATTGCAGCAGGCATTTTTAGATTATTGTGGTTTCCCACAGTTGCCTTTTCCTTCAAAGTCAGCCCTGAAGATCTAATCTGAGGGGCTAAAACCAATCCGCTCTGAAAACGAGTTATCCAATGACTTTTTTTTTGTTCCTTGATTATTTAGTTAACTTGCCCAGTGACCCAGGAGGCTTTTTCTTAGACATTTGCTTTGCTTTTTAAAATAACGCTGCGGGATTGGAAGCCCAAGATGGAACCCTTGTGTTTGCGGGTGAGGGGCTGGTGTGTAGGTAGAGCTGGGGGGGCTGATGCTGGGTGACTGCTGTGTGAGCACGGCCTGGGGTGGCTTACCGGGAGCCTCCTGCCCTGTCGCTGATATCACGTGTCCCGCAGCTCCGCCGTGTTTGTTGACATTCCTCCTTTTCCCGTGGATTGGCTCCGGTGGCTCCCACGTCAGCCCAGACACGAATCCCGGCCGGCGGGTGCAGCAGTGCCTGCCTGCAGTGCCTTCTGGGGGCTGTAGTTCGGCTGTGTCAGCCCGGCCCGCAGCCCCCCAGGAGCTGGGACACCCCCTGTGTCCCTCCCTGCCGGAGCAGGGGGCTCTGGCGAGGTGCTGCTGGGGCCTGGAGGGTTATTTTGGTGAGAGGTGCAGTGGGGGGGGGGTGTGAGATTGCTCTGGGAGAGAGAGAAAGCTGCTGGGAGCAGGACTGCTTCTCGGAAATATCCCTTGGGTAGCCGAGCATTGCTCCTGAGCAGCCCTCCAGAGCTGGGGTGGCAAAGCAGTGGCTGCCTTTGGCCTGATGTGTGCTGGAGAGTAGCTGGGAAAGCTTCCTCTGGGCACAGGCCACTTTGGGGCATTAGATCTCGTGGGTTCTTTTGCTTCTCTGTACCTTCTAAATTTGCTTAATACCTTTTCACTTGAGGGAGTGAGTGGCTGCTCCTGCACTTCATCTGTAGTTTGCATTTGTATGAAGCATTTGTGCTGCTGGGTGTGCTCATTGCAGATCTTTCAAAACTTCTGCTCTGTTCCTCTCCCTGCTTCAGGTTACTGCGGGGTAGGAAGCGGCTCAGACATTTTCTGCAAAAGGAGCAATTCTATCAGTGTTACAAATATAGTATGCATTATTCTCCTTTTGTGATGGGCTTTAGTTAAATCCTGTGTATAGCAGTGTAGTCTGGTGAGATTTTCACAAGAAGCTGATGCCACAAAACAAGAACTTGAGAGTGGTCCAGGGCTCAAGGCATGCCCAGGTGTACGTTTAATTACCAGCTTTGTCAGAGAGTCCTTGTATGACCTGTGTGATTCGATTTCTCAGACAAAGTGAGATGATTTAGGGAGCAGTGGATGTTTTATAGTGCTACCAGGGCGTGGAGTCTCCTCTGGTGTGAGGTGATCAGTCACCAGACCGTCTGTTGGGGTCCACCTACACAGACTGTGTGTGTAATGTGTCTGAGTGTTTGGCCTGCTTGGGAGTTGTAGGAGGGTAAATTATCTACAGAGGTAAAAGTGCAGGTCTGTGGAAGGCTGGCTTCTGCCCACCTTTCCTTATTTTGTAGAAAAGGCTGCTAATTACTCGCCTTGCTCTCCCAAGACAAGATTGGTTGCTTCATTCATAGCTGCGTGTGTATGTACCCCCGAAAATATATTTGCAGTTAATTGAGCCCTTCCATGTAGGCTTTCTAAAACTGAAGAGCTTTATTCTTGTATTACAACATCATAGAGCTGAGGGGGAAAAAAATGCTTCCTGTGGAACTTCATGTTGCCCTGTAGCTTTGTCTGTCATTGCATTTTGTGTCCTCCCTCGCTCTGCTCTGCCTGTCAACAGTGACTCTGACTTTTACTCGTGTGCACAAGGAAATGGTTACCAAAACCACAGTGGCTGTAAGCAAGTGATTACACCCAGTGATGCTTTCATTTGCATTTTCCTGGTTAAAAACTAATGTTAACCAGGCCTCATACAACACAAGAGTTTTGATGTAATGCCAGATTTGCTTCAGACAGACACTTGCAGTGCTGATATTTAGCACTGACAAGCAGCTCTCACCCTGGCACCCTTAGTTTATCTTCAAATTCAGGAAAATTGCTGTGCTTCTTCTCATGTCATAGATCTTCGTGATATTGGTTCATAAATAATGACAGAATAAGAAGCTTCCTAGAAGTAAATGATACTCACAAATGTTTAATGCATAAAAGTGCAGTGAGTGGACTTATATAGATCCCCTTGCTGGAGTCCTGAGAGCAGTGTCAGAACTTGAGAATGGCTCACAAAATGAAATATGCATATTCCCATTATTATGTGCTCATCTATTAAAGAGAGGTGCTGTTAATACTTTAGGAACCTAATGCAAGAATCCTCAAAAAGAGGATAAATCATATCGTATTGCATTTCTGAAAGTGCCGTCTGTTTAGTGCCTGTATGGAGTTGTGGTGCAGGTTTTTCCTAAGCATGGGAGATGCTTGGGATGCAGTAAAAACTCTATTCTGCCATCTGTGGGGTGCATTAGGACTTGCTGAGCAATCCCTGACTCCTCAGGCGGCTTGCAGAGGGGCTGGAATTGGGGACCCCAGTTTGCAGCAGTCAGAGGGAGTTCCAACAGTCCAGAGGGACATCTGGATACCAGAAGTCTCTTTGCTCTGAAGGCAACCGAACGAACTCTTGTTCCTTAAGGTGGAAATTATTAACAACAAGGGTACAAATGATGTCTTCTGCCAGATGAAGACTTGGTATGGAAATGAGGTTTCTCGGAAAACTGATCTCCAAAACTCTGAGGATCAGCTCAGCCCTTCACACACACTGACACTGGAAGGTTAGCACGTGTGGTCTGGTGTGTGGGACTTGCTTTGGTGTCCTTTGTGACTCAGGGCATTGATTCTGTGATCTTCATTGCCTGAAGGGATTCAGTGGTAGGAAGGTAACTCTTGAGCTTTTCAGATCCTGTCCTAGACAGCTTCTTCCAGCACTACTGAGGACTAAGTGGACTAATTTCTTACATTGTACCAAGATCTTTGGGCAATGGGAGATCCAGGGTATGTTTCTTCCTTGTACTGTGCCAGCTGCCCCGGACTGAATAAGTGTCACCTGAAGATCTCACATGTGGCTGTGTTGGTGCTAGGGCAGAAAATCTGCTGTTCCTGGACATAAGACATGCTTTGGATATTAGAAAGCATTTTCCTGTGTGAAATAGGAAGAAGGATTATTAGACTGGCGTGTTTTCCTTAATTCTGCGCTGTGAGCTGAGCTGGCTTCTTAAAGCAGCCTGGCTAGGACTGTGCTTGTGTGCATATTGGGTGGGTTTTGTGTTGGCTTTCTTTTTTCTTCCCCAATTTTTGCCCAGGTGGGATGGACTGGTTGCTCCAGCACAGCTGTTGACGTCACACAGGGCACTGCTGTGACGTCTGTGTTCAGCCTGTGTTACCTGAGGGTCTGCTTTCCATAATTTGGTGACAGGTTGGCTTACTGTACTCATGAGTTTGGGATGAGCTGAGAGTAATGCTTAACTCACTCATCTAGCACAGACTCGCCAAAAATATTTCTGCTGGGATGACTGTATCACCTGGAGACAAAGAACACCGAGTCCTCACAGCACAGTTTTTCTCATGCACATGGGATTAAGGAATGGGTGGCAGAACAAACACTTCTCAGCTTAGTGATCAGTCAGCCTGGGCTGGTGATAATAACAGCCTTGTTGTGTAGCTACTGTATAGCAAGTCCTTGTGATCAATAGGACCGTGGCTGCTGGGCTGTGATGTGCTGCTGTGCTGTCTGCACCATCACCCATTCCTGACACGGAGCCTTTAGCTGTTAGTCTGCATCTTGTGTACGTGCCTCCTGCTGTCCCCTGGGACCTCTGGAGTGCAGTGTCCTTAGGTGTGTCCTTCCCAGTGCCCTCCAGCCTCGTCAGCTGCAGCGCCGTGCTGGGGAGCGTGGTGTGGGATGAATCAGTGTTGCAGCAGTGTCACCTCATGCCTCACCACCTCTCGTGCCACCTCACGCAGGATCTTCTGCTCCTCGGGCGCTGCTGTTTGGGTGCCCCATCTTGGGGAGACAGGCCTCCTCTGTGACACTTGGAGTGACTAAGGAGGCACTCTGTGTCTGGGGGATCGCAGTCCTGAGGTCAGGTTGCCTGGTTAAATCCTGCTTTAATTCCATCCCCGAGCGAAGCTGGCGGGCTGCCTGGTGAGTGGGTGTAAAGTGCAGGCTTCTCTGAACTGCCAAGCAATCCTCTTTCTGTTTGTGCTGCGGACAAGAATGGGGTTTCTGCTGTCCTGCTCCGTCAGCATCCTCGCATCTGTTGAGGGGAATCACAGAAGACTGGATCTGGCTTAATTTAGAGCTAGAAGGGAAAAGGACAAAACCCCAGCCACCCTCTGCCAGTAGTATTCTAGGGTGAGGCTTGAGAGTTTAGTGGACCAAAATGGGTATATTTGTGGAGAGTTGAGAATGTTGTAGTCTTTTTTTTTTAACTCT
The DNA here is from genome assembly GCA_035584735.1 of Pseudotriccus pelzelni. Lineage (NCBI taxonomy): Eukaryota > Metazoa > Chordata > Aves > Passeriformes > Tyrannidae > Pseudotriccus > Pseudotriccus pelzelni. The sequence continues at coordinate 14,281,381 of JAWMRA010000036.1, forward strand.
GGCTTCACTAGCCGAGCACCCCACTGTGCAGGTCACAGAAACATCTAGCAAATATTGACCACTAAATATAGACCTCAGAGGAGTCATAGGCTTTTTATAGAGGGAGTTGTCTTGCTGCATTTCTGAAGTTATGATCACTGTTTTACTCATCCTGTGTGTAAAGCACATACCTGTGTTCCTCTCACATGATTAGGGTGTCATGGAAGAGCCGGCGACGTGGTGGTTAATGGCCTCTAAAGCTCCTGTGGAAGGTGGCATTACTCAGACTATAATGACAGATTAAGGAATGTTTCCCAGGGGTAATCGGAAACTGGTGGCCTGTTGTGTTCGCAGTTTGACAGCAAAGCTCTGTAACGGCAGAAGTGCTGTTCGTGCTGCTCTTCATGAAGGTCCCTCAGTGTTTCCACCAGGAAAATTTCCACTGTGTAAATCCTTGTGATGACTGAATGCATTTGGTTGGAGTGAGCAAAGCAAGGAGGTGAAGATTTGGAGGATAGATGGGAAGAGGTGCCTCGTAATCAGTGGCTGGGTGGGATTAAATTCAGATGGAGAAACAGTGTTTGAATTTATTTTGAGCTATTTATAAGTTCAAAGCAAAGCCTAATTAAAAGATTTAATTTTGTGGCTGGACTGAACTTGCCCCTAAACTGCAATAAAACTGTTCCAAAAGCTCATCTTAATGCTCAAGCTTATCTAGAGAATTGAGGATACAGTTCACTTTCAAGTGTCTTCCTTTCTCCTCTCCCTTTCTTGCACCACCTGCCCTTCCACCTGTTGATACCAATTGAAAAGCTTTGCAGAACAAGCAGACTAGCAAACAGAGGGTTGGTGCTGGTGGTAGGAATCCAGGCTGGATGGCTCTAGTTTGCTTTGGCAAAACACCTCGAGCAGCTCTGTCTGGTCCTTGGAAGCGGATGTGGGTCTTCCATGAGGTAAACTGCCCTCATCCCAGAAGCGAGATACAGTGGGAAATGAGCAGCCAAGCACAGGGGTGGTCAGGAAAGGTGGTGGTCTTTGATCTGCAAGGGGTTTTGGTTTGGTTTTGTTTTCAAAATAAGTATGGGTGGTTTTGTTTGCTTTCTGTTGGCTGGGTGTTGTTTTGTTTGGGTATTTTTGCTGTTACTTACCGTCATGCAGTGATAACAAATGGCAAACTCAGTGGAAAATGAACAGGAATGGTGTGGTCTTCACATGCAAAGTTTTTCAGGTACAGACCTAAAGATATTTTGCTTAAGGGAAAAGCATCTTAATAGTCTTCAGATGTTATGGTTCCTCTCTGAGAAATGTAGTAACAAATGTTTGCAGCAGAATCCAGCAGAGCCCTGCCCATAGATAGCTGTGGAACCTCTTCTGCTCTTGCTGTTTAGCAAAGAGGTGCTTTCCCTGTGTTATATCTCCTGCATTATAATGTGCAGACCTTAAAGATCACCATGAACACAGAGATGCTGTCAGAGTGCAAAGTGAGGATCTCAGAGCTGCGTTTGTTTACTAAGCAAGGTTGTTTCAAGGGGGGCTGATGGAAATGAATCAAATTGTGCATCACTGGTTGCTTAGGGCAATAATGTTCTGTCTGGCTGCAGGAGCACCTGGCTTGTCTCCCAGCATCAGAGTAACAGGAGGAATTAGGTCAGCTGAGCTGGCATAGTAGGGATCAACCAGACAGTGTGGTTCGGGTGGGGGGGGATGAAAGATGCGTAATTTTAAGTCGTTAGAGATCCCATTTAGCAAAGTGTCTTACATGTCCAGGAAGGCAGGGCCTCCCATCTGGGCTGTGGGAGCTGCTGGTGTGATGGGGAGCCCCAGGGAACACAATGGAGCCGAGTGGTGCCGGGCAGGGCTGGGAGGCAGCCCCGGGGGCTGTGGGGTGGGCTCTGCGTGTCCCCTGCCTGTGTGTGCTGTGTCCTGTCACCGTGTGTACAACTGAGCTCTGAAGGCTTCGTTTGCATTTGATATTCACCTCGTTTAGTTGGCAATTGTAGCCAGCATGTTAAACGTGTTAAAAAGTACCCATTTCTCTGTTCTTTAAATACTGCAGATTTGAGCCTATGTTTGTCTGGCTTCCAGTGACTAGATTTTTTTCCTCTCTTAAATTAATACCGCTTTTATTTGAAAGAAAACTCATGCTTTTTTTTCTTTAAATTCCTTTTTCCCACACCTTTATGATAACAAGTGTGTTTGTTCTCTTAAATCTGGTAAATGAAGTCTGAAATAAATGGATGTAAAAGAGAAGATTTGCAAAGGCCAATCACTCATGCAGCTGCCATAGAAAACCTCGTGGAGGTCAGACATTTTCAGGATTGGTGAAAAAACAAAGAAGACCAACAAAAAACCTGAACAACTCCTGCAGAGTATCAGACTTTGTTTGGGATATACCATTAAAAACCAAGCAATTCCCAGCTTTATCAGTGGGACTACATTAATCAAACAAAAATCAAACTTCAGGACTTGGTCACTTTGCTTGTGCTTGCACATATCTCAGTAAATTAATATGCCTCAGTGACTGTGATTCAAACTGAAAGGTTCACATTCATACCGTGTTCTCCACCTTGACCCCCAGCTCTCCCCCCACTACTCCTACTCATTGGGCAGGCTCATAAAGTGCAACTTTATGGTATGCAAGGGTTTAATTCCAGTACATGTGACTGAGCTTAAGGGAATGGGGAATTCAACTTTAAAAGTTCAGTTTATAGCATGACTGTGATACAGAAAGGAGATAAAGAATAAATGCAGAAAAGCAAATTGGATCTTGATTATTTTTATCATTGTTTTTAGAATTCTGAAGTTTCCTCTCTTGGTGGGATTAAGATAATGCATTGCCATTTACAAAGGAGCTTGCTTTTGTTTGAAAAAGCTTCTAGGTATTATTCTGCCTGTTGGCAAGGGGGTAACTACTTCCTTCTACTCTGTGTCAGGATGTCCAAACTTTTCAGGATTCTGCTGCGGTTTTTTTTCATCTACATTCTCTTATCCTTGCTGGGCTGCTGCAGCTGCTGGCTGCAGATGTGGCCCGCAGCCAATGATCTCGGGCAGTGATGCCACCCCAGGAGTGCTGGGGAGGCACAGACTGCCATAGGAGGTGCAGTGTTACCCCCAGAGCAATGTGACTCTGTGAGGAGGGATGGCTTTTCAGTGTTCCTGCAGCACAGGTCCTCAGTTTGGTCTGATGTGCGTGTTTGTGGTCTTGCCTTGAAGCTCTGCGACCTGTGAAACCCAGCACTTTGTCTCTCTACCCCACTGTGACATGAATGCCATAGTCTGGTTTCTGTGGTCGGGCTCAGATGCAGCTCCAGCTGTGGCCTGCTGTGGTGTGCTGCTCTGCAGAGGCCCCGTCTGCCTCTGAGGGAGAGCCAGGTTTTTCTGTCTGAGCTCTCTGCAAGTGCTGTGGTCACCAGTCATCCAGCAAGTGCGTTGGATCTCAGGGCTTTGGTCGAGGCCGGCAGTGAAGGTGCTTGGTGGGATGAGCTGCCTGGCGAACAGCAGCTCCACGGATGTGACTTTGTCCTGTTTGGTTTTTAATGTCATGCAGGCAGACTTCAGAACCGTTGCCAGGAGGATGGGAGATACTTTCCCTCCCTTCCTGAAGCCTGTGTAGAACCAAAGGATAGCCTTCCTGCTGTTTTTAATGTGCCCTGAAGTACAACCTGTGCTGAAACAACTCATCAGATTTACAATGGAGAACATACAGTGCCTGGAATGGGGCAGTGCAGACCCTTGGCATCACTGTTCTTCTGGTCCTACAAAAATTTGCCCTCTGCAAGGGCAGCCATAAACCATTTCTGTGCTGCAGGGCCTCCCTTTGCTTGCTTTGTGCCTCTGCTGGTGCTCTGCATCCTGGGCAAGCTGGCAGGTCAGTAGGAAGTGGAATACAGTTGAGAGCCAACGGAGAAGTTCGTGGGCCTCTCTGGGTCTTGCTTTCTAGTACTTATTCCATGGGATCTACCGGAAGAAACTAGAAGCCCTCATGCTTCTGGGATGTCACAGATCTGCTGACCGTGGTAATAACACTGTCCAGTCAGTAGCAGTAGGTTTTATTGCTGGACCTGGGTATGTCAAAATGGGCAAAGGTATAGGATGAGGGTGTTGTTTGTCTATCACTTCCTGGACCTTGTGCTTTTCTGTGACTGCTACTGTAGCCCCAGATTTATCACTTTCAGGGTAGCCCCCACCCAAGAGGAAAGTGGCTGCTGGTTCCTTGTAACTTACTAACTCTCTTGGTGCAGGACTTTGGTGGCTGCACGACTTGAATCCCAAAAGTCTGTCCTAAACCATGCTTTTGCCTGGCTGTGGAGCTGTGTCTGGGCTTGAGAAACATTTTGTGGTATGGCATGTCCATGCAGAGAGGAGATTATACTGCAGTGAGTGCTTTCCTTTTCTTTCTTCATCTGAGTTAGTTGTTGTCTGCTGAATTGGAAACCTGTTCAGAATGTTCCTGAGTGCCTAATTGAGGTTCAGGAGGAGTGAGGAAGATGACCAGGGCTCGAGAACAGGCGAACACAAGAGGCTCTGAGATGTGTTTTTCTTTTCACTTGAGGTCAAAAGGCATGTAAATACCTTACAGCTGTTTGCTTTGGATCAGTTTTCCAAAGGATGATGAGCATTGGTAGGTGCTCCCACACCTCAGATTGATGTTACTATTGTCTCTTTTGTTCAAATAGTTGCGTCAGGAGATAATCCTTGCATAGCATAACGCTTTTCCTGTTCAGGGGTTAGCCTGCTCAAGCCCAGCTGTGAGCCCCAGTGAAATAAAACAAAGACATTTTACTTTTTGGAGAGTTTCTTCCATCTCTTGAGAGCAGTGGGTTCATTTTTTCCCCCACCCCAGCGTGCTGGAGAGGCCTTGCCTGAACTAGTGGCTTTGCAGGTGCCACTGGCCTGGGAATTGACTTCTATAAAGAAAAGTTGTGTTTATTACAGACTGTGTTCATGACTGCATTTTCACTGCCAGAAAGCAATGACTAGAGACCATAGGCCAGGAGGGCATTGGCTCTGTGAAATCCTACTGGCAAGACAGGAGGATGCTGTGGTTCTGCTGCAGTGAGTGAGGGAAGTAGCAAAAGACAAAGAAGGTGGAAAAACTTAGCTTTCTGTTGGTCTTATCTTCCACTGTCAGACCCTCAGCTTTGCTGCACTGCTGTTGTGTTGGTGCAGTTGGTTAAGTCCCAGCCTCACTTACAGAGATCCATGTGTGCCAATTATCTTGGCTTGGCAGTGCCTCTGGGTGCTGTTGGAGAGGTGGTATGGGAGATATCTCCTGAGTGTTACAAACCAGGAACCTTTGCCATCACAGGGAGGCCAGCAAATAGGCTGATCTTCAGGAGGGTAACAAAACCAGCCTTGGGGACTCAAGTCCATACAGCTCCTCTCCTGCAGGCAGCAGGAGCCTGTCAGCCCTGCAGTGCTCAGCACATGGTGATAACAGTGGAGCTGCATTCATGTCCTGCATCCCTCAGTCTTCCTAGAAAAGAAGACCTGTGTGAGGTAGAAGCCATTCTTCGCTGGTTTTACCCCAGAGCCCATTACAGCACTGGTCCCTCACAGACTGGCGAGAACACTGTGCTGCTGAGAGTCCTGGAGTGTTGTGTCATCGAATTTCCGCTTTTTTGCCTTCCTGAGCACCTTTCTAAACTCGGTGGCAGGCTGAGTGCAGGGGTAGAGTGCAGAGGAGGATTTTACTAAGGAAAATTACTCTTGCTGACTTTTTAAGCTGTGGTGGGAGGATGACTAACTGTGGGTACACCGAAACATTTCCCTTTGGACACACCTAAACACACACTTTCCAAGAAGGAGATCATGCCACCTTCCAGTATGGGTGGAGAGAAAATTTAAAGGGAGACAGGACTGCTGGGTCTTGATGTCCACGATGCCATCCCTCCCAGTGTCCCAGTGAGGAATTTTAGCAGAGCACAGTCCTGGGGTGGTTCATGGTGTACCGCTAAATGAGGTTTCTTCATGTCTTTGTCCTCCATCAGCAGATGTGTGTTATTTGTAGACAGCAGAGGCTGTTGCCTATTTTTACACTCAATTAAATTGTAACCTCATCGCTGGGGCCTCTGCTGCAAGAACTACAAGTCAGGCAATGATCCAGACTGATTAATTATCAGCTTAATGCCTTTGGCAGAGGCCTTTTGCTGCTATTGTGGAGCATGGTCAGGGTGCTGCTGCACTTTGTGATGAGAGGAAAAGTTTGGGGGTTGTTTCTGTGCCGTTCCCTTCATTGAGCTTGTTTAGTGACAGGATTAGCCTTGGCTGCTCCAGCTGGCACATGTGAATAAGAGGTCCAGAGGAAATTATCTGTGGTGCTTCTTGGACATGAGCCTCTGCAGAAATTCAGCAAACTGTAACACTTTTGTTGTTGCTGATATGGAAACAAGTGGGTTGGGCGTTTTGGTGCGTTTTTTTCAGAGAAACCAGTACCTTGCAAAATTCGGTTTGCAGTACTTTTTCCTTGTTTTGTTAATGAACAAATCATAAATACAGTGGAAGGATAAAAAATGGACAAGAAGTAGTTTCTGCTGCTGAATCAGCTTGAGAGAAGTCCATCAGCCCATCTGAGAAACCAGAAGTCTCTTTAGGCAGCTGAATCTGTTGTAACCAGAGTGAGCTCTACTGGCTTTTTACAAACAAGAGCTTGTTTCTGGGACTTTTCCTGAGATAAATGTTTAGTTTTGTTGGCAAAATTCTACAGATCTCTTTCTGGTAATTGGGTCTTGAAATGCTGAAGCCGCAGTTGTGGAAGTTGTTCTCCCTGCTACAGGCATCTGTGATCTGAAAATGCCCTTGCTAAATGTTCCTCTGCTGCGTTGGGTGTGTGTGCAGCAGGGAGGTGGAATGTCCAGAGGGTGCAGTTGCCAGGGGCTGGTTGAAAGAGCCGTCTACTTCTTTCCTGGAAGCCTTTTAGGCATTGCCCTCTTATCCCACCAACACAGGGTGAAGAGATAAAACCACCAACCACCAAGGTCACATCGTTGGGAAGTCGAACATCTCCCTTGCCAGTGGAGGTCTTTGTTTAACCCTGGTCGCTGTACGCTCTGGCTGCCAAAAATCAATGGCTTGCTTGATGATGTTTGTTTGCAGAGTCTTTAAATAATGTAGAGTGGAAAAACAACCAAACTGCTCAGTGTACATTAGCTGTTGGCTAACAAACTATTACAAATATCTTCTGGGCTTGGTTTGTGTAACCTCTGCTTCCTCTTAATTTTTTTACATAGGTAATAATATGCTGAGCTTCCCCAAACCCTGCTGTAACCACACACATTCATGTACAGACTTATTGAGCTGCAGTGATCACAGCATGTTTAGCCAAGAAGTGTCCATGAAAACTGCTGCTGTGGCAGTGATGAACTCGGTGTGGGCTGCAAAAACTGCTTCAGACACTTTCTTTGTGCTCATCAGTTGCCCGGCACTTGCACTGTACTTCTGGTGTTTCTCACATTTTCTGGTGTATCTGGGCCTGGAGTTCCTGTAGAACCGAAAGTCCTGGGTATCTCTCATCAACCTTGACTTCCCAATGTTCCTGCTTAGGACAGCAGGAGCTGGTGGGCTTTGAAGACTCCTGAACATTCTCCCTCAGCGCTTTGTCACGTGCAAAGCTTGGGATGATGCTTGGGATTTTCTCCTTGCACTGCTACCCTTTGACTGGTGCTTTTAACCACAGGCTGGTTTCCCACTTCACCCAAAGCGTGTATGAAATTGGATGACTTAACCTGTGCTGCTTTCAAACGCAGAGGTTGGAAAACAAAGCCTGTTTAAAGTAGTGCTTGTCATGCAAGGAAGTGCAACAAACGCCTTCTTGAAGTATCAGAGAAAATTGCTTTCTGAACAAACAAGAGGACTTCAAAAAGCTCAGCTGGGCCTGGCAGTGAGAGCAGGTGTGAGAGTCGAGAGTGGCTCCGGGCTCTGGTGAACACTTGAACCCAGGGCCGCCCCGTGCCTTGAGCCCCTCTGGGGGAAGGTGGCTGTGCCCCCTGCAGCTGTGGCTGGAGTCTCTCAGATCACAGGTAATTCAGCTTCCTCCTCTCTCCCTCCAACCAGTCTTCCAGCCAACATATGGAGGCCCAGATTTCACGTGGTGGGGTTAAAAGAGGATGGAAGAGAAATGATGAGAGGTGCGGAGGACTGGAGGCGTTGACAAAGGCAGGCAATTTGGTACAGGCTCGACAGGAGGTAGAGTCCTGTGGGCAGACTAAGATGAAAGAAGCTGAGAGCAGGCAGTGGAGACTGCTTGGAAACCAAACAGCTGGTAGGGTGGATGCTGGGAATTTTGAAATGATAGTTGGGCTCAGAAGAGGAATTGGGTGGGCAGGTATCTGAACAGCCTGTAAGTGAAGTCATGCTGCCCCAGAGCCATGGAAATGAAGTCTCTTGCTCTCTGCCACTACTTTTACAACTTCTCTACCCACTCAAGCAATTGCTGCCTGCTCATGTTCCTGGCTGGGCCTTGAGTTGAGGAGTGACTTCCAGCTTGCAGGCTTTAGGAGTGACTTGGTTCACAGGTTTTTATGTAGTAGGTCTGCTTCTGTCCGACTTCTGTTTCAACAACAGGATTTAGTCATTAGGCCTTCTGGGTCTACCTAGGGTTGAAAGATCTGCCTGTTTTCATGTCTGTTCTGCCAGAGGTTTTGTGGCGCTGCCAGCCACGTGCCAGGCAGCTGCTGGTGTCACCACGTGCTGCACAGCCACCAAAGTTCCTTCTGTGGCTCTGTGGTGCTGTATGTTTGTGGGGCACTTCTCCACACTATCCAGTGATTGTGCTGTGGATATACTGTCTTGTACATGTTTCCTAAGGGCAGGGGGCTGGGGGAGAGGGTCAGCTAAGGCAGGAGGTCAACTCTCAGGGTGGGAAGAGCATCACAGGGCAGCACCTGTAGTGAACTTAGGAAGATGAGTGTTTGTCCTGGTCTTAGCTAGTGTTGACCCCCGTGATAATCTATACAGCTTTAACCACCTGATACTGGCACTCTGTTAATGCACGTGGAAAATCTGATTGGCCAACGTTGCATTTTTTTTACCTGAGATCTTTTCTTTTTTACCTGCAATGGAAGGTAAGTCTCTCTTCAGCCATGGGGTTGAATTGCAGGTCCCAGAATTGCATTGCTCTTATCTCTCTCCTCAGAGCAGAGCTGCTCATGTGGGCATAGCTGCTATAAAGGGCCCAGTTAAATGTGGAAATGATTAAGGCTCTAAGATAACAGTGTGCCAGCATCTGTGTTGCGTGCCACTGTTAATCCCCAGGGCCGGACAGGACATGAAGACCCAAGCCACAATACGGGAGATCAGCTTGGTTAAACAGATGCACATGCAGAAAGCAATAACATGCTTAAATACCTGATATTTTTCGAAGTAAGCAATCTTCCAGGAATTAACCTTTAGTGTTTTTACCCTGTCTTCAGTCGGACTCATAACAGAGCATAGATTATCTGTTTAAGTGCAGCAATTAAGTGTGTGAAATATTTCAAGGCATAAATCCCTTATTTTTCCATTTTGTATTTCCCCAGGAACTGGCAAACTCTGTCTACTTGGTTATGGAGGTGAGTGTGTGTCTTCTCTTCCTTTTTTTACCCTCTTTCTCTCCCTCTTTTTTTAATTTTTTTTAAGCCTGTTTTGAGCAGACCAGCATGTTGACAAGTGGTGCTTCCTGCTGGCAGTCTCACCTGTGATGCTTTGCTAATCTAATCTGCAGCTGCAAGCCTTTGAGAGGCAGAGCTGTGTGGGTGCAGATAGCAGCAGAGGGATTTTTGCTATTGCTGCTGTCAGAAGGTCGTGCTGGCACAGGCTTAAGGAGTCAGACGTTTTTCCTCGGGGGTCAGATGGGTGCTCCTGGGTGGTATCTGCTTCAAAGATACTTGGGGAGGGAATTTTCTCGACACAGCTTACCTGCAAAGCTTGGGAATGTTTTCTGTCCTCTGCAGTTTTCACTCTGAGGTCTTGTTGGCTTTTCTTATTGATGTGGAACACTGATGTGAGGAATTCCAGGTTCCAGCTGTGGCTGCTCCCAGGCTTTCCTCAGCCAGCTGGTGGTGTCTGCAGTGGTGACTCTCCTGCTTTGTGCCGGTTTTACCTTTCTCTCTGATGTTCACAAGAGCTGCTTAATTCTGGTGTATCATAAGATTCAGGGGGAATGGGACAGGAGAGGAACCCACAGGAATGGGGATTTCCCCTGCCAACTTCCGAATACTTATTTTGACACGTGGGATCATTTATGTTTAAATACTGTGATAAGCCTGCCATCCTAGTGAAGTTTACTGGTTTTTTTTCTTTTTAGTCTTTGATTTGCCTTACATTAACTGAGCTTTCTGTTCTGTTTGCAGTACTGTAATGGTGGTGACCTGGCTGACTACCTTCACAGTAAGTAGAACAGCATGGAGGATATCCTCTGTATTCAGGAGGAAATGCTGACTGGTTTAGCTCATTCAAGTTTCTGAGGCTTGTACAAGATCTAAGTAAGCAGATTGTATATCTTTTTTTTTCTTTTTAAATTGCTGCAAAATAAAAGAATATCACTGCCCCTCTTCTGAAAGGTTCACCTTTGGTAATCACTTGAAAACTGAGAATCCATTGCAGTAAAAGTTGGTCTTGTAATCCTTTCTATACAGGTCAGTAGTGACTGTTGTCAGTAGTTACGTATTTTGGTTACAATGGCCTTATAGGCTAAACGTATTTCAACACTGCTGGGGAGCAAAGTTTGTCTTTTCTTGGTCACTGGCAAAAAGCCATTTATACTGAAGCCTTGCAGTTCTGCAGGGCTGGATTAAAATAAGATCCCAAGAGTATATTTCTCATTCTTTAAGTTTACCCCTAAGGGTGTTCCCATATCTAGGGCAGAACACATTTTCTATTTCAGAGTATTGAGGGTGACTGTGGTGTAGCCACTGGTGCTGTGAGGGTGACAAAAACCACTGACTTCAGGGTCTTGTGGGGACTACGGCACAAGTACCTGGGACTGTGGTGCCTTGAATAATTTCTGATGAGACTCAAGGGTGTCTTTGCCATCAAACCAAATGGAAAATGCTTTGCCAGCTCTATTGCTGGGACTCGGGCTTCAGTCTCCCAAGGTATTTTTCAGTGGAGCACATGGCACAGGATCCTGGCCTTTGAGAAAATCCCCTTCACCTGAATGCCTAGAATGAGTAGGAGAACATGTTTAACAATTTACTTAGCAGCAGTCAGACACAGCCTTTTATTTTTTTGTTGCCCTGACTGATTTTTTTTTTCCCTTGAAAGTTGCTTTCTTGATGTTTTGCATGGTAACTAGAAGATTACTAAATGTAAAGAGACAAGTTTAATCTCAGTTTCTGCTTGGCTCTGGGTCATGGTTAAACAAAGTTTGTTCATATTGTTCAAATTAAAAGCCAGTCAGCTGGATAATACTTCAGGCTCCTTATTGAGGTATGTGATGCCTGGAAATGGCAGAAATTGAAGGATTAAAAGCTAAATTTACATTTGCCCTACAGCAAGTGTTGGGATCCCTAGAATGATTATTTGGGGCTTGATGTTAGCATGTTGCACTCTATTTATACAGGCTAATGAATTATGCTTGTAGACTTCAATTTTCAGAAAGAATTTATTACTTGAAGGGGGGGGAAAAAAAAAGAATATTTTGCCTTTCCCGTGTTTCATTTGTTTAAAATATGGGTGAGATAGATGTAACAGGCATTTGGCTTTTAAAACGCAGGTTTAGTGGGCTTTGTGTTAGGTAAGTGATGGTGTTTTGCATCTGTTGGGTATTGCTGTGCCTTAAAAGGAGAATCTTACTTACAAACACTGAGGATGGTTTTGTGTTTGGTACCTTCTTTTTCCCTTTGAATACAAATGCAAATTTTATTAATAAAATGCTTTTCAAAAGTGGTGAAACTTCAGTTTTACCAGTGCATGGGCTTTAAAAGCAGAAGTTTTTTAGCTTTCATGCCCACGAAATGAACCTTGCTGTTAAAGCACTGAGCTGTGCACTCTTGTTGGCAAAGCTGTGTGTTGTAAGCAAGAACACAGCTTCTGGCCAAATGACTTCTAGAAACAGGGATTTGTAGGAAATCTTTCTGTTCCCACTGCTGCTTCTGTGTGTGCATTGTCATCTTCTCCGTTCAGCCACCCCCATGGCCAGAAAAACCCCAAGAACAAAGTGAAGCATGCAGTTAGTTAGGCTGCTAATACAGCTCACTTCCTTCTCTATCAATTGAGATTACTTGGGAAGCTGGTGATTAGTTTGAGAAAGTGATGGTGAATTTTATTTTCCTAATAAAATTCAGTTTTACCCCAGTTGGGTTTGTTTGAGTGTTGCCTGGGGTACGATTTGAGCCTTCTCTGCCTGAATTAATTTGAGAAAGTTAACCTTTAGCTCTGTTTTTACCAATAAAATACATTACCTTGACAACTCTAAAGAGCAGCTGTTGTGACTGGAAAACTGGTGCTTATTTTTATTTTAACTCCTAACATCTGTTTGCTTGCTGGTTGCCAGTGAAGAGAACCCAGCAGGCACTGATTTCCAGAGGGAGCAGTCAGTAAGGGACTGCAATTAGTTACTTCCATCACTGCTGCAGAGATCTGGGTCTTCCAGAGCCCACATGTGAGTGTCAGCTTTCTCCATCCCCCCTCACTCTCCTTTGGGGTATCTCCTCTTCCAGCTTCTGCAGCAGCTCAGAGTGCTTTTGACAGGAGTGATTTTTTTCTTTTTTTTTTTTTTTTTGCTGAAAGCTCATCTTGAAAAGTTTAGATTTCTTCCAGGCTGTTTCAGTGGCACACAGGAGGCTCATCTCTGTTGAGTGGTTATTGTGCTGCTTCAGTTATTTTGATAATTGTGTGAGGGTGTTTAATTGCAGGATCTCCTTTCCACTGGCTCCTGAGACGTTTGTGCTGGTCGTTCCTGTAACACTTAACCAAGCTGTGCATGCAAATCCCCTGTTTCTCATTGAATGAGCTGCTTGTAAGCTTCCCCATCCATTCTGCCCTCTAATTACAGGCATTAGGCAATATGGTAATTCCATGTTGAATCCAAAGGCACTCTAATTCTCCTTGTCTTCATAACTGGAGGACGTGCATATGGGCACGTTGCAGCGCTGTTGGCCAGACCCATCTCTTGGGCACAACCCAAGGTTGTGTGTCTCATCACAGCTTCTCGGTTGATGTTGTTGTTGTTGTCATTTAGTGGTACAATGCAATTTCCCTGCTGGGAGGTCTCTGTGCATGTGGGTTTAACTTAAGCCCATCATGGGGATGTATTGAGCTGAGAGTGGCAGATCTCTGCTGCGGGTGGTAGAGCTGGTCTCAGCTTGGTCTCAGACTTCAGCGTGATTTGGAGTGGGCCCATGTTAGAGATACTTGTGACACCTGTGGGTAACAGGAGACGTTCCTTTTCCTAAATAACTTTTCCAAAATGGTGTTGCGATGTAACATCAGTGGGTGTACTCCAGTGCCCCTACTCTTGGATCAGCTGACGAGGGCTGTTTAAGACACTTTACCTGGCAGCCTCCTGCAGGCTGATCATCTCAGCACAGGCTGACCAGGGCACTTCTTAGGTCATTTCGTCCATTTTTCTACGCCTCAAGAGCTACAAGGCACAGAGGCCCCACACTGACCCAGAGTAAATATTTGCTGTGATCTACTGACCTGTGCAGCCGCTGTTCCCAGGGCAGAAAGCAGAGTGCCTCCTCACTGAAGTGGAGCCCATGAAAATAAACACAGGGATATTATTGCTTCTCAGTAATGGCAAAGTAGGGCTTGTGAAACAGCTCTCTCTGCAAGAATGTATTGCTTACCACAGACATCCCCAGGGATCCCCAGACTTTAGTGCAGGCTTAGCATTTGGCCAGCGGTTTCCTGATGAAGATGAGAGTATCCCCTTTTTACAGGGACAGAAGTACAAGTTCCCTATTCGGGATGCAGCAAGGAAAGAGTTGTTTTGTTCTCCACTGTTTGGTTTTTTTTGACGGCACCTATGTGGAATGAGTTTTCTGTATCTTCTTCTATCCTCTGCTGTGGATAGCTGGCCTAGGAGATCTTTTGCAGGCCAATATCCTGAAGTCTTTGAAAATGTCAGTTGTATTTATGTCTCTGTCCTTCAGTTGCAGATTGGTGCTGTCACACAGCAGACTGATGAGCTGAGTGTGAGAAATAGGGAGTTTTGTTTCCTGTGTTACAGCCTGTTTGTCAATGGAGGGAGGTGAAAGGGTGTGCCCTTGCACTCTTCCAGGAGCCAGCTGTCCCTTCTCTGTTCCTGAGGGCAGCACTTCAGTGTCACAGTCCTGCCTTCCTACCTGGATTTGTGGGATTTAATGCTGCCAGAGGATCCAAACCTCTGTCTCGATTTTGCTGCACTGCAATGTGGTAGCTCCACTTTGCCACTACAGTTGCACTGGGGAGTCTGCCTGCAGGCCCAAGACACCAGGAGAACAGTACTTTTGCAGAGCTGAGAGCTTTGTACAGAGTTCTGTGGAGCGGAAAAGCTTAAATTCTGCAGAAATTAATAGTTTAGAAGCCCTATTTTCTATGGGTGAATGGATGTTTCTCATCTTGGTAGCAGTGTCGTTTTCAGTATCGTGAAGAGTTAGGATCCACATTAGGGAGGCTCAGCTGGTTTGCTGAGGGCTGGTGGCTAGTTCTGTGTTAGATTTATAGCCACCAAATTATATAAAGGAGAGAGGGTAACGCCTCAAAGTCGTGGCATGTTGTTGGGACTGCAGGTCAGGACAAGGCTCTCTGCAGTTTCCCTGCTAGAGGCAGAGTGTATTTAGCCAGGAGCTGGTAATTGCCTGTTGGCTTAATAATAAGAATTGCCAAGTTTCAGGCCTTGCTTCGTGTCTGGGAGATGAGACAGCCTGTCCATTCCTGGGCCTGAGCTGAATTGGGGGAAAAAAAAAAAATGAATTCTTGCTGTTTTGTTTAAAGATGGTGTTGTAGCCATTCCTGAATAGATTTCCTTGAATAGAAATCAAAGAAATACTGCAGAGACCTTTTTGGAGAGAATACTGAGCACAGCTAAGGGATATTGGACTTTTAATAGGCAGAAAATGGTATGGGACTGAGTAGACTGAGCTAAGTCAGCAGGAGGTTGGGAAAGCCTTGTTAAAGATGCGGCAGCGCTTTTTGAAAAGATGCAAGTGGGGTTTGAAGACTTGCATCTGAGCTGCCTCTTAATATCCTTAAAATCCCTTCACAGAATCTCCCCCTCTTGCAGAGGAGTCTCATGAATTCCAGCTGAGTGCCAGTCCATGAGGAAAAAGGCCCAGCCAGGGGAGAGGAACTATGTCCACGTGCACTGGTCTCACGTGTACGAGTGCAGGACCACCTGATAGCTGTGGTGACACTTTAGCTGTGTTTGTGCCTCCTCCCAGAACAGTGAGATTTGGGAGTGGTGGGAGTTTATTTTCTATTCTAAGTGCTGTTTAACTTCTCTGTGTCCCTTGCTGCTTCCCATGCACGTATTTTAAAAGTTAGATTTTTAATTTCCTGTGTTGTGTTAAAGCTGTGTGCAACCTCAGCTGTGTTTTCATAAGGATTCCTCCCTCCTAGCTGACTGGGTAGAGTGGTGTTTTGAAGCTCCTGCCAGCCTGTTTTTTATGTCTTTACTGGAGAACAGCTGGAAAAACACTAATGAAGTTCCAGCTAATTTACAGGGACCTTTTACAAAAGAAATTATTTTATTTAGGTGGAGTGGTGCTTCCTTGAAGCCTGACTTGCTCAGTGACTGACAAGGAGGCAGGTTGGTAGCACTGTTGATCCTGGGGTTTGTTCAGCTCCCAGCTTTGGCAAGAGTTTTATATGTATAATTCTTAAAATAACGAGAGCTGATGTTGCACTGCTCTGATTAGAAGAGCCAGTTGAACATTATTTTAGTCTCCTTGATGTTTATTTTCACACTACAGTTCTTGGGAAGCCCATATCTCAGGAGAGGGCACTTCAGAGCTTCTGTGTTAGCTTTGGATTACTATTATATTCTTTTTAAAAAATTCGCCTGTGAAAGCATTCTGAGACATTCTTGCTGTGTTTATGGATGCAGTGGAGGGTGTCAGATGAGGGTTTGAAGGGTGTGTTGTTAGGTGTTTCACCCGAACACTGGGTTTGGGATTAGAGTTGTGCTCTGGTCTAGTGGGTTATGATGCACAAAGGTTTGCCCTAGACTTGGATTCATACCCCAGGTTACAGATCCCTGCTGGCCATGTGCTCTGACTGACTGAATTTAACCTGCCAACTCCTTCCAGGCCCAGCACGAGCCTTAATGACACTTGCAGGCATAAATCCTAATCCTAACTGCCTTTCCTCTTGGCTCCACCTTTAGGCCTGGTCTTTGTGATAAAACTCTGACCACAGCTCAGAGGCAGCCACAGCCCTGCCTCCTGCTTGTCTGGACCTACCTGGCAGCTCTTGCTGAGGAAAGCCCTAAACCTCACCAAATGTCACTTTTGGCTGCAACAACTGACCCAAATTCATCACCCCAGCACTGGCCTGAGTTCAGCTGAGAGACTTGGGGCTGAAAACAGCCCTGACCACAGAATAAGCTGGGAATGCAAACGCTCTCCCTTGTTGCCTGTAGGAATCATCCAGAAATGGTGTGTGGGGAAAAGACATCATACGTGGAAATAAAGATGACAAATTATGGCTAATTGCTGTGAGAATCTGCCCTCTGGGCTCCTCAGGGAACTGGCATTGTAAGTTTTTCACCTGTGGTGGTTTTTTTTTTAATTTTTTTTTTTTCCTTCCCAGCTATGCGGACACTTAGTGAAGACACCATCAGGCTCTTCCTCCAGCAGATAGCAGGTGCCATGAAAATGCTGCACAGCAAAGGCATCATCCATCGGGACTTGAAACCACAGAACATCCTCCTTTCCTACACTGGAGGCAGGAAATCAAATCCCAACAACATCCGCATAAAGATCGGTAAGACCCCATTCCGACTGTCGCCCTCAGCACCTCAGGAGGGTTTGGTGATGGATAAGTGGCAAGCCTCAGTCTTTCTTTGGGGAGCTGTCTAGCAGCAGAAAAGACTTGCTACCTTTCTTTTAAAAATCCCTAACACTTTTCATCTTCCTGGCTGAGTTCCTCTGCCTTCAGCTGGCTCCAAGCAGGAGGAGCAAAAGCTTTTCCTGCTCTGCCACGACACAGACTTAGCACAAAGGAGTTGGGCAGGCCTTGCTCTGCCCCCCAGCTGAACGGTGCCTGCCTCCCTCAGTAAAAACAAACACCAGCCTGCCCTAATTGGCTTGTAAGCTCCAGGCTTACCAAGAAATAAGCAGAAGTTGTGACTTTTTTCTTCAGCCCTTAATAGTATTGAGGTAAATGTTGGTGCCTGAAGGCCTGACAGTAGCTGCTCTCCTGGCTGGCCTCAGAGAGCAGAGTGGGGTCAGGCACACCCAAAAGTGGGTGTTTTCACAACCTGAGTTGGAGGCAGGTTTCTCAGCTGCATCTTGAAGAGATTCATGTTCTGCACATCGGGCAAGTGGCACAGATGGACCATTAGTAGTTGGGACCAGTGCTCCAGAAATCCAGTTAAAGAGCACACGTATTGCCTGTGGTCTCTCAGAAATGAGTGCTGGATGATACAACCCTCGCATGTGAGCTTTTGGTTGAGTTACAGCTCCCTGAGCTGAAGCTGACACCAGTTAGGTCCAGTCCACCTGAGAAATGAGGTCCAGCTTTGAAATGTTGCTGCCTCTTTGACTGAAGCATTTTGATGTGGTTTTTGTTTTGATACTTTCATTTTTATGAAGTGCAGAGTTATCTGGTGGAAGGCACTGGGAGCTTCAAACACAGGCAGGAGCTTTTGGTTGTGATGTACCCTGCAACCCTGAGGAGTACATGGTCCAGGGAATATCTGCCTGTACCATTTCATTAGTGACAGATGACAGTGTCAGTCTTGTAGCTTGAAATATCTGGTAACCTTGAGAGAACCTCTGAGTATCATATGATCAGATGCTCAGTAACCTGCAGAGGTAATTTGTCTTGGCATTCCTTGTCCTTGGCTTTTCTGCTGTGGCTCAGCTTCCTGTCCTGTTGCTGGGGTTGGCACGGTTAGAACCCTTCTAAATCAAAAGAGGAAGACTCCTTTCAGTAGGGCTGGGCTAGGAAGTGTGGATGGTGGTGGGTAGTGGTTTGTCCTGGGCGTGTGTTACACTGAGCTTTTTCAATGGAGAGGAACTTTCAGTTCCCCAGATGGAAGGCTGAGGTAGCAGCAGATGAACTGCTTGGTTATGAACTGTCACACTCTCACTGAAGTCAAGAGAGCTCTCCTAGATGACAGTTTGAAGTGCAGGAAAATGGGTAAGAAGTGACTGTTTATCCCTGAAAAACGAATGGGAGTTTGTTCTTCTGGGCTTTTGCGGCTTGGTGTGTCCTTTCCTGGTGCCTGTACTCTGCATTAATGGCTAGCACAAGGATGTTGCTGTTTAAGAAGCGAGCTATCCAAGTCTTGCTGAGATGGGATAGGTGCAGTGAAAGCAAAGTAGAAAGAATCAAGTGGAAGAGGTGCAGGCTCTCCAGAACTGGTGTCTGACCCTGATTCTGTTTCTCTCTGTAGCTGACTTTGGGTTTGCCCGGTACCTGCAGAACAACATGATGGCAGCAACATTGTGTGGTTCACCCATGTACATGGTAAGTGTGGTTTGCCTACACGCTTTTCTGTGTTGTTCTTGGGTTGCCACCCCTCCATAAGCAAGGCTTTGTTTTTCTCTAGTCTTTCCCCCAAAAGTAAAATTTTATTTACTTGTCAGAAACCAACTATTCCATAGGGGGCTTCCTAAAGTTCTGGCTGCTGGTAATGTCAGACAATGGGTGCCTGTGCTGTCACGTAATTTTCAGATGAGCTTTGGATAAATAAATAGACTATTGATTGTTGTCTACTCCCAGAAACTGCATCTCCCAGAGGTCACCTAGGCCTCTCTCCTGAAGGCATTGGGAAGTGCAATCTGTTTCCTCTGCTGTGAGTGAAGCAACAACAGAAGAGTGAGGGCTGGGGAGATACTTCACATATCTGGCTATTTGAGGTGTTGCTTCCCTGGAGAGGAGCCTCAGTAAATCCCTGCTTCAGCAGGTCCTTTTGAGACAGAGCAGTTCCAAAAGCCTGCTGTCACCTCAGCCTTTGCAGTCAAATTCTTTCACCAAATCAGTTGCTTCCAGGATGACTTCTTAGATTGTGAAAGAGATGTGTATGAGAAACCAAACTGATCCTTTTCACCCTCTCTGTACTTCCCACTCTGGGATCAGGTTGTGATGAGGTGATCTGTTATTTGTGCTTGTGGAGCAGCAAGGTCTGAGTGTCACATCAAGTCAGTAAAATTAAAAATGACAAAACTAGACAGAAATAAAAATGTCAGAGGTAGACGTGTAATAGTTCCTGTGGATGTGGGTGTCTGAGGTGAAAGGAAAACATGATGTGGGTCAATCTAGGTTGAAGTTTTAGGAGGTGCCCTGGGGCAGGAGACTCCTGATTTGAAACACGATCTAATCCACCCTGAAGTGTTTTGTCTGCAGTCTCTGGGCAGAGTTGGGCTGGACTGTGCTGCACTGCACAAGGGTGGTGCATTTGGTGGTCTGTTCCACAGTACTAACTTAAGCAAAACAGGCTTCCTCTCCCTTTTTTGAAGCCTGATGTTTATTTGAGCTATGCTATATGTGAAGATGATGTAACTCTCTTCTCCTATGAGAGTTTCCTGAATTGTCTATTTTTAGTGGTACTTTTTCAGACTTGCTTGTGAAAGTAATTGAAAACACCCAGCTTAGGGCTGGAGGAAGCTAGTGATGACATTTTTCTATTTATTTTTTATCTTTATTTTAAACAACTCTGGATGTTACAAGGAATCTCAGTGTTTCATATTGTTCTGTGTTTACTGATGGATTTGAAGGAGGATGAGGAGGGAGGGTTTGACTGGGATTTAGGGAGCGTTTGAAGTCTGTCCCTACTGCTATTGTGGATCTTGTGCAGGAGCCCTGGGAACATCTGCTGGCAATGCAGGCCCTTATTCCTTGCTTTGGGTCACAGCCTGTTGCTGCTTGTTTCATTTTTGCTCTTTTAAAAAAGAAAGGTATTTTACCCCCACCAGAATGAGCTTTCTGTCTGAATCTCAATATGATCCATGTCATGCAAGACTTGAAACTTCCTTGTGGAGTTCTTGTCCTGCTTCCTTGGTTTTGTTTGGTGCCATGCCTGCTTCCCTTGCAGACAAACTGAGCTCCTGTCCACGACTTGTTTGTTGCCATTATTTTTTTTTCCATTATATGTGTCCTTTACATCTAACAGAGCTAGAAAATTGATCCTGTTCCATGCTGGCAGCACTGCAATGAAATCTCTAGTCATAAACACGTGGGATTAGCCAGACTGCCCTTCTGTCCCCCCTCTGCTGCTGCTCCTGAGGCGCACTCCTCCTGAGCCATGGGGCTTTGGGGGCTTGCACTGTCTCCAGCTTCTGGAACAAGCCTGGCAGGCAGCAGCTGAGTGCAGGGGCTGAGATGAGAACCCAGAGCCTGAGGCACAGCGGGGCTCAAGCTGTTGGACTGAAATGCAGAGGGCTGCCTTTGAACCCAAACTGTGACCTTGGCAGCAGGCTCTGGAGCTTAATTAATGTGCTGCCATCTTGGGCTAAATGAGGAAAGTACTGACATGAAGCAGCTCAGGCTGGGGGCTGGAACTTAACCTATGCAGTGTGAGCCTTGGCTGCTCCTGATCATTTACCTGCTCCTTGCTTTGGCTGAGAAGATCTGTCTGTGCCATTTCAGTGAGGCTTCTTCAGCAGAAAATGATGCACTGAGAAGGGAAAGTACTGAGTTTGCCCAAAATACCCAATACTGGAACACTTTTTTTATTCCTGAATGGAAGTCTCTGCTTCCCCCACTTACATAGGGAATTGGCCCTTTCAAGATAGTATTAGTCTTATTGGGAGCAAATCTTTTGTGGCAATTGGGAGTCCAGCTCATGAGTTTTTAAAGCATGATAGTGACTTCTCTTTCTTGGAGCTGCTGGGGAAAAAAAAAAGAAAAAGCAACATGTTCTTATAAAAGAAAATTCTGTTCTCTTCCCAAAAAGGCACCAGAAGTCATTATGTCACAACACTACGATGCCAAAGCTGACCTCTGGAGTATAGGAACCATCATTTATCAGTGTCTAACAGGAAAGGCTCCTTTTCAGGTGAGTTGCTTGGATCTGATGTTTGACTCTCTCCTGATTTTTTTTTTCTCATTTTTCTCTTTAATCCAGTTACTCAAAGGCTTCTGTCATTATAGTGTCAGCTCCCCTAGATCCAGCCTAATGAAGGTCTGGCTGTCCAACACCTTGACAGTGTGGTGCTTTATATGTTGCAATGCTGGATGTGTTACTAGAATATGACTCTTTTTCTGGTCTGTATCTCACTGAAATGTATTTCTCAGTTATAAATCCTTAGGAATGGTCATTTATTGAGAAAATTACCATGAATCAGTTAAAGCAGTGGGTTTTTTCAGGCCTATTTACAACTGTACTTAGTGTATAATTTATAATTATTATAATTCTGTTGTGTATGGAAGGACAATAAGGAAGATTGTAATTGCAGGCTAATGTTCAGGATGATTTGGTGGTAACTGGTGTATTGCAGCTGAATCAACTTGCTTTTCAAAGCAGAATCTTATCAAAACGATCTTATCTGTCATCTCACAATGCTGCAATCCCTTCCAGCCTGAAATGTTTATGTTCATCAGGTCCAAACCCCTCCAAATACAACACAGTCCTGTAAAACCCCACCCTGTGTTTGAAAGCCATAACTTCTGGATGAGCTGAAACGTATCTTTTGTGAACAGCATTCTCTGACTGTAAATTTTTGAATGGTGGAGAATTCACCACCGCCTTATGCATGTTCCAGGATCACTTGACATATTTTTAATCACACATAGCTGGAGTTCCTTTATACCCAGTGTGTTTTTCTTGGTCCCAGTCATTAGTGTGCCACACTGTGTGTTCCTTTCCTTCTTCCATGCTGAATGAGATCTCCAGACTCTCCCTTGCAATTACTCTTTGAAAGTATTGTACTTGTCAGGCTTTTTACCTTGCTGTCTTAAAGCACAGCAGAGATGCTTGAGCTGCTGATACTTGTTTGCTTCTCTAATGTGTGAGCTCTGTAATCTCTCATCTATGGAAAAAGACCTCAGATTTGCATGCTGATGTGTCAACTCCATGCCTCTGGAGTGCTTCTTCAGTTCCTGAGATCAGTTAGGGCACATGTGAACTGTGGCCCTCCCTTCACATGTCCTGACATCTCTATCCTGATTCCCTAACAAAACAAAATGGAGGAAAAAAACCCCAAACAAACAAAACCCACCAAACCCCCAAAATTAATAAAAAGGAAATAAAAACAAAAAGCACAAATAAAAAAGTCAGTCAGGGGCAAATCTGTGCTCATGTAATAAAGCAAATGTGATGAAGTGCAGGACTTTCTGAGCTTTAGCTCCACAGCTCTTTAGGATTTCACACAAGGCCTTGCATGTTTATGCAGTTACATCATCAGGGTGGATAAAATGAGTTCTGAATCTGTTGCAGGAAAGGGTGGGCAAATACAGGAGTAAACTAATGGTATGTTTTGGTTTTGTCTGGAGCCAAGAACACTTTTTTCCTTCAGGGTAATTTTTTCCCTGCTGCTGTAAGAATCTTCCATCCCAGCGCTTTATATTCTATCCACCAGCTTGGTCTGTGTTTAGAGCAGGACTTCATTTTCTTTGCATGTTTCTTTTTTTATAAACAGCCCTAAAAATGCACTGAAACTTCTGAATGGCTTCTGTTTATTGGTGTTGGTCTCTTTGTTTGAGAGGAGAAAATGACTGTTAAGATAACACACAGATATTTATTTTCTTTTAAGAAAAAAATGTGGGGAAGGAGAAAGCAAGCTTTGACTGCTGCATAGGAGAGCCTGGCACTCATTCTCCCTTGTAACTTGGTGTTTTTTAGTCTCACAGTATCACTTTGATACTGTGCTCATTCAAATTATTTAGTTACCATTTAATATATCATAGGTGTTCTTTGCTTAAGTAGATTGTACACAACTGTGGAGCACCTGATTTCTGTGGAAAGAACAGGTGGGTTTTCTCATTGGTCACTGAGGGGTGTCACAGAAATGTTCTCCTGAAAACATTTGTTCCTATAGAGGAGACTTTCACAGGAAATAGAACTGAGTATTAGTCAGCTTCGCTCAGCTCTCCAGCCAAGGTTTTGGAAGGGCAGATGGTCAGAAAACCATCAGTGTCCTGCCTGAAGGTGTGTGCTCAGGCTCACACAGAGAGCAGTCCTGTGTGCCCGTGTCCCTCTGATTGAGCCATGGCAAAATCTGCCCTGGGCTGGGCAGGGAAGGGGCACTTCAGTCCTTTCCCAGCCATTCCTGACCCTTGCTTTGTGCTTGCCTCACTAGATAACCTCTCTTTCCCATATGCATCCAACATCTGTTGGGCTGGGAACGGGGGTCATTTGTTCCTCTATTTTAATTTTTCCCCACGCCCTTTCCTCTTGTGGAGTTTGGATTTGGAAGCTCAATGCCAGACCCGTTAGTTACTGCAGGAGCAGCTGTGGATTTGTTTGATCAGGGAGAAAGAGGAGCTCAGCCCAGATGGTTCTCTGTGCCCCATCTATTTGTTTTGGCCATGTGTGTCACAAACTGCCTTCGAGCTGTGAGATCCAGGTGAAAGAAGCCTGTCCAGGGCAGATGCTGGGGAGCTGGTTAAAGGTTAACTGGCTTTCTGCCTTTTGTTGGCATGACTGTGTTGTAAGAATTTACTGATGGTCATTGATCAGGGAGAAACTGTTGTTTACAGGGCTTTTTGGAGAAAAGAGGGGTAGTGGACAGGGGTGACAGGGACACCCTGAATAGCAGTGAGTGCTTTTGGGAGGGATGTCTCCAAATGAGTGGGGAGAGAACAGGCTGATTCCACACGGTGCCACCAGCAGACCCAGTTGTACAGGGAAGCCAGGAACTGGATTTCTGACGTTAACTTCTTCAGGCTAAATCCTCACCATGCTTTCCCTCCCAGGCTGGCAAGAACAACCCCTCATCCCTGTCTGGCTGAGATTCCCATGGGAATCTGGAGCATGAAACCTGCTGTGTTTGGGCACTCTGGCTGTTGGCTGTGTGAGCCAAGCAGGCACCTCCAGGAGGCTGCAAACCAGAGGGGCTCCGGTGTTATCTGCGGTGAGGAGGAAGGAGCTGCCTAAAAATAAAACAGGGCTTCGGGGAGATGGGTTAGACAGGGAAAAGATCAAACGTGTGGAAAGGCTGAGGCAGCTGTCAATCCAGAACGTGCTCCTAAATCAAGGCAGAGATGTGTTTATCTGCGTGAATGTGATTTCTGGCTGTCTCAGAGTTAAAATTAACTATAGCTGGGTCACCCAAGGCAATTTCCCAGAGCCATTCCTGTCCCTTCCCTGCCTCGCTGCACGCAGACAAGAAAGAAGCTGCTGATGCTCAGATGAGAACAGTTGGTAGGATGGCTGGTGAAGCTTTCTTAAGGAGCTTTTTGTATTAAACATGCCCATAAACAAAACAGTGAGACTGCCATAGGGATGAGATTAATGGGATTCATAATCCCTGTAAACAGATTTGCTGAGCGCTGTATTAATGTGGAATTGTTAATTTGCCTTGCCTAATAAGTGGTCTGCACTTACATCTCTGCATTTCTGTCGCTGAGGACGGGACTTGAGCAGTGCATTTCCTGGTCATGCTGACCAATACTGGGAAGTGCCTTGGGAGTGTAGTGGTTTCCTCTTGTCCTTAACCTGAGCTGAAAAGACTGGGAGCCTGTGCCCACTGTGAGGTGGTGCAGGCTTGAGTAAACAAGTGACAACCAGAAGCAAAGCTGGAGGCAGAGAAGGAAAAAATTTACACAGGGTCTGAAACAATCTAAACCCAATCTAGTCCTTGTCAGATGGTGTTTTAAATATGATTAGTTAAATGACCTCAATCTCTCTTTTTGTGGGGGAGGAATCACACTGATGTTTTTGGTGGCTTCTGTTGTGTGACGCCTTTTAAAACTGGGCAGCTCTTGGTAAGCAGACTCACCCCCAAGCACGTGTGCTTTGTGTCAGAGCTGTCTCTGGCAGTAGCATGGGTCCCCTTGGACATCAGATCCTCTAAGGACCATAAGAGCTGATTATCTGCTGTCTGAGCCTGTGCATGAGTCTTCCAGCTCTTTATGGGTATGGTGCACTGTGGAGCCAGGGAGCAGGGAAGTGACATAAGAGGCCATGCAAGTTTTTCTGCCTCATCTGGCAGCTCTGAAAGAGTTAACCTGCCTGCTTATGTCCTTGTCCCAGCTAGCTGTTAGGTGAAAAATTAATTTCCAAGTCTGGTGTACCAAGTTCACTGCTTTAATTCTGAGTTAATTCTGTCTGCATAAGTACCAGGATTATGTGTCACTTATAGCAACTGCCATGTTGGGAAATGAGCCTTGAGGAAGACCAGGGAAGGGATGATTTTATACTTTAGAATTTGTTTGGCAGGCTGCTCTTCTGTTCCCAGATCTGTTCCTCTGGACTGTCCTGTGTCCATGGGGGCAGGAATTCCTGGCAGTGGTAAGTTATTCTGCTGAGACGGGGCACGGGGATTGACTTGTTGCTGTAGTCAGTGAACCATTGGCTTTTAGACCAGTGTTTGTGGGTCTGATCCTGCTCTGTTGGCAGCAGAGAGAGAAAACATCCACAGACAGCTAAAGAAGGTTCAGAGGTTTTTTGTTTGCTTGTTTCTGGTCCTGGGACTTTCAGGTCTCCCAAATGCCAGCCACGTTGCTGTGGGACTCCTTAACAAGCAGAGGGTATTTGTAGCAGCTTTCCAGGCTTTTCCCCGGAACTGCTGAGCTAGAAACACCAGTACTTTTTTTTTTTTTCTTCCTGACATATCTGAATCCCCTTTCTGCACCTCCAAATCCCCAGGGAAAGGATTCAAGGAACAGAGCAGATACCACACACCTGCCATGAAGTGTTGACTAGACAGGGCTGTCCAGGGAAGGTGTGAATGCCTCTGGCCCTCTTCTGTCTGAGTGCTGGTCTTTCGCATCCAGCCTTTGCCCAAGCACAACAAATCCAGTGCTGAGTGCTTTTGGAAACACCCCCCTGCCTGCTTTTCGCAGGCAATTCACTCGCAGGCAGCCAGCACCGAATGGGATTTGGCAGGGTTATGCTGAATGCCTTTGTTGGCTCAACATGTTTCCACTGCTGCTGGGGACAAAGTAACAGCCTGGCATGATTGAATTTGCCCAATTGTCTCTATATATAGAAGGGACAGACAAAACCAGGACCCGTTACACCAATGCAGCTGCTCCACAGTAACACGAGAGGGGGACTGAGGGTGTGAATTGACCCGCTGGTGTGTCTCCTGTTCGTGGGGAAAGCTGAGCTGCCCGTTCTGCATCCCTGGGTCTGACAGATGGATGCTGTCCTGCAGGTAGCAGCTGGCTCTGCGTACCTCGAATGGTCTGGTTGTTACCTGCTTCAAATGTGCTTTTTCGGGTGTTTTTCTTGGGCAGGGTGTGTCTGTCTGGAAGGTAGGTTTCAAGTTAAGTTGTTAGCTTCCTAGAAGAAGGGGTTCCAGTGGCATTTTTACTCTCTTACGAATGTTTGTGGGGCTTTTTTCCATGATCCTTGGAGCAGCACTGTTTATTGAAAGGAGAGGTGAGCAAAGTGTTTGAAGGTCCTAGTGTTTTATGAAATGCGTGGTGACAGCAGGAGAGCAGTGGGAGCCGTCTGCCAGGAACAGAAGTGTGTGACTCATTTGATTAATAATAAAGTTATGTGAAGATGCAGTTGTTTTTACCAAGTTAATGGTGATCCATGGTTGTCTGTGCTGGGCACTGACTAAAATGACTCTCTCCCCCCAGTATCTGTATCAGAGACCAGCCTATCATGGGCTCTAGGGAACAGCCCTACTGAAGGAGAGTGGTCTGGGTGTGTAGGAGCAAGTGGGGATTGTGCTGAGACAGCAGAATGTAGAGGAACAGCATCCCTTGAACTTGTACAAAGAGCGGGGGGAACTTCATTGAGGATTTTCTTTCTGTCTGAGCCAGTGCATAGAAACCCTCTCTAATGAGCTGGGCTTCATATATGAGCTGCTCTTAATATATTCTGCCTTTATTGCCAGGAAAATTTCTGACAAAACAGTGTTTGAAGTAGATCAGAGCCTCATTGTATTTGTGAAACAATTGAGTTGTTGCGACAGGAAATGACCAGAGCAAAGAGCCAAGGCTTGTGTCCCTCTGATGTGAATGAGCCCTTCCCTCCCTGTGCTGCAGTTCTGCTCCTCCTTGTGCCCTGTGTCTGTCAGGCATATTTTTCATCACACAAACAGCCAGGCCATTTGGTGCAGTGTGTGTTTGCCTCCTTAAAGTTGGCCAAAAATTACAGACCCAAGACCTGCAAGGGGGAAAAGGTGTAAAATTTCCTGAACCAAACTGAGTGGAAGCAATTGGAAATTTTGAGGCAGTTTGGCATCTATATAATAAGGCGCTTTGCTCAAGAACATTCATTTTGATGGGTTGTGGAGAACGTATTTCTCCACCTTCTGTTTGGGTCCCTGCTGTGTCTGCGAATGGCAGAGGGTGTGTTATTGCAGAAAAGACAACCAGGAAAGCTTTAGTTTCTTCCCTGAGGAATCCAATAGCACTTCTTGGTACAAATCAATAGGAGAGTTGTGAAGCTTGTGTTGGTGAGGCTGTGTAAAAAATGCTGTCCTGATGAGTACTACACAAGTGTGTTGATATTTTAGCAGCTTTTGAGACTCTCCTTTGCTTTCTTTTGAGGTTTGTTTACCGAGCTCTGTTATCCTTAATTTTCACCTTCAGCCAGAGGGAGTAGGTGATGTTGAAACAGCATCTTCTGTGGCTGCTTTTCCAGCCATGCTCTGTTAGTGGTATTTTGATGGCCATCTGCAGATTGGCTTGTCTGATTTGCCATTTTAAGCATCTTAATTGACCTTAAATGCTTCTAATTTAGAAATAGAAGTAGGTGGAAGGCTTGAGGGTTTCTAGAGCCTGCCCTGAACATCAGGAGAAGCTATCTGTTGCCTCCTCATTCACACTTTCCTACACACTCTGCTGCACCAATAATTGATTGCAGATGAATTTCTCTGATCTTCCTCCCCTGTTTGTGTGTGCCTTCATGTCTGTGTCATGCCAGCCAGCCTGCTCTGCCTTTAATAAAAGAGGCTCAGCCTAAGCAGAAAAGCCTGAGACACTGGGGTTAATTTACTGGCCTGTATTATTCATTGCATGAAAACAAATGGAGAACTTGTGTTAGGAGATTTTTACGTGTCTGTGCTTCCCTACTGGTGATTTTATTTTTAACCTCAGCCATAAACCTCTTGTGCCAATCCCCCCCCCCCCTTTTTTTTTTTTTTAATCTCATCTCTCAGAATTTGGAATCTTGTCATCAGCATCCCACGCAGTTGTGGATATTATTGCAGAAATAAAACAGGAGCTGTGGCTCGAGACCTTCTGGCTTCCTGGAATTAAAGTAGAAAATCCTAATGCACTTGCTGTTTCTTCACGTTCCCCAGTCTCTCCACAGATCCTCTTGCCCATCAACAGGCTCCCTGCCCCTCTTCTAAACTCCCTGCAGCATTAATCCATGTTTCCAGCAGGATCTGCCATTCGCCGTTTGGGGCTCCTCACGTATGCAATTATTTAGTCTCCTGGGTGAGGCTATTTTAGGCCAGCTCAGACCTGAACATCAGAGCCCACTGCAGTGAAGCTCAGCCCTTGGAAGGGGAGAGCAGGACAGAACCAGGTCAGGGACAAAATGGCAGCAGGTTGAAATACTGTATTTTCACAGGCCTGCCTTTTCAATCTGAAGCAAGCTGCAGGTTCTCGTTGTCTGTGCTGGTCCAGCAATTGAAAAGTGCCTCTGCTCTTCAGAGCTGCTGTGAAATAGAAATGTTAATCCCTCTCCTTCACTGTCAACTGCTTCATGTACTGGTTTCTCTCTCCCATACAGGCCAGCAGCCCACAGGATCTCCGCCTCTTCTATGAGAAAAACAAGATGCTGATGCCCAAGTAAGCATTTTTCCAGTGTTGCTGCTTGTAGGCACTTGTTTACCCTGTGTTTACACCTGTCCTCGCATGCTCCTGGCTTGTCACTCAGGGAGGTGACTGAAATATTTGGCCACTTGCCTTTCCCCATTCCTTACACCAGCAGTGATGTGGCCCAGAGAAAATCAGGCAGCAGTGGATAGGCAGAATTGGTGTTCTCTCTCTCTGCAGACACTGCGGCTCACCTGCGTTGCAAAAATTTAGGATTCTTGGTGATTCCAAGAGCCAGGTGGTGGTCCTGTTCCACACATAGTTTCCCTGAGGCTGGAAGGGAGATTCCCAAGAGAGCCTTGGGAATAGCTCATGGCAATTATGGAAACGAGTGAGCAGCCCAACTTCAGTTCCTGCTGTAACCTGCAATACCTGACTGCAGATCACATTCCCATTTCTCACGTGTCAGGGCAGCAACTGCCCGTGTCCATCCTGCTGTGAGGGGGAAACACTATAACCTGGATGGAAACGGACACTGCTGCAGTTTCCAAGGGGAAGAGGGCTGCTTTCGTCCCAACAGGGTGTATGTTACCTCGCTGCTCAGTGCTGTGATTTGTCAGGGTATTTTAGTTTTGTTGCTGTGGTCTTTCCTGTTCATCTTTGAGCTCCTAAAGCGGAAACTCATGCCTGCTCTGAAAAATCTCAGCCTGGTACAGAGGACAGAATTGAAGGTCCAGATTAGATATCCAAAAACTGGAAGGCCTTTTTTTTTAAGCAGAAAGTTAGCTTGGAGTTGGCAGAGCTGCTAATGCAGCCACATATGCAGAAAGTTCAATGGGTTGCAGTATATGGATTTTTCTTTTCACTTATCAGTTCAGACAGCTCTGAGAGATAACTAGAAGGGACTGTCAAGAAGCTGGAGCTCCAATCAATGACTTGTGCTATGCAGGTAGTTTCCCTTTAAGTACTCCTTTTTTGATTTGGG
Organism: Pseudotriccus pelzelni; assembly: GCA_035584735.1. Taxonomy (NCBI): domain Eukaryota; kingdom Metazoa; phylum Chordata; class Aves; order Passeriformes; family Tyrannidae; genus Pseudotriccus; species Pseudotriccus pelzelni. The sequence continues at coordinate 14,311,304 of JAWMRA010000036.1, forward strand.
GAGAAGGCAGATTTCTACCAGCAATAACTCTGGGGTATCTGCATATTCTCCTGGATTGAACTGGAGGGCTTGATGGAGTGAAACACCAGAAGAGAACAACTTAAAGCAAAAATGCCACCACGTAGTTGAACCTGCGTAGTCTGTGTGAGCAGAATGCAGACCTCCTGTTTTTCCTAAACAGCCCAAAACATGGCTGCTCACCTTCGAGGCAGTCCCTCTTACTAAGAGAGAAATTAATCCCTACAACTAATCAGCTTCCTTGTGTCGATCCCGCTGCCCTGCTGTTGTTTGGCTCATGGTACAGGCGAGGGGAGAAATGAAACGAGGCTGTAAGAGGAGAGCGTGTCTGTGCTTGTAGGGATTAGTCCTTCTCCTCTGAGTCCTTTGCACACCCTGCATTCATCATTTTCACTTATCTCTACTTTTGAACTACCAAACTCCTCCAAAATTTAGATCCAAGCCCACTGGGGTTTTTTTGCTGTGGACATCAGATCTGAAGTGGCCTTTGTGTAAATGGCAATTCCCTTGCTTTCCAAAGTCAGTTTGTCTCTAACATGGGCTGCAATCTGTGCTGTTCCTGAGTAAACATGAGTAAACTGCTTGAGAGCCCTGCCAGCACAGGATGAAACACAAAACTACTCCAGAGATCTGCTCCTCAGACTGCAGCAGTGCCAGGATTTGGTTTCATTTTCCTTGGGGCTCAGCAGGCTGGCACCCACCTCCCTGCCATGGCAGTGGAAAGTGCTGTGTTTTGGCTTGGGAATGGGGTGGGGAAGAAAAGCTCATTAAATGCTCCCCAGCAGGCCTTGCCTGCACAGCTGGTGCTGCTGCTGACAGGTGAGCTGTTCTGAGCATTCTGGGCAGCCCATGCCCAAAGGCCTCGCAATTTTAGCAGTGCTGACCTTAGTAGCTAACGTTCATTGTGCTGGTTTGTGGGGGAAGAAGGCAGATTTGTTGCTTATCTTTGAAAAAAAGGCGGCCTTGGAAAATTAATGCTTGGAAAATAGAGTAGCAAAACTTGATGCTTCAGATGTGGGGGGTAAGAGGAGACAAACAGGCTGTTTGCCTCGTCGTCATCTGTGTCGTGCCATCTGAAGTCCATGGCTTGACCTACCTGTTTCTTGGCTTTTGAAGCCACACCAAGGCTAAAGCCGTAGCTGGGAAATGGGCTCGTTTTGGATGAGAGCTTTGTGTGTCATGGATAAATAAATGATGATGATAACACTGCAGGACTGCAGGTCTCCAGCACTAATGTATTTTTCAGGAGACTGCTGGCTGTGGTATCTTGGGTTATTCCATTACACAGTGGGCTTCCAAGGGACACTTTCTGCATGAGAGACTCAAACTGAGCCCCAGTCTGCCTGCATCCCTTCCAGAGTCCTGCTGGCCCTCCTCCTGTGTCCACCTGAGAAGGCACACGAAACCATTCTAGCATCAGGGATGGAAAAGCAACTCCTCCAGCATGAGGAATGCTTGCCATCATTCTCTGTTTTAGGAATCACTGGGTTCAAATTCCTGCCCCAGCAAGGCCTAGGGCTTCCTAGTAAAATAACTGGGTAGTATTGAAACCTATAAATATAGACCTTGCTTTCCATCTCCTGTTTCATTGAACAGGAGTCTGGTTGTGCTAGCTAGCATGTTTTTTATCCACCCCCCCTCCACTATTTTTGTGCTAGCTTCTGTTTTTACCCTGTCTGTGGCAGGGCAGATTGGTGGAGATGGTGTAGGAAGGGTTCTTTCTCCCAGCATCAGTTGGGCTTGGCCTCAGGGCAGTGAGTGGTGCCAGCCCAGCGAAGGCCAGCCCTGCCTGAGCCCCGTGTGAGATACTGAGCAGCTAAAATTACTGTGCTGGGCACACACGTGCCGTTACCTCAGCTGACCCCAGCGTGGGGAGAGGGAAGAGCCTGGCAGAGCGTGGGGCCGTGCTGGGCACAGCCATGACAGACAGAGTTAATGCTGAGAGGAGCTGGAACCACCAACGCTCTAATTTGGAGAGCTCTGCCCCAGCCCAGCTATTGCAGCCCTCAGCAGCACTTCTGGGGATGGAGGGAAGTCAGCAGAGCTGAATCCACTTATGCAAGAGCTGAATTCCGCTTTCCCTGCCTTAATCCGGTCATTTATTCCCTGCATTTTGCAGTCTACTGGGGTTGGGAAGAGCTTCCCTGGCCTCTCCTTCGTCTGCTTGTGGGGCAAGGGTAAATCACTGTGCTCTCCAGCTCTTTTGTACTGCAAAGGCCATGGAAAAGAGCGTTTTCTTCCTAACTGTGCTGAAAAGTGGGGTAATAGCTGCATGAATTTTAGCTTGCTTGGGTGGCACATCTTAGTGGCCACCAATTAATAAATGCTGTATATCAAGGAAGCAAATAGACAAAAGTTGCTTGCCAGCCTTACCTAAGCTGCACTGAAAAACAAATGCCTAAATCAAATGGTAGTAAATGGTGATATGTTTCACCACCAGTGTCTTAATTGGAAGCTTCCCCTTGGAAACTGCTTCATTTTAGTGCCCTCCTTATTCCCACAAGGGCAAGTGGAAGAGCTTTAGTTTATCGTGTGGGAAATACTGCGTATTGAATGGGCTTAGCTGAGAACCAGAGGGATGACACTGGCACCACTGTGGAAGGGAAGGATCTGCAGGTGCTCTGGGAGAGGCCACTAAAGGAAGATTAGCTGTAGCCTGAACAAAGACAGTGGGGAGTGAAAGCCAGAGATGCAAATAGAGACGTTTCAGTTCAGCCTCCCTCCAGTGAGCTCCTCATGTTCCTGGCCCAGCAGGCACACAGTTTGCATTTGCCAGTTGCCTTCCTGAATATGTAAAAGCAGTTTAAGCAGACTGCAAGTCTCTTATTTTGCTTTTGTTTGCAATCCTAGCATCCCCAGGGAGACATCAAGCCACCTGAGGCAGCTCCTGCTGGGCCTTTTGCAGCGCAACCATAAGGACCGCATGGACTTCGGTAAGACCTGCTTCCAGTTTTAGTTCTGCTGCCTCTCTGTGCGTCTCTTGTGCTGTGGCACCTCACAAACACCTGTACTTCTGGATTTCACATGTGTCTTGAGGGTTGCATAGTCCTGGGGGTTTTAGTATGTGTGCTGGAAAGGTCAGTGCTGATTTTGGTACAATTTTGCGAACCTTCAGCATGTGTTTGTTCCATGTGTTCCCTTTCATGGCTTCTGCTTTTATAATGTCTGAACTTTGGTTGTGTTACCAGGTAAAATGTGTATCTTGAGCGTCTCTGTTTTCTGTCATAGCTCCTTCCCAAAGCACCCATTTACTGAACAGTTCAGTCAATGCCCTCCATTTCTCAGGGTCTCCCATGATAATGTGAGCCTGGAGACCGTAGCTGCTTGCAGACCTTTCCCTCCTTCTCCAGGTTTCTGTGGAAGGAAGCCTTGATTCTTATCAGGACTCAAGCTGGCAGTCTCTGAGCCTATGTCTGTCTCCTGGCTTGGCTAACATGAAGATTTCGTGTGGTTTTTTTTTCCTTAATTCCTTCTAAATTAAGAAGAATCACTGTGGGCCAGGTAGTTGTGACTTTGGCAGCATTTTACAGATGTGTTTTAACTGAGCCAAAAGGTCTGAAGAACCTCTTACTGAAGCCCTGCCCTAGAAGAAAGCAGATAGAGGTGGAGCCTCTCCTAGAGCCCCTGAAAGGGCCAGGTCATCTAAAGGCAAACACATCCTGAATGTTTTCAGGGTGTTGCTTTTTAGTCAGATCTGTCTTTTGGGCATTGGTTTTCGGTTGTTTTTTTGTTGCTTATCTGCTCAAGGGGATTTTTTCCTGCTGGGCAGCATGTGCCAGCTGATGGAGAGAAATTGTTTTGCACCCTCTGTTTTTCTTTTGGATTAGAGATGCCAGGAAAGCCTTTCTGGGGATGGTCATCTGGGTGGATTAACTGAGGCTGATCGTAATTATCCAGTGATGAATGTAAAGAATGGGTTACGGGGGTGCAGAAGTGAGAGAATGAGCCTTTTGAAAAGGGAGTTGTTGAAGCTCCTGACAGACTGACTTGGATAGAAGCACCTCGCAGTATTATTCCCTGCAGATCTTTTTGTCTGGCTGTGGATCTCTACCTCTTCTATCACGCTGTACATTTAAAAAGAAGGTATCCTTGAGGTTCTTGACTCCCTGCTGTCAGAAATTGAGTCTGTCAAACCTTTTTAGACCCCCATAAGCTGTTTTTATACCTCTTGGGAGTAGACTGTATGAGTCAGTGTCTAACACTTAGAAATTTGAGATAATAGATTTTGATATCACTCAAGGCAACACTTACAGCACGGAGATTATTTGCTGCTGCAGGGTCCTTTTCTCTACAAATTGCCACATCCTTGTAAAATATAATTGTTTTTAAGGGGTGTGTGAGAAAATAATCTGTACAGAAGCCTATATTTGAGCTATTCCTCGTGCTTTATAGAAGGCAGATCTTGATGAGTGTGTGGCATCCCATGACACATTCAAATATCTCCTGTCAGCTGAGAGGAGAGCAACTACCAGAACCATGATTTATTTAGACCAATCCACTTCCCCAGTGTCCTGTTGTATGCTTGGTCTCATCCACCTCCAGATGACGCCCCTTGCCAAAACAGCAGCAACATGGAAATGAGAGCTCTTCCCTGAGCCCAGTTAGTGTCACCTTTTCAGCTGCTGTGTGTGCCCAGCTGTGCACAAGCTGCTCATGTCCCATGGCTCTGGATCCCATCCAGACCTCCCTCTTCCCTTAGCTGGCTCCCAGTGCTTTGTCCTCCCACTGCCAGGCTCAGCACTGGCTGTTCTCTTCACCTGCACTGTTTACGAAAGGCCTGCTTTGGCTGATGGTCAGTGCCTTTGTTCACTGCTCCTGTACCCTCCAGCCCTCTGTAAGGTGAAAATGGAAGCTTTGTGTGTGCTCCTGGGTCAGGCATGATTCCTGAGCCCCCAAAGGGAGGGTTTCCTGCTGCTCCTTGTTCCCCGAGGCCCTCTGCAAACTGCCTGGAGATGTGCACAGTGACCTCCACGGAGCTGCCCCAGCGTTCAGTTGAGTCACACAACAGCAACATGTAAGCTTGAAACTTCATTTACTCGTTGTGTGTCTCAGCTGCTGTGCTACCACGAACTGGTGGTCTTTGCAATCTCGAGATTATCTGGAGGAAAACCAAGAGGGTTTCGAGTTGCAAGTTTCCTGCTGATGATTACAAGCTGTGTTATTTAAATTTTGCTTTGCAAGCACAGCTAATAAGCAGTTTGGAGCAGGGAGGGGGGAAAAGTGAAAGAAATGATCATTTCCACCCCCTCAGTTGAGTCAGCTTGGCTGAGGAATGGTACCCTCCTCTAGAGGAGCAGTCAGAAGAAGAAGCAGGAAACTCCAGCAGCTGAGCAGCTCCTGCAGGATGGGGATGTTCTCCATCCACAGCAGATGTAATCTGTGGGATGCCAGCTTTCCCTGCCCCAGAATTCCATCCCTTCTGTTGTGCTAAGCCTGCTCTCAGGCTGCAGGACTCTGGCATGGTGGTGGCAAGGAGAGGCTGGGGAGACAGGGATTGTTTAAGATTAACAGGCAAAAACCCAGTTGCTACTTTCTGGAAAGCTCACTGGCCAAAGAGGAGCTGTTTACAGAAGCACAAGTTTGTAAACCTTGGGTGTTGCAACAGGAAATTCATGCTGGGAAAAGAAGTTGAAGTGCCTGCAGTTAGCTCCGTAATCAGTGTTGATCCATGACTAACACTCCCAAAAGGCTGAGTTGCTGATTATGATAGGAGAAGACTCTGGCAGAGAGATGCAGTGAATCAGAGATGAAGGAACTGGGAGAAGTGGCTACTTGTGAGGGCAGGCAAACATGTAGAGAGCCTCCAGCAAGACAGGACAGAAGCGTTTCTTGGCCTGGTTATGTAGAATGTCCTCCCTGAATGAGGGGAGGGAGCAGCAGTTGTGTCTGGTGTGAAGGAGAGGGAGTTCTGGGCTGTGGTCCTTTCTGCCCTCAATGTGTGCAGGGTTTGGGTCTGTGTGTGATGGAAGATCACTCAGTGGAGGCCTTTTTGTCCATCATTCCTCTTCAGTGGCAGTGCAGAGTGATAAATACAGCTGCCCTGGATCCCTGCAGTTTGGGTGACTCACCATCCTGATCAGCCAGGGATCCAAATAATTTCCCATCCTTTTTATATGAGCCGGTCCTGCATCCAGTCCCCAGCCTGCATTCTTGACCCCTGCTGTGCACAACTGCAGTCAGCCAGCTCCCAGGGATTGCATGGAAAAATCGCTGTAAAACACTGTAACTTGCTACGCTTTGACTGCTTTGTAAACTTCTTACAGTCATTTCCTTTCACTGAGTCATTGGTTTTGATTTTTTTTTTCAGATGAATTTTTCCATCACCCGTTTTTGGATGCAAGTGCCTCTATGAAAAAATGTAAGTATTGCGTTTTCAATTACAACTTTTCTTGAACCGTGGCCGGACATCCTTTTGCTGCTAGTTCAAAGGGAAAGAAAAACACTGCTTTATGTTTCCTTAGTTTTTTAGGCAAGGATTAAGTGTTTGTTACTGTGTCATGTCCAGATTTCACCATCAAAATGTATTTAATTTTACTGAGTTATCTTCAAAGGGATGATTAGAGGGCTACTTAGAAACCTGAAGTAGAAGCAAATGTAGCTTCAAAATGTATTCAGCTGCTTTGTGTGAAGTGCTTGGCCAGTGGGGTGGTTGTAGGTAAACAGGATTATGTGTCATGGTCTTGCTTTTCAGCCTCATCTGTAGGACCACTCAGGATTGTGAATGGTGCAAACTGGCACTCCTGGCTGTGAGTGCCAGGTGCTACCTTAGGTTGGCTGTGCTAAATGGCTTTGGTTACCAAAGCTTTTCTCATCTTTTGCCTCGAAGTTCTTGATAAATCTTGTTGTAGAAGGGTTACCTTTGGATGCTCTCTGAGAGCTGGCCAAAACAGGAGTTGCATTGAAAGTTCCCTCTTCCCTCTTTTGATTCATAACTTTTGAACATCTTTCCAGCCACATGTACTATGGTCCAGAGGTTTGCTTTCAGTGGAAAGCAATTCAGGGCTCCTTCTGGTGTGGGGGGTACCATAGTTCTCTGGCCAAGAGACTTGGCTTAGTGGAATTGCATAGAGTTGTCTTCTTCTGGAATGATCTTCTTTAATCTCCTGAGTAAATGATAAAGTCAAGAATTTTCTTCAGTGACTGATTTGGGGTGCCCAGTGTGAGGGCTGGAAGTTCTGGAGGAAACACGTCCAACACCAACACAGAGCCCCTCTTGGATGTGTGCCATGGGTGGACACCCCTTGTCTGATGTCCACGTCACTCCTGACAGTCTCTTGCTTTCCTGCTGCCAGAGCAGGACTTCTCAGTTATTCCTGATCAGATTTTAACTGTGCACTCAGGTGACCTTCCCGCGGGCAAGAAAAGACGCTTCTGGTTTAGGGGCGCTTGGAAGGCAGTCAAGGCCCTGTCTCCACCTGCACCAGCGAGATGTGGGGCCAGCCCTGCCCAACAGGGCTGCTCTGCCGGCAGGAGAGGACTCTGCCAGTGTGGGACTGCTCCTAAGCCAGCCCAGCTCTTGGCTCCTGCTCTACTGCAGCTGTGTGGGAAAAGCCCTCCGAAGTCTGATCCCCCTGTGGGCAGAGGATCCCCCCCTCAGGATGTTCCTGCATGCCCACCAACTCATCTCCTACCTCCGGCTGTTCCGTTGCTTCGCTGGCCAGGGGAGCAGAAAACCCCTTGCAAACGGGAGAGGGTCCTTCTGACTTGGCCCCAGTTCCCGGCTTGTGCCCGCTTGCTGTGCAGGAACCAGAGGTGCCAGGATGAGCAGGGGACTGTGGCTCAGCCTTTGCCCCCAGCTGCACCAAGGTTAACAGTGTGGGGTCAAGGGCCAATTCAAAAAGCCCCTTTACAGGCAGGTAAGGCCTCTAGACCTCTCTGCTGCCCTGCTGGTCCTCACCTCCAGACATATGTCCACAGCCTGGAGTTCTCTCCAGGCGGGAAAGACTGCTACTGGTTTTGAAAACACGGGGAGAAGTACCCTCTGCATTGCTGGAGATGTAGGAGTTGTTGTGCATAGAAAGCTGCTAGTGGAGGAGACAGTCCTGTAGTCTGCTGTGAGATCTCTGCTGCTGCCAGATGGCAGGGATGGGTTAGAGGCTCTGGGAAGTGTGGTGAAGAGCCTGGATGAGAAAGGCTGCCTGTGGTCCTTTTGATTTCTGAATAGGTGAGAGAAGAGCCAGTGTGTCAGCAGAGGCTGGGGTTGTGGTGACCTCCGTAAGAAAAGCTCACCTGAGATGTGTGGAATGCTGCTTAGCATGGCAGCGTGCTCGATCCCTGCACAGGTGTAGCTTGAGTGGGTGTCTTGGCAAGGCTGCAGTTCTCAGGGGCTGCCTCCCTGGCTCTGCATGCAGAGCTGAGAGTCCAAGGGCTTTATTGCGCTGCTTCATCTCGACATGGGGCTCAGCATCACCAGTGTAGGAAGCATCAAAGAGGAGAAGAGATACGGCTGCATCTGAATGATGATGGTCGTGCTCAGGCTGAATTAGAGTCCCCAGCCTTCCAGTGGAGAACTGGGGGAAGGAACAGTGTGCCTCCTCTTCTTGTTCTCCTTGAGTGCTCATAACTGGCTACCAGTGACTGCAGTGGAGGCAGGACTAACTCATCACACCTGAGCGTGCAGGTGTCTCTTAGGAGAGTTTGTTGGGTGATCTGTACCAGGAGTAGTAACCACTCTGTGATGAACACACTGAGAGCTCAGCTGAGCTCAGGGCCCCAAAGTGCAGCCTTTGCCCTTGCAGCTGAGAGGTGCCTGCGCTGCACTTGCTGGATGTGCCCATCCAGCTTCCAGACCAGTTTTCAGGTGTGTCCCCTCCTGTCCGAATGAGAACATTTTGCAGCATGAGCAGAGTGTGCTGGTCTCTGTACCCTTACAGACACGTCTGCCCTCAGGTGACAAGGACAGAACAGGAGAGGTGTCACCAGCACTGGTCTCACAGTGATCAAAAATGAAGTGAGAGCCACGGGCTGTTCGTTCTATGTGGATCTCTGTTAGTACACATGGAATTGTGAAGAGTTTTTTTTAATATAACACAATTCTGGAAGATTGGGGGAATCCTCAACAATGGATCGTTCTCCAAGTGGATAATTTTGAAGTTGCTAAGGCACGGGCATCCCACTTGTTGAAATACATTTGTGTATTTTGTAAGACACTCCAGCAAAATCAGCATTTCTTTCGAAAATCCTGCAATACATTTCTGACAAGCACATCCTCTTCACTGCCGTTTCAAGGGATGGTTGTTTTTATGTCCCTCCTCTCATCTCCCTCCTTTAGTGGAGCAAGGCCTTATGTCTGCTGCCACCCTGGGTGTACCACAGAGCTCTGCTCACAACAGGCTTTAGCCTGGATTCAGGGCCTTGGGCTTTGTTAGCTAAGATGTATACTTTATTTTTTGTTTGTTTATTTGTAATTAATTTTGTGTTGTGGGGTTTGTACCTGTGACTAAGCATGTACTTTAGATGTGCAAAAACGTTCTTAATAAAGTCTTTAACATACGATGTCTAGTCAGAATGTTGTCTGTCTGTAGCCAGGTCTGATCAGCATATGGTATTGGGGCCCTGTGTTACAGTAATAATGCCTGAGAAGGCTTAATTAGACGCTTGTGCAAGTCTTCTCTCAGTAAACACATTGTAATTGGTACCCGTGCAGAATATTTTGGGGGTTTTTCTGCTCCTGCCTCTAACGAGTGGTGAGCTGCTGCCTCCTTTACACTGAGTTAAGGGAGCATGAAAGGTGAGCTGCTGTGGGTCAGAAGTGCACGGGGTGGTTCAGTGTCTGAAATACCCGTCTGGCTTAACTTGACTTGTACCATCCTTATAAGCTTATCGTACATAAAATAGGTGACAATTAGCAAAAAAATCACCATGACTTCTGCACACAGAACCTTTTGATGGTGCAAATTTTTTAACTCTGAAAAGGAACATATTTGCCAAGTCCTTTCAGAGTTTGCACTGAAGTTATTGCCTTGTCAGAGATTGCAATTAAAGAACTTCTTGGCGACTGGTTTTAATTGAATGCAGATAATCAGAAAAGTGCATCTTTCCAGTGCGTGTAAAACCCAGATTCCAAATAAAGCTTTTCTATAGAGCTTGAGGGTCAGATATTTTTAGGATAATGGAGCCTCTGGTAGGGTGATGTGTCAGAAGTGATTTTTGCAAGTGTAGGATCCAATATTGAGATCTACACAGCTGGAGCACAGGCTTGCCTTTATGGCTCCCAGCTCTCCCATTTGGTAACCAGTTGGCATTGCTTACACAATGTGCAGGATGACTGTTTTGTTGCTGGAACGAGTTGGAGAGGACAATTATGAAAACAGACTTATTTACATTACAATTACAATCCAGCAATTTCTGGATTTGGGTGGGGGCCTACGATTCATGTTAACATTCCCCTCATTCAGACTCAACTGAAAACATGATGAGCCAAGTGTTTGCAGCCTTTTTAATTTTAAACTGGGAGTGCCTGGGTGTGTGGAGGAGATGGAAGCAGGCGTCTTGCTTTCAAGCTGTCCTACATGGCCGACACTGGAAAAAATGCCCCAGCAGGGCTGTGGAGGTCAGAGAGGGTTTGCCAGAGCCAAACCTCGTGGTCCTACACGCATCAAAGTCCACGTGGAGTGTCAGGGCCTTCAGAGTTGGAGCTCACAAGCATTACAGTGTGAATTTGGGGAGTTCAAAGGGATTTAAATAAGAGCAGTGATTAGCAGAGGCTGTATCTGAAGGAGTGCTTCATGCAGCTGAGTTTTGAGTTTTCAGATGATAGTGGCAAAGTCTGCCTGTGTGTCTTCCCTCCTGATTAATGAAAAGCTGTCTGAAGCAAATAGGCAAAAATAGAAAAGTCTCAATTCCAGCCAGGTTTAAATCAATAATCACAGAACCAAAATAGACTGGAGGGGACCTTGTGAGAGAACTGGAATGACTCGGACAAAACTACTCATTCCAGGAAAGATGAATGGTGATGCAAGTCTTGCAGCCAGCACGTGTGGATACAGTTCAGAATTTGCTTATCTTTTCTGAAAAGCACCTTCCCATGAGAGGAAGGTCTGTCTGTACGTGGGTGAATTGTTATGTAATAGCTGGCAGGATAGAAAAAGGGGGGCATTTTTCCCCCCCCCGTCAGATTTCTGGTATTAAATACATAGGGAAAGTTCTAGGAATTGCTCTGCAGGCTCTGTAGGAGGACTGTGGAGATCAAGAGCAGTGTGATATAGGCAGGACAGAGCTCTCCATTTTACTGGCAGACCTCTGTGTGTGTTCCCTGAGTGCAGGGAGTGAGAAGCAGCCGTGCTGGCTGCGGGCAGAGTGGTCAGTTACTTATGTTAAAATATATATTTTAAGTCCGTGCTGTTTGGCTTCGTTCTCCCATTGTTGGATCTTTTCACATCTCTCTCGGACTGAGGAATCCAGTCTCAGTGACCGCTGTCTTTGTGCTGAGAGTCTCTGGTCCAGCCATCCTTTAACCTTCTTTGCTAGGCTGCATGGAAAGACTTCCTAAAGCCTTTTATTAAAAGGCATATTTACCCATTCTTTTATCTTTAGAACACTGTTTCAACAGTTAATTGCAGAGAGATAGACTTTTATTTTTGTAGCCTGTTGAACAGAGTAAGTACTTTGTAGTATCTAATGGGATTAATGACAGAGGTAGTTTTGCTTCAAACAGAAGCATTCTTCTTCCAGTTGTTTTTAATCTCCCTTGTAATAAATATGGAGTCATTAGCACAGGTCCTGTAACAGTAGAAATGTGATACAAGGTGCCAATTCTCTGCCAGCATAATAGAAGAGCAGCAGAGTGTTCCTCTCCTCACTTTAGCATTGCCTCTGATCTCTGTCTTAAGTCATTCAAATACCAAAATGGTTCCAGTGTAAAATCTGACTTCAGGCTGCCTTGAAGTGGGGATTTTGGGATCTTCTGTGCTGTTCAGTCTTGTGTGTGTGGACCGGAGAATTTGAACCACTAACTACTTCAAAGTCCTTTGAAGAGCCAGTGTTACCTTTGACTGTCTCCCTCCTTGGCTCTTCTAGGTTATTTACTGAACCTCACTTGCATAAGTCATTGGAGTTAAATGTTCTTTTCTCCTGTGATGCCTTAATCATATTTTCTGCCTGAAGGTCAGTGCTAACTAGGCCTTTCAGAGTGAGCTTTAGGCCTTTGTGAGAGTTACAAAAGCCAGTTTGACAAAGAAGGGAATAAAATGGGCAGTTCTGATATTGAACAAAAAAAAACATAAGAGGAAGGGATGCAGGAATGGCCTGTACTGTGGAACAATTTCTGTACAAAAAGGTAAATAACCAAAACATCTTTAACCTGAAGAAGTGACCAAGGGAGAACATGCTGAGCTGTAGGAAACAATGCACTATTTCCTTGAGGGTTTTTTTGTTTGCTAAGCCCCGAGGTCTGATGAGGAAGAAACTGTATGGGTATGACTTCTGCCCCTGACATGAGTAACTCAGTCTGCTTTTCTGTTTTATCTTTCCCTTCATTTGCAAAGACCCTTTGGAGGATGTTTATGGCAGAAACTACCCTGGTCAGGTGTTCTGAAGCCTGTGAGATAGTGCAGAGAGGGAGTGGAAGGATGTGAATCATGTAACTGAACAGAAGGCTAGTTCTGTTTTGTTCTGCTTTAATTGACCACATCTGATACATGAGATACATGATGGTACATGAGATAAACCTGATGGGAAAAGATGAAAAGGACCTTTTATTATTGATTGATCTTAGTCTGACAGCTTCTTTTGGTTTTGTCTTCTGTTGGTTTTAGCTGCTTCCGTGCCAATGCCTTCTTATCCCAGTTCCGGCTCCGGTAGTTCCTCCAGCAGCTCTTCCACTTCCCACCTGGCATCACCTCCCGTAAGTACAGCTCAGAGGATGCACTGCTTGTGCTAATGGTCTCCCTGCTTGTGTCCTTGAAATGAGGTCTCTGCTTTTGCTCTCTCTGTGTCTCTACAAGTCACTGAATACTTCAGTTCTGGGCTTGGTTTAGAGTTCGGACTGTGGAGGTTGGCTGTCTCTCCACAAGACACATCTCAGTGTGCCATTGCCTATTTATCAGAAGCACCTTTATGAGGGAAGTTGGTATGAGTGGCACGAGCTTGTCTTGGCAGAGATGGAAAGCTCTTTGGAACTGAAACCGGTTGCTAATTCAGGGCATAGCACTGATTTCTTGGCTGCAAGTTCTCTGTTTTCAAGTCTCTGCAGCCTGACAGCATTTCCACCTTCTTTGCAAAGTGACCCTCCTTTCTGACCAGCATTCCCAGGCACCACAGACAGACATTCAGCAAAGCTGTTTGCTCAGGACAGACCTGCCACAGTCCAGTGGTCTTGTGAGAGATGATCTGAACTGATGGTTTTTCTCTCTGGTTACGTGAAATGGTGAAAAACTTTTCTGGAGGGCAGAATGTTAACTGACCATTGAAATGACATTCCTCCAGCTCGTTGAACTGAAAGCTTGTTTTGGGAGGCTCTTGGTGAGAGCTGCCCTTGACTTTGAACTCAGGAATGCTGGTGGTGTGATGGGTAAGAGAAGGCAGAAGGATGGAATTTTTTCCTCTGTGCCATGACAGCTTTTTTAGTTTGTTTTCTGGGTTTCCCTGGGCCAGGGTGTCTCAGCCTCAGGGAAATGCTGAGGGGCACTAGCAGAAGGTATTGTAGGTGCTCACAGTGTGGGCTGGACAGAGAGGACAGTTCTGCTCTTCTCTGAATGTTGCATAACCGTGTCCCCAGGAGCTTTTTCCTCCCTGCAGCAGCCCGAGGTAAAGGAGGGCTGAGACCCTCCTGACCGTAAGACTCCAGAAATGAGCAGATGGTGTGAAAAGCAGACTCACTCTCCTGAGCTTTCCTGGTCTGTGAGTACAGACTCGCTGCCAGACTGGGAGGGGGTGCCACTTTAGAGGTGCACTGCACCTCTCCTGCTCTGCCTCCTGCTGATGGAGGTGTGCTGGCTCAGCACACCTGAACATGCCACATCTCCAGGGCAGAGCTCACAGACTGGGTGGAAAAGAGACAACTCTGACAGCTGGAAAATTCCTTCTGCCTGTATGTACTGCATGGACAAGGAGAGGGAGTCCCCACTGGTATGGGAGGAGAGTCTTTGGAGGGTGAGCAAGGTCTTAGTGGGGCCCAAGTGAAAGCTGATTCAAGTCTTTCTCAGCCTGGAAATGTGTGAGGATAAAGACTGTGATCTGCTCTGTGGGCAGTTCAGCTGCCTTAAAGCTTTCTTAAACCATCCAGCTTCCTCCATCTGTCTGCAGAATGCGAGGATTGTGGGGCTGTTCATCATTTGCCTGAAGGAAGCAGGAAAATGGGAATTTCTAGGGACCCTCCTGCCTCTGTGAGCTGTTCATCTGCTGAGAGCTTAGTCTCCCTCGGGCCTTTCTTTAACTCTTTATCAGCACTGCAGTGAAACTGGGTGGTCTTGAAAGTGCAGGAACACTTATCTGCGTGTTACCAAGGGCTTCCTGCAAAAGCATGAGTACAGACCAGATGGTTAATGTTTAAGAACAAACCAAAAAACACAACTTAAAGTTACAACCATGAACGCCTCTGAGAGCCCCTCTCAGCTTCCCAGCCATACTAGAGGGAGTTGGTGGAAAACGTGTGGTTGATGCAGAAAGGGATGCAACACCTCAAGTGAATATTTCTTGTCTGTGGAGCATCAGACCCGCTGGAAGTACGTTTTGTGTAACAAAAGATGCGCTATTCTGACGGGAACATAAAAGGCTGTTCCTTTTCAGTAAGTTAAACAGCTGCTTCTGGCAAACTCTCAGCCCTGGTTTATCAGCAAAATGTTGTTTGTAGCCTCGTACAGCTCAGTTTAAAGGAAGGAGCAGAATGATGAAGTAGCTGTGCTGAAGCCAGTGTTTGTTTTCTCCTTGAATTAGCAGTCCCTTGGAGAGATGCAGCAGCAGCTGCAGGAGAAGGCGCTGGCGTCTCCTACCCAGGATTCTCCTGGCTTTCTGCATGGATCTAAGGACTCTGCTGGGAGCAGCAGCAAGAATTCGTCCTGTGACACAGATGACTTCGTCATGGTCCCAGCACAGTTCTCAAGTAAGGTGGTTTCTGGAAATGCAGGTGTTCTGAGCAGAATTTGGGAGAGTGATTAAACCTGCCTGTTCTGCCTGAATAGCAGGAAGGGTTTTGTCCTCAAGCTGGAAGAGACATCTGGCTCATCGGCTAGTTTTGTGGGATATTTTGTAATTACCTTTAAAGACAGGATTTGAGAGTAAAGATTACTTGGGGGCCTCAATAAGAGATTGAACCTGGAAACCCAATTGGAAAAGAAGATAAGTAGGCTCCCAGGGAAACATCTTTCCCAGAAACCTTTACCATGCCACCCCCTCTTCCGTTTCACTCAGCATCACAGTCCAAGGCAGGATTCCAGCCAGCAAGCTGGATTTTACACTTGAAAAAAATCCCTGAAAAGACTAAAATATGTTGTTTTTTTCT
This sequence comes from Pseudotriccus pelzelni, assembly GCA_035584735.1. Lineage (NCBI taxonomy): Eukaryota > Metazoa > Chordata > Aves > Passeriformes > Tyrannidae > Pseudotriccus > Pseudotriccus pelzelni. The sequence goes on from JAWMRA010000036.1 coordinate 14,326,761, forward strand.
TCAAACACTCTTGAGTTTCATTTGAGCACCTGTGTTTATACTTGGATGAAGGAATTCCCTGGAAATATATGTGTACACAGAAGCCAGGGCCTCAGTTCAGCTACATGCCTACATATATCCATGCATGAGTCCTTCCTTAACCAGCAGAAGGACATTGTTCATCCTTGACCATGTGCACGATGCTCTGCTGAGTTGGAACGTGGTGATAAACGCTGTGATTCCTCCTTTCACGGTTGCACCACTTGTTTTAAAACAGGAATTTGGAGGGGTAGAACTGGAATCTCGGAAAGATCTCTGCTGTGCAGCCTTTATGATAAGGGAAAGCTCAGGGTTGCTTGTGTTTTCCCTGGGATCAGTGGTGGGACTGGTATCCGCTTGCCTTGTGCGAGTCATGCTCCCAGTGTTCCGATATTTTGGCACAGGCTCAAGCTTCCCTGTGTTGTGTATCCAGCTGCCAGCTCGTTTGACTGCCCTGGATTTTTGCCACTAAGGACGGGGATGTTTCAGAGCCCTACATGCAGCGTGCACCACTACCCCTTTTTGCACAGCAGCTAGTGGCTGGCACCAAGTGGGCATGTACCTAGTGCCCCAAATGATTCTGTCAGGTCTCAGCCCCCTTCCAAAAGGGCTTGCTTTCAGCCTAAATTTTCCCAGACTTCGGGGTAGGAGGATCAGCAGCACCCACATCAGCTTCAGCCCACGGGTATTTTGCAAAACACTGACTTCAGAAACAGCTCAGCAGGGATTGGAGGGGCAGGAAATTTTACACAAAAATATTTCAGTTGTTCTGAACGTATAAAGATTTTTAAGAAAATGTGTTTCTGCGCTTCCTTGTTCCTCAGGTGATTTAGCTGCTGAGGCTGCAGGAGGGAAACCAATCCAGGACAGTCTGATGTACAGCGGGTAAGGCCACCAGGGCAACTGAAATTGTCCACTGGGTGTCTGGGGCTTCGAGGTTCTGGTTCCCAGGACGTAATAGCTGGGTTCTTTCTGTCTTCTTCAGGAGTTCTTTGGTGACTTCAGCAGGCTTGGAAAGCCAGGGAAGGACACCATCTCCATCACCCCCGTACAGCAGTTCTCCCAGCCCATCCAGGTAGGAACAACTGTTCAGTGGTGACTATGCAGCATTGGATAATTGAACACCCACTGACTTCCAGGAGGGGATTTTACAGCTGTTGGTGTGCTGGGAAAGATCCACATCGCTCCTTTTAATTAAAGGTTAACAAGGAACACCCAGGAGAAACTCCCCAGCCTTGGGCACTGATAGTCCCAACTACAGAGCCTGTCTCTCCCTCTTGTGGCCCTCAGGAAGGGCTAGGAGAGAATGCAGGAGAGCTGGAATTAACTGTTCCCTGGAGGTGCAGGGATTATTCTCAAGCAGAAGGTAAATGCACTCCACCAGCATGTATGAGCTACTCATCCCCCCAGTGGAGTATTCCAGCTAAGGACCCTTGTTTCTAAATTCACGCAGTGAATTGGAGCACAACACTTTATCCAAGCCTGAAAGTACGATGGGCTTGAGTTATTGGGCAAGTGTGGAGGAGTGTTGCTCATCTCCCCTTGCTGCTGAAGGACAGATGTGGACCTGCTTGGTTGTTTGTGGTTTGTTTGAAAAGCTCCTTGCACTGTCTCTCTCTAAAGTAATGCTGCTATGTGGGCCTTGTTTACTAACGGAGGATGCAGGAGTAGGAGGAATGAGTGCAAGCAGGCGTGGTCATAGGTTTAATTCCAACTCAGCCAGTTGCTCTAAACTCAGCTTTGGCCTTTAGAAATGTCTTGGTGACATCTGCCCACACACAACAGGAGCAGCTGCCAGCGGGACCAGAAACACTTTTGTGTTCTGAAGGTGTTAATGGTCTGTGGAAGGTTATCCCATTGACTCTAGGCCTGGAAGCCTTAGGGTATGTGCTTAGCTTGCAGGGAACTGGTGATGCTGCTTCCCATCTCTTGTTCTTGCCTGCCAGGGAAGCAGGACAGCTCTCATCTTCTCTCCTGTCAGTATGGCATCTGTCAGGGGAGGACGGTTGACGGGGTTTTTCACACTGCGAGATGGATGACCCTGAAGTCTTTTTTAAGAAGAAAATACAGTCCCAGGCTGTGTGTTGAACACATTTGTCACATTAACAGAGCCCAGAAAATGACAAAACATAGCCTCAAAGCATACAAATTTAACAGAGGATAATATAGCTCAGAGCCTCGCTGATGTGATCAGATTAATTGGCAAGCGCGTACCACAGTGTGGAGTTTAATTGCATGAGGCTTCCTATGCCATCGCCTGCTAAGCTTTTTAACAGCTTATTCCTGAACTGATTCCTCTGCATTCTGGAGATCAGTCTTTATTAAAGGATTTGGTCTTGCTTTGGACAGCAGTGAGTGGAAATTCATGGAAGTTGACTACATATGCTGCCTATTTCTCACTGGTCACCAAACTGGCCTCATTGTCCTCTGCTGGATCACAAGGTGGCAAGTCAATGCCAGTGGCTTTGATCTGTACATGTTCCTGCTCTCACTGTCTTTCCTACTCATTCCCAGCAGCTTCTGTGCAGCAGATGCCAGACCCTCTAAGTGCTACTTCCCACTTTTCTGTCTGCTTTGAAGAAACACTGTGAAGTTCCTTCCTGCTCCGTCCAGGATGGGCAATAAAATATCAGTAATGAGAGATTGGAGCAGTCACTCTGAATCCAGAGAATAAACCATGGCTTTTGACCCGTCCCCTGAAAGTGCTTGGAACTGGTGCCACCCAGGTGTGCCCTCCCTGGGTTTCAGTGCCCTTCCCTGTAGATGCCATAAGACCTGTTGATTCAGCACTTGGCTCCAGTGGCACAGAGGACCCCTGGTTTTCCCTCTGTCTTTGCTCACTCAGAAGGAGCAGTTCTCCCTTGTGTGTGGCTCCAGGCTAGCAAGCAGTGCTGGCTGCAGTCCAAGTGGGACAGAAAGCAAAGGCTGTTTCAGAGTGGCCAGCAGTGGATTTTCCTCAGGATGTCATGGTACACTCTAGGACAACTCTCCTTGCTCTTACCTAAGAGATTAAGGACTAGGCAGAATTAAAATATGCTGATAGTTGATTTTTTTTTAACTCTTTTTTTAAACACTTCCCTGAAGATAATTATTAAGTCTAATGAAAGGTAATTCCTTGGATGTACCCCACAGCAATGGATTTAATACTGTTTTCAAAGAGCTTTTAATTACTGCCAAGTAATTAAACTCCTTGTCCCAGCTTTATCTTTTGGATTTTGCAAGTTTATGGTCAATTGCATTCTTTAAGGCTTGAGGCCAGTTGGTAGGCTCAGTGTATGGCACTTCATTTGGATCATTTCCTTTGCAACTTGCACCTTGTGAAGAAAATGAGGACTTGATATAACGCTTGGGGAAAGGATCCTTTCACCCAAGAGCTTCTTTTCCCCTAAAGGATTTTGACCAGATGGAAAAGACAGTGTTTGAAATGTGTGTTTAAAGTCAGAGTATGTGCAAGGTTTGACATGAACCCTCAGATTTCTTGGTTAAAGTTCTGTTTGCTTTTTGTCTGCCGTGACACCACGTCTCACACTGATGGAAAACAGAGGCACCAAAGCCTCACCTTTCTGCTGAGCAACTGGAAACCTTGAATGCCTTTGTTTTATTGTGTGTCAATGAAGAATCAAAGCTATTTATTAGGCCCAAGGGAGTGATGCTTCCAGCTTCTCAGGGGCAGACCCAGACGTGTGTCCTCGATTGACAGCAAGGGAGACTGCAGAAGCCTTCATTACCAATAAGATCTTTCAGTAATTGTTCAACATCCCCCAATTGGTGTTGGCAGTTGTAAATAGCATCGCCATGGCAATTAATCCTAGAATTCTGGGGCCTTTGGAAGAAGACTTTAGGCGGCTGCTTAGTTAAATGTGGTGTTTGCATGGGTTTTGTGCAGCAGGGTCTGTGTGTGGCCTGCTGTACAGGCCAAAAGTAACAGGGGAAAGAAACCATCAGCTGGGGGAACAGGTATCAGATGAGAGCTGGTTCACCTGCATGGATGGACCTGGGAAGAAGCCTGAAGTTTGCAGACTGGGCCTGTCCCATTTTGTATGTGTGATACTCTCTCTGACCGTGATGGGTATGTGGATACCCGCTCCCATCCCTGAAATTTATTTTCTCCTGAGTTGCCTTCTCCTCCCTGTAGTTAACTTGAGAATACTCTGATATAAACCACTGCATCCTCTTCGTGGTGTGAGACTTCCACGGAGATGCCGTGGCCACAGCAGTGCCTCTGCATGAATCAGTCACCAGGAGCTCCTGTCAGCAGCGTCTGTGCTGGTGTCCTTGTGAGCCAGGGATGTTTAGCCCCTGCTCAGTGCTGCGCTCCTCGGCTGTGGATCTGAGCTGTTGGAAACTAGGCCAGTCGTGGCCTGAAATAGCAGGGCTCTGGTTTTCCTGGAGGGAGTGGTGCGCCTGGGTGCGTGTTTTAACATCAGCCTGTGGGTGGGAATCGTGCTGGAAGAGAGGTGCCTGTTTTTAGGAGATGTGTGGTGCCACTTCCCTTTGATAGCACTTTGAATCATCCCCCAGCACAAACCCACAGCCCGAGCGCAGCCCAGGGGACGCTCCCTTTGTGCAGTTGCTTTATGAAGATAAAATCTCCAATTAACTGGTGGAAGGCCCAGCCCTTACAGAAGTTTTTCTCTGTGTGTTTCCTTCCAACAGCCGGCCAGGTCAGTTTTCCAGCAGCAAGTACGGACACTCCGTGCCCATCCCGGTCCCAACGCAAATCCACAACTACCGTCGGATCGAGCAGAACCTGCAGTCTCCCAATCCATACACCTCCCCCCGGTGAGTACTGGGGCTGGCAGGAGGGGTGGCTCTTGCATTACAGCTTGGGGTCTGTAAACAAACTGCTTTATTTACAGTTTGCTCTCTGTGCCTCTGTAAGTTTCCCTCCATGGTGGGCTCTCCCCGTTGCTGTAAGGAGCCAGTGTGGTGTGTTTTGGGGTGTCCTTGTAGCAGTGTTGAGATTTATTTCTTACCATGTACTGTTGATTTTGTCTGCGTGCTTGTAAGTGAGAAAGCTCCTGTCAGCTTTGAGGGAAGGCTGAGCCCCTTTGAGCCTGACAGCTTTTCCCATGCCACCTACGGATTGGGTGTCCAGGCAGAGAAGGACCATCCATCTGGCAGGTGCCTTTATAAAAGGAAAATTTGAGATAAACAACTAAAATGGATGGGGCTGCAAAACCCACCTGACTGTACCTTAATTGGTTCCTGTAGCCAGTCACGCCACAGGTGATGTGTCGTGCACGAGTTGCATATTAATGTGGTTGTGCAGCCAGGACTGACTCAGTCAAGAGCAACTTCTGCCCGTGAGGCAGAGCACGTTTTCTGAAGGCCGTCAGGAGGACCCAGATGCCAGCCTGCAGCACACAGCTGACCTGCTGAGCTCGGTGGTAATGACGTGTAGGGCTTCTGTCTCTTCTCACGTATGATTTCTGGTTCTTACAGGTTTGAAGTCTGGGCTGGCAGCAGCAGCCCAGGTTGTAGGCTGGTTGCAAGGAGACCCATCGAGGAACTTAAAGAGCTTGTACAGCAGGGGCTTTCAAAAAGAAGTGTCTGGGAGGTGTCATGTCTTTTTTTTTTTTTTTTTTTGCAGTGGTATCTGGATTAGTGGGAGCCCCTGGTGGCCTAGTGGTTAGATCGCAGGACCTTCACCGCCAAGGCCTGGGTTCGATTCCAGCCAGGGATA
>JAWMRA010000038.1:0-92991 GCA_035584735.1 Pseudotriccus pelzelni
CCTGAGGGCAGAGGGACTTGCCTGTGTCCCCAGGGACCTGTGGGGGACAGAATGGGGCCGAGGGCAGAATGTGAGTTCGCCTACTGTTGCAAGTGCCCCGCAAGATGCGTATTTGCAGAGAAAAACCTCTGAAGAAAAGGAGAACTGAAGACAGCTTTGAAATGCAGGTAAACTACTGGATAATAGATAGCCTCCTACCTCAGAGACTGCCTTTCATGTTGCAAGAGTGTTATGTTTATTCCATTTATTAACAGTGCTGTTAGAAAAAAATCTTCCTTTATATGTAATCTGCAGTTTAAATTAGTATTAGCCCTTTTCCTATTCGTTGATTGTAACCCCTTTGCCTACTGGCTTCCGCTAGTCAAAATTTATAGCTTTTCCCCTTTCTGTATCTCCCCTTACCCATCTTTGGATGTGTTTGGCTCACTGTCTCCATTTACAGACATTGCTTTGGAGGTACCTCCCTGATTCCTCCCAAATGCCACACATTCCATGCCCTACCACATAAAAGCCAGCCTACCCTTCAATAAACAGTCCATTTTGTCTTCACTCTGGGTGATTCCTATGTGGATGTTCACAGTCTTAACATCAGGAGGTGTCACAGCTCTCACCTCCGATAGCCTACAGGCAATAAATAGGGGATGTTTCTGAGGAAAAAGCTGAGGGTTTTTTTGGGGAAGAGAATACACAGTTTTGGGTTAACAAAGCTAAAATCGGAAACGTAGAGGAAGGCGAAATGTGGGGGGAAAACTGAATGTTTTTTGTAGGGGAGAGAATGACTAGTGCGAGGTAAACTGAGGCACTTAGTAGTGGGCAGGTAGGGATAGTTCTGAGAGCAGACCTGGGGTAGTTTTTACGCTAGAGATTGAACATATTTAGGTATCAGTGAGGTGATCAGATGTGGAGAGGTAGGGAAATTTTGGGGGGTAAAATCTGGGACAACCTGTAGCAAAGAGAGTGAAAGTGTTGTGTCAAAACAGAGGTAATCAGTAGTGGACTAGAAAGGAAAGTTCTAGGGGTGAGATAGGAGATAGTATCCATGGTAGAGAATGAATATTTCAAGGTAAAACTGAGGTAATCAGGTAGGGAAATTTGGGGTAAAGTCTGGGGCAATCTGTAGCAGAGAGAAGGAATGCTTTTGGGTAAACTGAGGCCATCAGTAGTGGGCAGGCAAGGGAAGTTTTGGGGGTAAAACTTGAGAAAATCTCTAGGGTAGAAAATGAACATTTGGGTGGTGCAGTTGTCCATTGCCTTTTCTGTTGCAGTTCTCGCCTTTTGTCGGTAGGTGGCAGTGTTAAACGTAAAGTTTTCGTGCAATTCTCTTTCTTGGTCACCAGGGGGCAGTGCTGTCTTTGGATTTTTTAAATCGATGGTTTCCACGGTAGTTCTATGCATATGTGTAGGAGTTGTTTTGGTAATTGCACCATATTTTTCAGTTTTTTTAGGGTGTTATGTGCATGGTCTTTCTCACCTGGCACCCTTTGTCTGGGAGGAATCTTTATCCATCTTGAATTTTGGCAGTCAGCTAATTTCAGCGCAGCAATCCTGCAAGCGAACAACTGCCATTCCACCCAGGAAAGAAAGCCCTTACCCTCCATGTCTCATATGAAGTTTGTGTAGCACTCCTGGCACTCCATGGGCAGCAAGAGCTTTCTGTCCTGGCACCTTTTGTCCGGGAGGCATTTTTGTCCACATTCAATTTTAGGAGTCAGACTGCCAATTTCAGCGCCGGGCTCCTGCAAGCGAACGACTGTTGTTCCACACATGAAACAAAGCACTTAGCCTGTGTCTCTCATGTACAGTTGGTGCGCAAGCCAAGCTCCCCTCCCCAAAGCCACACCCCCGTAGGGTCAGTGGAGGGATGATGGTCCCTGCCAAAGCATCCTAAGCCACTTCATGTATATTAATGACTTGTGCATATTCATGAGTCGCAGCCCATCTCCTGCAGGAAGCCATTGATGGCACTCCAGGTGCAGTCCTGGGAGATACTTAGGGGCGCTAACTGGGCTTTAAGTGGTGCTGGGTGGGGTTGACATAGGCTAAAGTGGGGCTAGACTGGGTTAAAATACTGTTGAATGGTGCTAGGAAGGTTTGAAGGTGGGTTGGAGGAGCTGGGATGGTTTGGAGGGTGCTGGGAGGGGTTTTAAGGTTCTAAGGGGTGTGTCCCCTCTGCAGCTTCCTCAGCATCCCTCTCCCCCGCCCCGCCCCCTCCAGGTCCTTCAGGATTAGGGGAGGTTCATAGTTACCACCCTTTTCTCCTCGTATTTTTCCACCCCTGTACCCTCATGTTTCCTGCCATTTTACCCCTCAATTTAAGACCTTAAAATGATGCCAAAGAAAGGGGTTTCCTCGATTTAATCCTTCAAATAATGGAAAAGGAGGTTTGTGCCTCAAGTCAAAGCCCTTTTCCCCCTTTTTGATGCACTGGGAAAGTCTGGGGAAGGACTGAGGGGAGTAGGAAAAACTGGACTCAGATTTTAACGATGTTTTTATTTAATTCCTCAGTTTTGGGGTCCCCACCTGGTTTGGGGTCCTCTATCCCAAATGCCCTAATTTGGGGGGGACCCCCACCTCATTAGCAACCTCCATTAACGAGGCCAGGGAGGTAGGAGTGTACTGGGGGAAAAAAAGGGCCTGGATCCCCCTTTCTTCCAGAATTACTGGGGAAAACCCCTCATTTGTTAAGTGGGTAAGCAAGGTTAATTGCTTCATTTGTGGAAAAAATTAATTTGTCTTTTATTTGATGAGTGAAAAACAATTATTGGAAAATGTCATTATTTAATGACTTAATCGGTTGCACAATTGTCATGTTCTAGTGTACAGGTGGGGTTTGTTGTGGGCAGGTGAAAATATAAAGTAATTAGTTAAGTAATTAATTATTTACTAAATAATTTGTAAATAATGGCTTATGAAATAGTACTGCAGAGGGGAATGGGGTGTGGGTCATCTGCAATTGATTAGTTGCTTCCATTTGGAGCAGTAATTTGGTAATTAATTAGTCAATTACCTAGTTGCTTCATTGCTTCAATTACCATTCCCTAAACACCATCACTTCCATATCCACCTGTGATCGGGGGCTGATGGGCAGCAGCCTGCCCTAGATGGGCTGTAGGAGTGGTGTGAAGGCCATTGCTCCCCAGGTTTGAATGATTCTGGCCATGATCCCCTGCCTGTGGATAGAAAACTCAGAGCCAACAGGAACTCCAGCCAGCTGCAGGCAGATGTTACTCCCTCCCAGTTTGCCTGGGGTGGGGGCGAAGGTGCCCTTCTATGCAGAACCTGCCCTGATCCTCGGCCTTGTGGGAGCCAATTCCCTTGTCACAGCCCACTTCCTGCAGAGAAAAAAGGGAAATATTGCACATTAGGAAAACATTCTTCCCTGGGAGGGTAGGGAGGCGCCCTGGCACAGGTTGCCCAGAGAAGCTGTGGCTGGCCCATCCCTGGAATTGTCCAAGGCTAGTGGAAGGTGTCTCTGCCGGTGGAAGGGGATAATGCCCGAAGTCCCTTCCAACCCAAAACACTCCAGGATCCCAGGATGATTCCACGCTCTCTCCCTGCATTTATTTTGTATCATTTCCTCTGAAATACAAAATCTCAAATTTAGTTGACTATTAAAGCAATAATTTTTAAATCATTCCAGAAACATAAAGGGACTGTAAAACATACAGAAATTTCTGTAAAACATACAGAAATCATTCCTGCACACATCAAATCATTATTAATTGGAACCCTATTCCCTCATCTCTGTCCTTGTTTTCCTTTGCTGGAAATCCTGATGATCCCAACTAGCTATTTTTAGGGTGGTTTTCTTCCACAGCTCCTTTCTCACAGCTGAAACCTTCTGGGATCTTCAGGGCTTACTTGGAGGTAGGGACCTCTGAGGTATTTGCTATCGTGGAAATTCTGAGGGATGAAGAAGTAAATAAAGCATGTCAAGAGTTCCCTTTGCCCTCTTCCTTTGCAAACACCCTCCCAGTTTGTCCCTGGCAGCTCCATCACCCCAGCACCCACACCTGCGGCTTTGTCTCCACTTTGAAAGTGACAGCAAGTGCCGAAGGAAGTTCAGTTTTGTGCAGGGGAACAGCACTTTAGTGGTTTAGTCCATGGCCTTTCCTGGTGCCTTCCCTCCTGGAGACGGAGGCCCATATATTGCTCTCTCCCTTGTTTCTCTCACACCCACAGACCCAGGTCCTGCTCTTTCAGCCCCCCCCCCTCGGGGGCTGCATGTTGACAGCAGGATTCTTCCACTTTTCAGCATACTGGGGATCACTTTCCAGGGTTCCCCAGGAAATTTCTGCAGTTGACCCATCACTAAGTGCAGACCACAGCAGAAGTACAAGTTTCTCAGCACCTACCACCTGGAATTTTCCTTTTCCACAACACACTCTTGTTCCTGCTGTCACTGTAGGTGCCTACATGAGTCTACCTTGTCACAGCCCTGCCACACTGACGGACACACATGAGAAATCAACAGGTCTTACTTGCAGAATTCCTGACCCTAACCCTTGCCTTTCCTGCCCAGAGCTGAGGGAAATCTGACAGAATACTAATAAACCATCTTTGTTAAGAGCAGCCATCAGCCCAGTCCTTCAGGCTTTGCAGGAGTTTGTAGAGAACAGACGCAAATTCAAATCCTACCCCTAAATTTCTAGCAGGTTTTGTTGGAGAGATTCTGGAGAGTAACTCATACAACAGAAAGAAAAGACTGTACAAGGAGTAACAGAAGGTTTGCCATGAAGAACAGAAGTTCCTGTTTTTCCTCATCATACTGGGACTATAGGACCCAGTCTTTGAAATCAAGACACAATAATGTTGTTATTAAGACTTAAACCTCTCCCTCATGGGTATTTCTCAGAGAATTGGGCCAGCACTGAGCTACTGACACATGCCTTCAGTGCTTTGGAGATGAGCAAGACAACCTCCAACTTCTGCTTGGAAAAATTCAAGAGAATAAACAGTCATTCCACTTCTCTCTCAGAACCAAAGCAGTCATGCAGGACAAAACAAACTACGCACAGAAGGCCTGATTCACATGGGAAAGAAAAAAAACCCTAAACAAACAAAACCACCCCAAATTTCAAGGTAAACATACATTGCTTCCTTAATATGAGCATACAAAACTCATTTAAGACAGAGAGAAAATTTCAAGCCAGAAAAAAAGAGCCAGAAGAAATGGTTTGCCTTGATATGCTCTCTGGTTGTTCATTCCAAAGGAAATTCTCACAGATCATAAGCAATTACCAATGATTTTTCCTCTGTAGAAAATTAATTGCTTAGGTTTCTCCTGAGGTGCTGGACATGTCCATTGAGGATTCAGGGGTCTGGCAGAGTTGTTTATGGCTGATCCTGACTGGCCCAGGCCAAACTCAACCACCCGCATCACTGCTCCATGCCACATCTGGGGGGAATGTTGGTATCATATTGAAATACTCCCCCCTTTTCTGCTACTTGTTCCTTCCTTACACATCCATGGAGCAGGTTTACTCCATCCATTGTTTGCAACAACAGCTCTCCAGCCCAAATCCCAGCTCCCACAGATACAAACTAAACACACTTGAGGTGATGGTTTCATCAGCACCTGGAATTGTGAGTGACCCGTTCCCTGGATTGCTGATCCCAACACTCACCGCAATCTCACCTCAGCCCACAGGCTCTCACTTCCAGTTCCCGATTTTACGCTCAGAATGTCCCTCACTAATTTCAACAGTTTCACCTCAAAATGTTCATTTTATTCTTCCCCCTCCCCAGGAGAGATGGGAGACCACAAGTCCCATTGTGCTCTGGGAACTGGCCAGGCCCCAGAGCAGCTGCTCCTTCCCCGCTCGGTGCCACCGGCTTGGCCGCCCCCAGGTGGGCCCCGCTGCCCTGAGCGGGCCTCCCTCGGGTCGCTGCCCGCTCCTCGTTCTCCGCTGCCCTTTCCCTCGGTGTGGGTGAGGCCCGCGGGACTTCAAGAACAGCCATGGCGGGCACCGCACGTGCACAGGTCTCTTTGCTGCAGTGGCACCCTTAGATCAGCAGGGAGTGGTGCAGAGTCATAACAATCACTGCGCATGCGTTGTTCCATCTCCGAGGCACCCTCAAGTACCACGTGACCGCTGGCGCCTTGCAAACAACTGCACATGCGGTGATGTCGCCATCTTGCCCTTTCTTACCACGTGATCTTCTGGTTTCATTTCCTTACTGCACATGCCTCACCCACTTTTCAGAGTCCCCACCTTTTCTGGGGCCCCTACCTGACATTTTGGGGCTCCCCCTCCCATGTTTGGGTCCTTGGGATTTCTCTACCCATCTTTTGGGGTCCTCTCCTCCCATTTTAGGGCTGACCCCCAATTTAGGGTTCGGAGGGCATGTGTGGGGGAATTAACAGGATCCTGAAAAAGGTTTCTTTTCTCTTATATTTCAATTTTAATTTTATTTCCTTTTTAATTTTCTTGCTTTTATTTTTTTTATCTTTTGTATTTTATATTTTCTTGTTTATTTATTTTTTTATTCTTTGTATTTTTAATTTTCTTTTAATTTAATTTATTTCTTGGTTTGTTTGTTTGTTTGTTTGTTTTAAATTTTTTATTTCTTATTATTCCAGAGAAGGAAACACTGCAGCTCCTCTGGGTGAGAGAAAGGCTCCCCTGCTCTTCCCTTAAACACAGCACCTGGAATTAGTGCCCTGGGAGCCTGCTCCTCTCATTTCAGGGACCGGGGTTCACCCAGAGGGCCTTTGCCAGCCACAGATGGAAATTACAGTGTGGGCAAATGCACTTCCAGCAGGACTGCCGGGACACTCCTGGCCAAGGTGACCAATCTGTGGAAGTCTGACCGGTGGCGATCCAGGGGGGATTTTCAAGGGAATACTTCCAGGTTTTATTCTCCAGAAACTCCATTTCTTTCTGGCACCTCTCGTCTCATAGTCCTTTGCTTTTCATCTGGCACGAAAGTCACCACCCAAGGGGACTTTTAGTTGTGTAGTGTGCATGCAAATCATTCCTGTGTGGCATCTTGAGAGCAGCATTCCACAGCTGATCTACGTGCTTGGCCATCCTGAAGCTGACTAGTTTCAGCTACTTTCACGGATACTGAATAGGTACACATTCTATGGAAAACTCTCAGCGGCTGTCTGAAATTCTGTTACACCTTTACGTTTGCGAAGCCCGCGCTTGGGAGGGCCTCTGCTGCGGGCTCAGCCCCTCAAGGCGGTGCCGGCCCAGGCCCCTCGCTGCACAGGGGCGCAAGGCCGCAGCTCCCGGCGGCGGCGGCTGGGCGCCTTGCTCGCAGCCAGGGACTACAGCTCCCGGCGGGCCCTGCGGCGTCGCCGTGCGCCGTGCGCCGTGGGAGGGGCCGTAGGGACGAGGCGGGCGCGCGGGGCCGTGTGACGGGAGCGGGATGTGCGCACGGAGCTCCCGGCGCCCCTCCCGCGCGGGACGGAGTTGCGGGAGCGACGCTGGAGGGGTGAGGTCTCCGTCTGGCCGCCCGCATGGAGCTGAGCAGCGCAGAGGCGGCATCCACTCGGTTCCTCGGCCTCACTCAGCGGTACCGGAGGCGGGGGCTGAGCTCGGGCGGGGCGGGGCGCGGCGCGGTGCGGACCCGCCCTGGCCGTGGGGGAGAGGCGGCGCTCTGCCTCCGCCGGCCGGGGCCGCAGGGGTCGCGCGAACGGCGGGCGGCCCTCGGGCGGCGCAGTGGCGGGAGCTCCCGAGCTGCAGCCGCCTCCCTCAGAGCTGCTGCAGGTGGCGTGAGCGGAGTCGGACGAGTGTCTTCGGAGTCGGTTTCGGAGCTTATTCAGCGTTGCGCTCGTGCAAGCAGATACCACTAGGATATCTCTGCAATTATCCGATTGCTGAGTGCGCTTGTACCTGCGACTGCTTTTTAAATGAAAATAGATTGACCAGTACTGGCAAGTAAACATGCGGAATGTGAGGAGAATGGCAAGCCAGAAGGCGCGCACGCCGTGTCGTTCTGATCACACAGGTGCAATCTGCAAACTCACCCCCTTCTGCCACTACACTTCCGCCCCCAAGTGAAGTGCTTTCCAGTGTCGAACTCCGAAAAGACAAAACTTGTGATTTTACACTAGAATCCTAAAACCGTCTGGATTTAGATCAGCAAATGTATTTGTGCTTTGTTGTTCAAATTTCAGGACTGTTACGGGTTGTAGAAGCTTCTGTTGAAATGGCAGGAAGCTAGTCCTGTCTCCTCTTCGTCATTACTGTTCGTCTATATAACAGTGCCTGTTTCTAGACAAATGGGAGGGGGAGGTGCAGTGTGTACCTTAGGTGCTGTACAAATGAGTGCGAGCTATTTTTTTTCATGTCAGTAAAGGGTCATCTGTATTTAAACACTTTGCAATATAAGTAAATTTTAAATTAAGCCAAAGTGATGTGAGCCACTGAGGAACTAACCTCTTCGGTGCTGGCAGTACACCGTAATAGGATGAAAACTACTCTCAAACTGTCGTAACTGGAGCAACAGTTTTTCTGATGTAGTAGATCAGGTCAGGACTAAGAAAGGATGTAATTCAATGAAAAAGATTAATATAAACAGTTGATGTTAGTCACAGTCTGTTTTTTAAATTAGCTGATGTGATGTGTCAGAGAGTTGAGTACAAATCTTTGTGGTAACCAGGAACGGAGAGCCAAGATGGTATGCGGGCAAGAATTCATTAGGGAGTATATGCACTTACGCAAATAGCGTGATAATGTAAATCTTGCCTATACATAAATTGAAGCTAAGATTCCTAGCTTTCGTGAGGTTGTCTGTGTAGCATTTATGTTGGTGTGAGATTCTGCTGTAATTTCTTGATACAAAGCAGATGACAATTATGATATGAAATACGTTGAGAAGAAGCAGAGATTAGCTGTTGGGTATAACTGATTTTTAAAAGGACTGCTGGTGTGTTTGAAAGTTAGATATGTTGTAGGTAGTTTGGGGACACAACTGGATTAGAATAGTAATATGAAAACACTCCTGTTTTAATCATTTGCTCAGATATACTCCAGGTTTTTTAATTAGTGAGAGCAGTGTGAGAAAAATGCTTTTAATACCAAAAGGTGTAGTTTGTGGCAAGGCACTGTATTTCCTCAAGTTATTGGAGTGTAGTTTGTGGAGAGGAGTGGAGCATAAACCTTTCTAATGTGCAAACTGTTCTTCAAGTGTCTTCTGAGCTTGTCTGTATTTTCTCTCTGTATCATGTGGTCTAAGAAAATAGATTATTTCTCCAGTGAAACTTGCTGTTCCCAGTGTTCTCTGCATCATTTGATGAATATACCCTGTCTGTCTAGGTCTGTGAATTTATGTAACCTTAGTAGGAATAGATCTTAGGCATTTGGGGTGGGATGGCGTTCTGTGGATTCACCTTACAAGGCATGCATGGTTATCACATCTTGCTTTTTCACTTGTGTCACCACAAATATCTGTGACTGTGAGATTGCACTAGAGGCTGGCGGTGGTATTGTGGTAACTCATCTCAAGACCTGATGAATAGTGATGTTCAGCCTCTTCCAGTTTCCTTGCAGAATGTGACAGTGCTGTCTCCTTGTTATTTTACTTGTTTATACTGCCACTGGCTCCTGTTTGCGTGCTTATCATTGTGTCTAGAACTCTAATACAGCCCTGCTCCCTGTCACTGTGTCGCCAGCAAAACCGATGAAATGTAAAATGTTGGAGTATGTTGGAGTGCCTCCTAAAGGCAGCAATTTTATAGCTTGACATTATGGAAATGTTTTTAAAAAAATCTAATAACCATACTGAAATTGTTTAGATAAAAAGGGTTTCTTTGAGAAGCTGGAATAGAGGATATATTCATATGGTAGAGAATATAGTGTGTAGGCATCACACCAGCTCTGAAGAGCTCTGCATTTCTAAGTGCAGACAGACCACAAGTTTGTATATCAATGGGTTTCCTTCAGCATCCTCTCTGTCATAGTCTCATGATCATCCTATGGTGAACCTTTCTTTGAACTAATCTGCCTCCAGAACTTCGCTACAAGAAATGTTGAGAACACCTGAGAGTGTGGAGGACAACCATCTTTTCCATGTTGAGGGGAAAAAAAAAAGATTTTTGTGTAACAACCCAAATTTAACTCTGCACCTCGCTTTGTCTGTTGTTTTGACTCTCTGATTGGGAAATGTTACTGCAGTAGTCATTGCTGGTATGTATCTTAATGATCTTAGTTCAGATCAGACCAGGCTCTTTACTTTCACACTTTGTGTTTCTGAGTCAAAGGTTTTCATGTCATGCTCTTCTTTAACTCAATAACCAGTATTTTGTTACTTTAGTGCTTACATGTGTTGTATGCACATACTTGTGTTGTATGCCTATATCCGTTTCTTATTTCTATGCCCTATGTTTTGTGGTTTATTTTTTAAAGCTTTTTGTTAGCTGCTGACTTGGTTATCTCTGCAGCATTGATGTGCCCCAATCTTAGCACGCTTTTTTCAGAGAGTTTGACTTTCACTCAGCTGAAATATCACCAAAATAAGGTTTGTGACTTAGTTTGTGTGTGCAGATAGTTCTCAAATGCCTACATAACTCCCTGGCTTTGTCATGCAGGTAATTCACAAGATGGCATTTTCCCCTGGTTTCTTGTGTTTTGAGGGTAGCTTTGCCACAATGCAGAAAGTAGTTCAGTTTTATAAAGCTCAGCTTGCTTTTTCTGCTGTTTTGTGGAGCTGTTGCATGATTTCTGAAAATCTCTACAAATTGTCAGGGTGGAGATGGTTCCATTCAAAACACGATAGGCCAGATACGGTTTGTGGTGACTTTCTAATTTGTATTATATTTGTGTTTGGGATTGTCCAGATGTCTGCCAGCACTACTGACAGTGCCAAGTATTTATTGATCTGATTTGCTTTTACAGTGGTTTCTAAGGCAGCTAGTGCACCTAGTCACAAAAACAGATTTTGCAGAAGAAAAGGAGCACACAAAAAAATGTTAGTGCTACCATGATTAACTGGTTCTGTAAAAGTAAAAAAAAAATTCTAGAAAACCCACCGTGCCTTAAAATATATTTCAAATGAGGCATTCAACTTGTTCTGTGAAGCATCTGAGAAATTTCGTGTCTCTCAAAATGCATTCAGTACATTATTACATTTTAGATTTTATCTGAACTTTCCAAATTCCCTCAGAGGTGTGTGAAAAGGCAAAGGATCACTTTCAGCCCACGCAAAACTAAACTTGGGAACTTTCTGTTATATCTGGAAGAGAAAAGAAAGTATGATATGCTTACTTTTGTCTGTATAGATGCTGATCTTTAAGTACTTTTATGTTGCCCAGACTTAATAACTTCAGAGAAGATTTTTTTTAGCCAGATTTGTGCTTTCTTCTGAGAGAAAAAGATGAGAACTCATGAGTAATGGCTTAAAATATTTTTCTTTACTACAAACAATCCTGAATTAATGTGGGGTTTTTTTATATTTCGCTTCAGTTGATAGAAGAATATGATGCATTTCCAAGAAAATGTAATAAATGCATGATTTTCTTGTAAATAGCATGCAGGAGTCGGGTGAGAAGAGATTATCCAAATACACTTTAAATGAATATGTCAGTTATTGCTACAAAACCACATAAAGTGGAAGGTAACTGTAACATAAATTTAATTGAGATATGCAGCTCACAGGTACATTCAGTCTTTTCGCTACTGCTACCACTTCTGTGCAACACTGTGGCACTATTGCATGGCAAGGTTGACTCAAAGGCCCAAGAGCAGTAGTGGTAGGTATATAAAAGTATTGGACATGAAGTCCTTGTGGTGTGTGATGGCTTAAAAGTTGAACCTAGTCCTGGATGCTCAGACTTCATGACTTAAGAACGCTAAGGTGAAGTCACAAATGTGAAAAGATAGGCAGAAATTTTGAAAATTCCATGCTCAGAACATTCTTTTTTCAGGTGACAACCTGAAGTAACCTTACTCACGGGAACTGACTCTTATTGTGGCTCATTTGTAATTTATGTATCTCTTAAGTTTTCAAAATTGTTTCTCTTTTCCTTTTGTCTCTGTCTACTTTCTGTTCTGCCATGAGGAAAAAAGGAGCATTGTTGTTACTTTCAATTACAGTACAAGCTGTTTAAACTTCAGGTTTTAACACTTATTGTTTCATCTCAAGTGCGGTAAGGCTCTGAAATACTTTTATCTACAAACGATACATCATAAGTGAGATTAAATTATAGCTGCTTTACAAACAAGGGCTTTTAGATCAGGACCCAAGCTCAATTTCTTCTTTTGTCACAAACTTTTCTCATCTCTGCTGTGCAGATTCGTGATGTGGAAACTTACTCTTTTCCTTGAAGGTATTTCAGGCCAGTTCTCAGGAAAGCTGTGATTAATAACTGTCCCCAGTCAAACATAAGTTCATTGTGTAGGCAGCCACATTCTGAAAGCTTACATCATTGCCTATGTATTAAGGTCGTAATACTTCCAACTGAGTGATTGCTTTGGAGCTTGTAAAAGTTACATCTAATGTGGATTGACCTCAGTTCTTGAAGGCAGTTTTCCTCAAGTCATTTGTATTAGTGCTGCTGTGGCATGTATGCATATGCCCTCAAAGTGTCAGAAGATGAACAAATGGCTTCACTTCCTTGATGAATCAAACTAGATCAAATTAGTCATTTTTGCTCAGGAAGCAACAGTTTTGCTTGTGCAACAATGGATCGGGTGGTGGAGGAGCCAGTGAGGGAAGGTGTGTTGCTGGACCTTATACTAACAAGCCAGGAGGAACTGGCTGAAGACTTAAAGGTTGGGGGCAGCCTTGGCTGTAGCGACCATGAGATGGTGGAACTCAGGAGCCTCCACGGGGGAAGCAAAACAGTAAGCAGGACTAGAACACTGAACTTTCAGAGAGCTAAATTTGGCTTCTTCAGAGACCTACTTACGGAATCCCATGGGATAGAGCCCTAGAAGAAAAGGGAATCCAAGAGAGCTGGTCGGTGTTTAAGCATCACTTTCTCCAAGCTCAAGACCAGCGTATCCCCATGAGGAAGAAATCAGGCAAAGGGGGCAGGAGACCTACCTGATGAGCAGGGAGCTACTAGTAAATCTCAAATGAAAGAAGGAAATCTATGAGATGTGGAAAAAGAGACAGGCCACATGGGAGGACTATAGGAGCATCGTCAGGATATGTGACAAGGAAAGCCAAGGCTCACTTGGAATTGAGTCTGGCAGAGGACATCAGTGATAACAAGAAGGGCTTCTACAAGTATATCTGCAGCAAAAGGAAGGTAAGGGAAAATGTGGGGCTGCTGCTGAATCCGATGGGTGTCCTGGTAATGGAAGACACAGAGAAGGCAGAATTACTGAATGCCTTTCTTTTCCTCAGTCTTCACAGCTGAGGATGGCCTTCAGGAGTCCCAGATCTTAGAGGTAAGAGAATAAGGCCAGAGAAAGGAAGATCTCCCCTGGTCATAGATGGTTGGGTTGGAGATCAGCTAGGCATATTTAACACCCATAAACCCATGGACCCTGATGGGATGTGCTCACAGGTGCTGAGGGAGCTGGCAATGTTGCTCTGCCACTCTCCATCGTCATTGAAAAATCATGGAGAATGCGAGAGGTGCCCGATGACTGGAGAAAAGTCAATATTACTCCCGTCTTCAAAAATGGCAAGAAGGAGAACCTGGGAAACTACCATCCGGTCAGCCTTGCCTCCATCCTGGGAAAGGTGATGGAACAGGTCGTTCTGGGGGCCATCACCAGGCACGTAGAAGAAGAGAGGGTTATCAGGAGTAGTCAGCATGGATTCACCAAGGGGATATCCTGCTTGACCAATTTGATACCTTCTGTGATGACATGGCAGGATAGGGCAACAAGGGGAGAGCAGTAGATGTTGTCTACCTGGACTTCAGCAAGGCTTTTGATGCTGTCTCCCTTAACATCCTCGTAGGTAAGCTCAGGAAATGTGGGTTGGATGAGAGGACAGTGAGGTGGATCAAGAACTGGCTGAATGGCAAAGCTCGGAGAGTCATGATCAGTGGAGCAGATTCCAGTTGGAGGACTGTAGTCAGTGGCAGTCCTCAGGGATCAATATTTGGTCTAGTCTTACTCAACCTGTTTATCAGCTATGTGGATGAAGGGATGGACTGGATCCTCAGCAAGTTTGCTGGTGATACGAAACTTGGGGGAGTGGCTGATCCGCCTGAATGCTGTGCTGCCCTTCATCAGGACCTTGATAGGCTGGAGAGTGGATGGAGAAAAACCTGATGAGGTTCAACAAGAGCGACTGCAGGTCCTGCACTTGGGTAGGAATAACCTCAAGTACCAGCACAGGTTGGGGGCTGACCTCCTAGAGAGCAGCTGTGCTGAAGAGGACCTGGAATCTTGGTGGGTGACAAGTTGACCATGAGCAGACAGTGTTCCCTTGCAGCCAGGAGATCAGTGGGATCCTGGGGTGCATCAGGAAGAGTGTGTCCAGCAGGTCAGGGAGGTGATCCTGCCGCTCTGCTCAGCCCTAGTGAGGCCACATCTGGAGTGCTGTGTCCAGTTCTGGACTCCTTAGTACAAGAAAGAAAAGGAGCTGCTGGAGAGGTTCCAGCAGAGGCTACAAAAATGATGAGGGATCTGGAGCATTTCCTGTGAGGAAAGGCCGTGGGAGCTGGACCTGTTTTGTCTAGAGAAGACAAGGCTGAGAGGTGATCTCATTAATACATATAAATATCTCAAAAGTGGGTGTCAAGAGGATGGGGCCAGACAGTTTTTGGTGGTGCCTAGCAACAGGATGAGGAGCAATGGCCGGAAACTGAAACACGAGAAGTTTCACCTCAACCTTAGGAAAAACTTCTTTCCGTGGAGGGTGGCAGAGCACTGGAACAGGTGCCCAGGGAGGGCATGGAGTCTCCCTCTCTGGAGACGTTCCAAGCCCACTCGGATGTGTTCCTGTGTCATGTTCTCTGGGTAACCCTGCCTTGGCAGGGGGGTTGGACTGGACGGTCTCCAGAGATCCCTTCTAACCCTAAAAATTCTGTGATTCTGTAGTCTAGCTGAAGGGCAACTGATGGAAAAAGTCCAGAGCGTACGTTACCAGAAACAATAGCGTCACCCAAAAGTTTTATGCACATGAATGTAGAAAGGCAGCTCTGTTGCTGCAGCAGCAAACGTTCTTGCTTCAGTTTATGGGTCATTTAAAATTACTATTGTAGTCATGTTCTTATCCCTCATGCATAATTTTCATACTGCAAGTAAATACCCGAATAATTTTGGTGAGTTTTAAAGTTTCATTAGGTATGTCTTATTTGTGTTGCTTCTTCTTGGGTAAAAACATGGAATCCAAGTGGACAGAACTCAGAAGTATGAATTATGTTTAATAAGTTTTAAGTACTTACAAAACCAAATAGAAAACCTGTCTGAAAATTAAGATTTTTCTGAGTCCTTGGTCTCAGTATCTCCTACAGTCAAGAAACACGTATAAAGATGTTACATGAAAATTTAAATATTTCTTCTGCTTATTGATGTAACATTACAATTTATAGTACTGATAATTCTCAGAAAATTTTATCTCATGTTGCTAGATGGAGAGTTTCTTCTTGTTTCACTCGGTTGGGGGTTTTTTCCATTAAAACTAAATAACTTTATTTTCATAATTGCTAACAGAAGGGTGAACTGTAAGTTTGGGATATGATGGAGGGGTTGATCTGCTGGCCCTGGTACAGTGTGAGTAATCAAGGTTTGCATTAAATTTCCTGCACCTTTATTTAGCTTGTATTTGTAACATGTATATCCCCATTGCAAAGGCAAGAGGCTTAGTGTTTGTAGTTAGAGGAGGTGGTGCTTGATGTGATATGATGGTATGAGATTATATGTGATAATGCAGGTACATTTTAAACTTCATATTGTGGGATTATATTGCCTTGCTTGATAATTCTGTCTTTGTTAAGGTGGTGGAAGGAAACCTATGAATGCTGTTGCTTTCTTACAGTTGCGAATTAAGTGTAAGAAATTAAGTGGTTTAGTTTCTGTTTCTGTGGAGCCTGAAAAGAGACTGAAAAAATCAGTAGCAATGTGCAAAGTGTGGTCTTATTGAGTATAGTGCAATTGTTCTGTTTGAACTATTAAGTTTACTGTAGG
Source organism: Pseudotriccus pelzelni (assembly GCA_035584735.1). Classification (NCBI taxonomy): domain Eukaryota; kingdom Metazoa; phylum Chordata; class Aves; order Passeriformes; family Tyrannidae; genus Pseudotriccus; species Pseudotriccus pelzelni. The sequence goes on from JAWMRA010000038.1 coordinate 16,044, forward strand.
TTTTTGTTCCCTTAGATTTTCAAATGTGGTTGTAAGCCACCACCCACTTTGAAACTCTGATTGCATCATCCCTAAATATTTACTTTAATGGTAGCTTTTACTTCCAGTGAAGACCCAGACATTTCTTTTCCTTTGGGGGTAGTATGAAAGCCAGACTGCAATGGCTGCTGGAGATTGTATATGCTGTAAGGAGTGTTCTCTGCAGCGATGAGTTCACACACTGTGAACCTCGTTCAGCAGGAATTATTTCTTTTTTAATGTTATTGTATTGCATTGCAGGAAATGTAAGTCTGGTTGATCTGTGTACACTGATGAAGCATTTCTGTTCCAGGTCTGTCTCTGAAGATCTGGGTTGCAGACGTGGAGACTTTAGCAGAAAGCATTATGGATCTGTGGAGCTTGTAAGTTTACGTAGTTTGTCCTTTGATTTATCACCTTACACAGAGCTCAAATACTTTTCATTTCCAGGTAAAAAAATTGAATTTAGTTTGGAAAATGTGCTTCCTAAGCTGGACTTGAAAGTTGTAGCCTAATAAAAAGAGGCTTCAGAATAGATATTTTAGGCATGTGATTGGAAATATTTTTTTACTGCTGTATTTATGAATATTTCTTGATAACAGGTCAGAAAGTGTTATATAAATATTGTGCTTACCTCCAGATGAAATTAAGCCTTTTTTCTCTTATAAGATGAAGATTGCAAAATATTAGGGTAGTATTTAATGAAGTACTTGCTATTATGTAAGTCATAAACTGTGTGCATGCTCACAGTTGTGAGAATTACATATGTATAACATTACATACGTTGTGTACAGATGTATGTAATGGTATATGTACAGGCCCCGGTAGTGGCAGAAGGTTTAAAACTCAAAGAACTAGAATAAATATATTGAAAATGGTTCCCTAAAATCTGTCAGTTGTCCTGTATTTTCTTCAGATTCAAAGATTGAGTTGGCACTTCGTTTTTCTCGTACATAAATTTCTTCTCTGCTGTGAAAATAGCAGTATATCAGCAGTTAAAATAATGTCACTGATTGCAAGGTCATAATGATATATAAATTACTGTAGGAAAGGAGAAGTTAGGAGAAGTAAAGAAAATGAACTCCAGCTCTCTTACTGTTGGAAGAAATCACAAATTTTCTGCTAGCTATAGTTGTAATTTAAAGTTCTTGGGTAGTATATTTATTAATACGTAGTAAATTGGTGACTTAGTTGCTGTGCATTGCATTGCAAGAACACCAGATATCTTTCTTTTCTTTCCATACATTCCACATAACAGATAGGGTGTTTTAATCAAAAAATACAAATTAACCGTTTTCTGCTAAGAGGCTCTTTCATTACTAGTACTTAGACTCTTGCTGGAAAAGAAAAAGTTATTTGTAATTATAAATTCACAGTAAGCTCACACAAATGTTCTTGTCTTTTGGTTGGTTTTCTTAAAATTCTGCTGGTGTTTTATCAAATTTTTATCTTTTGGGATACAAACATATAAAGGTTCTTGTTGCCCTTTCAAATTTCTAAATCTTCAGTACTTAACTTTTCTTGCCTAATGTTTTCCACAGTAGCATCTTAGTTGCTCAATTCTTTCAAGATCATTTTGTCTCTTTTTCTTATGTCTTTCCCACCGTCTGACATTTGTCCGTATAATCTCTCTTACCGTTTATATAAGGCACCAGGATGCATTGGAGGTTTTACCATGTTAGTTTATTTCTGGCATAGCCTCAGGTTGCTTCAAAGCAAGGAGAAAACTTCAAAATGTTGTGATAACTCTCCTACCAAGTGAAGGAAGAAGGTATTATCCTAGAATAACATAGATTGCTAGAGGGAAGCAATGAATTACTGTTGTTCAGATCCTATTTCATAAATTTGGTATGGTATGTGACAATCATCCTTTTTACAGTTTAGGGAGGAGTAACATGCAATATCATTGGCAGCATTCTCTTCCCTTTCTCTTGTAGGGATCCTAAGCAGTGTTGCAGGACACATGAGAATTACTTCATTATCCTTTGCTTTACTGTCTTCTCAAGAGCTTCTTTAGCAACAGAGAGAGTTTCAGTGTTCTGTGAATCCCTGGATTCCCTTATAAAAAGACCAAGCGACCTTTCCAGAGCATTTATGATATTGTTGAGCTCTTCAGCTGTAAACAAGCCCTATTTTCTGATGTTAATGCTGAAAACAGACCAGAACATCTGTACCTTACGTTGTTCTGCATCATCACTGAGCATTGTGTTTGGAGATTCTTGTTGCTCTCTGTCTCCTGAAAATATCGATAAATGAAGACATCAATAAATAAAAAGCAGTAAAAAGCTGCTAGTCCCAGTAATACTACCAACAAGTAGAGTTTTGGGCTTTGCAAGGCTGAGAGGACAAGAATCGTCATGTCTATAAGACCTGTTTTTTTGAAAGGAGCAATCTTCAAGATCAATTTCTGGAAGGTGGACAAGTCCCTCTTTAGCAGTACTGTGTGTTGGTGCAGTCAAAATCTGAGACAGGAGAATTTCTCCTTGGTACTTGGATCTAGCAAAAGAGTGAATTTCTCACCCGTATGTGCCTACTTGGAGTTCTTACCGGGTCATTCAAAGCCTGTAGTCAAACTGGAAATAGCTGGGCCGATCTCTTCTCTTTGGATAGTTATGTGATGTCTGGAACAAGAAGAAATGGTAGGAAGCTTTGATTGCTGATGGTATGGCTACTTTTGGAACTAGAACCTCTATCTTAAAATCTCTTGTAGCTTATATCTAGTGATGCTGATGGAGCCATTCAAAGAGCTGGGCGGTTCCGTGTGGAAAACGGCTCCTCTGGTGAGGTAAGTGGCTAAAAATACTCACAGAAAGCTGAAAAAGTAATTCAGCTTCAGTAGTTCTTCAGCAATGAAAGATGTATTTGCAGTCAGTTACAAAGTAAAGAGGATGTGAAAAATGCTAAGTAGTAATATGAGAATGTAAGAGTCTAAAAAGAGTAAGATAGTGGTTTTTTCCCTCTCACAGACTAGCTTAGCTTTTCATTCAAGAGTATGTAGTCTAAGGGCATTTTGTTTCATTTTGGTAACATTTTTGTTCACCAGTTCACAATAGGAGAAAAATATCAACTCTCTGAATGACACTACGTAGTCTCTGGTTTGTGACTTTATATTGGTGTCCTGGTGATACAACTATGTTCAAGTTGACCTTTGTGCTTTTAAGTTTGTTGGCATGATGAAGTTATAGCTTCATTTTTGTCCCCTTAGTTGTCTTTTGGCGGCTGTGCTTCTCTTTAAATAAGAAATAAAGAAGTTGAGTGGAGCCTCAGAGAGTCATTGCCTCCAGCGTCCTGCACTGCTAAACTCACAGTGTGTCCCTGCAACCACTCCAGTGACACTTAGGTTTCCGCTTATCTTCATGTATTATCTTCCTTTGCAAAACCTTTTAATCTGTAAATATTGAAAGGAAGAAGACCTCATATTCTAGAAATACATGTAAGATCTTGGTAAATTTGTATTGAACTAATATTAATGGCAAACTATTACTGATCATCTGTTCGCATCGGCTCTGTGTGCAGAGATTAAAGTAGTCTAACTATTCTGCATTGATTTTCTGTGGGGTCATATTTGATACTCTTTTTTAGTTGAGTTTCATGCAGTTCCAAAACTGATTAGCTTGTACCACAGAAAGATTCCTAGAGTGGGCATGAATGGCCACATAGTGAATGAATAGTTAGAATGGCTTTTTCTTTGCATATGGTAATTCTTGGTGGAAAAGGACTGGAGGGATGCTTGGGCATTTATCTTAACTGGCCAATCCAGAAACAACACTGAAGAACTTCTAAAGCATGCTTTGGTCAAGCAAGGAGTCCTTAGGGATTATTTTGGGAAGAACTGAGAAAACGAAACCTGGATGTAGAATTCCTTTTGTTAATTTATTTATTTTTAAGTTTTAGAATGTTTTTCTTCAAATTCCACATTGAAATATCTTCACTGAAATTCTAAGCCATTGCCTGTGATAGTGGTATACTAGGATAAGTCTGCAGATATTGAGAAAGAAATGGAGAAAAAAGAGGAGTGGGAAAAGTTTCAATTTCAGCTACATACCAACTGACTTCAGAATAATTCTTGCTTTTTAAAAAAGCAGTGCACAGCTAAAACTTCAGATGAATCAGCCAGTCTTGGCTTTTGCCTATATTTTGTCTTTATTTTTCACTTGATGTTTAATGTGACAGTCTCTCAATTCTATTTCAGAATACAGACTACACACCGGGTACATGGCACAGAACGGATGTGCATTTGGAAAACCCAGAGTATCATACAAGATGGTATTTCAAATATTTTTTAGGGAAAGGTAATTTTTTTTTTTTTTTGTGAACGAATTGGAGTTTGAATCAATGAAAATGTATTGTAGCTTTCAGTGGCTATTATTTCAATATGGAAAAAGGTGTGGTGTTAATTTGGATTTCAGTAAGTCGTGAAACCTCTGCTACCTAAAAGGGATGTTTTGAAAACCTTCCTGGCTTTGAAATCTGTACCTGTCTTTTGGGTTTTATTAACACATCTGTATATAAAAACATAGTTATGTAGACAATTATATATTTTACATATGAACGTGTAGATTTACAGGTGTCTCTCTGAGTCTACACGAGTGGGTGTGCATATCTTCTTTATGATTGATACTGCATCTTGTTTTTCTCTAACAGTTCATCAGAATTATATAGGTACAGATGCAGAGAAGAACCCTTTCTTTCTGTCTGTTGTACTGTCTGATGAAAATAATCAGCGCATTCCTCAATATCATTCAATACTTTGGAGAAAAACAGTAAGAAACAAATATTTAACTGCTACTCTGACTTTTGTTTCATTGGGGTATGTTTATCATACACTTTTTCTTCAGAATTCCAGTATTTATTATATAATTTCATTTTATACAAGAAGCATGTATAATTCTACTGTAGTAGATAAAATTTAACTACATTTTTTAGATAGCATTATAATAAACTTTCTGACAGAAATCTGTGATGTCAGATGTTTACTGATATTTCTTACCTGGAACTCTGCTTTTTTTTAGAAATGTTGCCTAAATTGTTTTTCATTATGTCCTGTGATCAATTTAGGCAATAACTTTCTTATATAATGGTAAGAAAATAAGCAGGTGTGATACTGCTTTCACTAATATTATTTAATTATTCCCCCCCCTTAAAGTTTCATTAAGAGACTATTATTTAAGCAATTGATTTAAAACTCTCCTGTAGACATGCATGGTTGTTTTTTTTTACCTTTACAACATCATTACTTTTTCTCCAAACCATCAGTAAATATAGCTAAGTAAAACTAGCTCAGTTTTTCTCCTTGTTTTTTTACTTAATTGTTTTATTAATATTCCTACTTGAATTAACAGGTCAGTATGTCCTGTAATACATGCTGGCTTTTCTCCTTTATAGGGTACTCAGAAAATATGTCTCCCTTATAGTCCCACAAAAACATTATCTGTGAAATCTATATTAAGGTATGTATTGACAAATAGGTTATCATGTAAGATATTTGATGGTATGCCTTTTCCTCTAATTCAGAGCTTGTGTTCCATGGTTTTCACGATAGATTTATAAAAACAGTAAAAACAGTTTTGAAAATCTTAATCATTGAAGGCAGCAAAAAGTGGTTTTAAAGCCTGCTCTATAATAGGTAAAGTGACAACTTAAAATGGAGGAAAATTCTTAGCTCTTTTTCTTTAGCAGAGGGATTGTTTTCAAGTTAATTAGAAAAGAGATGCTAAGTGGAATCTGTATAGAGTAGGAACAAATGTCTCTTGCTTTATTGAAGCCAGGTTAACACTGCCAGTGCCTATGTGAGAGGGGAAATCTGGACGCAGGGCATGTATTGTGGTGTGAAGCCACTGCCACCACATCTGGATGTTCCTACTATTGCGCAAGATTTATGAGAGGTCACAGACCACTGAATTTTTCAGAGACACTATCAGGCCATCGAGTGTCACTTCTTAAATCTGATTTCCTGGGCTGTGGCTCCATTTTGGAGTGTCAGGATGGTGAGTTGAAAACACTTCAGATGTCTTTCAGCTTCATCAAGATGAGCTAAGTGCCCTCATTCTTTATTTGCATAAGTACCTGATTTTTCATGTCTGCCCACTAGCCTCTGAAGTATTTCTTCCTAACATCCCTTTCCAACCCAGGCTCTCCCTCCACTGTACCCACATACGTGTTTTTGGTCAGGCATTCCAGAGTGGAGAAACTTCATCATCTGTTAGCTTGGGTCATAACTTTTTTGCTGAAGTGCCCTCACATGTTCCATCCTGTGAAGCTCCAATATTTTACAGAGAAAAATGTTTCAGACCTTCTTCCCTGTTTCTTCCAGGGTCTGTGTCACATACAATCAGCTGCATAAATGTCATCCCCTTCTACCCGCTTCAGCGTGGACTGAAAACTCTTCCCTGACTATTTTTTTGCTCTTAGAGCCCTTGAGCCATCCCTCAGGTCTGACTGATATTCCTTTGACAGTTCAACCTGCTCATACCTGGTGTGATTCTAGGTATGGACTGTCTCAAAGGCTTTTGGTTACATTATTACACCTGTTTTTTCTAAATTGATTGGAGCATTTTAATCTCTTTCAAAAGGTGGTAAAGCAAATCACGTCTGCACTGTGATCTAGCATAAGCAACAATGGAAAGATTTGACTTCCGTGGTAGTTCACTGTGCCCCACACAAACTGCATTTGGCACTCCCTGACATGATGCACAGTTCTATAACTTAATGCTTGGGAAAAAAAAGGGAGTTGATCTTATTTAAATATCTTTTCTGTTCTCTCTGTGGATCTTTGGTATGTGAATAAGGTGCTGAACTTCTCATTTTTCGTTTGGGTTGCCTGGAATTATTTTAGAAGAGAGAGAATAAAAGCTTAAAAGATAGAATCGATTATTGAGTCCTTCTAAAATGCTCACCATGATTATGTTTAAATCTATAGTGAAGGTTGATGAAATAAAGCTCTGTCCATTGTAAGTAAATAAGTTGAAACTTGGTCTCAACACAGGTTCTTACTAATTTCTGTTTTTAAAATCCGAAAGAAGTTAGGAGTGTTGGAGGCTGGTATTTTGTGGAAGAAATGGCAGTTCCACAAAAGATTCCGCCTAAGAGAGGCTCTTTGAACAATTCATTTTGTAACCAGTTGGAACAGCAACCAGTTAATGTTACACTGCTGAAATGTATACTTGCCCTTCTATAAAGCAGTATTTCGTTTGCATTTCAGTGCTATGAGTCTTGATAAATTTGAGAAGAGCCCGAGGGAAATTTTTCATCCTGAGATACAAAAGGTAGGACTTTTTTGTTCGGTTATTTTTCTTTATTATTTTCTGGAAATGTAAGTAATTGGGCATAAATGCTACTCATTTGTTTCTTTCAGTAGCAGGATAATAATGAGTAGGATTGTGTGATACTACTTGAACTGGTAACTTCAAATCAAAACTTAAATATTTAAAGTTGTTAGTTTTATTTGTGTTACCTTTAATGCCAGTGTGCTAAAGATACTCTTTTTCTTTACAGGATTTATTGGTTCTTGAAGAGCAAGAGGTAAATATAAACTTACCTCTCCTAGCTCACAGATCTGTTCAATGAATACAGCTTTGTATTTGAAATATTTGCACTGAAATATTTGTAACAACCTAGTAATCAATTGCTTATTAGAGTAAAAAATGTGAGTTTTTTAACATATGAGATAAAAAAATCATTTTAAGCACCAACTTAATATATCACCAACTTAGATTATTAATTTTATGCTATACCATAAAACTTTGAAGGTAAATTATTATGTATTAGGAGTTGGTGTAAAATGTATATTCCCATGTATAGGATGTATACCAAGGTATATATCTAGAAGTCCTTAGAGAAAACATTTTTTAAGTCTTCTGTTTGATTGCCTTTTTATTATGTAATATTTGGGTTTATTTCTCAGGGATCTGTGAATTTTAAATTTGGAGTCCTTTATGCTAAGGATGGTCAGCTAACAGATGACGAAATGTTCAGTAATGGTGAGTTTTTCACCTTTTTCTTAATTGTTTTATTCATCTGAATAAAAAAATGGAAAATAGTGCCTGCACATAGAAGACAGAAGGGAGGTGATTGTTATACAAACAGTAGTTTTGTTGATTTTCATGTTGGATAAAAAATTGTAGCATAGAACCTTCTGTTTCTATAAAAAGTTGCTGTAGGAATCCTACTATTACAACTTGGGAGATAGTGAAATTTCTTTTCTAGACTATGCAGTGTAACATTTAGAAAAAAAAAGCAGTTGAAGGAGGCAACTTGTTTACTCACTGTTGTTTGTAGTTCTTTCACTCTTACGTTTTTGGAACATGATCTCTTCCTCTTGTTCACTTGAACAGCGTAGTCTTGATGTTAGCAAAAGAGGTCACTTTTTAATGTCACGTGATGATTGCTGTTCTGCAAGGCTGGGTTGCCATTTCTGGAAAGTCAGAAGGTTTTGATGATGACATGAAGAGAAACTAATTCAGCTGAAACTTGGGTCCTTGTGTCCTGGAAGCAGTACCTATTTCTGTATTTTGATTATTTTTTTTATATATTCTGTAACTATGTGTTCTTTTCTTCTTTTTTTTTTTTTTTTTACATTTCTCTCTCCCACGTGTAGAAACCGGAAGTGAAAGCTTTCAAAGATTTTTGCATCTTTTGGGTGACACAATTACTTTGAAAGGCTGGACAGGCTACAGAGGAGGACTGGACACTAAAAGTAAGAATTCATCTGAAGCAATAAAGAGGGGACACTATTGCATGTGCATATTGTAGTTATAATACAACAATACAACTACAATTGTAATATAATTGTAGTTATAATACAATCCCAAAATGGACTTCGTCGTGTGCATGCTAAGTGCTCCACCAGGAAAAAGTCTGGTCAGCTTAAGTCACTGATATGAAATGCAGTTAAAGGAAAGTATTTATATGACCTGTATTTTCAAGGTGAACGGTTTTGTTTTAAATTGGAATGAAGATTAACCTGACATGTTACTTGCATCATGATGGTATGACCTCATGGTTTGAAGAACTGTGTGATTTCAAGAGGGTAGGTGAAGGACCGTCGTAGGTTTTAAGTGTGAATGGGCAGATTAATTGCAAACTTGGGTTTGGACTCACATAAAACATGCAGTGTAGACATTTTCTAAAATGGATCAGAAAAAAAGGATAACTGAAAAAGATTTGGTAGAAGGACTTGAAGTATCTTTATTCTTTAGAAAACTTAGAAGACATATTCCTGCTGAGAATGTTGTCTTCCTTTGCAGATGATACAACAGGAACCTATTCCATCTATACAGTTTTTCAAGGACATGAAATTATGTTCCATGTTTCAACCATGCTACCATATTCTAGAGAGAACAAGCAGCAGGTACACGGTTCTCTTTATTTCTCCCCCCTCCGCCCCCTATTTATTTACTAAATCACAAACTCCGAAACTTTAGAAGAAATAAGGGATTTCTTGCCTGTTAATATTTTATAAATGTAGGCTTTAAGAGTTTTGCTATTTTTTTCTCAATATTATACCAAATGCTGAAGATGTCATGATGTTTGTTAGAAATAATGCATCCTCTCATCTCTGTTAAGGTACAAGAGATGCTTGTGAAGAAGGTCAAAATTGCTTCACTGAGAAGTGATTGAGTATTGTGCTATCCAGGTGATTTGAAGAGCTTCACTGCTTCAGTTATTACCTCAAAGAATTTAGGAAAGTTGAAAATTAGCCCTATGTGTATTGTAGGAATATTTATGTGTGTAATACAAAACTCATCATAAGGAAGCAATTAGTGCAGCTTGAAAAAAATTCCCCTTGTGAGCATATTAAGGCACTAAAACACTGCTGTCACATTCTCATAGGTTCACTAGGTGGGTTCTTGAGTACTTGATCAAATGTGCTGTCATCCATCGCTCAAACCTTTCTTTGTATTATATGAGGAAAAAATACTTTATAAGCACATGCATTTACTATACATCATACATTCATAATGATTTGCCTAAAATTACTTGCAAATTATTTGATTTACTATTTATTATGTATTATAATAATATACTTAGATGACACCATTATGTTGTCCCTTTTTTATTTCTGTCAGTTTTCCCATGCTTTTTCCTTGGCCTGATAACAAAATAACATAAGAAAACAGAGGCCATTCAGGATATTTATTTTTAAAGAATAACTCAGCATCAGAGTTTTTTTCCTTTTATTTCAAGTGATAGATTTGCTTTTTTGGAATGCTAAGGGCTTCACGCCCAATTTGTGAATATTAATTATGTAAATTATAAAAAAGGTGAGTGCTTTTCTAACTTAAAAATAGTCAATATCTGCTCTTCTAGAATTTGCCGTCTTGTGTCCGCTGTGGCATTGCTAGGCACACTTGCTTATAGTTAAGTAATGATTTTGTATTGGCCTAAGTAATATTGACTGTAATTTTTCTGTTTGGTAAAGCAATATTCCTAAATTCCATTCTCTCACAGAATTGTTAAGATATTTATTTACGTATTTTAAGTCCTTGTGTCTGTCTCTCTTTCTTTTTTTTTTCCTTTTTTGTTTCTTTTTTTTTTCCAGGTAGAAAGGAAGCGACATATTGGAAATGACATTGTCACTATAGTTTTTCAGGAAGGTGAAGAGTCTTCTCCAGCATTCAAGCCATCCATGATTCGCTCTCATTTTACACGTATCTTTTTACTTACATTTTCTATTTTTTTTTAAAAGACCAATATTACTTTTAATTCCTGCATGCTGTTTATGGACGTGAAAACTCTTTTAGAAAGACAGTTGCATTCTTTACCTTAAGCTGCTTGACAGGGAGTCTCCAAATCTGCAATATAAAACAAAGTTTGTGTTGAATCCCCTAGAAGATAAGGTAAAAGCAAGAATGTGATTTTTAAATAATGTTTTTATTATTGAAAGCATTTATTTGGATAATTTCACAAATTAATTTTTATACCTTTTCATAAAATATAAATTAATAAATATATTTGCTATGTACATTAATTTGGCATTAAATTTTGGCATTTGACTTAATATTGCCTTTTAATGTTTAGATGCTGTTTATTTTACATATTTATGTATTTTAGATCAGTGTTCACAAATCTTTCAGACCATTAACCATATAGTCTCCAGATTTTATTAGCCTGTGTTTTTCAGACTTTCAGTTGAAAACGTTGTGAAGACAATATGATTCCAAAACCCGCGGCCAATCACTTGAGATTATCATGGGGTCACACTAGTAATCTGTAGACTAGTAATCTGTAGAATATGGCATTAGACTAGATGGAGTGAAATGAATAAAAATGGATGAAAAGAAGAAAACTCTTACTTCTATCCATGCTCTGTTGCTGAGTATTAAAAAGTTACCACAAAGCTTAAGGCTTCTAAACCTAGTGCTTAGGCAGACTAACTGTTGTTAGAACCCTCTTGCTAGTTTCATCCATAGCTGATCTTAGTTTTTAGATTTAAGCTCTTAATATTAACCTCTTTTACTCTGAATGAAAGAATTGTCTAGAACAAAAAGGATTCCACAATGAAAAAATAATAAAAATCTTTAGATATCATAGGAAACTAAATATGAAGAGCATTGGTTTACCAAGTCAATGTACCTCATCATTAGAGTGTCAGCTTAGTATAAAAGGAATAATTTAATTGCTGTTTGGAGGACTTGTCACAATGTCATTGATACAACCTACTGTTCGATTTTTGGCAAATATTTTGAGGTTCAGCTGTCCTTGGTGATGTAATGAGATGTGCCCTAAATCCTCATTTTAAGTAGTCCACAGTTGGTTGATGGAGTCATAGTACCATCCTGACATTTTCAGTTGGAGGAGTCAGAGATAAAGGTATCTGAAACTGGGGGTTGCCTCTGAGTTGTATCAGATGTGATAAAGCTTACTGAATCTGTACTAGCCCTTTGTACTCGCTTCCTTACGTACTATAGGACACCTTTTCTGTTACTTTTACAACAGGAAGAAATAGCATAAAGATATCCCACTGTGCTGTCCTATACACTAGTGACAGCTGCTGTATGGAGGTTTGCCATGTGTTGTCTGTAGGGTAGGACTGAGTTACCAAGTACAGGCATCAGCACCAATTTAGGTGTCCCAATATGCTTGAAATGCCTGTACAGATCTGGCAGATACAACTCAGGGCCTGTGGGACATCTGTGCCTCTTTTGGAACAGTAGCTGGAGACTAGCCAGTGTACGCTCAAGTATCTTAAGTAGCATTGGATGCTTTCATTGAAGTAGTGGAATCACATTGTAAGTCTTTTTTTTATCAGTCTCTGATAGTGCTGATCACAGTTATTGGCTGAGGTCTCTTCATTCTAACTGGAAGAAACCCACATAGCCAATGCTGTTATTCAGACTTACGCTTTCTCTGACACTTTATGAGGACTGAAAATTTAAGAGATGGTGTTAAGTAAATCTATCCAAGTAATATGCTTCTAACCGATTCCATAAAAAAATCTTGCAAGGCAACCATAAGGATTTATCTGATTATGTTTTTCTCGGATTTGCCTGAACTTACGAAGCAAGACTGGTAATACATTTTTGTGTACTTGCACTTCACGTAATTCTCTCCATTTTCTTATAATTCTGTTGGATAAATTATTCCATTGGAATCTTTTTTTCAGTTGAAGTTTTGATATAAATGAAGTTTGGAATCAGGACTTTTTTATCAACTAAAAGAATTTTTCATCACAAGTCTATCAAACACACATAAGCCACAGCATGTTTTATGCTGTATTTGTGGTGCTAGCTTGATTTTTAAAACTTGATCAAACCATAAAATTCTGTATGGGACCTCCTTTATAAATAGCAAAATCTATATAGTTTAGAATGTATTATGTATTTGCATTGATTAATGTGTTTTGCCTTTATTAAATCTGCTATGTAACTGCAGGAGAAGAAAAAGTGTATTAAAATACATGTGATCTTTATTAGAAGTGGGTTAACTTCCTTAACTGCATGGCAGATATTTTTGCTTTAGTGAGATACAATAAGCAGAATGATAGTTACAGGTATGTGCTGATTGTAACAAATAACTTTATACTGAATTTCTGATGGTTTAGAGAAAATGGGATAACATTTTGGCAATGGGAGACCTCCTGGCGTACAGGAGGTCCATCCGTCTGTATGCTGGAAGGCCAAATCAAGTTAAGAAACTGAAGAGCAACATGGACCTCGATGCAGATGTCTCTAAACTGGCTACAAGTTGCATGTTTCTAACCATCAGGAACATTAAATTCTGAGACAGGCATAAGCTAAGAGGTAAACCCAAAACTATTCTTTAGATGAAACGTAACAAAATTACGAAAGACATGCCTGGAACATTCTGACCTAGTGAGATGAATGACATAGTGAACTACATGTATGATAGTTATTTAGAAGTATGGAAGTTAGTTAGATGTGTATGATGCTGTGATAGCCATGGACTGCACATCCTTACAGATCTCAGTTCCTCAGTAGCTGAGTAAACTAATTCATTTTTAGGGATCTTAACAGAGTATTTGTATAGTTGGATGTCACGTACTTTAAACCTATTGGAATTTTGCATATTACTGTGTTTCTTCAGCATTCCATTAAATCTAGCTCCAGAGAAGTATCCAACAGCATGATACTTCAGTTTGCATGTGTTTTTTTTCCCCCTCTTCCATTTATAGCTAAGGTTTGTTCTGGAAATATCTATAGCACAGTTAACAAAAGGAATAGTTTTATTTTGTTCAAAGATCTTCTCAGCACCTTATTGCAATTTTTTTTAAAATTGATTGTTCTTATAGCTTCTGCTTTTCAGCATTCCCAGGTTTGTGAGAGGCACAAAACATGTTCATGATTATAGTGTGCAGTGACAGTGCAGATACTTCTTTCCTTTTTCTTCTTGTTTTGGGACAGAAACTTGGGCATACATCCCTCATAACCCTTTAAGAAGTGATTGTTGTCCTGATTGTAAGCTAATAGTCAGTAGATGGGCTAGCCATGGTAAAATGCTTTTGACTTTGCTGTTCCTCTGGGGGGGAAATGAGTAGCAGTAATTAAGATAAATTTGCCTCTCTCGCTCTAAATAACTGACTGCTTTTACTAGATCAGTCCATCTGATTTTAGTTGCTTCATTCTGCCAGTCTTGACACATCTGTCAATTGAAATAGCAAAGAATGATCACTTATCCTATAGAAGCTGTGCCTGCTGAACATATTGTGTACATGGGTTTTGTACCTAGCATTCATTCTTGCTATGCGGGGTTCGTTATGGATCACAAGAACTCCGCAGGTCCAGATGTCATAAGCCATTGCTATTCAGAAAGAACTGAACATTTCATGCTGTGGTGAATGCATACGTAAGGTGGAAATCTGTAAGGAGAGCATGTCTTGTGGGCAAAGAACCTTTTTTTCAAAATGAATAGATTTTGCTAGTGCCACTATAAGTATTGTTCTATGAGTAGAACTGCAAACTTCTATTCTAATTCTTCATGTCCCAGTATTAGTTTGTGTAAAGGAAGCATAATTTTGCTCTACTGAGTAACTTCAAGTGAATCTTTTTTGTTAGATCCTTTGAAGTTCTTATGTAAGAAGACATTACCAGATGACAGGTTCCATTTCTTCTGTTTTGAATAGTGTCTATAAAAAGGGTAGGATTTGAATGTGACTCAATATACATAAAGATTTGTACTTCCAATAGGCTGAAAATATTTTCAGAAGAGAGTGTTCCTCTCTTTGGGCCTCCCCTTCCATCCCCGCCTGTGTTTACAAATCACCAGGAATTCAGGGATTTTGTGTTGGTGAAACGTAAGTCGATCATTACTTTGTTAGAAACACTTTTTTAATAAGTGCTTTAACAAATTGAAACTCATGATGCTTAAAATGTAAACATATTTTGTTGTGTATGTTGCTGATTTGTATACAATTTCTTTTTTCAAATGGGTAACATAGGTGGGATGTCAGTTCCATCGAACTGTTCTAGTAAGATTAACAAAAAACCTGAATTTCTCTGCTTCTTGGGCCGCTAGGAGAAGCTGACTTACGTTTGCAGAATGTGCAGCCATATTTAGCTTTGCATTTTCTTAAAGGATTTGGAGATCTGAAGGAATTTATAATGCTGTTCATAATTTAGTAATAGAAAGTGTTAGTATCTCTGAAAACCTGAAAATAGAAGCTTTTCTGAATGTATTCTTAAAGGTGTTGAACTGCAGTTATGCAGCACTTCTTAATTCTGTAATGGTTCAGTTCCGGTTTTCATTAATTCTTATTTACCCTTCTAAATCAGCGAGAAGGAAATCCTTGAGAACTGCTCATGGTGATTACAGTTAGATGCTTACCTGACAGGAACTTGACTGATAACTCGTTTCGTGTATTTAAATTGTTTAATACTTAAACTGGTTAGCAGTTGGTCTGTAATTTTTTTATTAGTTAGGTGTTTATTGGGATGCCTTGTGGAATTCTCCTATTACTAATTTTTCTCTTTTAAACGTAAGGGATTGTTATTCACTAAAAACAAAAAAAAAAAAGTGCAAACAGGAGGCAACTCTAAATTAATAAGGCCAAAATAGGTGTTTTGGTACAGAAGCAAACCAGAGTCAATGGAAGTTGTCAAGGTTCATTTTGGTAATATATCTTTTTTTCCATAATTTTTTAGTAATAAATGGGGAAAAAGCCACCTTAGAAACACCAACATTTTCTCAGAAACGTCAACGCACTCTAGACATGCTGATCCGCTCTTTATACCAAGACATGATGCCAGATCTACACAAGGTAAATGTAAGTCAAAAGTTTCTACATCCCCTCACATGTGCTCTCCTCACTAGTAGATTTACTGTTCTGATGCTTTAACAGACTGCCACGTCATCCTAATGAGCACCGAATTGCATACGACTAGGCTAAATATGAACTGTGATATAACTTATTTTACAGTTACTTGCAAGTTGGCAGACAGTCCTTTCTGGATAGGACTCTTTACCAGGTGTGAGGAGAAACATAACAATGTCTTTGTGTAAGCTTACCCACAGCAGGGGAATAGGAAATTTAGGTACTGAAAATATTATATGTATTAGTCTTGTCACCATAAAAACTGCATTTACTCATTCTGTTGTGTGTTTGGATCATTTTTACTGTTAGATGAGATAACTGTTTTAGAGGATGAAGACTTCTCAATAAGGTAATTCCTAACTAACTAAAAGGAAGTTGAGTACTTCTAAAACTAACAAGGTGCTATTTTTTCCCCACTATTTCTCTTATCTAAATAGATCTGCCTAAACTTTTTTTTTTCTGTGTATTTATGTCATATATTCATGTGGTATGATTGCATAGAACATGACAGTGGTAAACTGTGGTAAGTTGGAAGGTAAAGCACTCAAGGATTGGAAGAGTTGAAATTTCTCCTCTCTGAGAAGCTATACGGTTAGATTCATCACTACAGGAAAGTGTACAAAACCAGAAAATTTAAATGATGTCACATTAAGTTACTTCAGATGAAAACACTTTGAAAACTTTTCAGGTTAAAAAAGAAACATTTTCTGTTTTAGAACATGCTCAATAGAAGGTCCTTCAGTGATGTGTTACCAGAGTCCCCAAAATCAACACGGAAGAAAGAGGAAGCTCGACAAGCAGAGTTTGTTCGGCTTGGTCAGGTAGGGTCAGTTTAGAAGGTGTGCAGGTAGGGTTACAAAGACTGCGTGACCCCTTTTGTTAGAATTTGATTGCAGTTATGTCAGGACTTCATGGAGTTTTCTGTGATCAGAAATAGTTTTGTAGTATTGCATTATTTCAAGCTACATTAAAATAAAATATGAATAGAAATATTTATCTGTAACACCTAAGGTACACAACACAAGTACAAATACTTACGTAGTACCTAATCTAAATGAAGGTTGGAAAAATCAAACCTTAGAATCAAACCTAGAAGGTCTTTCCGTGCTTTATGCAGCAGATGCATTCTGCCTCCAGGCAGAAGAGTGCTCTCTCTTTTTCTGTGCTTTGGAAAAACATAAACTTTCATGGATTTCTTGCATATGTTTTATTAAGATTGGGTTTCTTAGGAAATACTTAGCCTACTTGAGTCAGGAAGAAGTTTCAACAATCTTTCTGCTAAATCATCTTTGAACATACCAGATGCTAACTTCGATCTTCTGTGGGCTTCTTAATGTCTTGATTCAGAGAGGAGTAAAACTTCCTGATGATTAAGATAGTCTGCTTTGATCTGAGAGTTCATTGTAGCAAAAAAGTCAATAGTGTCTATGCTTCCTCTGTCCTTTCTCACTTGTTTCTTCTTGATTCTGGACTGGTGTTATGGTTCTTCAGCTTATCTTAAGAATATTTCTTTCTCAGCTGATTTAACTCAGCAGGAGTTAACAGACCAGGAAACCAAAAGGAAAAAAAAAAAGAAACAAAACAAAAATTCACACTTACCCCAAGTCTCCTCTCTTCCCCTCCATTCTTTTTTTTCTATTGTAGCGATCTAAGGAATAGATGATTCTGAGAAGTTCTAAGTCTGGTTAAAGGAAGAGAATGGTACCAGGTGGTTGAGAGCTGGCTCAAAAAAATCTCAGGGCTATTAAAGATTGCAGTGACAAGAACTGCAAAGTCTACTCCTTTGTGCTTTGCCCACCCTTTCCCCCATCACCTTGAAATAACTAGTCACTTCAGCCAGGTTAAAAAAAAAAAAAAAAGAAAAATCTGAATGTGATTGTAATACTGAGACAGAAGTAACCAATGATTTATTCCCCAAGTTTACTTCACATAAGTTGAAGAAAAACAACGTTATTAAAAGTATAGAAACCTATAGCTGGGGCCCCTTCCACCTCCCACGAGTTAAACGCTGATAAGATACTCATGCAACAAATCTAGTTGGGGCTCATTCCTTAACATGATCTTCATTGAAGGACAATTTAATATGTGGGCTAAAAATTCATAGATACCTGTTTGTGTTTTTCTTGGAGTTTCTTTTCACATTAAAATCTTTCCCTTGTCTGAAATATCTTTCCTCTGAGTTACAAACTATAGGCTTGAACACATTTCAAGATGCCTTCCAAGTAGCTGTTAATCAATCTTGCCAAACTATGAATGTATTTCTCCTTTAGTTGTAGTCAGTTGAGTTTTTAGACGATAAACAAAACTCACCGATGAATGATTCAGTAGTATATTTGAATCATTTATTTATTCTCAAGGTGATCTCTTCTGTCTGGTGAGATGGAATTAAAATGTTCTTACAGTGAAGTCTTTCATGTATCTCTGTAAGCTGACAGGCATGCTTAATGCAAGTGTGCAAATGATACATGCAGCTGATTACTGCCACTTCACAGAGACTATGCGTGATTGTAGGCAAATTTTGGGGCAATAAAATTGGGTTTATATTAGTTCTGAGCTTTGCATTAAGGAATGCCATGACAATTCCGTGTGTCACCATTTTATAGGAATATGTCTGTAAAAGTTAGCAATGCAGGTATATAGGATACCTCAAAGTATGTATGATATTTCTCTGGAGATCTTGACCCTTTCAAAATTAGGCCTCTTCCAGTTGAAGCATTTGTGATCCTGCGACTGTGTGTCTGTCCTTGGGATACCTAGCAATACATAGATAGATAGATAGATAGTTTGACTTAATGTTAGTTTGGAAGTTTTGCAAGTAAAAGGCCAGTTTGTGTAATTGATAGAAGAATCCTCTATCCAGTTAGATTATAGAGTAAATTGTGCAGATGTTTAGCTTGTATTGTTTGAGGTGGAAGTTTTTCTCTGTTATTATGTTTGACTCTTCTTTTCTGATTTTGAGTTTCCATTTAGAAAGCAAAAAAAAAAAAACCCAAAAAAGCCTAATCAAAAAACAGCCAATATATATTTAGGCTGAGAAGATACATAGTAACCATCTAGTGATTTGTGCAGACTTTGTTGAGGGTACAAAATTCTACTTCTTTTCTAGTAAGTGTTGTAGAAATTTCAAACTGGAATTACTTTGTCATCCTAAATTGTCCTTTTTATATATTATTAGCTTGGGCATTGCTGACAAAAACTCAGTTTAAATGAAACATCTGTTTGTATTAGGCACTGAAATTGAAAACCACTGTGAAAGGGGATACCACAGCTAACTTGGCAACCACAAGCTTTTGTAAAAAGGAGGTGAGTGAAACTGTCTGTCTGAGAAAACTTATGAAAAATTAAACATTATCTAGTATGGCATCTGTTTATTCTGTAATTACATGCTGCAGCAGAAAAGATGAAATGTATGGTATCAAAGTGATTCTGCAGTCACTATCAGATTAATAAAGAATGAGCCTGGGGGCAGAAGTCCTTCTCAGGTTAAAGCATGGACATTTTTATAGCTGAGAGAATTTGATGAAAGTGCCATTTTCCAAATGCAATCATCTTTTATTTTAACTTCAACAAGTTTAGAAAAAAAATTAGTTGTGTTTTCATTCTGTGTAGTACTAGATTTTGTTTGAGATCATTAGGGAGTGAAATACACAAACTGCACTCTTCTGCGTGCATTTTATATACAGAAGCTTCAGAACGGCATCTGAAATTTCAGAATCTAGCTCGTATATAAACTGGGAGAGGAGGAGCAGACTCTGGGAGGTAAGTACAGAGAAGAACACAGGATAAAGAACAATTCAGTAGAAAGGCAGTTTTAACTATACCACATGCTAGTGGCTAAACATCACAAACTGAACCATAAAATGTAACCAAATTGTGAATGCGTGGTGGTACATATGTTCTAAGTCTATCAGTCTGGGTTTTTTAAAAGTAAAGTGCATACGGAGTATTTCCAGGGTTGCATTGAGTATCAGCTGCATGTGTTTTTAATTCCAGTATTTCAGGAACGTGTCTTACATTTACTAGTTTCCATGCCAGAATCAATACAGAATTTCCTCTGCATTAAAATTAACACAATTTTGATATTTAAAAAAAATATACTGTTTGGAAATGTATCCTGCCAAAAGCATTTACATGTTTTTATTTGCCATTGTCCATCGCATTCTGTGCCTGTATGATCTATATTTCTTAGTGTACTTAATTTGTATCCCTTATGTTGCTTCATAGCCTTGGGAATCTCAATCTTTCTGCAGTAATTTTCCTCATGAGGTTGTCTGTGCAGATTCTTGGGGGCAGTCCTTGCTGGTTTCTACAGATGCTGGCATCTTGTTAATAGATGGTTAGTAAATGATCAAGTGTTTTTATGTCAATTTTTATGTATCTGACCATTTTCTCGAAAATGTACATTCACAAGGTCTGTTCAGTTGTTGGTAGGTCTTTACGTATAGGGGTAGTTACTAATCCAAGTGAATTTATTGCATTTATGTAACCTAGCTGCAAAAATTCTCTCTGCACTGGAATCAAGCCATACTGGGGAGTGAATGTTAATGCATATTTCTGAATGTTTTCTTATTTCAGATGTTGTTTTCTTGATCATCAGAAAAGACTTAGGAGGTCGCATCCAGGCTCAAGGAGTGTTTAAATGGCTTGTCTGATTTCTTAGCCCTTGATGATAGTGAGCATGAAGCCAAGGGCTTACATGACTGTGAAAGCCTGCTTCTTCCTTTAGCACTGATATTGCTGTTTGACCCCTTATCTTCTGTGTGCCAGATAAGGCCAGCAGGACTGAGGGAATGAAGTTAGTTCTGGGTCATAATTCTTGAACTTTCCAGAGGAAAGTCCCTTTTAGATTTCAGTTGCATAATCTGATACGTGGCAATCATAAAACTCTCCTGTGAGGAAGTATTGACTGTGATGCTGTGGTATATGTAGCAGCTTTGTGCAGGGCTTTTTTTTCTCTCTTCATTTTTGTAAGAAAAAAATTAAGGCTTTTATTACAAGAAAGAAAGGGTTCAAAATCAGTGACTAGCGAAGTTTAGCAGAATTTTGAATACATATATGTGTTTCTTTTTTAGATGGTCAACCGTCAGTGCAAGTATTTGATAAAACTCTCCAAATAAAGCAGATGCATGTGCTGGAAGCTCTGGATCTTTTGATTGCCCGAACAGACAAAGGTAGGAGAGGTCCCTGTTCTTCGATTCCTACATGAATCTGGCTGCGGCTGAGTACGTGTGTCTCATGAGACAGTTGTGTCTATCAGCACTGGTATATTAGATGCTTTATTTAGAATGAAGGAGCACATACAGAAACTGCTGTTACTTTCTGAAAGGCTGGGAAGGGGTTGGAGGTGGAAATACCTGAATGCTCATTCATACTTCCTTCAAGGCAAGCCTGAAATTGGTCATATCGTCTGTTTATGATTACCATTAGAACTCAACATTTTTTGCAAATATCTGTGGCTGAATTATATATTCATTCAGTTGCACAAAAACACGGGGGTAATTACTTATGCTGTCACTATTTTACAAAATGTGCTTCATTGGTATTTGTGCTGTTAAATGTTACCACATCGTAGAGCTATAGAATGTATTATAAAACAACTTAAAGCATTGTGCTCTGTTTATATTTGCTCTGTTTGTTAGATGCTTCTTCTCTTTGGAAGTATTAATTTCAAACTGCCACTTTCTTTTTTTAACTTGTTGTTTCCTGGTTCTCTTCCTATGTCAGGGAAAGACTCTCGTCTCCTTGTCTTCAGACTCAGTGCTGTCCAAAAAGATATAGAGACAAAGCAAATTATAAGAAGCAAATACGACTGCAGAGAAAATAAACTAGAGAGAACAAAAGGTGATTTTATTTCTACTGTGGTATGTTTCTGGTAGTTGCCAGGGGCTTTTTAGCTGTTTAGGTGTTCACTTTAGTGTTTTATCTTGGCAGTTAATTCAAACTTTGTTAAGCTTATATTTGAAAACTAGCCTGGTATAGTCCAGCACAAATATTAGAATGTTGTAAAAGTATCATGTTACTTGACAATTGCTGCTGATGAAAAGCATTAGAGAAAAGTTGCTAAGACATGCATCAGAGCCCTGTTGTACTAATCATCATACAAATACAAAACAAAAAAACCAGACCCTACTCCAACCACTTACGGTCTAGAACATTATTTCCTCAGGCTGCCATTTGTATGCCATAAATACTCACCATGGAAGTGAACTGAGGATTGTTGTGGCTATTCGAAACAAACTACTTCTTGTCACAAAGAAATATAATCCACACCACAGTTTAACCAGCAGCTCTGTGCTCTCGTCACCTGAATCTCCAGTAGAGGAGTTCCAGTACATCCGGGTATGTGTAATCTAATTACTAATTACCTTAACAGACTGAGCAGCCCTCAGCTAGCGCGGGGAGTGTGGGAAAGGCAAAGAACGTGCATTATCATCACCCCAAACCTCCAGACAAATAAAAGTGAGATGCCATATGGTGGAGTTTGAGCATATATATGCCAAAGAAATCTTTCAGATTTTTTAGAAATTAAGTTTCATCTTGTTCTTTGTCATGTGGCTGCACTCAGAGCACATCCCTTTAAAATCATGGAATATCTGCAGCACCCACAGTAGGATCTTGAAAAAGAGAGTAATTCTATTATTTACATTCTAGGAAATATGCCTTTCTGACCCCCCAGTGGTTATGACGCTGGTGGATGGACCTACTGGAGACAGTGACAATATGATCTGTGTAGCATATCGGCACCAGTTTGATTTAGTCAATGAGAGCACGGGGGAGTCCTACAGACTGCATCACATTGAAACGAACAAGGTAAGTTTGCATCATTGAAACTATGTTTTTGCAGAGCTCCACTGAACAGAATTTCTTGAAGAATCACTGCATCCTATGCTGACCTCCCGGGAATGTAATTTATGGAGATTGTCACGTCTGTTACTTTTCACTTCTGTAATGCTGCTTTATGGCACACAGAGATATTTGTTCCTTTTGGGATATGTAATAATAACAACTCCCAAGAGAGGTAGTTATAAGATATGATATGTGTGGTGGGTTGACCCTGGCTGGATGCCAGGTGCCCACCCAGCCGCAGGAAAGAGACTGTGTTTCAGGCTCTGGAATATTGTTACCATCATAAATTCATTCTTCTCCTTTCTTAGTCAACGGTTTGTTTTTTGCTTTATCTTTGTGGTATCAAAGTTTTGTTGTTTATGAAATTGAATCAAAATAACTTCAGTTGTTGGCCACCAATATTTCATTCAAATTTGCCTATTTGCATGTACTATGGCTAAGATTTTTACACATAGCTTATATTTCTATTTAAGAAACTGCTGCCCAGTCATCTAATAACGGAATCTTTCTATTCTGGACATTAAAATTAATAACAAAAGAGTCTGCATTTAGAACATGTTTATCTATTTATTTACTTATTTCCTTCTATTTTTTTCTTTTATCCTCCAACTGATTGTATTGCTTGTTAGTCAAAACCCTGTTGGAATAATCACAGTATCCTCTGCCTGCTCATAACCTTTTCCATTATCATTGCAGGTTAATTTTGTTGCAGCTATTGATGTGTATGAAGATGGTGAAGCTGGTCTACTGTTGTGTTATAACTGTAAGTGTTAAGGGAAGGATAAAAATTATAATAGCGCAATCTGCATATATAATTCTTTTTTCATTGGAGTCTAGGTCTGTATTTTAAAAGAAATTTTACTGTTTCATGGGAAGTTTGTCAAATTTATTCTTTTGAACTTAAATGCATATTGAAGAGACTAGAAATTCAAGTATTATTTTAGACATACTAGTTGTTTTACAGATGTGCATCTCTATATTTATAGATGCTGCCATGTTAATAAAGTCCAGTTTTTTCAGATCTGGCTCATTCTTTAGGTAGTTACTAGGTGTTTTCAAGACGTACAATTTAGCATTTCATCCCTTTTTCCTTGTGTGATGTCCCATTCTGTCTTTGTGGTTTTTCTTCTGCCTACTTCTTGGCACTATTGCATTATTTCATTGTAATTCTCTCAATCTCCTTTTATAAAATGGTCTTGCATATAGAATCATAGAATGGTAACCCAACCCTCCCTGCCATGTGCATGGACACCTACCTCCAGAAAAAGTTGCTCAAGGCCCTTATCCAACCTGGCTTTGAACACTGCCAGGGTTGGGGCATCCACAACCTCCCAGGCCAACATGTTCTAGAGTCTAACCATCCTCACAATAAAACAGTTCTTCCTAATATCTAACATAAATTTCCCCACCTTCACTTTGTACCCATTACTCCTTGCCCTGTCACTACACTTCCTGATGAAGAGTCCCTGTCTGGTTCCCTGGAGGCCCCTTCAGATACTGCAGGGTTGCTATGAGGTCTCCACACAACCTTCTCGTCTCCAGACTGAATGGCCCCAACTCTCTCAGCCTGTCCCCACAGGGGAGGTGCTGCAGTCCTCTTATCAACTTTGTGGCCTACTCTGGACTTCCCCAAACAGTTCCATGTCCTTCTTATGTTTGGAACACCAGAATTATACAGAGGAGTCCAGGTGGGGTCTCCCAAGAGCAGAGTAGAGGGGGAGAATCCCCTTTCTTGACCCACTGCCCATGCTCCTTTGCATGCAGCCCAGGATTCCATTGGTTTCTGGGCTGGGAGCACTCAGTGCTGGCTCATGTTGAGTTTTTCATCAGCTGTCATCCTCAAGTCCTTCTCCCAGGGCTGCTCTCAATCCCTTCTCCACCCACCTTGTAGGTGTGTCTGGTGTAGGACCTTGCACTTTGTTTTGTTGAACTTCACGAGATTTGCACAGTCCCACCTCTCAAGCCTGTCAAATTCCCTCTGGATCCATCTCTTGGCTTTGGTATGTCGACAGCACCACACAGATCGGTGTCATCAGCGAACTTTTTGAGTGCCTTGATCCCACTGTGCCTGTCACGATAAAACTGTTGAACAGTATCCAGCCCCAGTACTGATCTGTGAGGATGCCACTCGTCACTGGTCTCCACGTGGACAATGAGCCGTTGACCGCAACTCTTTGTGTGTGGTCGTCCAGTCAGTTCTTTATCCAAGTGGTCCATCCACCAAATCCATCTGTCCCAATTTGGAGATGATGATGTCATGCAAGACAGTGTCAAATGCTTTGCGTAAGTCCAGGTAGACAATGTCAATTGCTCTGCCCTATCCACCAACGCTGTAGCCCCGTCACAGAACGCCACCAGATTTATCTGGCATGATTTCCCCTTTGTAAAGCTGTTACCAATCAATATATAAAATGCACATATGCTCTTCTCTGCAGTACACAGGTAGTTCTGATCCTCGTGAAAGTAGAAGCACTTGGCATGAAACAGCCTATTGCGAGGCAATGCTGAAGGCATGGCTTTCTCTGTAGCAGAAGACATGTTCTATTTGCCTCTCCAAAGTGAACATCAATGGAGACAGGATAAATATGCCTGTGTTCTGGCACTGGCTATCAGATTGTTACCAAGGAATGAGCTGTAAGTGTCTCAAACTCTGTGAGGCCCTATTGGTTCTGGTTGCTTGCCACATCCTACCTGTTTCTGGTTCTCTTAGCACTGCTTCAGAATTAAAAAGCTATCTGACAAAGCACAGTGAATTCCCTATATTTCTTTTTGGGATAGACCCATTGCTTAGCTAAAGCTAACAAACTTCGCTGATCTGAAAGTTATAATAAAGGTGCTGCACGTGCTTACAGCAACTTGAATTCCTATTTCTAGGACGGTGTCTCAGGGAAACCTACATTTGTTCTTTAGAGAATTTTAGGATTCTGAAAGAATCATCATAGAACAAATATGAAAACACAGGATTTGGCGGTGTCCAAAGTTTGTATTAAGAAAAAACATGTAATACATTTATGGATGTAAACTTTGATTCAGTGTAAAAGGACATCACTTACAGGGGGAAAAAACCCCATTTTGCCTAAAAAGTATAAAAGAGCTGTGAGCAGCGCATGTTTGACAGGATCGTAGTTGTTTATCTGGAGCCCCTGGTACACACATATGACCAAGAAAAAAAGTACGATCACAATTGCTTCTTGTCTCTAAACTTTCTTATTGTTTCCTGATACGACTTCTCAAGTCCTGTATTTTAATAGATGTTTGATTAGCACTAGTGCGTATGTTTAAAAAAAAATTCCGTTAGTACTGGAAGGTTCCCCTTTATCTAGTTCTGTCTTATTAATAATTCAGAATTACATGCTGGATTATGTATATAATGACAACACTTCTGTAAAATCTCCCTATAAAATTGGTGGTTGTCATTTACAGTGTAAGGTTATTAATGCTGATATTTTCTGTTTTGTTACAGATGTTTGCCAATACAGAAAGGTATATCCTTTCAGTGGAGGTTCTCCTCTGATCCAGCCATCAGCTTATGACTTCCACTTCAGCTGGAATCAAGTTCCTTATGCTGTTGGTAAGAAAATGATGGTTGTTTTTTTTCATTACCATTTTAACTTGCACTTGGTTCGTAGTGGAATCACCATGTTCTAGGAACACTTCATACTTTGTTACATTCATGATGCCACTTGTGCTTAGTTTCTGCATATGATAGTTATAGAAAGTGTAGTCTCGGTGCCAGGTTCTTCCTTTGCTGAACTCTTTCTTCTGTTTTTTATTTTCCATTCACTCTACATTCTGCCAGGCATGGAGAGTGAAGTTTTCTTCAGGCTTGATGTAGCTCCATGTCCATCCAGTTAGACAAACTTTTCATAGGAAAGGGAGATGCCAGAAGAGGTCAAGAACAATTTTCATGGAGCATCCAAGAAACTTTCACATTAACCATTTTTCCTTGCCAAATACCTTTTGTTTCATTGCAGTCTGTGCTTTCCCTTATATCCTTGCTTTCACTACTGATTCCATTGAGATCCGATTAGTGGTGAATGGGAACTTAGTCCACACCGCAGTTGTGCCTGAGCTTCAACTTGTAGCATCAAGGGTAAGACACAGTAAAATCATGTTTGACTATTTCTGTGATATAATTTGGATCTAATTCACATAAAAGTTGCTGCGGCTAAAAACCTAACAAGCCAAAACTGAAATATGTACTACTTGATCTGTGGTAACTGTTCATGTTTCCTTTTAGTTTATATCACGTACAAAGAGAATCAGGATTGATCATGCTGCCCTTTATTGGTTGCAGTAATACAGTTCTGAGATACTTGGCCGTTTGTGGGGCAAATGCTCTGCTCAACATTACAGATGTTCCCTTCACTTACAGTGATACAACCTTTCTATGACCAACCCTTGTTGACTAAGCAGCAATACTGAAATAGTGACAGTAGAACATGGTGGACAAACTTACTCTGAAGATGGTTAGGAAAGTCTCACTGTACTAATGATGAGTTATTTGTCATTTCAGTCAGACATTTATTTTAAAGCAACTGCTGCAGTAAGTGGATCATCAGACAGCAGCTCTAAGGAAATTAGTTCAAAGAGTTCTCCTCAAGCACCGACAGCTTATGAAAAGCCAGAATGTCCTCTTTCTTCTCTAGAAGGTAACGTGGCAGCTTGAATTAATGGTCTCTAATCATTCCAATAGCTATCACATCTCAGTGAAGCTGATCTTTAGTAAAGATGGTAAAAGATCTTGAGTTCCTAGCAGAGAGTCGGGAGGATAAGAGATTTTCTATTCAGTGACAGATATAAATCACCTGGCTTTTGCCCTGTACTGTCTTTTCTAAATACATGGTAGCACTGTTCTAAAGAAATAATTTCTGTAGGAAGGATGGAATTAAGCTTCAATGGCTTGATGCATCTTTGGTAATATGGCCACGACTAATAACGCAAAAAGAGGCATAAAATTGTGGGAATACTTGAGATTTCACATACACTGTTCCTTTAATTTAAGAAAAGCTAAACTGCCACTGCATGGCTAAAGCTCTTTTGTGAACCAAAAGTAAGTTCTAGCCTTGAAAAAGTTTGCAGTCAATTTAGTGTAACATGATCTGTGAACAATCAATTTCTAGTGTAACAGTAATGGAGAAACAAGGGAACATGAACTAGATAATGCAAGATGTATGTATACCTTTCTTCTTTAACTCTGTTAGCAGAAGGGGGAATGAGAAGGTAATCACAATTTCAGTTTTTTAAAGGCAGTTTAGTTTTTTTCTAGTAATTACAAAAACATGGTATTATATGCTGCCTAAGAGGAGGTGTCATAATTTAAGCTACTTGAGATCCAGGCTCCAGTATATTTGCAGTATATTGAAATACATGGGGAATAAAAATACAGAGTGCAGAGTCACGTTGTGATAGTCAAAGTAACACCTCAAGTTGTAATTATTTACTCCTGGATCCACTGCTGATTCTTCATGTCACCAAGAATCAACCTTGTTTTTCTCTCTAAGTCTATTTCTTCCTCCTCCTTATTTATATTGAAAGATTTCCAGAGCAAGAAAGATCTTTGTCATTTAGGCTAAAAAGTACCCAGCTCAACAAGTATGACTTTTCTTTATAACTTTTCATTTGGAAGTATTAAGAACTGATTCTGTTGCAAAAGTGTAATGTTCTTTTTTCTTATTGTGTTTCAGGTGAAGTTCCATGCAGAAACCTGTACAAAATTCCTCTCAGCAATCTGGTTGGGCGAAGCATTGAACGACCTCTGAAGTCACCTTTGGCTCCCAAAGTCATCGCTACTACAACATCCAGTGGCATTGCCTCACTTCCAGTTACACACTCACTATCCTTATCTCGTATGGAAATTAAAGAAATTGCAAGCAGAACACGTAAAGAATTGCTGGGTAAACTCTCCTCATTCTTCAGCGTACATATCGGTTACCAATTACATACTTTCTAATCTTTGGCCATCACAGTTAGATTTGTAACATGCAGCCTAGTATTCCTAAATTACTAAAATAAACAACAACTGAAACTGTGAGGAAACATTATTTGCAAACAGTACAGCCATTGTCTGATCACGTATAAGATGACCATATTCTAAGCCAGGTAGAAGTGGTTAATAATGGAAACCAGCAACAGATACCTTAACACTTTCATGAATGCTTTTTTTTCTGTTGAGAGTATTAAGTCTTTTATTCCTTTATTGAGGCCTTTTGGATGAGCCTATACCCAAGACAGAAAGTGCACAGAAGCAAAAAAAGGTTCCTCGAAGACAGTCAGACCCCAAGCAGGGAGCAGTAAGATCGACTAGTAGTGACAGGTAAATATACTGGCTTTAGAAAAGAGACTAAGTTAGACTGTAAATATTTTCAGAATTGATTGCTCATGCTTATCTCAGTTGGTTGGGGCTGACTAAGACCTTTGTATACCCATATGCATTTCATGCTAGTGTGTTTGTTAGGGTATCTTAATACTGCAAGTACTGATCTGATTATACTTTTTGCTTAAGACACGTTGATGAGCAAAGCAAGACTAAATGGGATTTTTTGGGGGCCTGCTGCAATTGAGCCTGTAATTAAGATTTGGACTACTGAGTCTGCACTCTGTAGACTCTCTTGCTGTTTCCTTCATATGCTCTTGTGCTGCTATTTGCAGAATAAATTTTGTGAACAAACACCATAGCATTTGTCTGTTTGGCACTGACCCCACTGCCCATTCTCTTGTTTTCACTGTTTGCATAACCTGTGTTTGTGTAGCGTACTGGCAGAATTCAGCCAAGATACAGGAGACTGAGCTTAACAAAACAAACAAAAAATCTGCTGCAGTGTAAAACCATGTTTGATTTAGTTCTCTATTTGGAAATTTGTTGGGCGAGGGGCTTCATTAATACTACCTTTGGATTATTTTCAGTAGAGTAAAACAGGAGGAAACTCAGTTGCAGTGGTCTGTATCTGTCTCTAGGATAACTTGACTGAGTCTAGAAATAGCTCTTGTTTCTTCTTGCCTCGAACTGTGTATTTTTTTTTCGGTAACTTTTGTCTTTGTCTTTGCAGGATAATCTCAAGCTCTTTTGAAAGCTATTCTGAAAGACGTCATCTTTCCACTAGTTCAGATCCTGATACTTTAGCAAACAGGGAGGAGAGCTCACCGCCTAACTATCCATTTCAGATGATTTCTTTATATGATGAAGACATCATTGACTTGAAATGAAGACAGTCTTAAAACCTTTCTTCCTTACTTCACGTTTTCTTGCAACTCTGTGAGCGCTATGGGAATGTCACAAACACTGCTTCTGGTGATAAAATGTGGCTGGAAGTACTGGTGATAAATCTTTATAGAACCCATGTTGTTCTGGCTAGCACAGCCTGATTTGGTGATGCTTATATCTTTGACATAGGTATGTTTTCTCAGTTAACGAACCATTACTTTTTGTGGCATTCTAACAAGTAGGTAATTAAACTAGCTATTAGGCTGAAACTGAAGTAAACAAAAAGTATTACTTGTTCTGAGCTTCTTATAATTTGAAGTACTCGAATGACATGCAGCAAAGTTAATTGCTGTTGTTACTATCATGAGTTGTTTTACAGCAGTGTATGCCATGTGAAAAGAGGAATTTTGTAATATAAATCAATGCTTTTGGTTTTTCAGTCTTAAAACAACAACAAAAAAGGCTTGCAGGCAAGGTCATTTCAAACAATGCAGTCAGTCTTTGAAATGATGCAGCTCTGGTATGTTCACTGAATAATCAGGTAAGATATGAAGATACTGCTTTCTTTGCTTTGGCTTGTCCATGCACATTGTTTAGAGAAAACTGTTTTGGCATTACAAATCCTTGAGCAGAGAAACTTTTTATAGAAAACACAAGCTTTCAAAATATTTCTAAAGAATTGGAAGTAAAAAAAACCTAAAAAACCCACAAACGAACAAACCAAAAAACCCCAAACTAAACCCCCAATCCATCTACTCGAAAACTTTTATTGTAGTGCATCTGCAGATTTTTCCATGACAGACAGAAGAGCCAACGCTGATTGTTTTGGCTACACAAAGATTCCTGTGCAGGCATCAGCATTAGCTGATATCTGCACTAGCACCAATAGTATAAGTCATTGTTCCAGATAGTTGTGTTTTTCTAACTGGATGCAGACTGAATTTTCACTGATAATAAGCTAGTTTTCTATGATGAAATAGTCATCTTGGCTCTTAAATTTTATATTAATTTTATATTGAAAGCTTGATTTCTTTTTTTTTAACCCTTTCCTCTAGAACCCCTTTGCAGGGGGGTTGTTTTGTTTGGTTTTGTTTTTTTTCATGAAAGCATGATGCTTCCAGCCTTTTTATATATTAAGGTTTTAGCTTTATTAGCAAGTATTTCTTGTTATTTTTGTAGAAATACTCCCATATCCTTGATTTTATTTCACAGTACCATTCATATGTCATGATTTCACTTTCTGTTTGAGTATGATCATCTGGAGATGTGTGCCTTTTTCTGCCGCCTGTCTGAATGTAAAACTGGTTTTGCAAAGTATTTTTTTCTCAGTTTATTGTATATAATGGCTGAATTGCTCCGCCTAAGAAAATATTCAAGGCCTTATCTGGAAGCATCATTTCTTACTCTCAACTGGAGTGGCTAATCAAGAGAAGCAGCAATATTTTCAACAGGAATTAGTCTAGGAGCTAAAGGCTATTATTACTTTAGTGGGTTTTGCACTCATAGATGTGGGGGGTGAGCCCTAATAAGCATCTAAAAGGAAGTACCAGATCAAAGTCTTTGCAAGAGCTTGTAATTCTTTTTTGAGAATGTTATTTCCAGAGACTGTGTTAATTTACCCTATCCTTATTTATGTGAGCAGCTAAGGTCTCAAAAATCAATCTGAAAGTATCACGTGGTGCTTATTCTCCTGGAAGTTGTAAACACTTCTGTACTGAATCCACTTCCAGGGACACTGTTGGCACTTAAGTATTTTTAGAAAGCAAAAGAACCACGTTTTTCCAATAAGATTTCTCAATGTAGTATTTAATTTCTGTTATGTGGGTGTTTTTGAAGAATATACCAGTGTGTTGCAAAACTGGGACTTTAGTTAAAATACAATTTTAACTGGAAACTTTGCTTTGCCCTGTTAGGATATCATATTTTAAATACATTGCAGATGTTCATCTGTGCTATTATAGAATGATTTAAAATGATTACTGTGGTTCAATAGCAGTCGAAGCGATATATGGAGATTTTAAAACTTGTTTTGAAGAACCTGAACAAATACATATTTATAGAGGTATCCTGAAAGACTAGCCTTAGAGATGGAGCACTAGGGAGATCAAGAAGAATGAGAAGAGCTTGACAGAGAGCTTGACTGCTGGCTATGATTGTAGTCAGAATGCACATAGATTTGGCACTTGTGAATCCTAAGTGTAACTATAGAAGAAAGGGCCATAAAGCAAGAATTATTTTCTTTAACCAGAAGTACAGCAGTAGCTGTAAAGTATTACTGTAAATAAGGAGAGTGTGGTAATGTGTGTGTGAAAGAACCTTTGAAGGTATGCCTGTAATCACAGCATTGATAACGTCTACCAGATGAACTGTAAGAGTACAAATATTTGATTGCTTAAGCTAGACAAAACCAGATCAGACATGTACATATCTGGAACAGGATGTTGGTATCATTTGAAGAGGGAAGCCCAGCAACTGCATCCCCTCCTACCTCCCACCTGAATTTTATTCCATAGCTTGATTTGATGGGTCAGGTAGAAGCTGTTACTCAGGTCACAGTGAGAACTACCAGACCTAACAGACTGTTACTCAGATAGGACGGGAAGGATCTGAACCCTGGAAAAAAAATTACTTATCTTCATTCTTAATGTATCCAGTAAGTGCCTTAACAAGGCTTCCACTTCTTGAGTTTTTGCTTCTGTAATTAATCAGTGTGTCTTATAGGGATAATATCAGACCTAGGAAAAGAAGTAGGGAGGGATGATGCAACCTTTAGTTTGTTTTATGTGACACCTAGAGATGGTAGCTGAGGCTTTAGGATCATGTATATGTAGTTTACTACCTGCTTACTGTATGAGAGCAGCAGAGTATAGGTAGAAGGCAGAGAACATGGTAATAATATTCCAATTTCATTTGACATGAGCCACAAGAACCAAATTCTGTATCTCATTTATTGTGTCAAAAGACAAAATATCAACACAGTCATGTGAAATTGCTGGCATAGCAGGACAAATATCTACTGTACAAGGATGTGGTTTCTGTGTGTTCTTAATAGTCCTATCCGACCACCATGAATTCTGTGCTTCTTAGTGTGATGAGCTGGTATTCTCTGAACTAGCTTCTAGCCACTGTTTCCCTCAAAATATTGTCTTAGATCCCTACCAGTCAGACTGCTAATCAAAATCAAGAGGCAGTTGGTGGTATTGATATATAAGCTCTTCTGCATCATTTATGAAGGGCAAGGTTTTTATACATCTGTGGAACCTCTCCTACTTCAGACTAGTGTAAGAGGAGAAGGCTTATTGGAAGGCCTTCCCTCCAGCATTAGAGCCGTGTTGTTTCACTTCTGATTTTCTAGCACGTGCGTGCATATACTCATCAAAACTTGAAAAGTAGTCCTGGGCACAGATTGTAGCCATATGCACCCGAAGCACAACCCTTTCTACTTTCACATCATATGTTAAAGCTGCCTGTAGGCTGCATTCTTGATGTTGGCTGACGATTTCATGGCTGGGAGAAAAGATACTCTTTGAATCTACACCTATGTAAGAAGGGTGTTGTTCTAATAGGGAAACTGAAAAATCTTGCTACAGATGGATGGAAGACATTGTTTCCATGATGGAAGAATTGTTACCAGGTTGAACACTTTCTGTCAAGCTAAGGTTAACTGAAGGCCCATTCTGGACTCTTGGCTAAATTTCTGCAAGAAATATTTTCTATCCCAATGCACTGGATTTGCTGGCAGCAGCAAGGCTCTTAACCCCTTCTTGCTAATGGTATTGTCACCACTTCAGCACTGTGCCTTAGGGGGACTAAATTACAGGAATGTCATTTGCTTTGGTGCAAGTATTAGACTGTTCAGGCAGTTAATTTAGAATGTACTTGTGCCTCAGCAGCAG
This sequence comes from Pseudotriccus pelzelni, assembly GCA_035584735.1. Taxonomy (NCBI): domain Eukaryota; kingdom Metazoa; phylum Chordata; class Aves; order Passeriformes; family Tyrannidae; genus Pseudotriccus; species Pseudotriccus pelzelni. The sequence goes on from JAWMRA010000038.1 coordinate 49,777, forward strand.
CATGGGTAATGAGGCATGGAATCACAAATTAGTTGAAGTTAAAAGGGACCGCTTCCTATCATATAGTTCAGTACCCACACCCATGAACCTCCATTCAAAAATCTTTTCAAAATGGGTATGCAGCACTTTGAGCTACTTGTCATCTTTGTCCTGCATTTGAATCACAGCATGCATATAAAGCATCCAGCTTTGAAGTGTGACTCAAGAACCCCAAGACACATGAGCTAAATTAATTCTTTCACACACACATTATACAGCCCTTAAGGCTGAAGCTTTGATGAGCCCTTTCCAAGGTCCCTAAAGCCTATTTTGGGCTTCAGAAACTGTTGCAGACTAATGGTCATTTTTGTCCAGTTCTTTCTTCTAGTGTCAGTGCAGTACACATAAATCTTAGAAGTGTTTGAAAGTAACAAAACACTTCCTTCTAATAAGAAACAAAGACCAACGTGCAATTTGAATGGTCTGTAGCTGTTCATGATGGTAGGAGATCATGCAGTGAATGGATGCATGCGTACGTTCTTTCTGGGCTGGCAAGAAAAAAGTAGGGCCTGTTGTAGTTACGGTCCTTCCCTTGTCTGGGGCTGAGGTGGAGTTCTTTTGGGTTGGTTTGGTTTCTAGGGATTGGGTGTGTTTGGTGTGGGGTTTTTTTTTTGGTTCATTGGTTTTGTTGTGGGGGTTTTTTTAGGTTTTTTGTTTGTTTGTTTTGGTGGTGGTGACAGTTGGTTGGGTTTTTTTTTCAATGAATAACGTACATGCAAGTGTGCACCTAGAATGAATAACAGGTTTGCTGTCTGCCTTCATGGAATTATTTCTATAAATGCACAAGTGTTTGGAATTGACTGGCAGATTCAAATTGATTTTTTTTTTTGGTTTTTTAGTACTGTGATAGGACAACTGAATAAATATTTATTCTGCTGTTCTATGTATGTTTGACCAAGTAACAGCCAGCTCATGTATGTTTTCTTAAAGGTGTGGGTCTGTAACTTGTGCTTGCAGATGCAGTGGCTTTTCCAGATATGTTGACTTAGTCTGCATTTGAAATACATAATTTTTTATGTTTGGATTTGGTTTTATATATATATATATATATTTTTATATATATATATATATTTGTAATTTCCACCATAAATTTTAGGGGATTAAAAGTCCCAAGGTTATATATATAGGAGTCTAAAGTAATGGGATCATAAAAGGTGGGGGAGGGAAAAGTCCCATCTGCAAGCAATAAGGAAGTTAAAAATAATTTTGTAGCCTTCTGTGTATGCAAATGAGTACCATACTATTTTCACTGTTAACGATTTGATGTCATGTGCACAGTGCTTGCTAATTCTGTTAAAGTGCTATTTTCTCAGATAGGCTTAGTCTGATTTTGTGAAGGAATAAATTATACCCTGGGAACCTAATATTAACAATGTGGGAAGGCTCCAGAGATTATGCAACAAACATTGGTACTTGCATGCAGGTTAGAAAGTATTTTTAATCTTATTAGTTAAGCACAGCAATTTCATCAGCCTGTATACTGCCTAGCTGCTTCCCTTTGTTGCTGACCTATAACTGACTGATTCCTGTTTGCTACTGGAAATTGTGATATTAACACATGACTTGAAGAGAAATTTAAGAGATTATTTTCTGCTTATTTATAGCTCTGTTAGGTATTTATCTGGTTGAATGGCATGTCTGTAAAGGTTTATGCAGAGTGTTATCAATCTGAAATGTCAGTTTAATTAAGCCTTTGAATGGTAGCAGACTGCTTTGTAATTTAATAATTGCATATTGTTAAGACTGTTGCTACATTTGTGTTCAAAGACTCTTTACCACTTGTCTTCAATGCTGATGTATTACCATTGGTTTTAATGTCATTTGATAGCGTGTATGTTTTGTGTTTTAGATGTGACATCCAAATAGAAACAGTCCTGTTACATCTGGAACTGTTTTAAGTGCTATTTATCACCTTTGTGAAGGATAAACAGATGATTTATTCCTTCGTATATAATAAACTATAAATTTGACCTCACTTCTTTCACAGATGCAGAACCAGCGAACTCCAAATATGGAAAGAAGACAGACAAAAAGACAGGAGGTAGCATAGAGCTCTGGATTACTGATTCCATCTGAGTTCTCTGAAGGGCTATATCCTACCTGTGAGGTTGGTGTTAGGATCTTAAGCTTTACCCATCTTTGACAAAAACTATAATCCAAACACACTGGTTTATGTTTCCAGGCATTTTTTAGACTTTCAGAGACCTGCTTCATTTGGAGATCTTTATCCCTTAAATTAACACTAGAAAAGATAAGTTTTTTCTTTTCTGACTAAGTGTATATTCTTGCTGTCTCCCAGATGCTGTAATTCCCTTTGAAGAAGCATCAGTCTTTCCTGAAGTCTTGGAGACATTCTCCTAAGAGCTCCAACCCTTCCTGTGATTTAAATGTATTCCTAGCCAACTTGGCAGCAGTAGGAAAAAACCCTCACAGGTGTGAAAGCCAAGCATTCATCTTATTTGGGATTAAGACTTAGTCTATGGTCAGGCATCCCAGAAATAGTAGCAGCAACACAAATGTCAAATACTCCACTCTGCAAGTAACATTACGCAGGCTACATCATGCCCTTCTTCACTGTAACATGCCACAAAGAAAAGGTAGAGTGTGAGCAAGGAAACTTATTTATTTACAAAATTAGATTTTAATTTACATAGTAGAAGAAAAGATACTGGCACATCTTCTCATGAGAGAGGAGGAACAAGAATCCACATTATTAGAGCTCACTCCCATACAATTCCAGCTCTGTTCAGCCAGAGAAGACTGTGGCTCACCGCTCTCTCAGGAGCATCTTTAATATAAATTTCCCTACGAAAAGTCACTTCAGAGTGTAATTTATGATGCTTAGTATAAAAACATTAAATTCTTTGGTTACCAAGAAGGCCATAATCCAGTTCGTTAACACAGGCAGCACTGGACACACCGCTAGCTAAACGTGGGAAGATTTCGGCTATCACCAGCCATGGAACAGGAGTACAGCAAAGGGCAAACCCTGCAGTTATGAAGAGAAGACAGTAAATGCAAGTTAAGTACATATTAAAGGGAAAAGTAAATAATGTCCAAACTAATCAAGTTAAGGGGGATGCAGTTTTTATGTTCGATTCTTGGACGGTTCCAGCAACACGGTGCCTCTACCAGAAGGACAGAGAATAAGTGATTTTTAAGGCAGTATGATAAACGCTAGTGCATTTTACATCATATTAATTACAGGAATATTCTCAGCGAGCAGAACTTGCCGCCCCCCGGGTACGAGTCGCAGGCAAGGCAGCCCGGCCCGAGCAGCGGCGGCGCGCAGCGATGACGTCAGGAGCGCGACGGAAGCCACCTGACTGGAGAGCGGCGGGCGCTCCGTGTCCCCGGTGCCGCCGGTTCTCCAGACTCGGCCCGGTCCGGCCTCCCCCGCCCCCTGCAGCGCCCGGATCTCCTCAGGCCCCGGACTCGCCCCTTTGCCTCCCGCCGTGGGTGCCCGTAGGCTGTGGCGCGGACCGCGGAAGTGCCGGGAGCCGGTCCTGCCGTGGAGCGATGGCCGCAGGGAAGCCCCAGCCCGGTCCGGGCTCCGGGGGGCCGCGCAAGCCATGGCGACTGCCCGCCGAAGGACACCCCGCTCCGGGCCGACTCCTGAGGTGAGCGGCGCGGAGTCTCTAGCCCTCGGCGTGCTCTTTGTGTGCCGAGGTACCTGGGGCGGGGTGGGGGGAGCCTGGGAAACAGCCTCGTGCATGGTGCTCCAGCACCGCTTTCGGAGGCCCTTAATTTCAGTATTAGCTTCACATATTGAATACAACAAGCGCCTTAGGGCTCACCGGCTTTTTTATTCAGAGGCAGCCTGTTAGAATTTTTTATTTGTTTTAAAGAGAACACAGGCCTATCTGAACAGCAAATGTGCTGAGCTGTATGTGCTGAGGAAAGCTGTCAGTAGTAAAAAGTTACTGTATGAACTTGTGACTCGATAGGGGAAGCAGTTTCTGTGCATTTGACATCCAGAACTTTCATGTGTTTTTTATCAACAATTGCATGCCATGTGCATCTTTTTATAGTGAAGACTGTACTTTTCTGAACTACTATGCCCTGTTAAGAGGTGTACTCTAAGATCTTATTCTGTGAAGCTAAAATGTCCGTACAAATAATCATACTGTTGAGTGCCACTCAGATTCCTCAGTTCTTTCCGTTTGGGAGCTTCTGTTAAATTCAGACAGTTGTCTAATGAATGGAATTAGACCTTCCAGAGAAACAAATAATTATGATTTTTAAACTGTTTATCTGACATTTGTCTTGTTAATCAATGGTCCCAGGAAGCTGAGATGCCACAGGATAGTATAAGTACGTGCAGATCATGTGTTTCAGGAGGTGGTATTCAATTTCACAGTTAGTGCTCCATGGAAATAAACATTGAAAATAGGAAGAAAGACACAGATTTTTTTTTTTATGCATCTAGGTCCAAGTGGTTCAAACATGTCAAAACTGATACTAGACCAGCACAAGCTCAGGTCCTTACACAAGCCAAATTCAAATATGACTAATGTATCCTTCACCCAATTAGTTGGACATCTCTTTGTACCTTCTTTTAAAATTACTAGTTACCTGCTTTGTGTTTAAAGTAGTTCAGGAGGAAGATATGAATAAGTTCTGTCAGTAACTAGCTTTTCACTCTGCTTAGGTGCGTTAGTTTTTTTCTGTTACTAGTATAATCCATGAGTAAACTCTAAGACAGTGTTTACTTGCTATAATAGGTTTAAAACTTAAACTAATCCTTACCTTAATGGACTCAGAATTTGAAAGTGTTAACCTAAAACAAGAAAGATGTTAACATTCATAATGAATACTAACATTCACTAGCTGCATAAAATTTACTTTTAAGTCTGATGTGGGGCAAACGATAGTTCAAAGTGCATGCAAATGCGTAGTCTTAACCTAATGAATACTTTAAAATGCATTTGGTTGCTTCAGTCTGTGTGTTAATGTGCCATTTGGAATACTGATGTACCAGTAATAAAGATGTGATTCTTACCTTGTTTTCTGAACAGAACTAATACAGTATTTTGATGTATCACAGGTAAATTTTTCCATAACCTTATGGAGAAAAAGGACTTTGAAGCATGGCTTGATAACATTTCTATTACATTTCTTTCTCTGACGGACTTGCAGAAAAATGAAACTCTGGATCACCTGATTAGCTTGAGTGGAGCAGTCCAGCTCAGGCACCTCTCCAATAATTTAGAGATTCTCCTCAAGAGGGACTTCCTCAAACTTCTTCCATTGGAACTTAGTTTTTATCTGTTAAAATGGCTTGATCCTCAGACCTTACTCACATGTTGCCTCGTCTCTAAGCAGTGGAACAAGGTTATAAGTGCCTGTACAGAGGTGTGGCAGACTGCATGTAAGAATCTGGGTTGGCAGATAGATGACTCTGTTCAGGATCCTCTGCACTGGAAGAAGGTTTACCTAAAAGCTATTTTAAGGATGAAGCAACTGAAGGACCATGAAGCCTTTGAGACATCCTCTTTAATTGGACACAGTGCCAGAGTATATGCACTTTACTATAAAGATGGACTTCTGTGTACAGGTAGGAAGGACAGACAACTTGGAGTCTTACAATTCTTTATTTTCTCTTCCTCTCCTACGATTATTGACAATTTTGTTTTCCTTTACCAGACAGATTATTTTCATAGTGCAAATGCAGTTTAGATGATTCAAAATTACTTTTTTTTTTTCAATTTCTGAAATACCCGCTGCACTAATAAACCCATTAGTCACTTTAAATAAGAAAACAAGAAGACCAATTTCTCTGTTAGTTAAAAAAATAGTAACAGCATGTATCATTGTCCCTGCCCATGGCAGGATGGTCGGAACTAAACGATCTTTTAAGTTCCCTTCCAGTCCAGACCATTCTGTGTTCGTGCTGTTGCTATGAGTAAGCCCATTTGACAAGTCCAAATATGTTAGTTATCTGCTAGGAGGATAACTTTCAGTTAAAGGGGCCGTGTTTGGGGTATGTGAGCACTTCAGTCTCCTAAAGTGTGGCAGAAAAAGTCCTATGTTCTTCCTTGAAATGAGACTGTAAGCACTTTCAGTGCTTAACCTAAGTGCTTTATGAAGATCTGTAAACTAGATTTAACCTTGCCACTAGTCTGACTTGCACATAATTTCAGCTTCCTCCCTGAACACTGCAGATTCCAAGATTTCAGTTTGAACTTAAAAATACAGACAGAACATGTATGAAACATTAAGTGTGAAAGATTAGTAACAGAATTACAATGAACTGCTGTTAGAGCGTATACCAAGGATGTTGCAATCATTTGAGATGACAACATTATACACTAAGTTGTGAATCCTGACTAAGTACTCCCGCATTTGTTGATACTGTAAGATGATTACTAGAAACCAACAGTTAGACTCTAGCCAGTCTTTCACTTACCTACTCAGCAGGGAATGTTAATACACAGGAAACAGCACTGTTAAAACTTTTTGACACTTTTATGCTGCAACCACCAGGAGAAGAAAGAGGTGTTAGGGTCTGGGCTTTTATTCTGCTCTGCAAAGCTAGCACTTAAAAAACAACGAGAAAACCTTCAGGGAGAGAAAGGAAACTGGCAGTTGATGGGGCCTGGTATTCATCTGTATTTCAAGATTTGGTGGACCCCTTTCCTACCTGAAACAAACTAAGCTTGCAGTATAGTCAGTGGCTCTACAAACCTGAGAATGAGTTGTCATGTAAAAATTCCATGAATCTGTCAGTCAGAGGTAGTGCCTATAGAATCTATAGGTGCTAAAAGGATGTGAAGAAACTGGAAGGCCAAATATCTAGTAGCTTCATTAACATGAAAACAAGAGGCCTTTTTTGTAATGCTGAATCTTAAAACTAGGGCTTATTTCCCATTCAAGCAGCTTGAAAGTAATAGTTAATGAGAAAATCTTCAACAAGGGGAAGTGCCAAGCCCTGCCCCCTGAGGTGGATCAACTCCGGGGCGCTATTACATGGTAGGGGCCACCAAACTGGAAAGCAGCTTGGCAGAAAAGGGTCCTGGTAGACACCACAGGAACATAAGCCACCAATGTGCCCTCACTGCAAAGAGGGCTAATGGTATCCGGGGCTCCTTTAGGAGTAGAGTGTTGCCAGCAGGTTCAGTGGGATGCTCCTGCCCCTTTTCTCAGCACTGGTGAGGTTCCACCTGGAGTCCTGTGTCCACTTCTGAGCTGCTCAGTACAAAAGACATGGGCACACTGGAGAGTCCAATGAAAGACCATGAAGATGATGAAGGGACTGGAGCATCTCTCATATGAAAGACTGAGAGAGCTGGGACTTTCTATCCTGAAGAAGATAGAGCTCAGGATGTTATCCGTACCTGAAGTGAGGGTGCAAAGAAGATGGAGCCAAGCTCTTTTCAGTGGTGCCCAGTAATGGGACAAGAGGCAGTGAACACAGACCAAAACACAAGAAGTTCCCTTTAAACACTTTTTTACTGTGGGAGTGATTTGTAATGTTATTTTTCCTACTGTGAGAGTGATTGAGCCCAGTTTGCCCAGGATGGTTTGGAGCATCCATCCTTGGACTCACTGAAGAGCTGTGTAGTCATGGTCCTGGGGTGTGGGTGGCCCTGCTTAGTAGTGGGATTGGAAGAGTTGACCTCCAGAGGTCACTTCCAACCATAACCATTCTGTGATACCATGGAAATGCTATATTTATGGCGAACAAAGATGAGTATAGGATTGGAAATATTAGTTACTCTTTGCTTCCAATTATCCTGTTCTTTTATATTCTAGGATCAGATGACTTGTCTGCAAAACTGTGGGATGTAAGCACAGGTCAGTGCATATATGGTATCCAGACCCATACTTGTGCTGCAGTGAAGTTTGATGAACAAAAACTTGTAACAGGATCTTTTGATAACACAGTAGCCTGTTGGGAGTGGAGCTCGGGGGCAAAAACACAGCATTTTAGAGGACACACTGGTGCAGGTATGTTGAAATTTTCAATTTGTAATTTCACCAGTCAAGTAACATATCATTGTCAAACAAATTATAATTTAGCTAGCTCTTTGCACATTAGCTTTTTTGGTTTTTATAGGCTCTGTCCTCAGTCACCTGAATTACCTCAGTTCCCTCATATCAGGGGAAGCAACCAGAACAGATCTAAATCTGTCCTCGAATATGCCAAAGCTTGTACTAGCCGTGTAATGTTTTGCAGTTTCATGGAAGTAATACTAAATGCCATGGTTATTCAGTAGTTTCATGTCTACCAAAACGATGCAAACCTTAGATAACATATGGCCATGGCCATTCTTTATATTCCCAGACTGTAGATGAGCTTACAACAAAGTGCAAAATAGGACCTGGGAATTTGTATTTGCATTCCCTCATAATTGAATTCTCTGCCACCTACTTCAAAATATTCTCAACTCAGTTGTAGGTCTGTTCCTTGTGAGTAAAGAGGTCTATCAAATGTGCTAATCCTACTAAAATTGCCTTACCAGGACTCTGGAAATAAGAACTAGTTACACTTTGCTGTAATCCAGCCATTAAGGAACCACTGATGTAAATGCTTTTAATTTGGACAAAACCCCCAGTAATTTTGCAATGTAAACATAAGAATCCAGAGCAACAATTCTTTTATATAGTTCAAGAACAACAGTTAAAGATGAAGTAGCACATGAATTTAGAGGCTACTAAATTCATAGAGAGGCTACTAGTTAGTGTCTCACAGAAAAACACATAGATAGAGACTGATATTCCTTATTTAGTACCTCTTTGCTTGTAGTTTTTAGTGTGGATTACAATGATGAACTTGATGTTCTGGTCAGTGGCTCTGCAGACTTCACTGTGAAAGTATGGGCCTTATCAACAGGAACGTGCCTGAATACCCTTACTGGACACACAGAATGGGTCACTAAGGTGGGAATATTGATTTCTAATTAATCTCGCAAAGACTTGCACTAAATTTATTTATAACATGTTCTAAATTTTGTTTTCCTAATCCTAACCCTGCAACTAGTTGTAGAATCTGAAGAACATCTGGAGGTACTGCAAAATAACATTTGTATAAGAAAAATATGTAAGCTGTAATTAAACTTTTCAGACCATTGAAGATATTTCTATTCCAAAGCAGCAGGACTAATATTAGGAATCAGTGTTTGATTCAAAGACTGAATGGTTCTGAAAGAATGCTGCTGTAAGAACGATGTAAAAAAATGTAATGATCTTGATAACAAAATTCTAAAGAGGAAACAGTATTTTTCTTCTGATTATTTCAGAACTTGGAAGATGGGGGGTGACTCTACAAGTGAAGGGTGTATGTGTGCTTATTAATACAGTAAGTCACTAGCAGGAAGAAGAATAGCGTAAACTAGTTTTCTTTCAGTTGCTAAAAGTATTTGTGTTGCCTTTATACAAGGATACAGTATGCAGGTGGTTAGTGAAGTGAAAAATGCAAATGAAAGTTTTGTTGTTTACCAGCATCAACACAAATTATTACATCCTTCAATTACAGGTAGTTTTGCAGAAGTGCAAAGTCAAATCTCTTATGCATAGTCCTGGGGATCATATTCTCCTAAGTGCAGATAAGTATGAAATCAAGGTATGTACCATATATCACACACATATCATTTTGGTATACAGGGAAATAAAATGCTTGAGTACTTTGCTGAAGTTTACAAATAATATAAGGCTTTCTTTTCTCCCATATTTTCTGCTTGTGAGGCTGCGTACGAGGCATGAAACTCTTTGGAAGCTAATTTTTCAGTGCTTATCTTAACATTTAGATTTAAATGATGGCTCTACATGAATGGTAATGCAAAGAATCGGTGCTTTCAGTGCATGCCTGATGTGCTAACTTGACAGTGAAGCACTTAACTGCAAGTACTGTTACTGTTGGAGACTTTGGGGTTGGAGAGTGCTGTAAGTTTGTGGCTATGGAAGTGTTTCATAACTGAAACACTGTTAGATTTCTGTCCCAATAGGATGGTTGGTTGTTTTGTTTTGTGTGTTTGTTTTTTTTTTCCATTCTGTAAAGCACCCATTTTCACTGGAGTTTTTTAGGCTAGAAACAAAATATACTGCAACAATACTGTTAGGCAAGTCACTTGGAGAATCGATGCTCCTACCTAAAGTAGATAAATATTTCTGAAAAAACATTCATACATTTACCTGATGCCTGGAGAGACTGTGAGGCTTGCTGTATTAGCGTAACAGTTTATAATCTGATTTTTTTTATGGTCTTAAACTGTGTGTTTTAATTGTAGATTTGGCCTATTGGAAGGGAAATAAACTGCAAGTGCTTAAAAACACTGTCTGTTTCTGAAGACCGCAGCATCTCCCTACAGCCCAGACTGCACTTTGATGGTAAATACATAGTGTGCAGTTCAGCATTAGGACTGTACCAGTGGGACTTTGCCAGCTATGATATTCTCAGGTAAACCTTTCAGTTTAGGTATTCAGTGTTCTTTAAATAAGAAGTAGAACATACTAGTTTTAATGACTTACTTTAGATGTGGACCAAAAGAATCTTGATAAAAATTCTGTAAACATCTTACTTCATGTATGCGGTCAGGTTAAAGTCTGATTTCATATCTGATAATACAAATCATTTAATTGCTGTTTTGGTTTCTGGCCACATGCCAGAAAGCCACATGCCTCTTTCACATTTTTATTCTATAAGCTGAAGTTTTTCAATATAGACTTAAATCAGACTTCAGTGTCTGGAGTTGTGAATGGGAAACTGTAATGACCCAAAGCTAATGTTGCCATAGAGACTGCTGTAAGACAACCAAGCAGACATTTCTGGGGGTCTTTTGATCGGACAAGGAATTAAAAAGACTTTTTCCTTACAGCAGTACTGCTCTATCATTCTTGATAATGCTGTGGAATGGTAGTGAAATCTGTCAGACTGCAGGAAGGGATCAAACATGATGACATTCTGTTTCCATAGAAAGAATGAGGCTGTATCAGTTAGAAATGGTGGCAACAAAGATTGTAACTTACTAAAGAAAAAAATGCATTTCAGAACTGCTAGCAGTTAACTCTTAGTTCAAATAGCTTGAATATTTGGGGAGTATCTATCACTGAAAGATCTACTCCTGAAGAAATGGTTCTTATCAGTAAGAATAACTGAGTAATTTCACCTCTTAATTTACCCTCCCATCTTTCAAAAGAGAAAGATGCTCTCTTACTGGTGAGAAGAGATTTTCATCTCCATACATTTTTGTGCCTCAGTTCTGTGCTTTATGTAATGCTACAATCAAAGGTACAGACAGTTCTGGAAACCTCAACTCTTTAATTTCTTTTCCAAGTTTTATTTAATAAGGGAAAATATTGTAAAGATGTTGCAGAACTAACAAATTCTTTTTTTTTCTCCCCAAGATGAAAATGCTTAACTTAGCATAATGCTATATCAGTAAAACAGCATTCTGTTAAGGACCAGTCTTGGATGATTTCTCTTACCTGCCTATCACAATAAGGCATTTCTGTGTTTTACTTCTGCCTTTTAAAAGAGTGGTCAAAAGATTAGTAAGAGGTTTTACGTCTTAAAGATACTGAGACATTAAATCCGTATGGAAATTTATTGTAAAACATGAGTATATTTGTTCTTCTGTGTGTATCTGAAAACAAGACTTTTTTTCCCTTGTGCTCTGCAAAACAGTCCCTTTTAAACCCTAACTTTAATTTATGTTCAGAAGGGTCTGTCCTGAATGCACAAAGTCAGAACTGAAACCACAGGCCTGACTGCAGCTAAGTGTTCAGTTGCTTAATTTGAAAAATTTGCATCCAGTTCTTGCTAAATTCTTTCAGAAGGGTGAGTATAGACACCGAAGGGTTTGGTTTAGGTAATTCAAGCTTGTGAGTACATTGTGAGTGAGTTTCTAACACTGTTTTCTTGTCTTGTAGGGTTATCAAACCTCCAGACTTCTTAAATGTGTCCTTGCTGGGCTTTGGAGAGATATTTGCTCTACTATTTGATAACAGATACCTTTATATAATGGACTTGAGGACAGAAAAACTGATAAGCCGCTGGCCACTACCAGAATACAGAAAGTCAAAGAGAGGTTCAAGTTTTTTGGCTGGTGAAATGTCTTGGTTAAATGGACTAAATGGCCAAAATGATACGGGCTTGGTTTTTGCCACCAGTATGCCAGACCACAGTATCCATTTGGTATTATGGAAAGAACATGTCTGAAAAGCTCGCATATGCAGAATCTTCAGGAATATATGGGCTATCAGCAGTGTGTCCATAAAATGAGACTTTGCATGAACCAAAGTTGCACACCCAGTGGTATCATCATGCAGTGCACAATCATTTACTTTTATTTGGGCATTTGGGAATGGGTTGTTTTGGACATAATGCAATAGAGCATGCTAACAGTATTCACCACCACATTTTGTCTGTACTCATGTTTAAATATACCTATCTGGGTTCTGAAGCATAGCTTGTAATGTTTAAACCATTCAAGTCTGCTATCAAGTCTGAAATGAAGTAGTGCTTGACCTGACTTCTGACCTATTTTTTTGTTGTTAAAAGAGAAGGTGAAGCTACTATTTTAGAACCATAGGCTTTTATACATGTAACAGCAAATACTGGTTAGAGTGCATGGCTGCTTAACAAAAATGAGAAGATAGCAAACCCTTTCTCTCTCCAGAATCTTCCTCCAAAATGGTTTTCTTTCTGGTAGCCTTTGAAATAGAAGAATCAAAAGAGCCCTTTAACTACAATCAGATGTTAACAATAATAATTTCTTTAAGTTTAGAAACATGTCAATATGATCTCTTCTCAGCAAAAACGAGGCAACTTTTCATCTCTGACAGAGCTTGCAGTTAACCACAGAGAACTTCTGACGGTTCAGCATAACTCAGAACGCCTTGATCACTATTTTATAGTCCTTATTTCCTATAGTTTGTGTTAGAACATAATTTAGTTCACAGGTAGGTAGAAATATAATGAAGAGGAAAGTGATGTTCAATCTCTACAAGAAGTCACTTTCTTATATTAAATGATGTCTACCAGCCATTCACTTTTTCCAGAAGTTGCAGTTCATATAATGCACTTGAAGTACTTGCTACATCTAGAGTTGGAAAGCAGGGGCAAATGACAGAATTCCACATCTCTGGGGAAAAAAAATAAAATCAAAAGTCTGCCGGAAAGCACAGGAGTTGAAAAAAGGTCTTATTGATCATCACAGACCTGATGTACACAAGGAAACTGTTGAGTAGCAAATACTTGTCCACATACTTTTGTGCTTTTTAACATGTACTTAAAAGCTGTATCTGTGACATCACATGCTTTAGAAATGCTTTAGGTTGGTTTCCCCTCCTCCCTTAAAATAAAATCTCCCCTTAATGTATTTTTTTCTTTTTTTACACAATGTGAAAACAGGAGTTTTCATGAAGATTGGCTCATGTCCTTGAAAAGACAAAACTGTTAGCATTACTATTGTTAATATGACTGCTTCTTCCCACTCTCCAAGAAGACCCAGTTTTATACTTGGTACTGAATGAAGGCCAGGGTTCCCTAATGTCTGCAGTATTAACTGCACCAAAGGGAGTTTGCATATGCAAGAATCAGTATTTGATGCAATAGGAAATGCATGAAGTCACAGTGGAGCAGTGTCTCTTAATTCAAGGACAGTGTCAAGCACTTAGTTTTCCACCTTTATTCGTAACAGTTTACTTTGAAAAATGTTTTTGTAGTCAAGGATTTAAAAAAATTGAACCCAAATCCACAACTCTGAAGTCAAGCTGCACTCAAAAGTGAAGGAAGCTTACATGAAATAGAAAGCTTTCAATTACTTTTCTTGACACCAAGTTTTCATCATTCTTAATGTGGGAGTAACTACACCGTGTATGATGTGTGTGGTAACTCAGCTTCCTCTGAAGGAGCCACCTATAAAACAATGTGTTAAATTTTGAAAGATTAAACAGGAGCACACCAGAAAAGTCATTGTACCCAGATCAGTGAAGCAGGAAAACATGGGTAACTACTTTGTTAGTGACCTTGATGATGCAGAATCCACAGAGAGGTGAAGCACAAGATGGCTGAGAGACTGACAGTGAAGTTCAGCCTTCCAGAAAGAATGGTGGAGAAAGGGAAGGTGGTGGTGGGCAAGGGGAGGGGAGGTCCTGCTACTGCCTCCAGCTAACTAATAAGGAACTATAAAGAAGACAGACTCATACAGCAATTGTCACAAACTGCAACAAGAGAAATTCCCTTGTTAGAGCTTAGTTTAAGTCTGGAACAGGTTGCCCAGAGAGATTGTGTGTCTAGCCAGCCTAGACAAAGTCCTGAACAAACCGTGCTATGAGTTGGACTTCCAGATGCCCCTTGTTGCCAAGCAAGACAGACACCAAGCAAGACAAGCCCTTGCAGCAGACACCTGGGCTGTAAGTACAGCTGCCAGTTTGTTGATACAAATGTTGGGAGACACTGCAGCCACTCTGCACCAAATGCTGTAGTTAGCCAAAAGCTGTGAAGTGGTAGTTGAATTCTTCCACAAGTATTTCTCAAGTTGCAGAAAAGTTTAAATCAGAATTCTAAATCAGAACTCTAAATTCTCCTTTTCTACATTGCCCCAGAGTGTGCAAGCAGAAACCGTGATGACAAGGGTCCAGTACACACTATACTGCTCTTATACCCTTTTCGTTTTACAAATGAAGTTTTAACCAGTAAAATAGCAGCTAGCAATTATGAACACAATTAGCAAATAGTTATTTACAGATTGCCTCTTGAAGACCTCTAAGTTCCTCTTGGACATCTGCTAGCTAATAATACTAATCTACTACTGACAGAGCTCCTTAATGGTATGTGCCACCACAAAACAGATGAAGGGATGAAAGAGTGACACTGGTGTAGAAATTTGAAAAAGCAAACCTGCTCTCACACACACACTTGCCTCTGTCAGACACCAGTGTCAGACAGACTGCCCTCAGATGTGCCTTCAGATGTTCTGGTATAATGCCACAACAGTACAACACATAAAGCTTTGGGGACTTACCAAACAGAAAATACATGACTGAAACTGTGGAAGTACAGCGAGGGGTTTTTTTTGTTTGCTTTGCTTTCCATCTGACCCTTCAGCAGAAGTTAGTAACCACGCGGCACTACTTCTAGATAAAGGTTGGAAAAGATGCAGCTTCTGTACCTTTACACCTACACAAGGAACCAATATAATTCAACTTACCCACCACATAAAGGACTAAACTGCAACTCATGCCTAAGTTTCACAAAGAAGCATTTTCTTACGAGGCTTCAAGGTCTCAGAAAAAAACCAACAAACTAATATGTTTCAGAAGTAGTTGTTCAGCCATCCATTTTTTCCTCCTCAAAATGGCTTTTCAGTTCAAAACAGTCTCTTTAACATCAATCTGTACCCCTTGCCTCTCTTTTAAACCTTTCCAACACAATTCAGCACTTACCACTGAAGTAATTCAGAACAGCTGTGGGCAATAAGAGGGATCACTCTTCTTAGACTTACATGTCTTTAAAACAGTTGAACAGACACTGGGATGAGCAAAACTCCCTACAGCTGTTTAGTTTAAGCAACTTAGGTTTAATACTAATGACTATAGCTGTATTTCTAGTACAGTTGAAAACTGATTTGCATTATTTGAATCAGTTGAGAAATACTGATTTTTAAAAATTATTTTTTAAAATGAAAACAAATTTTACATTTTACAGTAGTGCAATCTACATTGAACTTTGGTATCATTAAATGACTCCTGGGTCTGCTATAGATTCCCTAAATAATCACTGCAACATATAACCTTCACATGGATACAATGTTCATGTGATCTTTAATCAATCTCCTCTGCCTCCCCACAATAAGGGTGGCTCTCCACTTTCCCTCCTCCGAACCGAGGTTTCACTTTTGAACTTACAGTACCGTTTGAGATAGCACCTTGTTAACATTCATGATTAATGATGAGTTGTATCTCCACAGGGCTGTATCCCTGACAAGGGATTCTCTGGGAAGGTCTCTTTGAAGGGGCTTCCGACAGTGATAAATGAGGGCAACATCCATGGGAACATTCACACTGTCCCCGTAGGCACGTAGGACAGAGTGGACTGAAGTCTGAATCACCTTTTGTGGATCAACTATCATCTTCCTGGGATTGAAAACATCTTTCCTGTCAGGCTCTCTGTGAACATGCTGTAATATGTTAACACCTGGCACAGTATTCCAGGACGAGATGTTGAACACGTGAGTAGAGATGGTTTCTGGGAAGATGTGGTTCTCAAAGAGGAAAATGCCAGTCCCTGGGTTTTGTTCCTGAAGGCTGCTCATCATTGTTTTCCAGTTTGGATGCCTAAGGGGAAGAATTATTTCATCAGCATCATTAAGAACCACAAACTTGCTCCTTTGCATGTTACGGTATATACAGTCATTTAGAGCTGTGATCTGTCCATAGTAGCCAATGTCTTTTGCATCCATAGAAAAATGCCATTTAGAGGAAACCTTGAGGTGTGAGTTTATTGGCCAGGGAATTATCTCTACAGTTCCTTCTTCTATATAAAACTTCAAGACTTTCTCCATCAGATGGCTGCAGTTGTTCTTATAGATTACCACTTTCTGTGCTCCAAGAATCTTGTACATTTCCAGACTCTGTATGAACTGCAAGACGTTATTGTAGTTTCCAAACATGGCAGAGATGCACACAGTGAAGTCAACAGAAAAGGGCTCAGCCTTGCGGTTTTTAATTTCAAACCTTGGCAGCTGGTCAATATTTCCATGTGCAAACGGATGAATTGATACATGTGTCGGATCACAGTTTTCGGGTTCCAGACAAACTATATCTGCTGCACCATAAGGGAATCCAAATCTATCTGAGTGAACATCAATTTTTGCATTTGATACATAGATCTTTCCATTGGGCTGACAACAGAACCAGCAGTATAGTTGTTTCACATCTTCATGGTGAACAATCCCAATCGCACGAGTGACTTTGCTTTCTCTGTCATCAAAGTATGGGGATATAATAAAAGTTTTGTTATCTTTTAATGGTGTTATTGTGCTATTGGCAATTTCCCCTCTACATTTGCTACCTTCTTGAATTACTTTTGGCTGGTGAGAAAGTCTTTGTAACCTAAGATAAGAAACTGTGACCATTGAAGTTAGAGTAATAATGCATACAGCAGCAGCAGCAGCAAAGTAAGATTTTTTCCTGCCACACAACATTCTTAATTTCTCTAAAGTTGGATGTAAATTTCTTTGTCCTTGTACTTTATGTTGCCACATCTGCAGAAGAGAAAATACGTAGTGTATGAGATAATATTTACTCATGTTCATTGCTCAAGAATTTCACAAACAAGATGAGGGTAAATCTCTATCACTGTACACTGACTTAATCAGAGACCCAGCTCCTGTGCTTTCATGTAAAATCAGCCACAGAACACACCTTTAATGGTATGGGTGATACTGCATGTGACACTCTGAATGCCTCCATCTGTCAGATGTGTGGAACAGGTTCTGTACATGGAGGGGTCCATAGGAGAATATATCAGAGGTCTATATACGGCAGCAAAAGGATGAATTATTAATCATTATTTGCTATAATCCAAATTTTAGAACATCCAATTTAATAATTAGGCAGTAATTCTTAAAGCAAATCAAAACTTTTGTTTCCCCTACAGTGTATATTATGTAAAAAAACCATTTCAACCAGACTTCTCACAGACAAGCAAGAGGCTGATATATAAATTAAATGTATACAGAATGAATCTAATTCACAACAAACATACTAACTGGGGATTGCACACAATGGTTCAGATATAATCGCTAATTTATAAATTTCCTAATTTGCAGTTCACCACAGATGAGGGAATAAATTCAGTGGAAGGGCAATTAATACAATCCAGCAGTAGACAGGTGAAATCTATGCAGGTATTAAACTCATTCTCAATTAGCAGCTCTACCCTACTTAGCACTGTACAAGGCAGGACTTGCAGGAAAGGTCACCACATATTAATGCACGCTGGAGATCAGGGCCACCTCACACTGCTTTAATGCTGGCTCAGCTCCTGGAACATTTTGGGGGTTGGCTCTTACACTCCCTGCTGCTGCAGGGACAGACAGGCAGCCCTGAGTACCTGCATGGCCACAATCTCGAGCAAGTGTTAACGCCCAGGCAGGAGCTCAGGGCACTCTCAAGCAGTAATTTCTGCAAGTGGAGCTCAGATTGAAGTTTTCTCTACAAATTCATCTTTAGGCATTGAGATATGATCCATAAACAGTAAAGTGACAGCAAGTCTCTTCAAAGGCCTGCTTGTATTACAGGGATCTTTGGAAAAAAGAGTGTCCCAGATTAATCAAATTCACACAAGATCAGAAAACTGGACTGGAAGAAGAGTTTCCCCAGCTGCCAGCAAGAAGTGTGGGGTAAAATGCCAAGATGAAATAAAGCGATGCTGTTGCACAAGACAAAGAAAATGTTTCTAGTAGGCAAAAAATAATCATCCATGCCTTCAGAATAATGTAAAATATTTTCACAATTGCTCTTTCATAAGAAAGCAAAGTAAGCAGAACTACAATCACAACACACCCCTTAAAATGCCCCATTTGCCAAGGGTGATGATTTACAGCAGCCTTTGCCAGGTACCAAGAAACTGCTTTACAGACTGGAACAGTCACAGAGCACCAGAAATCTCAGTGTATCCCACTAGGCACAAAGCAGAAAAGGAGCAGCAGAAAGCATTGACTGCTCTGTCTCTGAAATGGAGAGTTCCCCCAGAAGTTCTTACAATTAGGATCAGAACTGCAGTCAGTCAGTCAGTCAGTCAGTCATGCTAAAAGTCTACTACTGTCACAGGAATTTCAGCTGGAGATTTGTGACTGAAAATAACTCAAATTTTCTGTCTTTTTATGAAACATGCTAAAGTACAAAAAGTTTCCCCCAAACATTCTCATTCCAAGGATGTTATTATATAAACTTTCATTCTTACAACATAGAAGAGGTCACATTTAACGTTTTTTCCTTAGTCTTATCTATTTATGACTTAAAAATAGTGTTCAGTCTTATAGAATAAATAGTTTTTAACTAAAGAAATATCAAAACATGTCAACGTCAAATAACAGAATCAATTTATTACCTGATTTTTTCTTCTGCTTTTGCTAGCAAATAATAAACAAGAAGAAATACATCTCAACTGTTTTAAACAGTGAATGTTGGAAAGGAAAAAGTACCTTTTAAAGCAGATAGCTGAGTGAAGTTCTGTTCAGTCCTCCATTTATTTTTTTGCTAAGGTACTCTGCTGAGATAATCTACCAATTGTTTATTTTAAACAGATAAAGACATATATTTTTAAGATAAATTGCAAGTATTGTTCAATACAGAACAATACGGAGGGAAAAGATCCTGGTACAACACCTAAGTCAGTTATGGACACGTATTTCAGATAGTTGGTGCTCTGTTAACGTCAGTAACAGCAGCCACACCTACTAGAAAAACAAGTTTTCCTTCTCTTGAGCAATGCATACAGTTGCGCCACAAGAACTTAAATTACCAATGAGTGTGGAGTTGTTGAAGCAAATCAAACATAGGTGACTTTCTTAAGGATACTTAAGTTTCCTTCTGGAAATTAATCTTTCATGTCAATATATCCGCAGTTAGAAAGAACTCAAAAAATATACCATATATCTGTATTTCTTGGGCAATCATTTTTTTCCTAACACACTGTAGGCCTAGTTCAAATAGGTAAATACAGATCCTGTGAGGACCTGTGAGAGAGTGCTGAAACAGCAGCAGGTTCTAGAAGAGAGAAAAAGAGCAAAATCTAGAGCTCAAGATATACCAGAACAGAGAATCTTAAAAAAAAGAAATATGCAGTTATTTAAGGAGTGAAAATCATGTTTTCCCCAACACTACTCTTTAATTTTGACCTCCTGAAATTAACAGCACAGATACATAGTCAGAAAATACATTAAGTCAGTGTAATTAGGAGCACTCCATTTCTTCACTATAGAGAGTACTTGGCAAATTTTAACTTCAAAAGTATGTTTTCAGCATATTTAAAATGGTTTATTTTATAAAACCGGTAATAATTAAGTCCACTTTTGTATCTTTTAATTCCAATTAATATGCAAGCAGAACATGATACAAATTATACAGATTTGTTTTAATGCTAAATTTAGCTAATGGTATCAATGGCTACTTTGCAGTATTGCCCCTAACCAGGCTTTGTTCCTCGCCACTACCCTGACAGACTGCAGTCATATCACCTCCCAGACTTTGTATTTGTTACTGTTTCATTAAATAAGACAGGCTGTTCTAAAACCACCTCAGAAGAAACACTCTTCCTTTACCAATCACTTCTGCATGCTTGGCCCAGGTTCAATTAACCTCTAATACAGGAGACTAAAAATCTCTGTTCCTTGTCCATTTGTGCATGACAAGTAACAAGCCCTCATCGTTGTTGGAAATTTTCTTTCTTAACACATGCCAGGATTACATTTTTTGAAGGTGCATCACATTGCACAGATACATCTGAGGTTGTCATCAGCCAATGATTAATACATCTGCCCAGTTTGTCAGCCAGGTGCAGTTACACAATGTGTTTTCTTCTGCGGCAAGGTCATAATAAAGAGCTCTTGTCACGCTTATGATCACAGAATGGCTTGGGTTGGGCAGGACCTCTAAATATCACCTAGTTCCAGTCCCCCTGCTGTAGGTAGGGGCATATTTCAGTAGATCAGGCTGCTCAAATTAATCACCTTTCTCTTTATTTCTTTTGTCATAGTCCTTCTAAAATTTTCTCTCAAAGCTTGTATGGGACCAAGAATGTACCTACAAACTTTCATCTATTCAAATCATCTTTTTTTCCCTTCCTAAACCAAGGAGTCACTCACGCTTTACCCACATTGTACCACTATGCTCACTACACATTTATTAAACTCCCATTATATGTTCTTCCAATAGCTTGTCTGTCCTAGAATTTTGAAATGGAAATTTTTCTGTATTGCCTTCCAACTGGATGTTCGTTTTACCTTTCCTGTACAGCTTCTATTTCCAGAACAACTTTTCCGCCATCTGTCTTTAACCCTCCACAACTGGCACTGTCCTTACTAAAAGGTGGAACCAAGTGCTAATTTAGTTCAAGAGCCATTTCTTGGTAATTGTTTATCTTCCTCACATGCTCTCTGCATTGTGGCCTTCCTTTGTAATTTGTTTTCTTTGCATCAAAACAGCTGAAGAACCTTTTAAGCTGCTCATTTCAGTATCTTCACACAGTTTACACTGAGTGAAATTTTTGATAACTCTCAGTTTATTACTGTATCTCCCAATCTAGGGTAAGGATAGGGGGCAACTGAGAAGAGGTGATTGCAGAGTTTCAGTTGCTAATACGAAGTACTAGATTTGGTAGTACAGAAATAATAAACAGCCTAAGCCTGGTTTATGCAGGGTCTAAATAAAAACCCACGACTAATAAACACCATTAGTAACTTATTATTTTTGAAAAAAGTTATTCTCTATCCTCTACTTTATGATTTTTGTCAAAGGTAACAACACAAACCACTGTGGCTAAATAAAAATTCCCGATCACTTACCATCTTTATCTAGATGTCTGTTGCTAATGTTTTCATAGATTACATTTT
Organism: Pseudotriccus pelzelni; assembly: GCA_035584735.1. NCBI lineage: Eukaryota > Metazoa > Chordata > Aves > Passeriformes > Tyrannidae > Pseudotriccus > Pseudotriccus pelzelni. The sequence goes on from JAWMRA010000038.1 coordinate 71,379, forward strand.
TCAGAAAGACTCTTTGACACGCTAGTGTCCTTCCTCTTTTATAAGATACAAAGTCAGGAGCATATTGTTTGAAGGATTAAACTGAAGGCAGTATTATTCCACTCCTCATAAAGTGCTGTTTAAAAAAATTTAAACTGCCCATTTCTATTCTAAATACAAAGGGTAAGCCAGACCAATACACAGTGTTGCCATATACTTATTTTGTGCCATTAGAATTAACAAACCACACAATTCCCTGTGCACTCATAAACTTCTCCATTATAATCTGCTGTGCATACCTAAGCAAACTCCTCTTATTGTAAACAATTAGACTTTGTGTCCTTTGGAAAAAAAATAGAACAGGCAAAATCAAAATTGCATGACATTTAAAAGATTGTTATTTCAACTTTTTGTCTTTCACACTGTCCTTTTTTTAGCTGGACCAGAGTTAATTTTCTCCACAGCAGCCAGCAGAGTGCTGTGTTTGGTGACCAAACTGAGTGTTCAAACACATTGATGTTTAGCTATCTCTAAGCAGTGCCCACGCAGCATCAAGGCCATCTCTGTTTCTCATGTGACTCCTGTCCCAGAAGTAGAGCAGCACAAGAAGTTTGCAGAGGATACAGCTGACCAAACTAACTCAAGGCCCTTCCCACACCATATGATGCCACGCTCAGCAATCAAAGCTAGGGAGAGAAGGAGGCATGTGACATGAGAATATATGGCTTTCCAAGTTACCATCAGACCTGATGAAGCTCTGCTTTCCTGGAAATGGCTTGAAATGTGCCTGCTAAGGGGACATCATGAACATATTCCATACTTTGCTTTGCTTGTGCATGCAGCTTTGCTTTACCTCTTACACTCTTTATCTCAACCCATGAGTTTTTCCACATTGGCCCTTCTGATTCTCTCCCCATTCCACTGCAAGGGGAAGGGTGAGCAACTACCAGGATTAACCCACACCACACACACTGGAACTACTCTTTGGAGCAGTTATGCATGCTTTAAATCCAAGATTAAAGTCCACACTTGGCATGTGTTCAGATGGAGACTCAAAAAGCCCAATTTGGGCAATTAATCTGTACCTTTAACTTACCATTGAGCGGTTAGCACCAGTACCGTAGGATAATGCTATAGCTGACAACCATCCGATTTTACATTTCTTGAGTGGAAATAAACTCCCGAGCCCGTCGAGCCTCTCCTGCGAGCGATGCCAGCTACGAGAACCCCAGCGCTCGATCCCGTCACCGGCCGCCTCGGCCAAGGAGAGCCCGCAATCCCCCGCCCAGGCCGTGCCTCAGGCAGAGCCCCCGCCCGCCGCGGTCCAGGTGGGGCCGTTCGCCCCCGCCCCCGCACGGATCGCCGGGCAGGGCACGGGCGGGGGGCGAGCAGCCCCGGCCGGCGGCCCCAGTGGGGCACGGCCCCAGGAGGCCCATCCGGGGGGGCGTGGGGAGTCGGCCGGGGGCGGTGGGATGCCCGGGGCGGGCGGTGCCCTCACCGCTGCCCCTCCGGCCGCGCCCGCCACCGCCCCAGGTCCCCGGGACGCTGGGCCGAGAGGCCTCAGGCGAGACGCGGCGGCCGGTCCCGCAGCGATCCGCGCCGGAGGAGAATTTCGAGGAGCAAGGTCTGCCCGGCCCCCCGGGCGGGCCCATCACCCCGCTCCACGGGCCGTGTGCCGGGCAGACGCATCCGTGGGATGAGCGGCACAGGCAGCCCAGGTGCACGAGAAGGACCTCAGCAGTGCCGCACCGTGCTCGGGGACGTCTCCGGACTCGACTTCGACGCTGAACTGTCTCTTCGTCGCATTAACTTGTGTAAAATGGAGAAACACAAGCTAAGCATTATATTTTCAAAATCGGAATCAACCTTCAAAAAAGTACCGGGAAATTTGATAGTTACACAACGATAAAATCCAGTAGTTTACAGGAGTCCTGTCTACTTTTGGAGACAGACCTGATAGCTGAATCATTCCTACAACAAAATCCAGTGCTGGTGTTTGAATGAGTTCTATGGTGGGATATTTTTTTCTAGTGCCAAAGGCCATAAGTTACAGACTCCTTTTTTTTTTTTTCTGTATTACAGAACACACAATGCATTTATTGCTGGGGAGAAGGTAGCATTAAATGCCTATTGCAACAACTTCAAATTGTAGCATACCCAACACAGTTCACTTTCAAAGCCAAAGGTGTATTTCCAAAGGGATGTATCCTTGATAAGAGCTACATCACACCAACTTCCTGCAAAGAGATATAACAGTGTCATCAGGTACTTCCCAATCATGTGTAAATATAATTACAAAATAGTAGACTGAAGCCTCAAACACCGTTTGTGAACCAAATAATTTTTTCATTTTAAAAATCTCTTCCCTGGATACATTGATTCAGTTCACGTATCAAATACATATATAATTATGCAGTATATAAAAGGGCTGCTTTCCTAAATCACTGCAAAATGTAACCTTCACATGGATACAATGTTCATGTGATCTTTAATCAATCTCCTCTGCCTCCCCACAATAAGGGTGGCTCTCCACTTTCCCTCCTCCGAACCGAGGTTTCACTTTTGAACTTACAGTACCGTTTGAGATAGCACCTTGTTAACATTCATGATTAATGATGAGTTGTATCTCCACAGGGCTGTATCCCTGACAAGGGATTCTCTGGGAAGGTCTCTTTGAAGGGGCTTCCGACAGTGATAAATGAGGGCAACATCCATGGGAACATTCACACTGTCCCCGTAGGCACGTAGGACAGAGTGGACTGAAGTCTGAATCACCTTTTGTGGATCAACTATCATCTTCCTGGGATTGAAAACATCTTTCCTGTCAGGCTCTCTGTGAACATGCTGTAATATGTTAACACCTGGCACAGTATTCCAGGACGAGATGTTGAACACGTGAGTAGAGATGGTTTCTGGGAAGATGTGGTTCTCAAAGAGGAAAATGCCAGTCCCTGGGTTTTGTTCCTGAAGGCTGCTCATCATTGTTTTCCAGTTTGGATGCCTAAGGGGAAGAATTATTTCATCAGCATCATTAAGAACCACAAACTTGCTCCTTTGCATGTTACGGTATATACAGTCATTTAGAGCTGTGATCTGTCCATAGTAGCCAATGTCTTTTGCATCCATAGAAAAATGCCATTTAGAGGAAACCTTGAGGTGTGAGTTTATTGGCCAGGGAATTATCTCTACAGTTCCTTCTTCTATATAAAACTTCAAGACTTTCTCCATCAGATGGCTGCAGTTGTTCTTATAGATTACCACTTTCTGTGCTCCAAGAATCTTGTACATTTCCAGACTCTGTATGAACTGCAAGACGTTATTGTAGTTTCCAAACATGGCAGAGATGCACACAGTGAAGTCAACAGAAAAGGGCTCAGCCTTGCGGTTTTTAATTTCAAACCTTGGCAGCTGGTCAATATTTCCATGTGCAAACGGATGAATTGATACATGTGTCGGATCACAGTTTTCGGGTTCCAGACAAACTATATCTGCTGCACCATAAGGGAATCCAAATCTATCTGAGTGAACATCAATTTTTGCATTTGATACATAGATCTTTCCATTGGGCTGACAACAGAACCAGCAGTATAGTTGTTTCACATCTTCATGGTGAACAATCCCAATCGCACGAGTGACTTTGCTTTCTCTGTCATCAAAGTATGGGGATATAATAAAAGTTTTGTTATCTTTTAATGGTGTTATTGTATTTTGAGCAATTTTCCCCCTACAAAGGTGACCTGCTGGACTGGCAGTTGTTGTCTGGGAGAAGATTTTTATAGTTATTCTATTCGGTAGCTGAAGATCTTTCCAATAGCAGATTAAAATGCTTGCAAAAATAAGAATACATGCAACAACACCACAGATATGTTTTTTTCCACAGTGTATCATTGCTGAATTTCACAATTTGCAAATTAATAGACTTTTATACTCGGTCTTCAATTCACTTTCTCTAAAACAAAACAAAAACACAAAAATGCACTTTTAGTGATTTGCCAAAAGGGAGTAATGTTTTGCATTGACCTGTATGCTCTTAAATACAATTGTTACTGTTTGGATACCTCAAAATCTAGTATGAAGAGAGCTGACTTTTCACAAAGGTTTGGAAAAAAGTGAGAGATTCTCTTACACCTCCTCATTCCTAGCTTTGTTACATTTTAGGCTACAGTTGGGTGCAGTGCAACTTCAGCTGTTTTCGTATATAGTAGTGGTAATATAGTGTAATTTGAATCACTTTGAGGCCTAGAAGAAACTTTATATTATAGAGAACCCACATTCTTTATCATTCAATGTTCTGAGGAGTTTGTAAAACTACAGAATTATCTTTTCCCCTCTTCTTCCTAAAAAGGGGCTGTGAACACAAACTGCATTCTTTTTTATTGTGTAGGAGTGATCCTGTCACAGTCTCTCAGTGTTCTGATTACCAAGTCACAAAGAAGCCCAGTGTTTTTTAGAGCCTATTAGGATCCTATGGTATTCAACACTACCTGGGATCTTTTCATTTGATAAGGTGACCGAGATTTCCTAAGTGTAAACTGCTTTTGCCACTGAAGATGCAAAGTCTCAGACCACAGCTCTAAATTGGCAGTTGGTTTCAATAGGACTGAGAAGGTGGTCTTGGAGGTGCTGCTGGACAGGAAGCTTGACGTGACCCAACAATGTGCACTAGCAGCCCAGAAGGCCTGTGTCCGAGATTGAATCAAAAGAAGATTCTCCCCCTCTGCTCTGGTCTCATGAAACCCCACCTGGAGCACTGCATCCAGCTCTGGGGTCCTCAGAATAAAAGCATGTGGACCTGCTGGAGTGAGTCCAGGCAATTCCACGAAGATACTCCGAGGGCTGGAGCACCTCTGCTATAGAGTTCGGTTTTTTTCACCTAGAGACAAGAAGGCTCCAGGGAGACCTTATAGCATTTCAAAGTGTCTAAAGGGGCTCCAAGAGAGCTGGAGAGGCACTTCAGACAAGGGCCTGGAGTGACAGGACAAGGGGGAATGGCTTTCTACTGAGAGGGCAGGGTTAGATGGGATACTGGGAAGTGATGGGACATGGCTGTGGGGGTGGAGAGGCCCTGGCACAGGTTGCTCAGAGAAGCTGTGGCTGCCCCATCCCTGCAAGTGTCCAAGACCAGGCTGGACGGGGCTTGGAGCAACCTGGTCTAGTGGAAGGTGTCCCTGCTCATGGCAGTGTGTGGAACAAGATGACCTTTAAAGTTCCTTCCAATCCCAACCTTTCTATGATTCTATGAAACCTTGTTTATTCTACTAGCGGTCATGAGGGTGTGATACAATGTGGCATATACAACAATGTATCAGAACCATTAACAGTTGTATATACCAACCATAGGTGTTTTGTCCTCCCCTTGCAAATCCAAGATGTTGTTCAACTGTTCTTTTTCATTCTCCTGGCCTCAAAGAATGGAAGAAGTTACTCTGAATGATGTGTAAAAATAACTCCTTCTTTAAAGTTAAAATTTGTGTTGCTCTCTGCAAATTGTCACGTGCAGAATAGGCTTTCTAATATGATCACAAACTTTAAAGTTACTCAGGTCTGAAGATTTATTTCCATCTGCTTTAAATACTTCTAATATGGCCTCCTCAATTAACCAGTAAAATTCAAATATGCATTTTGTCATTAGCTCACTAGTAGCTAGGTAGGACCTTGAGAGCAGTATTTGCCTAGAAAAGATGCAATATATTTAAAAGTAGGACTGCATCATCAGCTATCAGCTTGCACTGAAATACCCTATTTTTGGATGGAAACCATTTACAGTTAGTCACATGCTGTTTAGTAGAAGAGTAAGGGAAAGAACATTTAAGAGTGAAGTTTGTTTTTTTTTTCCCCATAAGAGTATTAATTAGGAAGCAGGATTAAAAATGCTTCCTGAAAATTTCAGGGAAAAAAATACACAAAAAGAAGCCAAAACAACACAGAAAGTCAGTTCAAGATCTAGTTCTTGTTTTTTCATCCACAATTGCTTTTTTTTGTTTTTACTCTCCCCCCTCTGGAAGTAGTATTTATCTGTCAGTGTTCTCTTTAAAGAAATAACAGAATTCTCTGTAGAGATTCAACAGAATTCTTAGCAGAGACAGGATTAGGTTTGAAGATTGAGAGAGACGTGTAACAAGGACACAGGACAAGAGCTTCAATGAAGCTGTAAAAGTAGCGTAGTTTCTGGATCCAGTCTTCCCATCCAAGAGAAGACAAAGGGACTGAGGAAGATAGAGAAAACCAGAGCATTGTGATAGAAACTTTTCTGTGGAGGATGATTTACTGCAGAGGAGATGGGACAAATTTACTAAAGGGGGAGCTGAAACAAAGTGATAATAAAGTTCTACTGTCTGTCATGATTTTTTGCAGAAATACAGGATCCAGGTTTGTTCATTTCTTTGTTTCATACAGATGCTAAGTGCAAAAAATCTTCACACTATTCTGGTGAAATATGTTTTCAATTGTCAGTTTTACAGCAGGAAGCAATATGCCTTGAATAATTCTTGTTAAATGAGGCCTGGGAAACTTACAGGAAAATTGCATTTTTAAGATTTAAGAAACAGTAAAAACTAGTAGTCTCTTCCTGCAATAAAGACCAAATCTTAAAATGCGCTCTACCTTTTGGAACACCACTACTGTCTAGCCAATGTAAAGAGAGCAATTCCTGTATATACCTCTGCACAGAAGTCTCCATCTTAGTTTTATGTACAAGTTATGCAAAGCAGGAAGTTCACTCAAATGTTCCCTTGCCCGTCATGTCTCCTACGTGAAACAATCTCCTTCTCCTTTTTGAACTATGTACAAACAAACTTTTGCTGTTGTTTCTCTTCACTTTTTGTATGTATACCTTACCCAGTTTGGGCAAGACAAATTCATCCTGATAGCTTGTTTTCAAACAATCAGTAGTTTCAGCATGCCAACAACACAATTAACCACCTGATCTGGAAAATAGCAGACGAGCGTTTGTATCAGAAACCAGGGGCCTTGTAGGGCCTGAAAGGTGACTGTGAGTAAAACTTTACAACAGGGACACTAAAGAAACAGGTAAGTCCTATTTATACATGGACTTAGAAGTCTATACAAACTGCAGAGACACAGAGATCCATATACTCCGTTTAAATAACCTACTCATCAAATAACTGTTTAGATTCTGGTAATCTCCAGTGGTTACTGAGCGCCATTCCATTTCCGTCTTTCATTTTGATCTGTTCAAAGGGATATTAGTTGATACACAAATTTTTCAAGAAAGGGATGGCATCAGTTCCCAAATAAGAAATATGATTTTGGGTTCAGGCTTGTGCCACTTCTTTTGGAATCCACTGCCTGCAACCATTAGCTGATATCCACTGAACTAGGCGATTAAAACACTAAGTTTCTCTTTTTGTCAGCTGGACAGGATCTTTAAAAATGCAGCATTTCAACTATTGTCACAGCAATAATTTCTCACCAGAAATAGCCACTGTCATTCTGAAAAAAGATTATACGCAAGGAGTTAAGAGACTTATTGTACTGCTTTGTACTGTCCTCTGTTCAAATGAACATATATTGTTAAAGCCTCACTTTGTATAAGATGGCATTCCAGTATGGAGCAAATGAGCACTGTTTCACTTGTCTGATATTGCTGTGGCCTCTGTTACTGCAGAAAGTATTTCCTGTGTTCTGAAACTGAAAAATATCTCTCCTCTTCAAAAGAGGAATTTTAAAATACGTTAGCCACTCTGGACCTTCTCTGTTTGCTTAGGTTACTCGCAGTACAGAGAAGAAACCGGAAGACAATGTCTAACTGCAAGGTGTGTTACACGAATAAAGCTGAAGAAATTTATTCACACACCAAAAAAAAAGAACCTTGCTTTTAATAACTGTTGTAGTGAAGTTTTATAAAACACTGTCACCCATTTTGCCTGGAATAGTTAAGACAACACCTCGGCATTTTTCAGTTGTTACGCAAAGTGAAAAAAAATGGAGTTTATGTTTGTTATGTGCAGTCTTGATATTTCACTAGAACACACAAAATCATGCACTTCTGAAGATCAGAGGAATCAAACGATAGTGTATTTACTCACAGTTTCAAGCCTCATTGTGTAGTACTTCATGCTTTCCAATGCTCCAATTCTGCTTCCACTGAAATGAGAGACCTCACAACCTTGCGTGTTCCCCATCTGCTTCCTCTGTAATTGTACTAGTGCTTTTGACTGTCTGTGGGAAACCCCGTGACTCTTGTTAACTTCCTGTACAGCAAATCAGCTTGCTTTCTGTTTCTATCATTTTCTCTAGATAAACAACTTTGACTTGGAGATTTCTGTGATCAGGATTTAAACACTTCCCATTAGATCAAGTGTAACATAAAATGTTTCATCTTAAATAGCCCCTTGTGTTTTTCAGAGGAGCTTTTGGTAAGCTTAGTCCTGCTAAGATTATCTCTTTAGATTTCTAATGACAAAATCGAGACAAAACTGTGTGCACAGTTATAAGACCAGAAAATAAAACTTTGTATTTAATCACATCAAAAATAATCTACCACAGCAGGAGTTTGAAATAGTAGATGGATATAATTTGAGTCAACACTTGCTTGGCCGGCACACCTGTATTAATAGCCAACATAAACACTAACTTAAATGAAGGTGCAGACTGGGTGAGGAGACATGCAAAAGAATAGAATAATTTAGTTGGGGGGGGGGCAAGCTGGATTTGTCTGCTTTATTAGCTATTTAGAGAGAAAAACCTCTCAATTTCTCTTATTAGGACTCAAGGGGAAGAAACTGGTGGGGAAGTGGCCTCAGCTACCAGGACACACTCTCTTGGTACTGTGGCAAGGAGAGCAGGACTGGCCATAGCCATAGCCATGAACAACTCCCTTCCCTTCCCCAGAACCCAAGACCACCCAACAAGTCTGTGGGATGAGACAGGTTTGAGGCCAAGCCCAGAAGCTGATCCTCAGGGTCCCCAAGGGACAATGCAAGACCACAACTGAAACAGCCTGCTGTCAGGACCTTGGACCCCGGGGTCTGTGGGGCCTCAGCCTTAAAGGGTACAGACAGGCAGGGGCTGAGGGCCCAGGGCTGAGCTTAAATGGGCTCCTGGGCCCATGGAGGGGGTGCCAGATGGGCTGGTCGGGGCCATTAGGGCAATTAGTACCCACAGGGCCCTGACAGAATGCTTTAAACAGGTATTTTTCAACAGAGGTGCAAAACCTCAACATATATGCTTGTAATATAGGCCAGTTACTTAGAAAAAAGAATATCAAAAAAACCACCAAACCACTAATACTAAGAAAAAAATTATTAGAAAAAGTCTTTCACTTTTAAGGCTTCACATTTACTTTCATAAACCTGTGCCAGAGCTGCATCAATTTGCCCTGGGCACCAGTGCCTATGGATTTTCCAGAGGGCTTGTGTTCACGCCTTTAGAAAAGGAGTTCTCCTTCTCTAAAGCAACTGTGTCACCTCATAGATGGAGGTTACTCCAAACTTCTGTGCTCACCTTTGATTTCCAGTTTCTTCATTGAAATTTCCATTCTGAGGGCTCTTCTCCTGGCCCCTACTGTGGTATCAGGAGTTCACTAAGCTGAAGGAAGAGCAGGAGTCAGCGAGAGGTGTCTCAGTCTGATTCTTTGTGACTCGGTATAAATAACGAGGAAAAAATCAAGTCACTGCCAATCGGACTTTGGACCAATATGTCCCTCGTTCCTGCCACAGCTTTCCTTGGTTGCTACATTAATTGTTAATTAACTAGAGAGAGGGCAATGTTTGGCCACATTAAAAAACATCCTGAAGTACACTGACAAATTTCCGATGTTTCTGTGGAAACAGAAAGTTCACTGAGAATTTCTGTTTGTTCTGCCTAGTAAAAGGTGAAAGAGAAACAATGAAGTTCAAAGCCAGGTAAGAAGGAGACCCAAGAGTTCACTTAAAACCATAAAGAATTACTTGGCCCATTTACCTTAAAGCATAGGCAAGGAAATCAGCGCACGAGAAAGATTTACAAAATAACTGAAAAACAAAAACACCAACCCCCCCTCCCTCACAACCTTAAGGCCCTTTCTTCTCTTGTTCCCCCTTTTCTCAGTTCAAAAATTCAGCGAAATTAGAAAAGTTTTAAATTCAAACATAATCATCGCTCGGTGATCTTGGAGCCCTACACCCTACAACCTTGCGCAGGCCAAGGTTGGCAGTTCAGCATAAGCCCACGAGTGAATTGTGTTCAAATGCTCTCTTTCCATAAATATATACAGGGAAAAAGAAAAAGCTTCTAAAAACTCACCTTCAGGATTCAAAGATCAAGTCTCCTCAGCAGTTACGAATGCACCCTGTTGGAGGCTGGTAGGTGAAATAAAAACTATTCCCTCCCCCTCTCCCCTTTGTTGAAAGAATAAAAACAATTGCACTGCTAAACAATGCAGACAGGACTAGTTGGACTTCCAAGTACGCTGTACTTGAGAGCAGCAAAGAACACCTTGTAATGTAAAAGGAAGTGCTGGTCTGTGGTTTTTTTTTAAATCTTCACCTTTCTGCACCAGCTAGTTGTCTCTTTCCTTGCTTTCCACTTTTTGTCTCTTTGCTCTGCGAGAGAGTATGACATTATGTTCAACAAGTCATATATATTCATTGTATTCATGTCAGACAGGCTCAATTTTGTAGTTTTGTATTATTACAAGAAATGGTAACCACTTGCTACAAATAACTTTCAGCGTTTCCAGGGCTCTAGGGGTGTTCCTTTGTGTTTAAAAATTATTTTATTTTATCAAGACAGTGGTGTCAATTAACAAACTATATGTAAAACAGCTTATCTAGCTGGTTGGTTGCTATTTTTATTCTGCAGAACTTGATGGATTTTTCTCTATATATATGCAAGAAGAAATCTATTTGTTTTCTGGCCTTGCTTGTTTGCTTTATATTCAGTTACATCACGCTTGCACACCCAAAGCATGCATTGTCTGAAGCAAAGTAATCACTTGGAACACACCCTAACCCCAGCTCAACCCCCACTCCAGCTGATTTCTGGCAGAAAGAACATGGCTACAGATGAAGTCCAGAAATATAAAGGATACTTCCTCCAATTCATTACTATCTGCACTTCCTAAGCACAACTGTGTTTTAGTTGACGCAAAATGGGTGTTTTCATCCTTCCTAATGTGCTTATCTGACTTGCTCTTACCTCTGAGGTCTATTGAGACATGAACTCTGACTTTTTTTTCCCTTCACGCCCCCTCCCCCCCAAGAAAAGGTCTAGTATATTCTCCAAATTTGATAAACAAATCTCCAGAGTAATAGGTCACAGCTACGGAAATACAGCAGCACCATTACCTATTTCAGAAGAGAAATTAATGCAATTTACCAGGGCCATTCCCTGCATACCCAAGCACAGCCTGGCATCTTTGTTCCTTTGTAGGAACAAAGTTATTTGCTATTTCCTTTTGGTTTTTCTCTCCCAGGTTACAAGACAAGAGGCTTGGACATAATGAGCATTTAATGAGCTCTTCGGTACTCATCTTTGGGTGTCGTATGACAAAAGTATGTTACCTTATAGTGAAATACTGCAATGCAGAAAGTAGTCCTCTCTCCCCCCTGCAATTTGACTCCATAACAGTGTCAGTCTTGGATATTGTGACTGTTGGTTTTCCTTTCTAACTTTTTTCCTTTCTTTCCTTTGTGTATTTTCTATCCTGTTACCTATGGGAAGGAGAACAATTCCAATCAATTTTCCCACTTTAACTGATGCTATTAGTGAAAAGAACCATTTGGGAAATACAGGAGACACTTATTGATGCTTCCTTGATTAAACATTTACAATTAAACACGGGACATGACCTGAAGGAAAATTGTCTAGATCCACCTTATTTCTAAGACTACCAAGTAATAAAAACGTCTTTAAACATTCTTCCTGTTTCTGGGGGATAAGAGGAAAAGGAGTCCATTTTAGGGAAAGGATATATGCTTTCTTCTTCAGCTGTAAAAGTAGCGATTTTATATTAGTCTATTTTGCTCTCATCTTCGTATTAGGTAACATTTAATTTCCCTCTCAGGCAAATGAAATCATGTTTCTGCAGACATTAAAGCACCTGCATTGCCAGTCATAACATGGAGCTTATTTACCCTGACTATGGAATATTAAAATTATGGAATAGTTTGAGTTGGATCACACAGTCAAAGTCCCCTACCCTGGGCAGGAACACCTTCCACTACATCAGGTCGCTCATAGCCCCATCCAACCCGACCTTGAACACTTCCAGGGATGGGGCAGCCACCACCTCTCTGGCCAACCAACCTAGTGTTTCACTATCCTCATCACAAAAGAGTTTCTCCTGATATCTAGTCTGAATCAACCTTCTAGTTTTAAACCACTATCCCTCCTCTTATCACTAAAGGCCCTACTAAAAAGTCTGTCCCCATCTTTCTTATAAGCCCCCTTTAAGTACTGAAAGGCGGCAATAAGGTCTCCTTGGTGCCTTCTCTTCTCCAGGCTGAACAATTCCAACTGCCTCAGCCTTTCCTTACAGCAGAGGTGCTCCAGCCCTAGGATCATTTTTGTGGCTCTTCTCTGGACCTGCTGCAGCAGGTCCACGTCTTTCCTATACCAAGGACTCCAGAGCTGGAGGCAGCACTGCGGGTGGGGTGTCACCTGAGCAGGGCAGAGAGGCAGAATCCTCCCCTCACCTGCTGCCCACTCTGGGGGATCAGCCCAGCACACGGGACGTTTCTGGGTGCCAGCACATGTGGCTGGGGCATGTCCAACCTCTTACCTACCAGCGCCCCTAAGTCCTCCCCAGGGTTGCTCTCAGTCTGTTCATTAGAAATATGTCAGCCTCAGCCACTGCCTGAGCTTGTCCAGGTCCCTCTGGATGGCCCCATCCCGCAGATGTGTCACTGCATCCTCAGCTTCACGTAATCTGCAAACTTGCTGAGTTTAATTTTAAGTGCCAAGAAATTTAGGTTTGTCTCTGCTTCTTTGGACTCTCCAAATCCCGCTTGAAAAACCTGAAAATATGGAGGGGTTTTCCTTTTTATCTCAGAAACTTTAATTCTGCAGTATTTATACTATTAAATGCCTACCCACTATGCATTATAAAACCTGTTCAACTGTATTACCATCCATTCACAAATAAAACATGATTGCTGCCTTTGAGCTAAAATGTTCCTTCTGTACCTCTACTATTCTTTTTCTGAATATTTTATTGTTAACAGCATACATACTCTGTACATTTTTAAACTTACAACCAAATCGAACTGCTGTTGAAGTAAACAAACTTTTTTTACATTAAAGTTTTTAATTAATGAACCAATCATTATCAATGTAACAAACTGAAAAACACAGCAACTTGATACAAGACTGAGGTAACAAAATACTTTGCCAAAAACCTAGATTCCAATGCCAAGGTTCTTATGGGTAGACAGTTCACAAGAATTATAGAAAGAATCCTTTACACAAATGGCATGCAGTGGACTGCTGGAAAATACAGCCAAAAATAGTGCAACAGTTTTCACACAAAACAAACCAAAATGTTGAAATTGGTTTACATTATAATGTGACAAGTAAGTCGCAATTTGAAAACCGGTTTCTTTGCCTCATTTTAGTGCTATTTGGAAAAACATGCATTTTGGCACTGAATTACATAAAAATTGCACGTTTAGTAAATAATATTACCTACAGTTTTTATATCTTCACAATTCTGAAAATAGTAATTATGACATAATGTTTACTTTTACATAACTATTGCAGTTATTCTCTCTTTGATGGAGGAAAACTTGTATGGTTTGTGGTATTTTTTGTGCAAATGCTGTAATAATCAGTCTTGATAGGCAATATAGGGTGTTTCAGCAGCAGCTTTCAATTAATCATAAAGTACCAGATAACAGTCAATGGTACCAAATGACACCATAAAACCTCTGATCAGCAGCTGCAGCCTTTTTCATCCTTGAAAAGTAATTTTAAGATGGTTTAAGATGGTTTAGTAGTATTCTTACACTGCCATCAATCTGAATGTTTCAACACCGTGCAGCAATTTCACAGCTGTGCTATACTGAAAATACTGACCTATCGTGTAAAGCTACTATTTGCTACGTTCATCTTTCTTCTGTATAGTGCTTTTTATATTCAAATGACAGTCGTGTGAGGTAATTTAAGGTACTTTTGACATATTTCCAAATTCCAAGGTTCTGAGTACGATCTGAGTTTAACTACTGAGTAGGACTGAAGGGTTTAATTTTTCCACAGTTTCATCTTCTGACAGTGACAAATGACTGAGTATAAGAATCATTGCTAAATACTGCCTTTCATTCGTGCCACACTGTTTGGTGGCCCATCATACTTTGAGCCAAAGCTGCTTCCTTTCTAGTTGGGAATCTGTTTTACAAGCAAGTGAAAATGGACACTTCTATAACTTCTCCAGCAAGCTCCATGGTTTGTAATTTTGAGTAAAAGTGTATTTTTGAAGGCTAGAACACTCTGCCTCTTGTACATACAATAACATATGTAACACTTCAGAAACCCTTAAATTCTAAAAGTCATTAAATTCTAAGCGTGTACAGGCTCATTCTACTGCTACCGTATCAGTCAGCAGTTACTGTTCTTTCCAAGGAGGCTTGTCAAATATAACTGAAAATTGTTACAACACTAGTTTATTTCAATTGCAATATGCTGGAAAAAAATCTCACAAGCCCTCATTATGTTCACTTCTACATTAGAAATGAACAGGTATTTACATGCTTCTAATGTATGTACACTTTATGCAAATAAGTGTTCCACTTTAATTTTAGCTTATATTGAAAGACAGACCAGGTAATTTCCTTTTAAGGGCTACTAGTAACTTAAAAAAACCCTCTTGACTTGAACAGTTCTGTTTTGGTTTATGTGTCATCATTTTGGTCACTGTTCTGCGCTGTTCAAACGCTATGAATACTGACAGCACACAGAACACATGGTCATAGGTGGCACAGTCACTAAAAAGGCAGTGCACGTGAGTAATCTCATTGATAACTAATCACAAAAGTCCACAGGGGCAGAATAGTTCAGGCCATATCATATTCTTAGTCTGAAGTCATTTACTGGTGACAGGATATTACCGCATTCAAAAGCTTCTACACCATCTCCAATGGCATTTGATGCTCTGCCCCTGCAGATACCTAGTTCAAAGTTGTCTTAACTTAGCAAAAAAAGAGAAAAAATGGTATAAACATATTTTCCATTATCACTCTTTTCACACATCTCCTGAGCTATCAAATAAACTTTGTCCACTTTACATACACTTTCACATGTTCCAGGATCTAAATGCAGTTGTTATCAGGAACTGGTTTTCTTGAAAAGCTGGTATGTATTAGGTTTTCAGGATTGTAACATGAACTCTTAGAAGGACAAAAACATTTACTTTTTACTTACATTTAACAGTACAGGTATTGTAGTTGTTGTTGTTTCAGAGAAGTTTCAAAACAAAAATTTAGAAAATCACGCAAGTCCACAGGATTCATCCTGCTAGTGCCAGGGAGCTTGTTCTGCTCACTTAAACTAACTTCCACGTTGTTCCTGGTTTGTAAGCTACAGGCTTGGCTTGCCAATTTCTCCTCTATGCAATCTTAGGAAACTCAGAAGAGGTTTTCTAGTGATTGATGTAGTCTGAATACTGATGCCTTACGGCAAAAGAATTATGATATACGAACAGAGACAGACTCTGAGTGCAGGAGCGTGAGGGCACAGCAGGGACACAGTGATGTTGACACAGTTCCTTCAGAGCAGGCTCAGGTGTATTCTTTTTTTTTTTTTTTTCCTCTGGACACTGGTGGGAAGGCTTCTTTGTATTTGCTCTATTGTTAGACAGTCTTCCCTAGCTTTCACTGCCATTGCAATTTCATAAGAGCAGTACCATCTGTCAGTACTAATGTCCTAAAGTTGCAACTGGAATTGAGTGGAGCCAGGTCATCCACAGAAAGACAGATCAGGACCAATGACATGGAATCATTCTGAGGACCCTGGGCCATGTGATACATAACATCTGATTACCTGCCTCCCTACCAAGGTATTTAAGATGAACAACATTCAGATTGAATTAAAAAAAAACAACACCAAAATTGTAAGCAACTACGCCGCTAGTAAGAGAATGAAAGACAAACTTTAGCACAATGCAAATTTAAACAGCCTTAAATCCATTGTTAGGGCATTTCTGAGTAAAATAACTGAATGAAAAGAAATCCAACTGTCCTATGCCAAAATACATTTTTCCCAAATAGCTCAAATGTGAACAGCAGAACTGTCCAGAGATTTGATACAAAATTTGAGGCAGCCACTTTGCCAAGCAACTCAGTGCACTTAGATTATAAAAATGTTGTTCCACAATTTTCTATTCTAATTGACACTTTGCAGCAAGTTAACACTGTCAATCATTCTGTGCATTAGAAAGAATTGAAACCCAACATGGGCCAAATATTCTTCAGTCACACAAAGCAGCTTAACAATAAAAAGAACCATTTTAAAAAGAATAGGCAGAAGATACAATGCTCAGTTTGTGGTCAAATATCAGTTCATGCAGTCTCTGACCACAAATAGTTGAGGGCTCTAGAATCCTGCAGGAGTCAGGATTAATCTTCTGTCTACCTAACTTGTCTGCTTTCACTCAGTGCATGAGACTATAGCTGGTCCTAGGGACAACATTCACTTTC
The DNA here is from genome assembly GCA_035584735.1 of Pseudotriccus pelzelni. Classification (NCBI taxonomy): domain Eukaryota; kingdom Metazoa; phylum Chordata; class Aves; order Passeriformes; family Tyrannidae; genus Pseudotriccus; species Pseudotriccus pelzelni. Next base: position 87,989 of record JAWMRA010000038.1, read on the forward strand.
TGCTTTTAAAAGCTGTGCCAGAATCAAGTTACATAGGAAAGTGCTGAAATATTTGTGGCTGGCTCATGTCAGGAAAACCATCCTCCTCTTCCTCCTCAGAGAACAATAACCTGTTTCTTCAGTTTGGCACTTGAAGTCGCGCCAGGTAGGAGAGCAAATTATTCAAATGACATTAGATTAGCAGGTACCTGGAAGAGAATGTAAATTACTCATAGAATCATTAAGTTTGGGAAAGACCGCTAAGATCATCAAGTCCATCCTAGATTAGTTGCTTCCACTGTCCATGCGAAAGCCCCTTCTGAAGAAGAGATGTTACCCTGCTTGAAGCAATTGAGAGTAGAAGTTTTATGCTGTTAAGGAAACCAAACCTATAGCGAGACCTGCACAAAATCTGATTTGGTGGGAATTCTGTAATTTTAAATAATTATGTCTGTCCCCACAGAACTGTGTGTGCACAGTGATTGAAAAGAGGTACTTTTTCAAGTAAGGATTTTCTATAAAACACGAAAAAGTGGGTAGAAATAAGTTTCACAACCTTACCTGAGGCTTGTTGCTTTTGCACGCGTCATCCAAATGCTTATGCCATAATATTGCATGAAATCTTGAGCCAGTCTGGAACTTGTAAACATTGCCTACAAAAATAAGAAAATCAAAGGCTCTAAATTTGCAGACATGGAGTTTCACGGCATTCTGATTTCTGTGCAGATGCCAAAGTTCTGAAGTAAACTGTTAAATTAATTTGCACCTCAAATGATGAAACATGATGTTGTTTATGTAACAGAGCCCCTGTGAGGCACGTTATCCAACAATTCTCCTGTGAAGCAAGTATGAGAACCATATATAGCCTCACAGGCAGAAAGGCCAAATTATAGCCACAGAAAATACCACTTAGATCTAATTTAACCCTGGCTTTCTTCTCATTAAGACTTCTCATGAAGTTTTTCTTACTTCTAAACTTAGCTTTCTTCAATGTCCTCATGCAAATTGTTTCCTGCAATCAAATATTTTGTGTATTTTAGTCAAGATGCACTTCATACAGTAGATGCAAATCCATACCCAGCATCAAAGCTGAAAACATGAAAAATGAAAGAACTCTCAAAAATCTGCAAGTAGCCACTCCAAGTGCAATATAGCTCCAGGGGGCTACATTGTCTTTTGAAGTTTTTCAAGTTTAATCACAGGAAATGAGTTATGGCACTTCAAAATTAATTATTAAAAAGTATTTAATAATTACTTAAAAGGCTTATTTTGGTAAATGGTGGATATTTTAACTGGCCTTAATGTAAGCCAAGATTTGATACGGACTGATTTTAAGGAAGCTATTCAGAAACTTGGAGATGAGGGTATGTGGACACATGGACATGCTGCAATCTCTCACTGGTTGGGGAATTTCTGCAAAACTTACAGTAACTGTCAAGATACAGTAAAACCTCTGTAGGCACTACAGAAGCACCATGGCACGTTGTAGAAATATATTCAATTTAATTTGTACCCTCCCTTGAAAATTCTATATTGAAAATCCCCAGTGCACTCCAAATAAGTGCAACTGCAAGTTCTGTAACCTACAAACTCATTAAGAGACACTAATCTACTTCCTGTCACAGAAGTTAAAGCAGGCAATGTCCATCCTGCAACATCTACCTTTGTCAGGGTTATTTAGCTGGAAAATATCAGGATGTTCTGGGTCATCAGGCAGTGCCACCATCCAGCCCACAATGGAGACCTTTTTCCCAGGTGTGGATTTATACTGGAAGAGACAGACAAGTCAATCACAGTTGAGACTGTAGCAGGGATTAACTTTTTGACTATAAAAGTGCAAACATATGCCTTAGCCCGGAACAGAAAGTACACTTCCAACACCCTTCCAGATCTGCTTATGCATATCCAATTCTGGGGTTTAGAATAAATTTAAAGCTTACATGTTTTCTTTCAGTGCCTCTTAAAGATTTTGCTCCAAAGTACAGAAGAGTTGATCCTGAAAGCATAACCCAGTATCTAGTCCACGAGGAGAGCTGAATCAGAAAGGAAAAAAAAAAGAGGAGAACCTCTGCATATCTCTAACATCTCAAAAATTAATTCACAAGCAAGTCCAAGTGCTACCAAAGGCAATTTCAGAAGCAAGTAATGGAGAGAGAGATAAAGATTGTCTTCTGGCGTAGATCAGCCCAGCTACCTAAATTTGGATAGCTGGCTGTGAATACAATCCATCTTAGCTGGGTATCTCATAAAAGCATCAGGACGGACTGCTTCAGAGCAAAATAGTGTGTTGCTTTCTACTGGACAGATCTCAGACTTTTGATCAATAACATTTATTGAGATGACAAGTCTGCAATTCTTCAGATCTTTTAGCTCTGAACAGTAGGGCTGCATATAAAACATACCAATCAACTCCACAGAAAACAAAAAAATTACCAAATGCACAGGACTAGAACCTTGTGAAACCCATGAATTTAGGTTAAGTATGAATTGCCATGACTTTTGTGCTATGAGTGGATGTCCTGCAGCCTTTCCATTTCAATGCGATACCACAGAAGAACCACAGCATACTGCAGAAATATGTTCAATTGCATTTGTACTCTTCTTTGCAAATTCTGCATTGAAGATCTCCCTCTTCAGTCTTTTATGAGACTGCCACTGAGTCTACAAACTCATTAACAGAGATTACCTTATTTCCTGTCACAGAAATATAATGCAGACAAAGTAGACAATGTCCATCCTGCAACATCTACCTTTGTCAGGGTTATTTAGCTAGAAAATATCAGGACGCTCTAGGTCCTCAGGCAGTGCCACAAGATTTATTTTTGCCCTCACAACAATGCCTGCTGGTTACACAACTGCTTACCCCTGCCCTGCTCTTACAGCCAGAGATGTGACTTGCAAATGCAGGGAGAAGCAAAACTGCTGCAGATCAAATGACACACAAAGGCTATAACCTTGTTATAACCTGGTTGTAACTTTGATCAGAAAATTACTTTACAATTGATAAAAACATTATTTTGCATGTTATCAAGATACAAGTTTAATCTACTCCTGAAAATTAAATCAGCCACTACTGACTTAGAATCCTAGGAAAAATTATAATTAGAATCACTTACAGTAGGTTTCTTGCCTTCTTTGAGAAGTGTTTTTCTTCGTAATGGCCCTTCAATGGTAATGACTCCTGTGGAACCACCTGCTGTGCAGCTGCAGGTGCCTGTTGGGCTAGAAAGACAAAACATTGCTCTGTGTATTTGAGCAAATAAGGACAAGAAGCAAGCAATATAATTTATCTCTAAATATATCTGTCCTGCACTGCATTACATATATCATATCATCTGACACTTGACTCTAGAATATCTTCGTAACCTAGCTATCAAATAGGAACTGGGATTTTTGCAACAAGAGGTTCTACTCTGGGGGCCTAGATATGAAAAAACAAAATAGAGTAAATGTTGGAGCCCAAAGTCAAAGGGAAAACAGGCAATTATCATTTTTTATTCCGGTAAATTACAGAAATTATCTGGATTTCTGAAAATTTACAGCTTAAAATTTTGGCAACAGGAGAGTCCACAAATGTAATTTTAAATTAAATTAAACTACCTTGGCCAATTGGAAAAGAGTTGAGAAAACTACATATAAAAATGCCAAATAATATATGGTACAGTGATTAAAATTTTTTTCCTTTTCCAGGATGAAGACCTTCCCATACTCAACAGTGAGAAGGAGCTACAACTGAAAGAGCCCAAGTACAGGCAAAGTCAGAAATGCAAACAGTCATTAATAATGTCTCAACTAAACATTCATCGGTATGTGATTAGAATTATCTGTGCTAACCTCTCTTCACTGCCATCTGATGACAACACTTATGTTCTCATATGGACCAATGAGGTTTATCAGAGTCAACTAAATTCTGTCTAATAATGAATCCAAGGAAAAGGACATGTGTATGATCTACCTTTCACCTGTGAAAGAATACTATTGTGTCCCCAGGTGAGTATGAGCACACGCTGGTGCAGATGACACACATAACCACCCCTAGACAAGCACAGCCCTTCCAGCTGGCAGGGACATCTTCCCCCACTGCACAGACCCGCCCGCTCTGTGCTAATGTGCATTCTGCCCAGTTCTGTGTTTTGGATGGAGGCAGTAGAAGATCCCAAAAATGGAAGAATGAACACAAGCATTAAAATTGCCTGATGGTGGACAAACATAAGAAATGTATTTTAGAGAAAAATTATTCTTTGTGGATTTATTAGGCTTTTCACATTTTTACCTCCTTACATTTATATCTCTAGCTTGTATATATTTTTGAAACAAATCTACCATGGTCATGTTGAGAGAGTATTTTCCAGAAGCAGGTATAATAGCTTAAATACCATTCCAAAATGTATTCCTTTACTAATTTATAATGTATGCTTTTTTATTCCTGTCTAACTTCTAACAGACGTTACTACCTCAGGTAAAGCAGGTGTAATTACATTTACACGTTATATCAACATTTCTACAATGGCTGAAGCAAACTAATTTATACAAAATAAAATTTGACTGGATTTAAACTCCAACTAAATCACAGTGTTTGCAGAATACTGTTTCAGGGCCCTATTTTCTTTACTCTTCAACATACACCTTCATTTTCCACTGCCACAGAATTTACCAAGTTCAGGTCTGGTATGGATGCAAACAATGATTTTTATCCTTCAAACTACCTACAATTTTCCATGTCACCTGTCTTTGGTCTGTAAATGGACTACCTGCTCCTCAAAAGTCCATGTGTCGTGGGTTTGCTTAGGGACAATTTTTACCACCCCCCGCCCCCAAACTGCTCTAAGGTGAGAGAAGGTTTATGCAGACAAAGTTTATGATTGGGAAGAACATAATATTAGGATTTATTACTAGCAAATATAAAAACTAAACAACTACATCTACAACAATTCTAATTAAATAAATGTACTATGTATTTACAGAAACATCCCTCCCCCCTTTGTATCAGTCCAGGAGGAGAAGGAGGTGTTTTCCACTTTTAA
>JAWMRA010000038.1:93091-161247 GCA_035584735.1 Pseudotriccus pelzelni
GCATGAGTTCCTCAAACTGCAAATGGAGTTGTCTCTGCTTCTCAGCAATGTCCCACAAGCAGCAGGGATTTTCAGATCTCAGTCTTTTTCCCTGCTGAAGGGAGAGAGAGAGGGAAGGGGGAGAAGAAGCCGTCTCCCCCCTTTTGCCGCTTCTTTCTCTCTCCAGCTGCCAGCTCTGACCTTGAAGGCTCCGCTATCTCTCTGGCTGGAATTCTTTCTGCAGCAGCTTTGTCCAAGTTCTTCTTTACGTTTTTTTTCTCCACTCTGTTACACGTCTGGTCAGAGGGGCTTCGTTCTGCTCCTGCCCCCAGCCCAGGGTCGGGGGAGCAGAGAGGCCTGGCCCCCCACCTGGGGGTCTGCCACTACCTCCTACATGGCTGCCAAATTTCTTTCTGCACCACAACCTTCTTTTCCGTTTTTTCTTGAAGATGTAATTGGCAAAAGCGTCACCTAAACTCCTGATTGGCCTTTGTCCGGAAATTACCTGGACAAACCAATTCCAATCCCCAAAGAGGGGGAACTTTTGCAAACCCACGACACCACGTCTTAATGATTAGCAACATTGGGAGTGCCTGCTACATAATGCCATTGCAGATGTTCCCTCTCTTACTCAGGGTCCAAGGTAACACCTCTTTACTGTACAAAATCAACACTTCATAGTACATATCTCTTACACAAACAGATGCTATGGGTAGCTGTCCTGCAAATCAGGAAATAGATTGTGAGAAAAGGTCAAAAAAGTATCCTTCTAACACCATTACTTGTCACAGGAGGCAGAGATCGCCTTCACGACAAACCTGCTTCTGTAACGTCATAAAACCCTAAATAAAGACTAGCTTTCTGCAAAATGGAATCCAGACATATTGAGTTAAATCAATAATAATCAATAATAATCAATAATATTGAGCTAAACTGAATTTAATCTGAATGGGCCATATACCTGCTTTAGCACTAACAGGAACTTTCACAAGCAGGAAAGGGAGACTCCCATGAGGTATTACGGTCATAGAAGGATATCTGCACACAATATGCATTATGCTACTAGGAAAGCACAGAGACCCAAATGGAAGTTTAGCACCATACACTGAGCAAGGTAGAATGTGAACTGTACCTGTAGACACAGCTTCGACTTCTAGGAGAATTCCGGATCGGTACCTTCCAGTTAGGCCCCAGAGTGGCATACAAACGACCCCTGTTTGTGAATGCAAATATCTGATGAGGGAAATTCTAGTCCGAGACTTCAATAATTAAGGTTTGGTAAACATGACAGAGATAGCTTCCAATCTTTTCAGGTCCATGGGAAGAAAAACACAAAACCTTCACAGTGCTTTATTTTAAAAAGTTTGCCATTGTTTTCCTAACTATAATAATTTGATAAAAATAACTATTGATTTAGGGCTTACCTATGTCAAGGGACCATTTGTGAATTTCTTAGCTAAGTCTGTAGAGTGCTCAGTGAGTGTACATGAAGACTAACTCACCTTTCAAGCCCTGATGGCAGCTCCTCACTAAATTCTGAGCTTTCACTGCTATCTAGAAAGAGAGTAGTACAGAGAAGGAGTAAGAAAACCACCCATGGGAAAATACAAAGCCAATGTATATGGATCACCAGAATACTCTTTATATAGAACCATGGACATTGCTTACTCAAGTCATGTTTTGAAGTTGAAGTGTTTAGAGTTCATGGTAAAATCTGTAGCTGCAAGAGGCTTAACATGAGCCTTCCCATTTATAATACCTCACTGATAACTCAGGTTAGCGCTGTGTTTAAATACCCGACATCTACATGATACTTTAATTTTCATTATGCTGTTTTTCCTTCAGAAGCTGAGCACTTCAGGAACAGAAAATCCAGTTCCTTTGTAAGACAATATTTCTACCACAACATCTGTAAGTTGATTAAAGTTATTAGACATTATATCGTTGTTTGTTTTCAATAAGCAAGCACATCTGTAACAGAGGATATGATAGCTGTATGCTGCTGCTAGGAGTCATGACAAATAAATAGGATGATATTCATAGCAACAGTTCCCGTTTCTCCTCCAATCCTATGACCAATTTGTCCCTCCTTTCCTGGCACAACTATTTAGCTCACAGTTTTAATTTGCCCAGGACTGATTTTCTAATGCTGTTTTAGCACAGTGAGCTGTGCCTGTATTTTCAGAAGACCAAAGATCATCTCAGTGTCTAACTCCTGGTCAAGTAATGTTCTATCTTTCACAGTCTATTTCCTATTCTAGAAATAACCGGAGTCACTTAAAGAGTGGCTTTCTCATGTTTAAAACAGATTCTTCATCACTGTTGATATTATAATAATTATTTTATTAATTATAGTACCATAAAATGAGCATTTTACATTTCTTCTGAAGTCTCAGAGAGCACAGCTAAACTACTCTCCTACCTTCTAAAACATAGTTTAAGTTTGCTTTGTGAAAAGGCAGGTTTCAATATATAAATCCTGCTTTTTCCCTGGTAAAGTCTGACGAACACTTTGTGTCACAAACCAAGCATCTATAAAGCCAACCTTCCTTCATGTCACTTTTACCAAAACCATCAGTGGGCAACTGAGGAAAGTTGGGGTAATGTCGACAGGTAGCTGGGCAGCAGTTCTGATCTACCTTCTTCCATGAAAGCAACCAGTCTTTGCATGGTTGCTAGTGACCTTCCTAATTCCCTACTTTTGGATATCCCTGTGAGTCTTCAGTGCCCTGGGACAGGGTAGGGGTGCCGGTACCTCTGGAGAGGCCGTTGGCAAGGCGCGCGCTGGGCACGTGGCCGTGTGCGGGGCTGTGACACTCCAGGACACTGTCATCCAGCAGGTGCCGTGGCCGCTCTGTCGGGAAGGTGGCGCTTTTGCTCTCCACGACGCTCAGCTGACACATCATACTGGAACAGGGAGGAAGGGAAGAACATGAAACCCCTCCTATGTCATCCAACAGCCACCCTTGGCTCACAGTATTTCCACTGAGCCTCTGCCTGATCAGCAGGATATCAGCAAGCAGGCAATTAAATGGTACCATTTACTGTACCGACACTCCTTTGCTACCAATACAAGTTTCAGATTTTACTGGTCTTTGTCAGCAACAACTATGAAATTTCTGCAGCTGGGAAGTTTTAAGTTTTTTGACTCCTCTCTGTACAAAACCCGAACACCCTTGGTGGCAGCAAAAGTAGAAAAAGGAGAATCCAGCTACGCCACTGCTTGGTGGTCTTTCACTAAGCTGAAGTAACACACCATTGCTCCCTGACCTTGGACAACTCACATGAACTTCTCTTCCCCTAACCTGTTAATTGTGAAATTTGGTAGATGCTGAAACCCTAATTGCGGAGCAGGTGCTCTCACTTAGTTAAGCAAACAGTAGAGAAAAATGCTTCTAATCTAATCCATATTACCCAGGTAAAACAGTGCAAAAGGTCACAACTTTCCTAAATAAGGTGTACCAAGCTAGTAAGCTTCCTTAGATGTATTAGCAAGATGTTTAAAAAACAAAAGAAAACAAATATCAGTTGTGAACACCAGGAATCCACAGACCAAAGCGGATATGCAGCTTTCAAGTGCTGCCAGTGCCTGGCACCAGCAGAGAATAACCAAAAAAAGTCAGCAAAAATAATAAAGTGTCAACAGGAAACCCAGAAAATATACAGTAAAGCCTGAAGCACTCTTGCAATATAAGAAATGGAAAGGACAAATACCACCTGTTCTGCTGCTATCTTAAACATTCGTGATGCACTAAACTGCCCAAGCTGAGATAGCTGGGAGTACGTACTTGTTCCCCAAGCTGTGACTCTTCCGGTGCCTTGGCACTGGAGGCGTAGGGAAACTTGCTGCTACTGAGGCATCAGGACACGTGGGTCTCCTGCTAAATTTCACAATTGCTGACATGTCAGACGGACCTAAAAGACAGAGATTATTTAACACTGAACTGGTGCAAACCCCAGAAATTTTGTGGGCTGGTGTGCTTAAAATGAATTGTTACAGATAATCCAAAGGCACTATTTCTGAAGCAGTGTCTTGCACGTCAGGGTTACACCATCCATTTTTGTTATAAATTCATCTCTATACTCCTGAACTCACTGAAAGTAGTTTTTTACAGTTCTGCTCATACTTTTAACAATGAACTACAAAAAATCTTGGCATCCTTACAACAGCTGGATGTGCCATAGTGTAATATGCAGAATCATGAAGTCAGTTTGTACTTCGGGTGTGAGCAGGAATGTTCACACATGTTTCGAATTTTGTTCACAACTTCATGTTGTGAATAAACTCTAAACAAGCTGCTCCTACTGACTCATAGCTTGAGCATGTAAGAGAAAGCAGAGGCTTTTTGTGTATCTAATGGCCAGACAGATGCATTACTTCTCAGTCATCTCTGAGCCCTAGAGATGCTTCACTGCAATCATTCTTACACTCATTTTACAGATTTTAGGAGGCCTCACAGAAAACACGGACAAAGTGTTCTTGTCCCAGTTCGCATCCAGTTTGCTGTTCACAAAAGGATGGCAGCGAACTTTGCAATACAGTGGAGAACAACACGACCTATCACCATCCTCAGTAAATGCAATGCTATTCTTGGCTTGAGATTTCACTTTTAAACACACAGTTATGGCATTGGTGCTTGTGATCAAAGTGGTCATGAAAATGGCTGCCTGTCCCATTATCTGTCTCCCTGATACAGCTCAACTAGCAGCAGAACAGACTTTCTTCTACATTACAAGAATTACTTCTTGGAGGCTCCAGCAACTTCAGCTTAGTCAGCTTTTGACGTCTAACCACAGCCCTTTAAGAGGTTGACACAGGCAGAAACTTTGTGATGTGAAAAAACACATGCAATTATCCTCAGAATCTTTACAGAAGTGTCTGACCTCAAGTAAGTGATAAACTGGAACAGAAGAAAAAAAATAAACAAACCCTCTACTTTACAGGGCACAGTTTGACAGGATGTGAAGGTACACCTTCAACAGAAATGGCTCTGAGAGGGTGGTCACGACTGGATGAGGCTTCCCACAGAAGTGGCACCAAACCTATCAGAGTACAAGGTGCGTCTGGACAACACTCTCAGTGATATAATTTAGTTTTATGTAGCCCTGTAAGGAGCAGGAAGTTGGACTCAGTGATTCTTATGGGTCCCTCCCAACTTCAGATATTCCACGTTTCTATCTGTTATATACGCTACTCCATCTCTCCCCAAGAATAGAATTTATTTAACAACTTCTTCTGCCTTGAACTGGGGATTCATGAAGAAATAAGAGAATCAGTAGTGAGTTTTTCCCAGTAAGAGGCAAAAAATAATACAAATAACCACCAGATGCTTTACTGTCCATACTCCCTGTATCAAGTTGTATGAAATATAAAAATTAATTACAAATTACTTGTATTTTTATTTTCCCATAGCCTGGACTCTGGAATTCCACCACAAACTGGGTCATAACTATGAAGAATTGCAAAGGGTTTTCCCTAGCAGTATGGGGAAAAATTTAATCGACACGGTGTTCTGCACATTTGAGCAAACTGTTCATGGTGCTGTTTAATAATGAAGGGAGCCTCAGAACAAACAAGAATAGGAAACTGCTTCTAGCAATAGAGGAGGAACAAGCTCATTAGAGGAAACTTCAGTAATATCACTCATTGGGTCATCAATTTAGCAGAAGAACAAAAAGGCAAAACAGTTTTTAATCCTGTTTTCTACCTTATTCCTATATACCAAGTTGTACAGGACTGCATTTTTGCCTGCCTGTCTTTGCTACCATCACACACATGTGAAAAATGACACCAAGTGGCATCAGTCACTGGCACTTGCGGCTTCAGAGAAAATCTTACGCTAAATGGCCACATGACCACATTAAAAAATGTACTTTCAATCATTACTTGATCCAGAGATTCAACCAGAGACACACACCCGGGAGACTGGAAACGGCCAAGTACAATGTTCTGCTGTGTTTTCAGCTAAAACTTTTATGCATTTGGGCCGTAATATGATATTGGAAGTGTCTTCCCTAAAACCAATAGAATTCATCTTCCCCTTCTACCATGGAGGCTAAGCACAAGTTAGAATAGGAAAAGTATGAATCTGAGCAAAATTATGTAATGCCTAGTTTAGTGTAAAAAGTGTATGGATTCATATGCCACTGTTAGGTCTGAAAATCTTATCTGCTGCATTAATGGCAAGAATATATATTTCACCAGTCTTTCACCGCAAGTTTTCATTAAATCTTTTAAATTTATGCAGAGACAAAACAAATGCATTCAGAAGTTTCAGAAATGATTACAAGCTCTTTAGTTTGAAAACCTCCAGTCTTTCTGATGGATTAGGTACCCAAAGAGGAGTTCGCTCTACATGCTTTGTTTGTAGTGCCTTTCCATCAGATACTTTTCAATCTGTGAACAGTAAAATACTTAGAACTACCGAGGTGTTTATTATATATTGGAACTGAGACCCAGTATGGAGACAGTGGCAGCTGAAAAAGAATTTTCCTGAAAAGTATGCGCATTTTACAGTAGGAGTTTAATCTGAAACTCAGCATAAACAGTGGCTACTCCAAAGCCTGTCCCTTAAATTAGCTGCAAGATTTGTTCATTTTTATACTTTTTCCTGCTGTGTCCTTCAGGTCTTTCTGGTGCCAGTGCTAAATCCCAATTTACATTAAGTTCTTTAAGTGTATGACATTAAGTTCTTCTAAGTTCATGGAGTGCTACTGAAGCATTATGTTTAACAAACTGCTGAAACTACAGCCTCTTTAAGAGTAGCAATCTGAAGGCACTGCCCTAAATGAATACCAGTACAGTGCAACGCTTTTTCACACAGACCCTGTGCCACATGTAAAAATAACTGTTAAATTTTGTAATACATAATAGTTTAAAGGTTTAAGTTTCTCACTGTGGAGAGTCACAGAGCTGAAAGCAGGAAGACCCTTTGATTATTTTGATTCTAAAACATTGATATTGACAGAAAGCCTGAGACTGCACCAAAACTATTTTATCTAGAGAAAGAACAGCAAAATAACAAGTCCAGTGCTTAGGCAATCAAGCCATTACAAAATCAAAGTTAGCTGGATTTGACTTGAGGTAGGTTCAAATGTTACCGCTATCATAACCTAAAAGAATTAAGACATCAAGCAAGAAAAGAACAGTTTGAGAGGTTTCACTCTGTACTCCCTTTTTTTTTTTTTCTAATTAAGGCACCCCACTTAGGGAGCATGGAGTGAAATTTGCAGTAATATGAATGCAACACAAAAATATTTAAAGTTTGATTATTATAACTTGATTTAAGAAAGAGCTTTTATTACGTGGACAGCTTCAGAAGAGAAAAGGTTTGTTAAAAAAACAATTACTTAAAAATCAAGTAGTATGTCTAAAAGGACTGCGTATCTCAGATGGAAAATAGCACTAGGAAATAAAACTCCAGTTCACGTAAAAATCTGCCTGGCCTAAGGTGAAATGTGTCAAGGGTGACAGAATTTGTGGAAACAGGTAGAAGAGCCTTACAACTTAAGACAACAGCCTGGCTTCCTTACTATTATATATCGCAACCAAAATTGCTTGCATCAGTCCTGGGAAAGGAGGAAACGGGCCTGGGTTGACCAACCACTGGAACAGGCTGCCCAGAGAAGGTGTGGAGTCTCACACACTGGAGATAATCAAGAACCATCTGGACACCACCCTGTGCCATGTGCTCTGGGATGACCCTTCTGGAGCAGGGAGGTTGGACCAAATAACCTACTGTGGTCCCTTCCAACCCAACCCATTCTGTGATTCTGTGACTTACTCTAATTCATACTCAATGCAGTTCTGCATCTTCTCCTCTCCAAGGCAAGAGAAAGAAAGATATACAGTTTGGCTCTGCTAACTTCTCCTAAGATAAAAAGAATCTGAACTTAAAAACCTTTACAAAGTCTTTGCATCTGCTTTGCTACCAAATGTTTACAAAGAAGAATGGTGAATTTTAGAGCTCTGTCAGGAAGGACCTGTGCCGCTGGGCACTCTTAGGGCAGCAAGTGTGGGGTACAGAGAGTGTCAGCATGAATTAAGGGGCAGAGAGGATATGACCCCATTTCTGTAAAGGGGTAAGAGACAAAGAGAGCCTGTGCCAAAGAGGATAAGTGGTGAGATAATGATGAAAACTGCACCAAGGGATGTTTATATGGACATACCAGACTGCTGAGCAATCAGCCGAGGAAGCTATGCCCAATGCTGCTGATAACAAAATTCAAATATTTAAATCCATTTGAGATGGAGTTATTTTGCCCCTTTTTTCCAATAAGTGAAGTCATCTGCTACTGCTAACTCTCCTCTTTACTCTCCTGGCTCCACTCCTAGTGCATACTGTTACCATGATTGCTATTCTGTTATTTTGCCTTTCACAGAGACAAAGCACTCTTAGTAGGATTTTCCAGTCAGCTGGCATGAACAAGAGTTAGTTTGGTTTTCATTATTTCTCAGCATCATTTTCAAGATTATGCTGACATGCACAAAAAATGTATAAAAATATTAAAACATTATTAAAAATTTGTTTGTGTTAGGGAACGTGAGACAACTTCATCAGAGTGAGCTGAGTGCTGTTCTGAGATCTGTGGCAAGAACATTTGGAAAAGTTTACACATATCCCAGAGGATCTCACTGTTTTTTCCTTTGCATAATTTTTCCATGAATAATCCTTCAAATGTTATAAATGAACATTACTTTTGCAATCCTTCAGTAAAACATGTGAACATTTACAGTCTCCAGAGGTTTTAAAAAAAGCAACAGAGTGAGGGAGTTAGAGTTCACCATTTTTCTCCACTAAAAAGCTACCAATAAACCAGTACTAGATATACAAACGGAAAACTGAAATTGAGCTGCATATTATATGATGAAGAACTGAGGGACTTTTCAGGAAGGTAAAACAGTCTCAACTACTCACTATTTTCTGGTGAGCAGCTAAGAAATAAAACTGATACTTACCAGCTCTGTTTCTAAAACTTAATAAAGACATTCCAAGTCACAGACTCTCTAGTTAAATCTTTGCTGTAAATTTTTACTGTTCGGTTTCCATTGTAACCAAAGTCAATGGGCAATAATTAAAACTTTCAAAGAGAAAGAACTACTTACAAAACACACAGTAAAGAACTTCAGAAGAATTTTGTGCACAGAATCAAAAATTACACCAAAAAATTAAATCTAGAACGATGGCTATTGTAAAAGAACAGTTTTAATTTTCAGAGTATTGCTTTACAATTCACTGAAAGCCTACTAATGCATAGAACGTGTAAGAGACTTGTTTGCTATGGCTGCTTCTCACATGAACAAACTAAGAACAAGAATCTGAGTCCCTGGCTGCACATCTCTGTACTCCCCCAAGCTCCCCAAAAGCACACACAAAAGTCCTTCTGACTGCACACCTGAGTCTAATTCCTTCAAATGCTTCCTGGGTGTAAGTGATACTTTTGATTTCAGGTGTCACTAATTGTCAGCATTTGTGTAACTTACTCTGCACTCGTGGAACGTGCAAAACTCAGACCTGCACTTCAGCAAAAATGTTGACTTTTTTGCAGTTGGATCTGCAAGGCAGTGTATGGGCTTGGGTGACATCCAGATTGGCAGTGAAGACATACTCATTGTAAGAGCATAGCTGTAGGGAAACTGTGAAGTTTGGGTTCAACCAAATACATGAGCCAGTTCATAAAAACAACCCCCAACTTTTTACAGAAACTATTTCAGGGGACTGCTGTGAAAAAAGAGTCAAAATCAAAAAAGCCGAAAACAACTAAATCCCCCCAAAACAGCACAGAAAAGTCCTTCATCCTCTGGCTGGTTTGTATGTTCTTGGCATTCCTTGGGAGTAACAGCCTGGTAGTTAAAATAAGCATCAGTGAACTAGGACATTAGACTTTTTGATAAGGAAGTCACAGAAAGTAATAGAAAGTGATTAACTTAAAAACTGAGCATGATCATTCTCTCCTTGGAAACTTTATATTTGTTTTGATAGAATATTCTTCTACAATTTTTGTGGAGCTTTGGTATATTAAGAAGAAACCCAAGTACACTAATTCTGGCAGGATTTAGTGGTTGATAACATGTGAATCCCACAGATTTGTCGAGTATTAATTTGCTTCAAAAATACTCCAATGACTTGTAAAAATTTGTCTGGAAAGTATCACAGAGTATGAGACTGGAAATGAAAGAGCAAAGTTTCCTGCAAAGTCTGTAAATTTATGTAAAGAAAACTTAGTCCTTCCATTTCTACCTTAAGTCCTGTGTAAGAAAAGCAGACACTGTGCACATGAAGCAATGACCAAGAACTTGCACAAGAATTAGACAATTCTCATTTCCACAGAATGATTGGCTGCAAATGCACTTAGCACAAACTATTTATTAGTTGCCAAAGCAACCAGTAAAACAAATGGAAAACTAAATGTCAAACTCAGTGTTTACAAGGAAAATGACGGGGTGGTGGGGTTTTATTCTAAAATTCTGGGATTGCTGTAGAAGTATCACTAGTGTAGTATACCTACTTCAGAGGTTACAAGTGTGCAAACATCCCAGTCTTTCTTCCTTCTGTTTCTATATTTTTAACTTCTACATATCACATACCCTACAGTCAATAAATTTACCTCTTCTAATTAATTAAAGTACGTATTAAAAGTCATTTATGAGCTAGCTCTCAAAACTGAATGGACGCAGCACAATAGGCTGAATTCTACCCCAATAACAAAGAAGAGAATATACCTGTTTCAGATTAATTACTCCACATTCCTGGGTAGGTTGGTAACATAAAATCTCTGGTCTAATTATTCTCCTCTCAAGAATTACACCAAGACCTACTTGGGGAACAAAAAAGAAAAAAAAGGGAGGGGGTGAGGGTCTATCCCTGACTACTGCATTAACAAAACCCCCAAAACAAGGGCTACCCACAGCAGAGGCCTGGCTGGTGCTAACTTCAACACTAACTCTAATGCCAGATGCCACTTTAATGAAGGGGTTTGTTAACAGTCACAGAATCGTTAAGATCGGTCTTTGATTCACTTACTATTAGATACAATTTTCTGGATATGATAATTATTTTAATATTATTTAAACTTTTTATATTGTTCTTCAAGACAGGATAAACATGGTATATTTCAGAGAGAGAGTATCCACTGTCTAAATTTCAACTAGCACTGTGCCCTGAACTTTTCAAAGCAACATGATAATACAGAACATACGTGAAGCTCTCTCTCCCAAGCATGTGCGAATTCTGAGGAACTTCAGATGCTTAGAAGACTAACTACTTATTTACCATATATTGCATTAAACCTTCTTTTGTTCTGGGAAAATGTATTGAGTTATACCTTCCAAAACAACCTAACGGCCGTACCACAAATGGCAAGCACCTTCCAGCCAACACTGCAGGAACACAGATGTCTTTTACAGCTAATTCAACTGGAAACTGTGAACAGTTAGCATACTATAAGCTCTCCAGCTACATTCTCTCTCTCTCTCTCAAACCACAGCAAGGCAGAATGAACAGACTTAAGTTGCTGCCAAGGAAGCTGTGTGAATCACACAGTTCCTGAAAGCATTCAACTACACTGCTTAAAGCTCCTTTTTTAAACACTACCTGCAAGAGACAAGAATCTCTGCAGCATTATGGAAGACATGAAATCTTCCCGTGAAAGCACTATTCACAATTATATATGCATTTGGTAATTAAATGACACCCTCTTAGCCACTAATATACAAAACATAGCTTGTTGTGAGACAGTCACTTTAATCAGATGCCTACCTCCTGCTCAAATTTACTGGAAAACCAGTTGGCAAACAAAGTGGAAAACGGACACATGGTTTTTCTCCAGTACTTTCCAGAAATACTGTAGGATTTAACTGTTTTTATTGAGCCTAGCACTCATAAAGATACTTTAAGGGAAAAAAAAAAGAAACCCACAATGTCCCTGGCTAGGGTAAACTGTTAATAGTGTTTCAAAAGAGAGAAAACTCAGCAGAAGATCAAGTCACAGTGCTGGCAAGTAAAATCCATTTCCATCATGAACACAAACAATTATACTTTAGGACATGAACACGCCATTATTTCCTGCACTTAAGTCCATTATGGACTTTGGAACTATTACCAAAGATATTGAGGGTTTTTTCTGTCTCTGGAAATACACTGACCTGTGTGAGGATGCAGCTGGTCACAGGCAGAACTTGACTAGACTAACTGCTATGAGGAACATATTAACTTTCGGACTGTTGAGAGAACTGAACTGATGACTGTCCTTATGGGCCAAGAACCTTTATTTTACCTTAAAATTACTGTAACCAGACTCACATGACTTAAACTATTGACTGGAACATTAAACCACTGCCCAAAGTACTTTGAGATCATCTATTATCATTACAGTTTGCTGACTGCAAAGGACTTACTTGTGACACACAGCATTTGAAGCGGAATTAATCTCAAACTATAATTTGAAACCAAATAAAATTGACTGAAATACCTGCAAATGTGCTGGTTTTAATTCTCCACAGTCAAACATATCATTACTGATATTTGAGTATTTTAGCTCAGAATTATTTAAGACTACCATATGGCTACATTTTTATTTATTCATGCCTTGGAATAAACAATAAATTATTGCCTTCATGAGTAGTTAAATTTCAATATAAATTAATGCTAACTTACTTAATTAACCTTCTCCAGAAATAAGTCAGTTTTTTCAGTAAAATACACTGGATTCGCTTTAGTAGCATTTTTGCAACCACACAGGTGCAAGTCACTGAAAAATTCCTGTGGGTATTACAAAATGCTGATGGCATTCATTGTCTAACTGATAGTAAGTGAAAACTCTCTAGCTGAGCAAGAAATACAGCAGTCCACAAGTTGGTCAAGCTTTTGAAGGAAATATTAAGAGAAAAACGGAGCAATAGGAATGAGTCAGCACTTGGTTTCTAGTCATCACATTAATTCTCACTCTGAACAAACCGACCTTACAGAGCACACAGGGGCACTGCACACTCAGAAGGGAAAATTCATCCTCTCTTAATACTGCCAGATACCACATGATCACATATTCAATTGAGTAGGTACTACTGAACATTGTCATGATCAATTTTGTGGTCTCCAGCTGATCTCAGTGCAGTATCATGCCATATTACTTGCCTAGTTCAGGTGAGTTCAAAGTTCTTGTTTCCAACTTTGGAACTGTATTTTTAATTGCCTTCCTTTATACTTCTAATAACATCTCAGACACTGATTAAGAATTAGAGTATTGGCAGTGATCACATCCTATGCTGCTATGACCTAAGTTAGAACTTCCATAAACATTCTAATGAAATGTTAGCATCAAAGCCCAAATATTGAGCATGTCAATATGAGCAGTACAAAGCAAAAGCCAGAAAACAAAAAAGTTCACTCATACGTCTGCTTTAAATATGTACGATGCAATCATATGAGGAGGTAATGACTTAGTTTTAAATTTCAAGTATGAAAAAGCTAATCATCACAAAAGCCAAAGAAAGTATGACATAATGTGGTGGGTTCATTTTGGCTGGCTGTCAGGTACCCACCAAGCTGCTCTATCACTCTCCATCCTTCACAGGATGGGGTGAAAAAATAAGAAACAAAAACCCTCATGGGTTGAGATAAAGGTAATTTCACAAAGAAAAGGAAGGGCTGCAAGCTGAAGAAAAAAAAACCAAAAACGAGCAAAAAAATGTTTTATCCTCTACTTCCCATCAGCAGGCAATGAGCAGCCACAGCATGACTGAAGCACTGCAGCAGATGCTCAGGAAGACAAATGCCTTAGTAACAAATCCCTCCCTCCCCCCTTTCTCTTAGTCTTCACTGATGAGCACATCATATGGTATGGAATATCTCTTTGGGCAGCCTGAGTGAGCTGTCCTGGCTATGTCCCTGCCAACATCTTGCTCACACACAGCCTACTGGCCTTTTTGGCAGGGGGTTGGGTTTGGAGAGACAGCCTTGCTGCTGTGGGCACTGCTTAGCAGAAGCCTGGTACTTCAGCAGAAGCTGATACCCTCGAAAGGTATCAACACCTTTCCAGAGAAGAAAACTTCCAAATGCATGTGTTCATTAAGAACTACTTTTGAACTCATGAAATAAAAAAAAATTCTCCTCTGAACTATTTCCTTATTCCTATTCCACAACAACTGATAATACTGAGCATTGAGCGGGAAGAGGGAAAGCAGCTTCCTGAAGAAACTGAAGATCAGGTCAACTGCTTATCTAGCTCTGGGAATAGCAATCACACTCCTGAATAAACTAGAGGTTCCCTATAAAAAAACTGGTCATTTGACAGCTGCCAACATGAAGAGCTGGGAGGCAGATAAAAAACACCCTTTTTTTTTTCTTCGTATTTAGTATCTTCCTTTTTTTCCCTCTCATTCAGTGAAAAAGACATTTTGAATGCCAAATGAAACTGCTTGTCAGATGTGGTCTGG
The DNA here is from genome assembly GCA_035584735.1 of Pseudotriccus pelzelni. Lineage (NCBI taxonomy): Eukaryota > Metazoa > Chordata > Aves > Passeriformes > Tyrannidae > Pseudotriccus > Pseudotriccus pelzelni. The sequence goes on from JAWMRA010000038.1 coordinate 107,505, forward strand.
ACCCCGTGAGCCTTTTACATTCATAATGAGACAGAAAATTTGCCATTCAGGTTCAAAAGCTTAAAATAGAACAGCTTTGGAGATAATGGCTCCCATAGCAATAAGTACATTTCATACAGTCTGATGTTTGCTTTAGTCTGTTCACAGAAATAAACAGGTGAGTTTAGGTCAACTTATGGGTGGTACTCTAGTTTTTTAGATGTTGCTAGAAGCTGTTACAAACCTTTTGGTCTCCTGCTTTACACAATGAAATTGTCTCAAATCTATATGGTCACACGGAAATCCAAAAGGACAATTTCTGTGTTATTCACACTGATTTGTTTGTACTGAAAGATGTCCCTTTTTTCATCACTTATTAAATAATCATGAAAACACAAGCATTTGTGAAAAATTTCACAATCTGACATCTGTTCCAATGCTAGCAAACACCCTGTGTCATCCCTTGACCTGCAACTGTTTCTAAATAAGTCAGCAATTCTTATTGTTGACTCATGCTACTGATGTACCTCTGGGTTTTCTCATACACTTCAATGAAAGATTTCTGTAACTACAATTCTTTCCTTACTCAAATTTTCAAACAATGTTTTATACCTGCAAGATCTTCTTTGGAGGAAACCAGTCGAGGAGAGCTGTTACCTGGCTCAATTCTTAAAGATAATCTGGAAAAACAAGTTTTTACAGAAATTAACAAAAAAAAAAATTCTCAATAAAAGTTGAAAGTAATTATTTTGGCAGTGCTAAGTAGGAATTTTACTTTCTTGGAACTGTAGTTATTTATTTAGTGATGTAACAAAACAATAATTTTTTCAAAGTAAATCACTATCTGTTAGAACCAAGAGAGAAACCATGAGGAAAATCTATGAAAACAAAAAGGGAAATTGTTACTTTATCCTTCCTCTCAGTGTAAAACTGTAAGTTCATATAGTCTTTTACCTGGAAAAAAAAATCTCCAAAATTTAATAATTTAGATACAAACCTAACAGCAAACATTTTATTCCCTCCAAGCATGAAAGTGAATTTACTCTGTTACCATGTGGAAACGTGCACTCAGAAATAGTTATTTAGTTGTTATGACTTACAGAAAAGTAACCAAGTAACCAATACTTAATAGCAAAAGAAGATAATTGGAAGAAAATACTATATGCCACTCTGCCTAACTCCACGTGTTCTATGATGCCCTCACTCATTCTGGCGTTATCTCAGCACTCCAACACGTCTCCATCTCCCACCTCATGTCAATTCTGCCATCTCTCAACTTTAGGCACTTGACATTCATGGGTCCTTTATTCTGCACACACAGTTTGACAAAAAGGTATGGAGTACTACAGTGTTAAGTAAGTTTTAATGGAATAGTCATAACTCCAAAGGAAATAGCTGCTGTCCCTGAACACATGCAGAAGCTGTGGAGATCCTGAGCAGATCCCAGCTGTGCACCCAGGGAAGGCTTTCTGACTGCACAGAAAAACGTGCAGAGGGACATTATTTAGAGCTAGTGCAGCAGGACCACCTCACGTACCCGAGAGGGCCAGAAATCACTTGTCTAACTTTTACATTTTGTACCAACTTCATCAGCTTACTGCATATCAAAGTCCAAGATCCAGTACAGCTTTTGCATGTTTGAAAAACAGCACAGGTGAAATACTGTCTATGAATATGTATATTGGGAAAGTGCTTTGACCTGCTATCAGATTTAAGGCAAGAACATTCTTATACCTTCTTTAATAACAAAAGCAAGTAAAACCAACTTCCATGCAACTACTTGCACCTGTACTATTTCTCTCTTTCTGTTTAAAATTATTCTCGTAAAGAAGAAAAGCAGAAGATAACAGCAAAAAGCAAGACCTAACACCTCTATGCTTTTAACAAAGTTTTAGAAAGAGGCATGTTAACATTATATTACCTAGAAAGCACCTGTGCTGTGTGCTGCACTTAAAAGTTCCCTGACAGAGCAACAAATGAGTCTTCAGTGCTATAAAACGAGATTACACCACTCTCCACTGGTCATCTCTGCAGAAAATGTGAAGTTAGATAATGTTGTTTTCCTGTTTGGTTATGCTAGAGTACACTCTGAATCTCACCCCTTCCTAAGTCTCTGACAGTTTGGTCATTGACTTCAATGATCCCAGAATATCTACTATGTTTCCAAAATAACAAAAATGCAATTTAGCTATTTTCAACTTAGGAAAATACAGGATTTATTAAAAGAAGAACAATGAATATGAGCCTAAAACTGAGTTTTGGGAAATGTAAAATACTCATGCTGACATGTTTAAAAAATATTTAAAATAAACCATGAGAAAAGGGAATATGTTCTGACAATGAGATATCATTCCTGAGCCACATTCTCTTCTACTCCCCCTCTCCTCCAGAAAGGTGGAAACAAACAAAAACATTTTTATTAAGTAAAGATACTGACAGTCAGTACAGTTTCAATCAGCCTTGCTTTTTTTGTCACTACTCAAATTCAATTTTGCAATTCCTCTGACACTGCATTTTCCCTAGAGCAGTGCAGGTTCCACACGTGTGCACATGCCATCCCCCTGCCACACATGTGTACAGCTGTGCCAGCACCATGAGCACTGTCTGCCAAACAGGACTCTTGGAGCCAGAACCTTTGGCTCAGGGTTATACTCTCAACAGATCAGTGCAGACTTTGACACCTGATGTACTCCCCACCAATGTTCATCATTCAGATCCTCACACACCCAATGACATTCTAACAACTGACCGGACATTTCTGACCACAATTTGCACACAAAACAAAATGGGTCTGACATATCTAGAACATTTTTGGCTGCCTGTCTAGCATTTAAACAGTAGGTCCTACAACAGTAGGTCCAGCAACATTAGGTTGCTGGAAACTTCACTGTCCACAAGAATCCCACAACGTTCTCCTGGAGAGACTGACAGTCCGTGGCTTGGAGAGGTAAATTCTTCACTGGGAAACACCTGGCTAATGGCTGGGCCCAGAGACTGGCGGGAATGGTGCCACATCCATCTGGGGCCAGTCACTAGTGGGGTTCCCCAGGGGTCAGTTCTGGGCCTAGTCCTGTTTAACATCTTTACCGATTATCTGGATGACAAGATTGAGTGCACACTCCGTAAGTTCACAGACAACACCAAGCTGAGTGGGAATGCTGATTTGCTGGTGGGCAGCAAGGCTCTGCAGAGGAATCTGGACAGCAGACACTGACAGGCCAAGACGAACAAGGCCAAGTGCTGGTTCCTGCACTTTGGTTACAAAAACCCCATAGAATGCTCCAGGCTGGGGATGGACAGAGTGAGTTGAGAGCGGCCCAGCAGAAAAGGCCCTAGAGCTGCTGGTTGACAGCAGCTGAAGATCAGCCAGATGTGCCCAGGTGAGCAAGAAGACCAAAGGCACCTGGCTTGAGTCAGCAATAGTGTGACAGCAGGACCAGGGCAGTGATTATTCCTGCAAAAAGACACTGAAGGGCTGGAGCGCATCCAGAGAAGGGAACTGAGCTGGGGCAGGGATTGGAGTACCAGGAGCAGCTCAGGGAGCTGCTGGGGCTCAGCCCGGAGAAAGGGAGGCGCCGGGGTGACCTTCTCGCTCTCTGCAACACCCTGACAGGAGGGTGGAGCCAGGGGGAGGTTGGGCTCTGCTCCCAAGGAACAAGGGACAGGACAAGAGGAAACAGCCTCCAGCTGTGCCAAGAGAGGTTTAGATTAGCCATCAGGAGGAATTTCTTCATGGAAAGAGCTGTCAGGAATCGGAAGGGGCTGTCAAGGGAGGTGATGGAGTCCTCATCCCTGGAGGTGTTCAAGGAACGACTGGATGTGGCACTCAGTGCTCTGGTGTGGTTGACAAGGTGGTGATTGGTCCAAGATTGGGCTTGATGATTTTGGGGGTCTTTTCCAACCTTAGTGATTCCATGATTCTATCATGCTACTCTGTATCCCGCAGAAGAGGCAGTCAAGCCACAACTACAGCTACTGAACCCTGTGGCCACCGGATCACCATGAATCTCAGACTAACAGTGAAGGTTTTCCCCTCCCCCTGCCTTTGACCACAATTCTTGATGGAAAAGGTCCAGGGGCTAGAGCAGCCTGCGAGGCCTTTTTAAGATGGACTGTGGCCAAGGTTCACTGTTATCAGTACTAATACTTTAAGCACCTGCCATTCAATTCCTGTTCCCATAGGACTAGAAGTAACACAGTACAGCTCGCACTTCTACAGCACCAGCACTGCCAGGAGTCAGTACAACCTTTTAATTGCCTATTAATTTCTCTCAGATGCTTTCCTATAACATCTTGCCTATCTGAACCGAAATTTGAACTGATTTTTCTATAAATCATCTTACTACTATATTGGAATATCCCTGAAGGACTGAATCAATATTCTCCAAAGGACTGAATTATAGGTATAGATAGGTATAGACAGCAGCCTATGGAACAGGATTCCAATCCTGACTCTCCTGTCCAGATAGGTAACATCATAATACAAAAAAAAATCTTCAAACTGGTTTTATTTAAGGAACAACTGTGGAGAATAAAAGGACTGGCCTAATGATACCAGAAGGTGAGCAAAAAAATTGTTTAGGAATGGCTGCAAGGCATGCCAGGTTAGGAAAGGATATGGCATGGTGCCACAATGTTATATACTGCTATAACTGGGCAGCTTCTGCAAAAAAAACAATATATGGGCTGCGCAAGAAAGATCTGTTATTTTTAGGATATGACATCATTGTCAGGGGTTTTCTGGAGCATTCCTACTTGCTGACAAGCATGAACCTAAAGAAAGCAATTGGACTAGCACAAAAAAAATGTAGAGAAAGCTTTGTTTATATAAACTGGCTGCCAAATTTTCCTTTTCAGTGTAATTGAGGTTCTCCTTTGCAGAAATGTGTGTTGGGATTCTGCCAATACATTTTAGGGCAACTATCTAAGCTTCTTTCCCTGACAGCCTGGTAGTGAGACCGTTCTGTTCTTCATGCCAAAGGTCACACATACATCTCTGCAGAGAGCACTAATGCTGTCTCTGGCCTCAAAAAGAGCAGTCACTGGAAAGAGGAAGAGAGAGGAGATTCTTTCCCACTTTAAAAACTTAGTACTCTGCATTTTTAAGGCTTAAAATTCTGGTACAGGACCAGAAAATGCTATGAAACTAAAGATCCATTAGGGGAAACTGAGAGGAAAATGTGAAATCAAATATTCAAAAGAAAATCCAAAAACTTCTTATCAAATGCTAAAATGAATGAGGAATGAGAGTTTCTTTAAGGTTAGATGTGATGAATTTTGACGAATTTAAATTAATAGGGGTTTTTTTTAAATTTAAAGCTTTATTCTGATGAAACAAACATGGCAGAAAAAGATTAAAGTTCTCCAATGTATGTAAGTTGCAGCAACTTTCTTGTGGTAAGAATTTAATCTTTCCTTCTTTTTGATGCTGTTTGTGACTTTAGTCAAGTTTTTCTTTGTCATAGTGAAGCCTAGAAAGCAAACCACTGAACTTAACTGAATTAGTCTCACAAATAACTAAATCAAAAGAACTAAATGATCTTTAAGATACATCTTTGATATCTTACAGCATTATCAGCAAGGCTACTGCAGAAGTTAAATTTATATTAAAATTTAAAATGGAATTACTTGTATTTTTTCCAAATGTTATACTATCATTTGTTTATAGAAAACACTTTAACCTTTCTAAGATAGTACAGAGAAAGACTCCAAAATATCTTCAGCCAAGGGCTTCTTGTTCAGCTCCTAACCAAACTAAGAACCAAGTGATCTTTCCTCTAAATTTCCCAAAGCCTGAAGAACAATACTTACTTATAATTGTCATCTTCTACAAATTTCTGAAGTTCTTCAATATAACGCACAGACTTCAAATACTTTTGCACATGGGGCAGTGTTGTAAGATGATCTGTGGAGTGTTCAAACAAACAAAGAAGATGAACATCCAAAATCTATTATTATTTCAGGGTTTTTTTCTGGTTCTCACAGTTACCTTAATGGAAACAGAGAATTTGAACTTTCCCAAAGAATAAATCAGGCAAAATACTACTTTGACTCTAAGAAGATGTTAAAGACTTGATGAAGCAAAAGTGACGTTCTCAGTTGTCGAACAAAACAAACATCAGGAAAGTTCATGCATTTTATCAGACGCTATCTCACAGGCGGAAAAGAGTTATTTGCTGCAAACCCTGTTGGAATTTTCACTCACTGTTCTGGGGAAAATCAAAACCTGCAACCATGGCTATTAGTGGTTCTCTTATGAACAAGAATTGAAGAGACTTAAAAGGTAATAAATAATTAATCTAAAATTACAATGCTGAATACCAAGAATGAAAGACAGTAAGTTCAGAATGACAGAAAAACCCCTGGACACATGGTGCACGGACAGGAACACGTCTCTTAGTACCTAACTTAACTTTTATGTTTCCAGACAACTGTTTTAAAGGTACCCATTATTCCAGAACACTGTTTATTCAAGGCCATATTTTAATTTTCATCCTTATTTTAACAAAAGCACTCAATGTATAGCACTGCAGGAAGATACAAAATGGTCAAAAGGCAAGGGTCACTGAAATAACGAAGTTTCTTTGTCATTCAAAGTATTCAGAGACAAAATGAAACTCTCAGCAGGAAAATGACATCTGAATAATCCAGCTATTCATAATCATACATTACTATGGCTAATCCCTACCTTTAAATACTTTAAAATACCAAAGTTGACGACAATACCAAAGGACAAGGGCTGGATACTTCAGCATACACAGTCAACTTCTTGCCCCGCGTTCTCATAATCTAACATTTCTTTTTTTTCCTAAGCTCTCCAAAACTGTAGCATTTAGATGTCCTGAATTTATTCAGTTGTATAGCTGCTGTCAAGGCCTATCAGCTTGTTTCACGTTTAAGCAACGAAAAGTCATGCTAAGTCCCCAAAAGTATGCTGAGTATTAATCAAGACCCCAAATTCAGCACATTTTTTGACATACCACTTCCCTAGCAGGCTAGAACTGCAGAAATTAATTTTAGAGTAAAATCGCGTTAACAAAAGGAACTACCATTTTTATCACTTCATCCAGGAGCAACGTACGCAGAAAAGTTTAACACAATTGAACAACTTGTAGAGAGTGAAATACTTGTAGTTCATTTTGTAAATGTATCATCAAGATGTTAACAACAAAATTATAAAGAAATTACACATTCTATCCTCCAGACTTCATTTCTACTGCATGGTAAAGGGAAAAAAATTGATTGCCTCTAGTGGAAAGAGAATGTAACACAATGCAATAGCTGCACTTGAAAGTATGTCTCGAATGTAGCAGTAAACTCTACACAACCTCTGTTACAGCTCTTACAATTTAGAATACATATTTAGCTGCCCAATTTACTGGTAAGACCAAAGCTACACAGGAGTGGAAGCTACTTCACTTATCAGTGTTCAACTCTACCAACATTAGCCTCTTGTGTCGCCTTTACTAAGGGCCAAAAACGGCTTTCACAATATTGTACTAAAGAAATTTTAGCTAAGGCCTAATAGGCATAACAAAATTTACCAACCATAGTTACAGGAGACTTGCAGATCAGCTATTATTCGGAGGATATTGTTCATTTGATTGGATCTTTGTTCATTCTCCATAATGCTGTCTGAAGCAGGGTATGCAGAATCGATGTAGATTAAATCCAAGAGATAAATTCCTGAAACAAACAAATCAATCAACCAATCAATCCAGTGTTTAAAATAGAAATAGTTGCATAATTTTTAATGAATATAACAGCTAGCAGCTATTTACCCCTACTGTGGTCTGGACTCATTAAACAAAGGAGAGCTTGGCATTTGCATATTGAAAAATTCCATAATTACTGCTTGAGTTCTATGACACCTCTTAAAAAAAGAAAGAAAAGCTTTTGTGCACTTAGGCTAATGCCTACTATGAGCAATTTGCTGGACCATAACAAGGACACTGAAAAAAGAGAGTGAGAGCTGCCCCGACTGGTGGAGTGAGGGTGGGGACATGACCAGAGCCCCCTGCAATGACACCAGTCCCTGCTGGAAGGAATTACTGCAGCTTTGGCTCTGGCTCCAGGCTGACTTTGCTAGGAGACATCAGGAGAAGATACTTAAGCTTGATTATGTAATGATTTAAGAAAGCATAAAGTTTTTATTTATTGATTCCTTAATTTAGAAAAGGGCATGAAAAAATGTAGTTTTTCCATCCATAACAAAATGTACTGAGTCTGCTGTGGATGCTGTAGACAGAACAGAAATCACTGTATGTGCTCCATTCAGGGGCCACTGCGGCTATTTGCTAGTGTGTCAAAAACATTATCTCAGTCTGATTTTTTTAAATGATTGCTCAAACGTTTAGGGAAAAGGCAAACTCTAATTTATCATATTCCTAAACTATTCTGTGACCTGTGCAGGGAAGTTAGTGCCTCTCTGTTGCATAACAAAGAAGGGAACATTCTTTTGAGCAGGAAAATAACTTGCGCAGCATAAAAATCTACCGTATTTCCACATCAGATTTTCCATACTGTTTTTTGAGCATGTTTATAATTAATGACTCCCCTTTTGCCCCACGCTTTCTTTCCCTGCCTTGAAAAGAACAGTCTTAATTCCAGGAGAATAGCTTGCTGTCTTGCTTTTACTCTTCTAGCTTTACAAAATTACATTTCCTCGACAAAACCCACCTATTAAAACAAGCAATGCAGCTGTGCTAGTCAAGCACAATTTTTCAAAGAGGAAGGAAATGCAGGGAGCACACCTAAGCAAACTGCTTCTGAGAGAATCTCAGTATGCCTGCATTAATTACTGATAATGATCAGACCACTGGAAGGGTATTAAGTTTGTGCAGCAAAACCAAATTATTTTCATGCCATCTCCTGGTTGTAAGTATGCCTCAAACTTACTCAGGTAAAAGAAAAAAAAAACCAAAACCAAAACAAAACCACCCCAACTCAAACCCTTGGAAATCAGATTTCCATCTGGGAAAATATAAACTCTTTCCTCAAACGAAAATGTTCTTATGTGTTCTCTAGTAATGTCTCATTACTATCACACAGAGCTACAAGTTACAGACCACCAGCATAGTCTAGCAAATCTGAGAAAAGCATGTTACTTACTAGAAGTTTCCTTCTTTACACCATAATAAAAACCCCCAACCCACAGACCTAGAAATTTTCTTTATTTGCAGTACTTGAGTATCTGCATGAACAAAACCTCATTCCCATGTTAAGTCATCCCATACTACTGGAATTTCTAGTCATGCTGGAGTTAAAACAAAGAAAAAGGATGCTTAGAAATCAGGTAAAGTTTTAGTCTAGTTTAACTTCCTGCACTAAAATTGATCAGTCCTTCAAAAATTTTCTTCCCCTATTAAAAATGCTCTCACAGATTTGTGTATGGTTTATAAAGGAGAGGTTCATATGACTCAGACTATCTTAATGGTTTTATCTTAAGGACAACCTTAAAAATATTGTTTTCTCCCAAAAAGCACCTTCTAAAAACCATTTTGAACTTGCCTTCATTTCCATCTCTACATATTTCTATCTCTAGAAAGATGGAATGACGAATCATCGAACGTTATATATGTTTCCAATAGTTGTGTTATTTGCTCTATTTTCTTAAGAAAAGAAAACAACCCGCCTCCATTTTTGTAATCTATAATAGTCATTTGCAGTTCTGGACCCACGGATTAAATATGCTGATATGCTTCAACTTTTCTCAACCACAATAATATCCCAAGCCAAGAATGAGTGAGTTTAAAGGAGAGAGAGTAATCAGAGTTTGCTTTCCTGGATTAACGAAGTATATACAAGAGCAGAGGGATAAAAAGAAAAAAAACCAACAACTTTATCTGATCAGAAGACAATTTCCTGCAGGTCTGTCAAGAGCAGTAATACCTGCTGTTCCTTTGTCCTTTCTCACTCTTGTGAAGGTTTTATGGGTATACATCCTAGTTTATTACATCTCATATTAGATTTCACACATCATACTAGAGAAACACAAACAGCACTGGAGTTCTGCGTACATCTGCCTTCTTTCCACATCTCAATCTTACTCAGATTTTAGAGGGGAAAAAACAACCCAAATTCTTATTTTCAGCTTTTCTGAACTTACCCATCACAAAGGGTTCAGCCACATTGGGAACTGCTTCAGCCATCATCCCACACACTCGAGAGTTCCTAACCCTCGCACACTACCAGCGTGGGCCAGGCACCTCACACAGCAGAATGAGGGAAGAACTCTCATTTTCCTGGTAATGCAATGGTTCTGTAGCAGCCCAGTGTTGAGTAAATTCTGAGTCACCAAGATTTCTCCATGGCTTGGAGATCCCACCTAAGACTGAGATTCCATACAGCAGCTCTTCACTGTTCTGTCTTGTCCAGTGGCACAGCAAAACGTAGTCAAAGTTAGAGCTGTAAAAATTCTATTTGCTCCCAGCCTCTGTACTGCAATATGCCTTATAGCAGCTGGGTCAAGGCCACTGCTCAGCTACCTTGAGCAAGTCTGCAGCTATTCCCATTCATATCAAGGGTATAAACACTCTCTCACTCCGTAGCAGTGGTTGTAAGTTTCAGGACAAACAGTCTATTTTCTAGAACAATATACATATGAGGACTAAGGAGATACACAAGCAACAAAAAGGATGAAAGAGCGTTAGCCTAGGTCCTGTAAATTCCAAATAAAAGTGTAAGGAAATGTGCTTTTGGTAGGTAGTGGGGGGCAGGAAGAAAAATACCAAACTGATAGATGTTGAAAAAATTAAACTGAATGTAATATGCTGGAACGTAAGAGAACATACTCTTTGTAATGACACACCAAGCAACACCTTTCTAAGGCTGTTCCTCTCTGTCTCTTCTTTTAAAGCAAGAAGGATGATTCTTTGATTTTTTTTTTTTTTGTGCTACAAGCTTGTATCTGGGTAGTGAAATTTTGAACTCTTCTATATAGACGATGTGATAATAGGAACAGATGAGAATCAGTTTATTTTGTACCAAGGAATGACAAAATCATACCCTTCAGCAAAAGATTTCAAGACCTGTTTCTCAAACTAAAGACTCAGGGCTGACTCACGCCAAAGCAAACACACAGCACTAGTTTTTCAAACTTTGGCTCAGATTTGTGCTACTGTGCACTGAAAAAAGCTCTCTAAGCTTTGGAGCCATCAGGATATTTTCCAGAGGGTGAGCTCATGGGCAGCTTCTTCCACAAGCAAGTATCCTTTTACCAGCGATACTCACTTTTCTCCATTGTTACCAGAACTAATTTTGCAGCTGGGTATTGTATGCAGACAACATTGTGCTTCATTAGTTTAAGGCACCATGGAAATAATAACTTAGACAAAGAAAAAGCACAGTCAAATAACCCAGAACTAAACCTACTAGTGAAAACCTCTCTATGTAAAGGGGACAACTATTTTTAAATTGTCAATAAAACTCCCAAACCTGTAATACCAAGCTCTTAATACTTTTACTGGAGAGCTCAATCAAAGCAGTAACATTACTAACACTTTAAAGACAGGGAAACACTCGTACAACAAAAAGTGAACTTGAAATGCAACAGTCAGTGCCACCCAGATAATGCATTTTGAGTGCTCCATCCACCAGAAAACAACTTCCAAGGCTAAATTTTATTGAAAAAAATAGTTATGGAGAACTGCAGTGTTCAGCAGGATGCAAACTGAAGTCTCTGTAATTGTGTCTTGATTCACAGTTAAGTACCTCCTATTATTTTCTTTATTTAATACTCAAGGCTTTTGTGAAAGAGAAAATAGCACCGAGGCAGATAATAAATAAGCATATTTTTGGGAGCTGTTCGGTACTAACAATGAGGTCTTAAGAAAAATACTCCCAAGGCTTCTGAAATCAGTGGTTACTCAGTTTTACCCAGTTCTGATGAACCTCAGCTGGAGCATGTAAGCTATAAATTGTTCATGAACAGCTAGGTGTTGTTCCTCATTAAGAAAGACTAACATAACATCCTATGAAAGACAAAACATCTTCTGTCCAGTAAATCACATGTACAAAGAAAAAAACCAATGAGAAAAGCTGCAGTAATGGAAACAAAGAGAAATCTGGGTTTTAAGGCATTTGCCTGAAAGTTAGAAAACCTGGGTTAAAATTTCCTGTTCCCTCACAGATGTCTTTGGCCAGGTCAAGTTATCATTATCATCTATTTTCCAAAAGTTGAGAGAGAAAGAGAGCGTGAGCATTTCCCTGTCAGAAAGACCTCATTAAAATAAATATGACCAGGAAGACTTAACAAAACTGGAGGTTAAATTCCTCACAGAAATACTGTAACTATGTACAGCCTGCAGAAGGAGCAGCACCATTTATTCTTAACAATTCAGAATTTCAAATCTCTTTGGGGGTTTATGACAATTTGCACAAAGAGTAATCCAAAGGCACAAAGTGTAATACAAAACTTTCGGTACCAAAAATTTTTTCACAAATACACAATGTTGCAAAATTGATCATAAAAACCCTGTGCAGATAAAGATCGGAAACTTGCATAATTCTTAACTGCATCTTTTTTCCTTTTTATTTTTTTTAACTTTGTTTTCTAATGGATATAAAACTATCCTGTAAAATAGTAGGGCTAAAAAACCCAAAATTAGGTGATTATACCACATCACTACTGTACACTTCACATATACTTTAGTGCACAGTGCTCTGCTAAGGGTCTGTTCTGCAAATCCAAGTAAGTTAGGAAACAGCTGCTGTATGGTATTTTTGTCAGTCAGACATCCACTACTTTGCAAAACAGAATAATTAGCTGATGGAGAAGTATTTCAGATTAGCCTGGGGACTTCGATTTGTTATTCTTATGTAGCATTTTGATCAAATACTGTAATAAACTAGCACACTTGTTTGGTAAATTGTACTGTTACTGTGAAAACTGCAAACACATTCTGTAAGAAGAGGAGGAAACAGTTAAATGGTTTAATGAACAATTTAGTTCTTAAGTACAGTCTCAGACAATTTAGTTCCTACTTACGGTCACATACACTTCTATGGATATTCACAGCCCTGAATACACCCGTGTTGCCCTGTTACATGGAATCCTGGGCCCAGAGGACTCCTCCAGCACAGGAAGCAGTGTCTGCAAGACATGCAGTAACTGGCACACATAACAGAAGGGAACCCATGGAAAGTAATTATTTTCCATTTTTTCCTCCTCAAAAACTGAATATTGACACTGGTTTGATAGAAGAGCCAGAAGAAACGAAGATATGTTTCCCATTTGTAGTCAGCTGTATTTATGAAAGCATTTTCCCACATACAGTAGTGTGGTTGTACCATACTAAATAGAGGACAGAGGGGAAGAAAATTATCAATTAACTACATGGTAGAAAGTCCAAATTACTACAGTCAGCAGTTTGTAAAACCGAAGACACCATTGTTAGGAGATGAGCTCATAGGCAGAAAAGCCAACAGTTTTGTGGTATTGCTGTTTTCAAGAAGACTGGATATTTTCCATAGAGTAAGGGCTGGAAAAATTTTCTACAAAACCAAATGTATATACTGGTTAACCTTGGTAGGACTTGGAGTACTCTAAAAACAACTGAAGACGAACATCTGCAAAGGCAACACCGTGGGATTTGTAATGCACAGAAACATTCATTATAAAATGTCTCAAGGGAGACATTAAACAATTATGAGATGTTCCCGTGGATGGCATCAAGGTGATCACAGGGTTTGAAAACTTGTCACAGGAAAAACGTTAAAGGAATCGGATTTATTCAGCTTAGGCAAGTGAAGGGGCAGGAATGGGACCTGACCACTCTTCCAGCACCTACAAGGTAGTTATGGGGAAGATGGAAATACTCTCCTCAGAGTGATAGAGGACAAGAGGTGATGGCGATGGCAGACATTCTGTCTGAATATAAGTAAAGAAATCTCTTCTGTGAGTACAATTAAATACTAGAATAGGTTCCCTGGTGGAGGATAGCACCTTCCCTTGCTGGAAATATTCCAAGATTTGGCTTGACTGGCCCTGCTTTCCACAGAAGGCTGGACCAGATGATCTCCAGGGGTGTGTTTCAGCCATGCGCTAGCTTATACCTACGCATCTATTATCGTAGGGCAGTTTGGAGTAAAGCAGTTAGATAGACTAAACTGCTAAGCAGTAAGGTTCTGCATGTACAAGCAGACAATGGCTGCTGATTTTAACTGTGAATAAAACAAGTACCTCAAGCAATCTCTTTCATCATGAGATGTAAGCAAAATTTAGCTTATAAAAATGTAGAGGTAGAGAGACTACCTTATTTTGGCTCAATCAGCCTCAGCAATAACAACTAACAAAATTAAAATTTGATGTTGTTGACACCATATCTTTCCTGAATAGTCTCACCCTAATGGATCACTGGAATTAATCGTCCCACCTTTGCCACTGCAGCAATGATGCCTAACATAGGAAAACAGAGCAGTAAGTGCAGCAAAAAACAAGCAACTTTCAAACTAAGATACCAGTGCATGAAAGAAAATGCTACCAATAATTCAGCTGAAATGATGTTCAGGAAGTTGTACCCCAAATCACTTCTGATTGGTGCAAATAATTTTCTTATTCATTGAAACAGGCAAAAAAAATCTGAAGCTGTCTGGAGCTTTCTAGCAAAGCTTTCCCTCCAAAGATTTTCTTGAAAGTATTGCCAATTTCTTTTTTTTTCATTATTTTCCCCAAAACACAACTATTTCCTAATACTTTTCCCAAAAATCAGGAAAAATATACTATAGAAGATTAAATACTTTAAGAAGGTTGCAGTTTAACATTTTTAAACATATGCTATCCAGTGTCAGAAAGCAGAGAATGCTTCAAAAAAGAATATCGGAAAAAGGCAAAGGTACAATAGCTGTTTTCCAGATGTAGCTTCCTGTCAGCAGCAAGTGCTAGTTAAGGGACTTCCTGAGACAGATCTTAGATAAATACTTTTAGGTTTCAGTCTGGGTGGTAATTTTTCTTTACAACATCTCTTCTCTGAATTTGTCTGTTCACTTTTTCTGCTATTCTTACAGAAACACTTTTTTTTTTTTCCACATTTTTAGTTTCGAAAGATATTGTGGCAATTGAACTGCACCCTGTCTGAAAAACCAATCTGTTTGATTTCTCAAAGTTTACCTTTCCAAGATTGGCACATTCTTATCTCTTTTGTTTACCTTGAGCTTCTGATCACTGACTCAAAGTTAATTTCTATGACCATCTGTTTTATAGTATTTTCACTCACTTACAAAGCCTTCCCTGACGACTGCATTACCCTGCTGGTGACAACTGTCAGCTTCCACAGCCAGAAATAATGGGGTTTTAGTACCCTAGTACTGGCAGGATGTTATTCTCCAATCGTAGGTTTTAATACAAGCTGATCCCCGAGATTCATAGGATGAAAGACAAATCAACTAAGAAATTTTTTGCAAAGCACATCATTCAGCCTAAAACCTTTAACAAAAGCAACAAACTGCACTTCACAAGACTATAAATCCAAGGAAAAGGCATTCCCACTTGGTCCAAGCAGAATGCCCACACAAAAGCAAAATCCATTTTTTTCTTCAATCCTTCTCAAAGAGCAAACACCTATTGTTATCCAGACAATTCAGGTATCCTACAAACGTTCGGCACATCCAAATAAAAGCTCCCTGTCATCTATCAGGTTGAAACAACTTTTCCCTGTAGACAAAACTGACACAGGTCAAAGAAACATGGCAGCTTTGTCATATGTGATTTGGAACGAGCCATATACAAAAGCTTACAGGAACAGCTTGCTCAGCTTTAAAAACACAGACACCCTCAGCACTCAATCAGAATACTGATCTGTGTAATAATACATTTCTTGTTTAGCAAAGAGAACAGTCAAAGAAAGAGTTTGTCTATTCCTGATTTTTCAAATATTTTTATTTATAACACAATTAACCTGTAAGAGAACTTTACTGACAGTGACTAAAAAACACACCACAAGAGAAGTCTCTGATCTCCTTCATTGGGTGAAAGTTTTAGGCATATAACTGCACTTATTTAAGTGACCTAAAATCAATGGATCTTAACTATATGTTAAGGAGCTTAAAAGGCATTATGGATGCTTTATAAATATCATCCTAAATAAACAACCTTATCCCCAGGAAACCTGTTTTTTTCAAGAACCTTATTGCTGCAGGACATAACGGCAAGTTAGAAACCTTATTTTCTTACAAAAGCAGATAATCTAAAAATATAAATTTTAAAATGAAAACTAGATACTCCAGCCAAGTAGTAATCTAGGCAGGGAATCATCTCCCCAGCTCTACAAGGAGTTAGGAATTGCAGAAACTAATCAGCACAGGAAAAGATCACTTCAATATCCTGGCAAACACTCTTGGCGAACCACTCCCCTCACTGTTCCTGCTCCCACTACCCTTCCTTGAGCAGCTCTGTGTATCTTAGGCTGAAAAGGCACCTTGGAAAAGAAGGAATATGAATCACACAGAAGTTGAAAGGAAAGTTTAACAGGGCTACTGATAAATCTGTCAAAAATGAATAGAATTATCACTTTTTGGTTCAATTTTCAAACTGGTGCATTAAAAAAGCTTTGGACGACTTCAATCTCAAGCATCCAGACTATGCTACTAAATAACACTGAAATGGCCGCTCCAGTCACTGCGTCCTCCTCTTCAGAAATAGAAATTAATAAACTTTGAGTTAAAATAGAAAACAACGGTAACATAAACACAGTAAATAATTAGAGGTGCTAATATTCCCTGAAGGAATCCCAGGCCATACAGTAAAGGTACAAGGAACTTAAAAAGCCCAAGGTGTACTGAATTGCTAGCGCAATATATTTAGATGCGGGTTTTTTTCTGACGTCCACTTTTATGATGGAAATAAATTATTACTAGAATAGCAACTACTGGTTTTTTAACTTGATCAGAAATAGTTTATCTTTAAACCTCTTTATCTGCCCTTTAGTTACTTACTGTTCTCATGTTGGTTTCTTCCATTTTTTCAAAACCCAAAGATCTTTAAAACTGACAGATAAATTACAAACAAACCCATTATTTCAATATGGTATAACTTTCTGAAGATGGCTATGATATACAATGACTGAAACAACCATTTGATTTGCTAAACTGTAATAAAAATGTACATTTTTATATTGGGAACTTTCACCTTTAATTTCGGTAATTTCTCTGCAAGATTCCCAGCAAGTTTTAAACACATCTTAAATATATTCATTCATTCGACAAACCTTTTGTAAACCCAGAGGTGACAGCTGATAGCTAAAAGCATTCTACACACACAATGTTCTGTAATGGCAAATTTTTAAAAAGGTTCTAGGAAAATCGTAGGAATTCACAGCAATCAAACGAGAAACAGCGTTTAGATTACCATGAAGAAACATTACAAAATGCTCTGGGGTTCAGCCAAATTATGAATTCTCAATCTGCGTTAGATTGTTTCAAGAGCTTGCTTGAATTCGGACAGTTTTATCTTCCTTTATTTCTGGGCTCGAGCTGCTGCCTGGCAGACACGCCCTGGGAAGGGCTGTCCCGCTGTGTCCCCCTGCCCGGGAGCCGGGACAGGCACATCCAGCTCCGCTCCCCGAGCGCACCGTACCGGGACGGTCCGGCAGGAAGTGCCCCCCCCGCCCCCGGCCTGTCGGGGCCGAGTCCCGAGCAGTTCCACACCCTCACTCCATCCCACACACCGCACCCACGTTCTCCGTGGCCTCCCGAATTCCGCCTGACCGGGGGCACTGGCGCTGCCTCCCGGCTGACGCTCGGCCGCCCCCGGGTCCCGCTCGGGGCGGGGGGGCTCGGCCGGCGGGGCCGCGGCTCGAAGCCCCTCCCGGCAGCGCCGCTAATGCGGCAGCCCAGGGGCGGAGGCAGCTCGCCCGTCCAACCAGCGCCGCGCAGGTCGCCGCTGCCTTGCCTTCTCTCCCCCTTCCCCAGCCAGGACAAGCCGCCACAAAGAGCTGGGGTTCAAATGAGGCTGCTGCGGGCCGCGTGAGGGGACGGGCGGGAGCGCCAAGCGCCCCGCGGGAAGGGCCCGACTCGGACGCGGGGCTCAGCCTGGGGCGGCCGAGCCCAGAACGGTCCTGAGCAAGTGAGAAAAGAGAAAGAGAAAAAGGGAAGAACCGCGCCGCTTCCCCCAGGTATGTCCCGTCCGGCCCCAGCACGGAGCGCGGGCGATCGAGGCGATATCCCGGGGCCGCAGGGAGAGGCCCGAGGAGGCGGGGTAAGGACGGGCGCGGCTCCGGGCAGTGCCCGGCGTGCGGGGCCGGCAGCGACCAGCCCGGCGGGGACAGCCCGCTCCCTCGGAGCGGCAAGCCTGCTCTGTGCCTTTAAAAAACCAAACAATCCGTCACGTATTAAAATAGAGTTGTAAAGAGAGCGGAGACATTACATGCCAGGCAGCGAAAGCCTTCTTGATAATTTTTTCAGGAATATTATTTTTAAAAAAATCTTACTTATTTCTGTGTAACTCTGGTGTTCACGCTTCCTTAAACTTGCTGTAAATGCATATGTCTTTCGAGAAATTTTCTAGGACATACTATTTTCTAAAGGACTATCTGTATGAAAAAAAAAAAAAAGGAAATCTCCAGTCTTTTTTTTACACTCATGTCTGATCAGGGATTAAATTAAATTACACTTAAATTAAATTAAAATTCCCGATACTTTCACAATTTTATAAAATGAGTATTTGAAATATTTTGCAAAAAATTTAATTTAAGAAAGAGCCTAGCATTTATGAGTACATTTGTGTAAGCATTAAATAGTTATTACAAGGATCTGCTATTTTTCACGGGCAACGTGAGTCGTATTTATTAAAATGTGAATCTTTTTAAGAGCTGTTACGGACAATGTTTATGCACATATATAAGCACACGCAGTATGAGCACTTTCTGGTAGTGATTGGATTAAGTGAAAATAAGGTGAGGCCGCTGTTAAGGGAAGCAACAACAAAAGCAGTGCTCTCTTTCAGTAATTACATTCCACATCTATGACAGAACTTTAGTAAAGCACAAAGAACAATTCACAAGTAGCACGACCAGAATTCTTGGTAATCCAGAAGAAAATTTGGACGTCTTGGAAAAAGCGGCTTTTGCCAAAATTTGAAAAAAATTACATGGCACAAAAGATCCGTAACCCTCTGCAGTTTCTTGCAGCACTTGACAGTATTTCAAAACAAAAGTTCTCCAAGAGGTCATGAAGACACACTCGTTCTGAAGTGTTGCTTTAGTCATCCATTCCCCTCAGTGAGAAAAGTATTTCCTTTTAAGAAGGCAGAACGGGTGCTTGAACCAAAATATCACCAGTTTTAAGTGGACAGAAGAGCTGAGTAGTGACTGCATTATAATATGAGTATCTTAAAAGCAATCTATCGGTTAATGTCAGTGTGGCACTGCTTATAATGGAAGCAAGTAACTAGTGGCAAAACCCCAGAAGTCATTCCCTCCTAAGTTTGGAGTTAAATTTTTCAATTTAGTTTTACATCATGTTTTCATAACTAAAACTGCATGCTACTATGTGTCAGCCCTTCCTTATATTAAAACTTCAAACTTTAAGGCTTTTCCCAGGACATACGGCATGCATATTACTGTGCTGCTTTTTCACTGTGAATTGCTCTTTCCTTTTACAAAAGCGAAAAGAAATCAGTATCCAGGTTTTTCACAGCAGTACTCTTAATCTAAAAATAAAACTACATGAGTTAATTCTAAAGGAAACCCTGTACCAGTGGAAGTCCCTCTCCGTTAGAAAAGAGCAAAAATTAATAAATTGCATCAAGTATGAAGGTTACCTTTGAGAGGTAAACTGAGAGGTAAAAATCGAGAGGATGGATTAATATAATTCCACGCTAGAAAATGTTTGGGAGAAGGAGTAAAAACAGAGAACATGAGCTCTGAGAAAAGCGGCAGGGAGTAAGAAAGCAAGCAGATGCAGAAAATTCATGCTTGTCTGTCTTATCACAATGGTGTTGTGAAATCCAGATCATATTACTGGCCTGGTGCCTGGAACATGCCAGCTAACTGTTAAGTCCACAAACACTGGCTATCAAAGGATTCTGCAGAAGCAAAAAACTGTTTGTTAACAAAAACCCAACCCAAACTGTCTGATCTTTCCATAGTAGGATTTTACATTTTCATCTCCCCTTGCTTCATTTGCTTTTATAATGCAATAAAATGTGAAGCTGCACTAATCTAAGAAACCCTTTTAATATCAAAGACAAAAGTATTAAACAGTGAAGATTTGTTGCTAGCTTTTCATGTTTCTTCTTTAGAATGCACAATTATCAAACTACGTGTGAATTCACAATCACATACAGCAGTTTACCTTTTAGAGGATAAATGCTGCAATAGCTAACACCGTGCTTTCCTTTACATGTGGAAGTGCTTGAGGACTTTGCACAAAAGATGGCATATCAGATGTATGAAGGAAAAGCCAAACCATCCAAGTACTAGTAAACTAAATCTGACCAGCACAAAACAGCTGATTAACCCCCAGAGCTGAATTTGTAACAGATCCGTTTAGTGTAGCTGAATGAACTCATCTGTATTTAGGGTATCACTGCTGCTTTTTAATTCATAGTCAAAACAATGATATCAGAAAATAGGAGTGTAGTGCAAAAGCGTGTGCCATCCTTCTTATAAATGTGGTTTTCATTTATCTGTGTATTTCTAAAAGGCTTTGATGTTGTCAGTTTAATTACTGTGCATTCAATTCTGGCACATTGGACCTGTGCACACTTAATGACCCAGCCTCTAGACTATGAGCTCTTCCTGAGTTTGAGCAATTGAAGACATGGGAACAAATGCTAAGTGTTGGACCTTGTCTGTCCACTCTTTAGTGAAATAAAAATCACCTATTACAAGAAAAGACACATGAATAAAACCTTATACAAAAAAATAGAATATTAATTTAAAAAAAAAAATCCCCAAAATTCTGAACTTAACTTTTCTAAGGGATTTAATACTCTGGGAGCCTTTTTATGAAGGCTGAGGGCTAAGTGACAGTGATTGTTATAAAACGAACAGTTGTTATCCCAAGGATATAATTACTTAAATGGAGAATTCCATTTTATTTGACAGCTTACTGAGCACTCCTGCTTAAGTCTAAGAAGTCACATAGGAAACCTACTCCTTCACCTTGTTTACAATAATTATCCTTAGTTCCTCAGCTGTGAACATACAAGCCACTAAAACTCTATCCTAGCTTGTTATATGATTAAGAAAGCAGAAATTCTCACTTTATCAGGTTCTGATGGATGATCTGAGGATCAGCTCCTCAAACCAAACTGGCTGTGGTTTTGCTTATCTTTGCAATAAACTCAGCTATACTGCAATCCAAATAGCTGTTGAAGTCCCCAGCAATGCTTGTGTAACATCACAGTTTTAGCACAGAAAATTGCCTTCTCTGTAAAGCAGCCCCCACGGGTAGAGACGGTGTCAGATCCCACGTGTTCAAAAGCTGCCTTTCCATGAATCAGCATCATGCTGTCACACCTACGGCTCTCTGGCTTTGTAGCAGTTTACTATTTATAGAAAAACAGGAGCAGCAATAAGAAGCAATTCTACTGCTTTTACCTACTGAGATCTATTATGTTTCTTACCTGTAGGAATAACATAATAATGCAATACAAAACTACTATGGTACAAAATCCAAGCAATTATCTTACACTTCTGTCTTATGTAAGGTTTTCCACACAAGATTCACACAGGTCATTATTTTGCTTTTGCATTTCTCCAAAAATGCTACAGTACAGATGATGTCTTCTTATATATCAAAACATTTCCTCCTTGAACTGATTTGTAATCCAGAGTAACACATAAAGTTCAGTGCTCAGCCACCACCCAGCAGTCTTCCTGCTGCTTCAGCTCTACTTTTTGCAGGACATGGAAAAGCACAGGTGTAAAAAAGACATAGTACAAACCCCTAGACACAAAATGTCAATCTCTCAATGGCTGAAAGACTCAGCATTGCAAAACCACTTGAGATCGAGATGTGAGGGTTGACAATATATACTCAGGCTTTCATAAACAAATTTCTTTCTCGAGTAATAATACAAGTGTCTATTTTATGAACAAATTTCATCCAACAAAAAAACAGCCACAGCGTTGAAACGCTACCTGTAGCATTTTTAGGTAAGCTTAATGATTCTATGATTATGTTATTACAAGTCCTATTTTTCATCTGATGGAAACAGACCTTCAAGGTACTCAAAAATTCCACAGGTAAAGTGGAAGAGAGTTAACCAGTCTCTTTTGTAAGAATGAGATCCTCAGAAGCATGGCATCAGAATCAACAACTAATGAAAAAAAGGTATACAGTTTGGAATATCCACAATGACAGGTATTTTGTAGCTGCAAACCAAAAAGGCCATCATGCTGACACTGCTACCTTTAATGCTTCCTCTTAAGGCAACCTGGTTAAAAAATAAAAGTGAACATTTGCCAGACGGTAATATTTTTCCATGTAGAAGTATTTTTACCTTTTAGACTACCATAATAGTAATTAAAAAATAGGTTGTGAAACACCTGTATAATTTTAGATTTTAAAATACTCAAATCTTGTTGAAATGTAACAAAAATATCAAGATATTTGTAATGATCAAAAGGTAACACATTTTGACTAATCAAAAGATCCATATAAGCAAGACAGAGTACAGGGCACAGGGCAGGAAAATGTTCCAAAGCAAAGCCAAAGTAAGATTTTATTTACTTTTTCCCTTTAAAGGGCAGGAAAAAACAATCAAATGCTGAAACATCTGACATCCCTTTCAGAAAGTTTATTTTCTCTTTTTTTACCAGATCAGGGAAACATCCTCAGTTGGGTAAACAACAAATGAGGAAATTAAACAACTTCTTATTACCTACTTCCAGTTCTATACACGGATAGGCCAATATTTGGGATACGAGCCAAAATTCTAACCAAAGTGCTTGTGCTGACTTGAGTATAAAACTGTTGTGATTATGTGCCACACAATAATGCTGCCAAGTGTTTCATACAGATGCAGTTATGCTGGTGAAAGACAAACAGAAAAAAAACTATTTTGCCTGAATAAAAAGTAAAATATACTGCCAAGTAGGGTAAACATACACAAAACTGGGTTTCGGTGCATGTGCACCAGGGCAAGTTTGTCCCGACTCAATTCTCATGAAAAGCGCTTTTATGAGTACACAAGTCTTGAACAGCCTGAATCTAGAAAGGAAATTACTTATAACTTCCATACTTCTTCTGATTAAAAGTTCCATTTGATGTTTAATTAAAATAAAACATCTTTCTTTTTAAGTGTGCCTCTTTCACCCAGTTTTCGTTTGTATGCTTGTGTGTTAACGTTCTGTCAGTACACATGAGGATAAGGGACTGTATTTCCAGTAATTAAAAAAATTTTTTGCAAACCTACATGCATGCTTTAGGTTGAAAAGTGTACAGTTGCATAAGTGGAATTTTGCAAAAGGGACAAATAGGGCCCTAGGAATACAGTTCCCTCCCAGTCCAATGAAGAAGAGCTACTGGCAGAGGGAGAGAGGAAGCGGGGGCTAAGCCAGAGAAACAGGAAGAACTGAGTGATCAGCAATGGCACTAGTCAGGTAAAATGAGTATCAATTACTGGGCATAAATACAACACGGCAAAACTGAAAGCTGATGTCCTAGACATCAGATATAATCTTCCTCTTACATGGGAAGGAGTCTTAACGTTCCAAGAATCTGATGTTTTGCTACTTGGAAAAGAGGAAGATATTAAAAAGAATTAACTCCTTAAAATTGTTTCACTGGTTTCTCTTCTCACTTCCTCAACTCCAGTAAGCTTTTTTCTCCCTGCAAGATTAATCATTGAGAGTTGTTCAAACAAGCGTGTTGGTTACAAACTTCCATTTTAATCCAACTTCAGAAAAGAAGAAATATCCTTTATTTATGTTATCCTTCAAAATATGCAACAAATAGGCCTCACTCTAAACACCTTTTTTTTAACAATAAAAAGAGTTAATAATATCATAATAAGGAGACTGCAGGAAGGACATCTGATGGTTGTTTCTGTTTGTACTAGGGCATTCTCCTACCAATGTCCTTCTTCCACTGGTTTTTTCATATTGGACGAATATCTTAGAAAAGGTGACAAGTAGGCAAGATCGTGACAGAGAAGAATTTCAGCACAGTGTAATCAGGCTGATGTCATTCACTGTGGCTTGCCTTCTGCAACTGGTGATCAAACCCTAGAAAAGGCTTCCAAGAGATGGGGGTCAGTGCCCCACGTCAGCTCTGACGTCAGGCGGTGGGACTACATGACTGTTAAGATGATACGTTAAGACTAGACTGATGAACTCCGTTCCATTATTTTCTTACACAATTCTTAAAAAAAATGGAGAAAAATCTGTTATATGATGCTCTGTAGTTCTTTGGTCAGAAAAGAATGTGCACCCCAAAGCCCACATCAGTTAAAGACATGAGGTGCTGTAATAAAGACAGAAGCGAATGCTGAGGAAAAAAAATCAGTTTCATTTCAGTGGTCATAATAATTGCAGGTTTAGAGGAGGGGAAAAAAGGATATTACAATTCCAGCAGTGAAATAAAACCATTTTATACCTATATGCAAGAGACATTTACAAAACCAGTCATCTGTGCAGGAACATGAGGCCTGGAAAACTGCCAGGTTTTCCAAGTGTGACTTGCTGTGCAAATGCTGATTATGCAAGTTAAAGCTGTCTGGGGTGAATTTATGTTCCCTATTTTCCAGGACTCCAAATAGCATTCCTTTGCTTACAGAAACCACGTCAAACTCCGAATTTTCATCTAACGTGTTTTCAGGATTCTTGACAAGTTCTGTAAAGCACCATTCCTTTCTATTTGCAAAATGAAAAAGGGTTTATTTCAACTAAGAAACTGAGGCAAAAGTCTGTATCAAAGAATTTTAAGAAAGATCAAGTCCTGGTCACTTTTCTTTGAATCTTTTAGAGAAATATGTATGGTTCATTTCACAAAACCAGGAAAAATGTGAATGACAACTCAATACTCTTCTCAGTAGAAATAATTAAGGATGCATGTCCATCATTATCCGAATAAAAGTCAGCAACTGCCTAGAATCATAGAACAATTTAGATCGGATGGGACCTCATCTTCATCTTACAAAGCAAGGCAAGTTTCAACATTAGATCAGTCTGCTCAGAGCCTTGCCTAAGTCACAACTTCATGGTTTTCCAGAAGTGGAGATTCTACCACCTCTTTGGGTGACTGCTTCAGTCCTCAGACATCCTCACGGTGAAGCTCTTTTTTTTAATAAAGCCCATTGTTTTCCTGAGGTACTTTGTACCCACCGTATACTGTCACTGTGCACTTCGAAAAAAAATCCATCTTCTCTACAAACACCCCTGAAGTGGTTGAAGACAGCAGTAATACACTTCTCTTCTGGAGGCTGCACAGACCTCACTCTTCCTGCTACTCTTCATACATCATGCCTGCCTGCCTCCAGCTCTCCATGCTATCCATTCTGGTTGTGCTCAGCTGGACTAACTCCAGTTTCTCACAGCTCTCACTATCACCATTTCATGTAATTTAAAAAATTTCATTGTACTAAAGATGACCAAGCAGTAAGATGACAGATATTTAAATACTGAATGATTACTCCATGTGAAATGTTTTACAGGCAAAGAAAAACATGATGGTAACACCACCTTGGTTTTAAAAAGTGTCAAACAGGTTTTATAAACTGAAAAAGCTCCATATTACATTTTTCCCTCATTTATTTTATGAAAACTAGGTTGTATATACGTGATGATGAAAATTCAACAATAAAAAGCTTTTAGAAATACACGACATCAAAGTGCTGTCCAAGTAGCTGATAAGGGAGCAGTATGTGGCAGGGGTGTTCCTGGCAGCAGTGACAATGCTAAGCCCATGTTTCCAGGTCTACCAGTGCCTATAAAGTTCTGGGGTTGACTTATTTTTTAAGAGATTGCGAAGGCCTCAGCTTCCCACCTTGAATATGAATCCGTATGGAGAACTAAGATCAGGTAATGTCACCAAAAGGGAACTGGTGCACTGTGCCAAATGACATTTCCAGCTGATTTGGATTGCTGTGCACCATCTCTGTCCACCAGGCACATATACAGGTATTCTTCCCCTTCCAAGAAGGGTCTGTGAAGTGAGATGACCACACTGAGTGTAAAGACAGTGTCTCCACTGAGAGTCAAAATAAGTGTTTCAGTTGTAAATTCCACTAGTCTGGAAAAATAACAGACTTTACTGCCTATGATATCAGGGTAGCAGACTTTTTAATTTATAATTATTAGGGACTAATGTAAAGTTTTTCTTTTTTTTTTAAGCCATGGAATTTCAATACTGCTGAATGAAGTAAAATTGTAACACTTCATCTAAGCTATATCTCTTGCAATATACATGCAGTTATAAAATACTGCAAATTAAATATTTGATATTTTTAGAA
The DNA here is from genome assembly GCA_035584735.1 of Pseudotriccus pelzelni. NCBI lineage: Eukaryota > Metazoa > Chordata > Aves > Passeriformes > Tyrannidae > Pseudotriccus > Pseudotriccus pelzelni. The sequence continues at coordinate 133,879 of JAWMRA010000038.1, forward strand.
CTTTTATCAGCATTAATACACATATTAACTAATATTCTGTTTATGTTTAAAGGCTGTTATTTGTAACTAAGAAACTGAAAATATCATTCATATGTAAATGAAAACACCAGTCTTGGAAACTTTTCTGGTACTTGCCTGGAAGAAAGGCCAGTTTAAATCCTGGTATTTATTGCTTAGTTTCTTACGGTTCTTGGCAGGCTTTAGATGAACTAGCAACTTGTAACTACAGTTTTAAGCATAGAATGATACAACTATTCCCTATGATGTCCACTTTAACCAACATAAATTCAGGCTGGACAAGAAAAATACTTCATTTGTATACATAGTTACTAGGTACCGTTTTAGAAAAGATTATCACTTGTAAATCTGCATTGATGTCCTATTTGTTATTTACTATTAAATTTATTTTAAAACAGATTTTAACAAGTTCCTTGCAGAAGAATATTTAACCAGAACTAGAGGATCATGATGACAACAAGATTCATCTGTTTAATGCTAGTAACTGTTGCTGGAGTTACTACAAGTAAAGCACAGGAGTTTGAAGGCAATGACAAGGAAACAGATCAAGAGTTCATTTACATGAACAGATATAAGCGTTCCAGTGACATGCAGGACAAATGCACTTACACCTTTATTGTACCTCAGCAGAGAGTGACAGGTGCCATTTGTGTTAATTCTAAGGAGCCTGAAGTTCTACTTGAAAACAGGGTAAATAAACAAGAATTACAGTTACTTAACAATGAACTTCTTAAACAAAAGAGACAAATAGAAACTCTCCAGCAACTGGTAGAGGTGGATGGTGGAATTGTTAATGAAGTTAAACTCTTAAGAAAAGAGAGCAGAAACATGAATTCTCGTGTCACACAACTCTACATGCAGCTACTACATGAAATTATCCGAAAGCGTGATAATGCCTTAGAACTTTCTCAACTTGAAAATAAGATTTTGAACCAAACTGCAGATATGTTGCAACTTGCAAACAAATACAAAGACTTAGAGCACAAGTACCAACATTTGATGTCAATTGCCAATAATCAGTCAATGATAATTGCTCAGCTGGAAGAACACTGTCAAAGAATGCCATCCATAAAGCCACTGCCACAAACTCCACAACCACCACATAAGGTGTACCAGCCTCCGACTTACAATCGCATTAATAACCAGATATCTACTAATGAGATTCAGAGTGATCAGAACTTGAAGGTTCTGCCACCTACCTTACCAACCATGCCTGCTGTTACTAGTATTCCGACTTCAACTGATAAACCATCTGGTAAGTAATATTACTGACAATGGCTTTATTAGTTTATGCTAATATGCAGAGGCAAACATTTTAACTGTAACATCAAAAATGCAGTCAGAATTTGTTTAGCAAAATAAATGCAAATTAATTATCTTGAACTGAGATTTCTTAGATCTGATGTTGTCTGTAATTATCTTGTGGATATGTTGTAGTACTCCTTCCCAAATCTTTGTTCCCGAAGCCTAGCCATGATGATGATGTAGTACAAGCACAGAAAGCAAAAAAATTAACTCTAAGATTCAGACACACTAGCCTCAGATTTTTCTCATGTTACTTTGCCCAGACAAACTGACCATTTATATTACATGCATGAGATAAAGGACCTGCAGAAAAATCCTATTATTCAACAGTCATTTAACTCTTTACCTTTGCTCAAGACTGAACTGCTACAACTCATGACATCTGAAGGGGTTTAGCACTGCTTCTGTGAACATTTGTGAAGTTATTACAGGTTTGCTGATCTGTGTGATAACGCTGTGCTTGTGTAACTCCAGAAAGAATCCATATCTGCTCTGTACCTTACATGGGGCACTTGTGCCCTAGACAGGAGCAAAGGGAAGCAAGTGGTGGAATAATAAGTGATATTATACAGCCCTCACTGAGAGTCTTAGGGGTTCTGCCACAAGCTAGATTAGAAGATCTGAAATCACATTAAAGATCAGTTGATCTACATGGTAACAAAAATACCAGGTAAAGAATTCAATTTCACCCATGGTCCCTCAGATTTAAAAAAATCCCCACAAACAGTTCAGATATATGTTCCATGTAAGAGAAGCCTGTTCTTCAGTGTGTGGTCAACACAGACTGGAACAGACAGAAAAAAGATGAGGTGTCACAGACATCTGAACTCAGAGCTGAAACAGAGTAATGCATAGGAACTGCACTCAGTGTTTTTCGTGGCTATTCGCAACAAACAAGACAAACTCTTTAGAATCATCAAATAATGCAACTGTCACATGTTTAAAAAAACAAAACTAAACAAAAAACCAGAAGATCCCCAACTTATTTCTCCATGGAAACATTCACAATGAAAGAAACTTGAGCAGGTGTTTCAGTCCAAAGCACTGAGTCTCTAAAGTCTGTAAAGTCTCTAAAACACTTTACTACAAAGCAGTATTTTCACAGTATTGCCAAAGATGAACTCACCAAACTTGCATTCTGGCATGCAGAACCTCTGCCAAAAATATAATGATTCTGATGTACTGTGTAAGAAAAAAGTTCTCAAAAGAAAATTAGGTCTATTACAACTCCTTTGCAGCAATACTCTATGGCCTCTTTATTAATTACATTTTGACTTCCATCTCAAAGTAGGTTCAAGCTTTGTACAGTATTTCCCTATCTATCTGTAACGGAAATACCTTTCAAGCATTCTTTGAAGACCTTTCCCTTTCCTGTTAAATGGTTTGAAAACTCATTCTTGCTCCACATCCTCCTTGTGCTTTCAAGTGCTTAAACTGGAGCTGAGGCTTCACTATCACACAGCAGGAATAGAAAAGTTATTTCAAGTGCACAGTACTTTTGCTTATCTATCTTCATATATTTCCTGTTTTGAAAAGCCAAATGCTAACACAGATCAATGAACTGCAGAACTCCCAGATCCTCATCTGACAAAAGTGCTGCTTATCCAGCCATTTTTTAATGTTGATCTCCAGAGGTCCCTTTCGCAGTCCACAATTCTAAGATCTGACATCTGTTCCTTCTCCCTAGACTACATAACTTACTAGGAAAGAAGTTTTGTGCTTCTTCTGAACAAATTCATTATAATATTAACTTCTCTCTTTATTTGCTCATTTACAGCTTTTGATTTGTTTAAGCAAGTTTCCAACAACTGAAGTTAAGCTAATTAACCTATCATTTTCAGGCTGTCTTCCTCCCCTCCCCTTTCTTTTTGGGCATAAAACATTTAATATCTTTTCCTCATCCTCCAGAATGTTCTCCAGTCACAAAGCACATCTCAAACAAAACTCTCCCTACAATTAATGCCGAGGACAAAGCTTAAGTCATGCCTGGAATGAACTAGGAAAAAACCATAAGCAGTATCCTACAAAACAAACAGAACCCACCACCACAACTGCCCAGCTGCTGTTAAAAAATCCATGCATATTTTATCCAATCCTTTCGGTACTATTTCTTGAATTCTCGCCCTTTACCAAAGCTCCTGGCTGCACTAACCATCTGATCACAGCCAACCTGTGGAATGAAAACTGAAGCAAAACAGAAGAAAAATATGAAATGCTTTCTTTTAATCTGCTGACAGCTTTCCTTTCTCACAAAGTAGTAGACCAACACTCTCCCTTGATCATAGACTTACTTACTACAGTCTTACCACTCTCAATAGCTTTACTTAATTTTGAACATTTTGTTTTTAATAAGTGCCACTACATACACATTGTGATTAAATAAACATGAGCCATACAAATTACTAGCGCCCTTTACATTTGTTTTCTCCCACCTCTCATAATGAGCCATGTAACTGTGTGACAGAGCACTGCATCTACACCTAAACTGCCAGAAACCTGAACAGTGAGCCACAACAGCCATGGAAAAGGGGCTTAGAAGGACAACTCCAGGTACAGTCTAGGGCAACAAGAACACAGCATGGCCACGGAACAAGCACTTGGATTGCCTCTTGATACACTGACTTACTGATTAAAATAGTTAAAAAGACAAAAAAACCCTCAATCCCAAAAACACTTGAGATAATGTCTATAAAACTAATTTATTTCAAACTCATTTACTGAGTACCATTATTAGTGTTGGGCAGTGAATTATGAAAAAGTATAGAAGAACTGAAATAATTTAAAACAGAAATTACTCTTGATAGCAACATGTGCTTCAGTTAAGGCTCCTAACAGGAAGATATGACAAATCTTCCTCTTTCAGTGGGCAGGGGGAATCAATCCAGGGTCTCTGATCTCAAATCCTGAGGATTCTTATGTTCAGAAAGCAAAGCAGCTGGGGGAGTCTGTCTGCAGATACCAACACAGACTCCTAAAATCATTTATACCTACATTTCTCAAATTCATTAAAATGGAATCTATCTTCCCAACAGAGAAAATTTCTTTTAAAATCATCAATATACAATACTTCCAAGAAGAGTAAGGTCTTTGTGGACTCTACTGAACTCAAGGAAAAAATGTATTCTGAAAACACAAGCGCATTAACTGTAATTTCTGCAAATGCAAAGTATGTTAAAAGTCTTCTCATTTATATAAAATTTCTCTCACAAGCACTCCATGTTAACAAAATCTTAATTTCTATATTGTGTTGTCATTTAAGGTTACAACAGTAAAACCTACAATCTGAATTAATTTTGCTAGTTCCATTGTTAATGTCTGTGCGAATGACATTTCTGGGGATCTAAAAAACTGAACTTCTCAAAGACAGAATCAAGATCAAACTTACTGTTTTGTTCTCTAAAGGAAAATCTTAATATGTATCTATGGAGTCATTCGTACTTAGTTTCTTTGAAGATGTAATCAATGATCAAAGTACAGCTGCCTTAAAAAAATAAACTAAAAAAAAAAAAAATCAACCTTTATCAGTAATTTATTGTGAGATGTTCCAGAAATAAAGTCACACAATTGGTGGATACTGTACCTTCAATCAGAAGAAAAACAAATGCACTATTCAGCGAAACCAATCTACTGTAAAAAGCTATCTATTCAAATACTGCCCTGCACTGAAGATATGTTCAAGGGGAGTTTGATGCATAGCCCTTCTGTTTTGACACAGGGCCCTGGAGAGACTGTCTACAAGCATTAGAAGATGGCCATGACACAAGCTCTATCTATCTTGTGAAACCAGAGAACACAAACCAGTTGATGCAGGTCTGGTGTGATCAACGGCACGACCCTGGGGGCTGGACAGTCATTCAAAGACGGCTGGATGGCTCTGTCAACTTTTTCAGGAACTGGGAGACATACAAGGTTAGGACAACTGAGCAGATTAATGTTTTCCACCCTTTAAAAATTACTGGTAAAGTGGAAGTCTCTATGAAATAAGTTACTGCAGATTTCTATTTAAGAACACGCTCAGATTTATCACTAACACAGATGCAAAATATTAACATGCCTCTCTTGCTTCCTTCACAGCAAGGATTTGGTAATATAGATGGAGAATATTGGCTCGGATTAGAAAACATTTACTGGTTAACAAATCAAGGCAACTACAAACTGCTCATAACAATGGAGGACTGGTCAGGTCGGAAGGTGTTTGCTGAGTATGCCAGCTTCAGGCTGGAGCCTGAGAGCGAGTACTACAAGCTGAGGCTGGGCCGTTACAACGGCAACGCAGGCGATTCCTTCACTTGGCACAACGGCAAACAGTTTACCACGCTGGACAGGGACCATGACGCGTACACAGGTACCAGAGCCCTGAGCTGCACTGCCCCTTTTTTTGCCCTCCGCTCCCATTCCCCATTTTTTTTTCTCTTTTTTTTTTTTTTTTTTTTAAAAAAAGGAAAAATACTTATGGTCATACACACACATGGAGAATTTGCACTTCCAAAAGGATTTTTCAATTTTACCTTATGAAGCACAGACTGATAGTGTCAACCCTTATAAATAATAACACCAAACCAAAAATTCGCTTACACTAGACAAGAGTCTGTAAAATATGTTATGGGGGGGGTTATTTGGGACAGTACTGCACACAAATTTTCCAGTGAAGGAGAGTACCAATAATGAACTTCACCTGTAGAACATAACTACTGAGCTGCTTCCTGAAGAAGCCTGAATTCACCTTTTACTACATGGTATCTACATAAACATACAGTTAAAAAAGGAAGTTTTGTGCTTAGCTTGCTTGCTGTAATATTTTTCATTTAATTCTGAGACTGAACTGGAACTTTCTTTTGCAGGTAACTGTGCCCATTACCAGAAGGGAGGATGGTGGTACAATGCATGTGCTCATTCCAATCTCAATGGAGTCTGGTACCGGGGAGGGCACTACCGCAGTCGATACCAGGATGGCGTTTATTGGGCTGAATTCCGGGGGGGATCGTACTCACTAAAGAAAGTTGTTATGATGATAAGACCTAACCCTAACACATTTCACTGAAATAACTCTTCTTTTGGTTTGCTTCCTTGTTCTAAAAATCACATAAAGATATGATATTACCTGGAATTATCTTTTCAGAAATGAGGAATGTAAGATATTGTACATTTATTGATAAGATATGAGGGCTTGTATATTGTATTTTCAAGAATAATCCCAGGGAAAAAAAAGCTGAAGAAAGGAATTGCCATAACATTCAGAACACCAGTACAATTGGTACTATTAGAATTGGCAGTTAGATGAACTGTAGATAAGCTTCCTGGTTTTTATTCCCTGTAAATTAACTTCGGATGGTAAAAATACTGCCACAACATTTAAATATTTTTGTATGTTATGTATAAATATTCTCAAATACAGGAAATACTACAAACTGTACAGTAAGAGTTTTATTATTATTATTATTAGCAATAATTTGACACAGGAAATCATATCCTTTGAACTGTGTAGCTGGTATATGTACATTAGTGTGATTATTATGGTGTAATCTTTGTTAACTGCCATGAATAAAGTCAGTACTATATAATTCTGTTTTGAGAGCAGATAGTCAAACCAGTACTGTCATGATAAATCCAGTCTTTCCCCTTCACTTTGATAATTTTAATAATCTGCTCCTACAAAGTGGAATTCACCATTGATTCAAATCGATGACGATTTTTCCTACCAAAATGAAATAGCTACTTGCATATGGAAATTAATCCAGATTTACAACAGGTATTATGTGCTATATAGCCAACACGTTATATACAACTCACAGTATTTTGTACCCGACTTCAGTCACTACCTGTTGTGTAGCCTCTGTACTCAGAAATGGCTAGATATAAATTAAAGGGACTATCCAACTTTGCAGGCAAATGATGGATACCAGATTATAATCTATTTAATATCCTTAGCCTATAGATGAAAATGATATAAAAAAGGTTATCTGTAGCCAAGAGAAGTTATTTTTAACATATTTCACTAATATAACATATAACTGTCAAATTATTAAATAGATTTACTCATCTATATTTAGAAACAGTCACACTTATGAAATACATACTGAGATAATTCTAAATTCTTCTGAGGTAGGTTTCTAGAACAGATTTGTTAACACACCCATTTCAAAACAGCAACTACTGCAAACAAACAAACAGTTAAAGAATGCATAAAAGAGGCAGAGTAAAAGCCTCTAGAAGTTCAATATTTTTCACCAAGCCTGTAAGACACTGTGTGTTTACGTGCGTGTGCTTGCATAATTGTCCCTCATTACCTCCTCACTTCTTTACCACAGTATGATGTGCGATGTAGCATGTGTTGTATATAACTGAAAGTAGGTTTTAATATATTAGATTACCCCTGACATATTGTAATTCTTTAATAAAGCAACAAATGTTATTTTGACATGTTCAGATTTCATCCTGCTTTAGTTCAGATTACTTAACTTCACATCCCTCTGCCTCCTGACTTAAATCAACCCTGATACACAACTACTATTCATGTGTTAAGTATTTAAATATTGCTACATCAAAAGCAAAGTACTTTTCAGCTGAGAAAAATACTGACTTTCCACACAGCCCAACAAGGAAGGACTCTTTGTAGGTCAACTGAAAAGCCCTAAATTTTCAAACAGCATTCAAGCTTTACCTGCCACTGGTTTAGCTACTGAACTCTGGAAGATTTAAGTTTTAGGTAAGAAATACTGGAGCTGGCCAGAGCACTCTACGAAATAAGATTGTAGCATTAAGGCTACTTCATGTTCGGCTTGAGGAAGGAATGCAGACTTCAGGTATTCATTGTGTGGATCTCAAGAATTAGAAAAGCTACTACAGGTGCTCTTCTGTTGTTGGAGATATGGCTACAGGTACATCTTCATAGCATACAATCAAGACAGGCTTTAAACCCATGTTCAAGCTGACAGTCTTTTGTTAAAATAACCATATTTCTTCACTGTTCTACTTAAAAGGTGAGTGATTTACCTAGAGACTTATCCATGTAATTAAAAACGATAATGCACAGAAGTCAGGTTATGAAGACCTGGACAGACACCTGAGAACAGAACTTAAATTTATACATAAAATTATTTGCATAAAGTAATTTTAAACACAAAGGGTGGCACATCAAAAGCAATTAAAGCATAAGAAATTCCGAACTTATACAGCGAAGTCGTTGGCAAGTATATTGGCAGAATCACAGATTCATTATGTTTATTTTTTTTTAAATTCACACAACAGAACTGTTTGTACTAGATCCCTCTACTATAGCAATGCCACAACTATAAACTATGAAAGGCCTTAGTTTTTCCTGTTTCCCTCATTATCTCCAGTCGTTTCAATTACATTCTTATTTCATCACTCCCCAAAAGTACATCTCTGACAACACTATGCTGTCTAAAAATCATATACAATACACTTACACACCTGTCGTTAACAAAAGGTGAGTTTATATAGGAGAGAACTGCAGCACTATGGAGAATAACAGCTTCAATTCTCCTGTAATCCTCCTTCATTTCAAGAAGTACCATAGAAATAGTTCTGCAACAGCAAACTCCTAGAAATGTAGGCTGCTCTTCAGAATTTTTGAAATATCTCTACCTTTTTCAGAAGAGTAAAGAAAACTCTGCCAATTAATACGTTATCTATGTATCAGGAATGAAACAGCAGGGATCTATCTACAGCACTTAAGGCAAAAAGCTCTCTCACAAGATTGAAGTTACTTCAGAAGGCAACTAAGTTATTCTCTTATATACATATTTCCTAGCAGTTCTTTCCTGAAACTCTTCTATTATCATTCAAAATTTTCAGCATTAGACCCACTGTTAGATTCCAAGGGAAAAAAACCAACACAACAAAATACCACAACTCAGTGAACCCTGCAGATTATAACAGATGATACCTGTCTTTGTCTGTTTATCTAGTGAAGGTAGTAAATACCATGTTCAGTTCAAGCAAAGAATGTGGTACTCGACAGACCTGAGGAAATCCTGCCAGCTGGGTGCTGAGCATGCAAGGAGTTTACAAGTGTTTAAAGAGAGAGTGCAAGAGTTCATGAACAGGAATCCATTGAGGCACTGGGGGTCACTAATACAGAGACAGCAATTCTGGTCCAGGAAGCCTGAGCAGAATTCTTGATCTCCTGTTATCTAGGTTCAGTGATTTAAAAACATTAACCCTTTTTAGCTCCCGTGTAGCATCATACTGAATCACACGTAAAACCATTAAATACTTCATTATACTGAACTACATTCACTAACAATGACCTGCGTGCAGAAATATTCCCAGGTGAAATACTGACAACAAAAACAGTTTACCAAATAGCTACTTGGTGCATGTCACAAAAGGAGACAGTATGAACACTGGACAGCATTTTAACTACAAGTCTTCTTTTGAAATCATCTTTATGTTGTATTACACATGTATTTTATTCAGCACCTGAGAGAAATACTCGTTCCAAAAGTACATATACGTTTGTATGACCTAAAAATCTCAACCTAACCCAATTTTTTTAAATAGGAAATGGAGTGAGCCATACTTTCTCTACACAGTATTCTTCATGTGCACAACATGCTACATTAGTACTTGTCGGTCAATGAGCTACAGATAAATAAGGTTCACACTCACCCAAATATGGAATTGTAGGAACCATTTTTAAGCTTCTGATGTACTCTCGTGTCCTCTTGTAATTATCTTCCTTAGACAGTAAGTAGTCCAGCTTCTCAAAGGTGGTCTTGTCTTTACGATTCAGAAGCTACAGAGAAAATGCAGATCATAAAATTTTAAAAGACAAATTCCCACAAAGCCAACAAAAATCGATAACTTGCTGAATCACACAGAGTAAAGGAAAGCATAGTAATGACTAAATTCATTGTCATCACCCAAATCAGCATCATGTTTGAAAATGTGCTACCTGTTAAGAAAAACAGAAGCAATTCAGCACAAGTCTTAAGCTATGAACAAATATGACCATTATTTCTGAATACATTGTCAAGGATTCCCATATCACTACATCAGTTTTGAATAAGCTCACCAATATTAAATTTTTAGAGAGAAAGTATTTATTATACAGTCACCAATGTTCTCCTAATTTACCAGAATTGCTAAAATCCTCCGAATTTAGAGGTACAAACAACAATGGAAAACGCTCTAAATAAAATATAAATTGTGCCATTTCAACAGTGCCTTATTAAAAGTATGATGAAAAGTTTTGGAAGAAAGTATAAAGTAAGTAAACCGTTTTGATATTAAATCTACATTTTCTACTGCTAGACTTACTACAGAAAACCAGAAAAACATATAGTAATGCAAAAATCCTAAAGTGACAGAAGATTGAAAAGTAAACATGAACTAGGCAACTGTAGCTATAAAAACACATTCCCTGTTTCAGCTGGTTTAAGAAACCCCAGCAATATTTTTTAAGATCGTTTTAAAATCCAATTGAGTCAGAGTGAGTGGAGAATTTATGGCACTATACATTGGCTTCTTGCATGTGTCCTTTCTGATAGCAGACAGCTGCTCCATAGCACATTCCTTCATAACCCCTCCCTCTGGAAAATTCCAGTTCTTGTACTACTTAGCTTGTACTACTAGCTGTTAATAAAAAAATAACATAAAAAGGACAAAAGTGACAATATTTCAGAATAATTGTGCTGTTTTCTTTTAATCAGCACTGAGAATTTCTTGAGGCCCTGACTTTGCAACAAAGCGGCTTTTAGAACAGACAGGAAAACAGGAAATTTACAGGGAAAGGCTGTCTACCAATACGCAGCCAAAACTCTACTTTCACAAAACACATAATTCACCACTACTTCTGCTACCTCAGAAACAAGAATGTAAAAGAATCTTCTTCCAGAGTTTACGACTTAGCAAAATATGAAGAGTTCAGAAAAGTTCAGAACTCAAAGAAGACAGAAAGGACAATGGTCAAAGCAACACTTACCGCCCAGGTTTTGGTCAGCCTGAAGATGGGTGCGCTTTGCAGTGCTGACACCACAGACATCAGAGAATGAAGATTATTCAGTTCTAGAAGCTTCTGAAAAAAGAGAGTAATAGTTTTTAGCACATCGAAAAGGGACACAAAACTAACTGATCTCAAAGTTGCAGTAATAAACCATGATTTTTTTCATTAATAAAATATAACATTTCCATCAATGACTACAGACAACAATATTATCCAACGCTGTCATGTGTAAAATTCTTAAGACCACTTTAAAAGTTGCCAATTTTCCAAGTATACCCATTGATACAATAGGCAGTTCAGTTGTGAGAATACAAACTGTATTTGACTTGAAGTTGTTATTTTCTAAGGCTGTTCATTCAGGAACAGAAAATAGGAAAAAACTATTTGACATATCATTCCTGAAAATTAGTATAATTGGGGAAATTAAAATTTAATCAAGCCTAAAACATTAACCAAAGATGCTGACGACCCTCTCAGAATTAAAACAATATTTGATTTTGTAATCTGTTTCGCAGGAAAAGTTCACCTCACTTCAATGTACTTTATATTTATTTTGACAATTACTCAAAACACATTGGTCTCCAGTAGATAATACTTGGGAATAAAGCTGTCTCAAATGATAATGCTTGCTATAACATAGTTCCAGTAAAATAGAAAAATGAGAATTGCTGTCATGGAGCTTCCTTGTAAACCTTAAAAAGAAGCTGGATTCATCCTTCAGTGATCCACTTATTCATTGCCCAGAAGCATTTGAGAAAGATCTGGACTTCATTGAAGGAAAAAAAGGAAAAGAAAAAAAGAGGGCAGTGTTACCCTTTTTGCAGGACAAAAATCCCCCAAACAAGCACTATAACTCTTATTTTTAAGAACAACCCAGGACCTCCAAGTTGACCATCGTCTTCTAGTACTTGTATTTGTACATAGTCTAGACTATGTATTTGTGCCAGGAACTCACTCAGACAAATCTTCTTCTATAAGCACAAAAATACTAAGTAAGCTGATTGGGGAAATATTCACACTACAAAAAGTTTTGTATTATGTGGAAAATATTATTTTAATTAACTACACATACACATCATTTCACACATACAAGATGAGCACTTGGGACTTTAATCCGAGTGCTGTGTCACACGGGGTCATACAAATACAGAATGACCACAGGTCATGGAGCAGATAAATGTATTTTTAAATAAATATATTTTTTATAAAACTTCAAGAGTAAAATGCAGTGCTCAAAGTCACTAAAATAACTGAGCTTTAACAGCAATACTTTATACCAGCAAGTACACGTTACAAGTAGGAATACAAGTCTCACAACAGCTGTTTTAGAAGCAAGGAATTTCTTTTCATAAAAGTTAACTTTGAAAATGGTGGGAGACAAAAACCAGAGCAGTTTACAACCACATTTGATATTAGCAACACACAGCTGACCATCAACAAGCCAAATCACTTTTAAACTTGGTAGGCAGAGGTACAAGGTGAGTCACACTGAACTGGGTAGTTTCACGTAATCAACTAGAAAAGAGCCTTTATCCTATTCAAGTGGTACAATGTCACAGATATACTAAACCAGAACATTACCCTCTGCGATCCAACAGTGGTTCACAGGGGTACTGCAGAAACAAACAAAAAGCAATTAAGAGTTTGAATGATAGTATAAGAATGTTGCACTTACTTTAGCTATTTTCACAAAATGGCTCAATATTTCTGCCCTTATTTTTAAGGTCTGTGCTGTTAATATTTCTCGTACAACCCAAAAACTGACCTATAAAGTAAACACATATGACTTAATTTATTTACAAAAAAATGGACTTTATTAGATGAAATATTTGCAAACTTTCAAGACACCAAGATAACTGAAAGAGTAAGTGAAACACAGAAAAAAAGAAACAGAATTGCTAATGTCGTACCATGACACAATAGCAAAATACATTCGGAACAAATGGTCTAGAGGAAAAACATGAAAATGTGGACAAAGCAATTGAAAACAAGAACTGTCATTTAAAAATCTTAATCCTCATTTGGAAAGATAGTCTTAATTCACAGGACTAGTTGCGTTTATACTCAGAGACAACTGCCAAACAGTACCTATCCATGACGGTAATCAAATTATTTACCTGGTTAAATCTCCTAGTAAAGGCAACAATATTTGGAGCGAGGATATGTTTTTCTTTCTTATTCCATCCACAGCTGGCTAGTTCCTAGGAAACACATTTTAAAAATTCCCTTAAAAACCAGAAATGAGTCCTCCTTAACACCAGTTCTAAATCATTCTTCTTTTCTCAGAACCACAAATTCAGTTTCAATCAAAATGTTGTTCAACTTTCCAAACGTGTACTACTAACTTTTGACGCCTTTACAGGAAAAGGCAGAGTCAGCCAAAGAGAATTCTGTCTCTGAAAAGCACTTTGATAAACAGAACATACGCTAGAGATCTGCATGTGCCTGTGTGAGCATCAGGAAAAGCACTTCCAGTTCCAAACATACTCTGAATCCCAATTTCCAGCACTTAAACCTTTTGCAGATAAAAATGCTAATTTGCATCTGACAAGACACATGATCAGTCCATGTCTGGTCTTATGAGACTGGAAGTCCTATGTTTACGTAGAAAAAGAATCTCAGACACTCTACTAGGGACAGCAAAATCTGCCTTTGTCAGAGAAGTGAAAGAGGTCAGTAACCTAAGGATATTAAGCAGTTGTCAGAGGGCTAGTGAGCAACAATGGAAAATCCTCTGCAGGGCAAAATCATCTGACGAGGCTTAAAATTTGGACTGGATAAGAAGGCTGATAAATGATCCCACATACCCCTCCTGATTTTTTTTTTATACTGCTGAAATATATTTTGTTCCAGAAGCACACTTCATCTCTTTTTTTGTATGGAAGAATGCTGGCACTTTCCTCAATGCACGCAGTCACAAGAAACTTTCTCGTCAAGTGTGCAAGAAAACCCTGAAATTTGTGTAGATTGCAAACTTCAGGACTTGGAAAATAAAGCTGCATAGAAATCTAGAATGTAAGGGTAGTTATTTCTTCTGAAGGACAAAGAACTGTTAACCAGACATCCTCTTACTGAACTTTACACAGTAACATGCAAATGCATTTTTTAGTAACAGCTGTCAAAAAGCAGGATAAAACCCCAGCAAGTGTGAGGTTTAAGGGATGTTTGTGCGTTTGAAATAAGACTTCGCAACCAGAACTCTAAAATCTTAAGTATGTCCATCCATGCATAAGCATGCAGTAAATAAATGTATTTAATCAAAATACTGATGACATTTTTGTGCAAATTTATCATATTCTGAATCTTTATTCATTTCTGAAGTTCCTATTTCTAATTTTCAAATGCCTGTGTTAACTTTTATTGCTTTTTCTCAACAGGCCTCAAGTTGCTTTCTTAAAACATTAAAAACTTCAAGGACAGTAACACATTAACTTTTAAGGGCTTGGGCTGATTTACTCCCTCAGAATTGAATCTTAAACATGACTGTACAAATTAAAAAGCTTACCAAGTGGCTGGTGCAGCCTAAAATACAGGTTATGGCCAGAGGCACGAGTCAAACTCTGAAATCAGATGTGCATTGAAAAACAGCACCAGAAGGGAGAGTACGTTTGATAAATATATCCTGAAGAAACACTCAACCCACAGCAGGACAGGAAGACTTCCAGAAAAGCACAGTCACCTCCTTTGGCAACAGACAACAAATCAAAGTAACTCAGGCTGGGGTACAGATTCACAGTGCTAACAAGCAATAAGCCCAGAAGAATATTAGTACAGTGCAAGAAGGTGAGCATTTTTGAATAAAAAAGCATTATTTAAATGGTTACATTTTCTCAAGCACTGAATTCCAAAGATGTAAGCAGACAGTTTAAGAAAACCTACCTCAGGCTGTATAGCTTTAAATACCGGCATATCCATCAATGTTATCTGACTCTGAAATAAAGACAGAATTTTAAGTCACGTAATATGAAGAGCTAATAATGACATATTTCCATCTGCCCTTCAGTAACTACAAACCATCTGCATGTTCCTCATGGACCAGAACTGACCAGCCTGAGTTTGGCCCCCTTGTTTCAGGCTGATGCACAAGCAGAAACACCCCATCTTGAGAGAGCATCATATCACTCTCTGGCTGTTGCCAGGTGAAGAATTTCAGTACCTGCACCAGTCAAGGGGCCAAACCTGTGCTTGAGAGTCTTCCTCTTATGTAATAAAGAATCTGGACAGTATTTGCCTTTCACATGGAGAGCAGCATACCTTTGACATTCACTGGGTTGAAAGGCAACAAATTATTATGTGTTAATTAGTTATAATTGGAATATGCTTTAAAGGGGTCATACAGAGATTTGCAGTCCCACAGACACAAAATTAAATTTTTGGTTTCTCTGCAGGTTGGTGGGGTCTTTGTTTTGCTCATGGCTACAGGTGGCAAATGGGACTAGAGAGAAAAAAGCAGCTTACAGAAATTTGGAATTGAGAGTTAAAAAATACGTTACAATGATATAAGGGGGTGTGGCTATGTACAGGTATGTGTTTAAAGTGTAGCATTAAATCAAGACCCTCATCAGAAACCTTTCATCTCAAACCAACAGCAGCTGGAATAGAAAACTATTTGTTTTGTATTTTGAGTTTGAAGTTACAAGCAACCTTACCTTATCATTTTATAGATACATTTCCACGTTAACCAAAAAAGCAGGACTACACTTGATGGTCTGGTCTGTCTTTGGACTTAATATTCGTATTGTGATGAAATCAACCATATCTGTTTTCACATGATTTTACAGTCCTGTCTAAATTGTGGCCCTACTAATTTCTGAAGGCAGTCCTTGGCCATGAATCATCTGAACTTGGACAAACAGGAATGATTTTTAACTGAGTTGATGCAAATTTGCCATCCAGGTATTTTTATAATTTAACCTAACAACAGCTCTCATCTGTGTACTGTGTATTAGTGTTAAAAACAACACACAGGAATCTGTTCCGAAGTGACAAACTTATAGGAATAAGGTAGGCCTACCTCCAAGACTTTTTTGGTGAACAGGTATTACACGAACTTTTGCCAAATAACAAAACATCATTTTGATCCTTAGAATGTTAATGAAAACATTCAACTAGGTGCACTAGCTTTTATCCTCACTCTTTCCTGCTCTCCAGCAAGTTAACGTGCAAATTAAAAACAAGGGGCAAGGACAAGAATTGCACTGAATGTTTGCCAAAACTGCAGTTCTATTATCAGTGTAGCACTGAAAAACTAGTATTAAGGAATTCCAATTGTATCCTCTCTACAAGCTTGTTCCCTGCTTTTAAGAAACTGATTTTTCTGAGAAACTAATGTTTCAGCAGAGAACATGAGTATTTGTGGTTTCAACTAATAAAAGCTAAATCAGACTGTGTTAGGGTGGGCATGGTAGTATTAGGTCAAAGGTTGGACTTGATGATCTTGCAGGTCTTTTCCAATCTTTAGGATTCTATGATTCTATAAGCAACATCTTTAAACCTATGCTAGGGTTCTCTAAAACACTAGTAAAAATTCAAATGGCTTCACACAGAAAAACAAATATGCTGTGTCAGGTCAATGTCAAGTGATTAAATCCCAAGACATGTTTATTTTGTTAAAGTTGATATAATCAAAAATTTGTTTTCAAGAACACTGGAAGTTCATTTACAAATATTTTTTTATAAGCAAAAAGGTTTTATAGATTTTTTTTGTACCCTGCAAGCCCTGAATGTTATACAAGCTTAAATGCAAAAATAACATTTCTACTTACAGCAAACTCCTCAGGAGTTACTTTCAACACATCAAATACAACTGCATCGTAGCTTTTATTGGCATAATCTGAACTTCGCCCTTCCAGAGAATCTGAGCTGCTACTACCCTACAAAGAAAAAAACAGTAAGCTCATCTACAGAATGATGAATTGCATCTCAAATTCAGAACATAAATATGTGTAAAAATACTACGTAATGACAACAAAATGTATAAACTTCAAAAAGTTTCAGACACCAAATTATAAAATTTAGTTTAGCACTGTTCACAAATGTTTCTGACTTTCTTTTGCAGACTTTAGTGGCATACAATTTTAGCTCTACAAGTAATTTCCAGTTTTAGCAAACCACTTTTAAAATCACAAACTAAATAAAAGAGCTTAATATTTAAATTAAATATGCAAGGTAAAGAGTGGGTAGATCCAAGTGAAGTTGCTCTACCCACAACATTATAAACACATTTTGACATAATTGACACATCCTGAAATTTAACTGAGGAACTACTGATTAGGAAGCCTGACATTTGTGCTGATCAAATCCAATAAGAGAATAAAGGGGCATTAGTAGAAAGGCAGACTATGGATTTTCATCTTATTTCTTTAATGTGGCAAAAAAACCCACCCCAAAACTGGCAACGAAAAACTGAAAAAAGTCTTCACAAGATTTGACTAAGTCTGGAAAAGGAAAACGTATCTAATGCATTATGAATATGCTCCTTTATAAATCCATGGTGCACCCAACTCTGGAATACATACGCAGTGTAAGTCTCCATCTTAAAGCTGGAAAAAAGTACCACCAATCCAACGTTTAAAATGTGTGCCTTACTGGGCAAGCTTTACTGTAGCTGATTTATAATATTTCATCATAATATTAGATGGAAATAGAAAACCAGAAAAGCTCAGTGGGACAGTAACTCCCAAGCAGTGCTCCCCTTGGCTCTCATGGAGCTGTGCACTGCAGCTCAACACAGAATGGGGCAGTTTCTGGAAGCAGCACAAAAAAGCTGCATGGTCTGCAAAGTATACAAAAGGTTAACTTGAACAAAATCTTAAGGTTACTAGCAGTTTAGTAAACTGAAAAACAAGAAGAAATGCAACTGGATATTTCTGACTGGTTCAATTCTGATGGTACATTACATTGCTCTTAACTCACAAATAATAAATGGCTGCTCTAAGTTACAGAATAACAGGTCAAAATGCTATTTAAAATTAATCAAAACGAGTAATCATCATCAACAATGACAAAAAAAAGTGTCTGTGAATACTAAGAACCACAGACTGTTCTAAAATTACTCTGCTGTCATGCCAGTCCTTTTCCTTATGAATGGTGTGGCATTTGACTAGTAGTGGGAAGGGCTTCTGTGAATGCTGAAAAAAGCCAAAAATTCCATTTTGATAAAGGAATTAATAAAATTCAAGGAACTGTACCTCTGGAGTGGCAGAGGTGACCATCACATTGGCCATGAAGTCATTCCTTTTATACATGCTCTCCCCGAGATGCAGGAAGTTTCAGCTCAGCCAGCACTGGTTGAAAACAGAAGTTCCTGCAAAGCAAATATATTTGGGGAAATAAATGAAATTTATAAAAACAGCATACCCCACACATACAAAAAACCCCATCCGTAAAAGAGATTTCATTTTTCTTTCTCAGAGCAAAGAACTTATGAAACAAGATTACCTCAGTAGACAGATTCTCTTTTCTTTTCCAGGTACCAAACTGTAAGGGAGTACAATCAAATATTGCTAAAGCCACGCTCAGTCCTTCTCCGTACTTCCACTCAACTCAAGAATTATGGGGAAACAGAGTATTATTTGTCATTTACGTTGAATTAGGTTATATATGAAGTCCCTGCCAGGCAGTATGCATCCAGAAACTGCAGGCTACCAAGAACTGCTTACAGAACTACTAAGTCAGATCAAGCTCTGGTACTCTTTAAACTGAGCAAACAAACAGCAGGGTGGTTTCACCATTCTCCACAGCACACACAGATGAGCTCCATGGCCACCACTGCCATTGACTGCTGCACATGGACTCTGTCAGCAAAATCTGTAGTTGCTCAAATATGCAACTAGGGATACCGCCACACCTGCCTCTGCATCCTTGCTCCTTCCCACAACACTGATTACACCAACAGCAAAATGCTGGAAATGCAAACAGCTGAGAATAAAAATAACCTCTTATTTTACTCTCTTTAGAAAGATGAGGTCTTCACTTCTTATCCCTACAAAGACAAAAAGCAATTCTCCCCACTGTCTCACATGAAACAAGGCAGTAATTGTGCTTCAAATAATGCCAAAATCTCCTGTTAGACAAGTCAAGAAGCAACTCCCTTTATCCTGTGTCCTAACAAAATTAACTCGTATTTTGAACACTAACAGACTACAAAGTATTTCTAGGTCTGGAGTTGGTCCTTTTAATAGTCCTTAGAGACACTGAAGTGGAAAGCAATTTTGTAGACGTAATTTCTTTAATATGTGGCATTTACATCAGGGCCACAAAAATACACTTTTGTTGTCCTTCCCTGCCTTTTTGACTAGGTTTTCCAGTGTGTGGGGGCTCCAAAATGCTCCGAAAAGGGAAAGAAAAATCCCATATGTGAGCTTGCACACTGCCTAAATTCAGTTTTACTCCGAATTTTAATGTTCGTTATATCCAAATGAGGCAGAAGTGCCCTAATATCTGAAACCAAAAGCACCAATGTACTTCTGCCTTTCAACATTCAGTACATACATAAAGCTTGCAAGGCTAAAAGCTTTCATTCCAGAAAGCATCAAAATATATTTGAGACATTGGGGGGAAAATCTAACACAGGCATTGAAAATGCACTGCTTTTTCCTATGTGCAGAGGTTTCTCCAAGAGCCACATCTATGAAAAAAATACTTCTCTACACACTCATTTTTTTTGCTGCCTTGAGCAAAGTCAGAGAGAGAGCAATTATCCTTTAAAGTCAAATCCATCTGGTCATTTGAAGTATTTCCACACCTGCTATTACAGAAAGTATTACTCTGCACACTGAGTCACACAGAAGCTAATACTAACCCAACTGTAATAAGAGGCTGTCAGAAAACATAAACAAGATATTAAAAACAATGCTCCCCCATACTTGCAAGATTTCCCTCCAACAAGATTTAAAAAAATCTCTGAAATTCTGAAAATTATCAAAGGTCCAATATGTTGGCAATAAAAGGTAAAAAGATACTAAAATGATATAAAACTTCATAGTTTTTAATTCTTACAATTTCTTTCAACTTGCTCAGGTTAATAATTAAAATTATGCATTACACAATCAGTGCTAAAAATCAAAACAAAGAAAACACCTTATCTGTTTGCACAGAGGATTCACACGCACATTGCAGTAGATCTCATTCATAGTCTGCCAGAAACAATGGTTACTGGTTTTTCTATAAATCAGGATGCAAACATACATACCACCAGAGGTTGTCTGTTCCTTGCCAACTTAACAAACCCATTTAGATATGTAGCGCTCTCTGAAGCAAAACTGAAGACAGTGCAAGAAGAACAAGTAAACTGGAAAAAAACAAAAACACCATCAAAACCAAGCACAGAAGTAATCCCTATAGCCATTATTTTACCAGCATTTGTCAAATTTTGTTATTTATGCCACAGAAGTGACATTCTTTGAAAGCAAAAATGCAAATTTCACATTGCTGTTAGGAATATGCATGTAATGCAACTCAAGTGCCCGTAAGTTCACTCTCAGTACTAGTTACCCAGCTCACAAGAAAGTCACTGAAACTCTTAAGCACAGATACCACCTCTGGCCAATGAAGTCTCTGTGGCCTAATTTCTGAATGCTAGAGGAGCAATCTGGGGAAGTTACTGACTGTTCACACTCCTCTCAGCAAATACAAGAGGAACCATGTCAGCAACCACTGATGATCGTTGTTCTTACTGATTTTCTTGTTGGAGGAAACAATACTGAGCTAGACAGCCTTTTGATCAGCCCTAGTTCAGCCCTTCTGGGCTCCACAAGTTAACTGGCTTAGTTGATTTCATACCCCATTTACTTACTATTTTCATTAGTTGGTTATGGTTTTCCTAATACCACTGAGTCACGAACTCAGAGCTGCAGCATCCTTTTAGGAAAAAATACTTCAGTATTCTACCAAAACATAACTGTTCTTTCTTAAGTTTAAATTAGTTGGACAACTGGTTCAGTGAACATAACTAAAGTGCACTGGGTCCCTGCCTGACCACTGGTAAAATTGGTTGGAACCAACGAAAGTTACCAGTTGGGTTTGCTTTTATTTTTTTTTTAAATAAATTTAGAGTAGAATAGAGTTCCAGTTGGAAGGGATGTACAATGATCATGTAGTCTTACTGCCTGACTGCTTCAGGGATGATCAAAAGCATGTTATTAAGGGCATCACTGAAAGGCTCTTAAACACTGACAGGCATGGAGAACCAACCACCTCTCTGGGAAGCCTGTTCCAGGGTGTGACCACTCTCTCAAGTAAAGAAATCCTTACTGATACTCAGTCTCAACTTCCCCTGGTGCAGCTTTGAACCACTGCCCTATGTCCTGCCCCTGGATCCCAGGCAGAAGAGATCAGCACCTCCCTCTCCACAGCCCCCTCTCAGGAAGCTGAAGAGAGCAATGAGGTTGCCACTCAACCTCCTTTTCTCCAAACTAGACAATCACAAAGCCCTCTGCTGCTCCTCAGAGGATATGTCTTCCAGAATTTGGTACTGGGTATCAGAAAGGTTAGGTGTCATCCATCAAGATGAGAGAATGAAGAGTATCAAAAGCATCTACCTTCTGCAAGACCAACAGTGTACTACTGCACTTCCTTGGCAATGCCTAGCCTAAGGATACATTAACAACAGACCATACAGAGCTCATATTTAGTTCTGAATTGTTTTTCATCATTGCATTCATTTTCCTCTTTCTTCACTCCTAAACTATTCATCCAGATGTTCACCATTATAACCTTTCTTTCCTTGATGAATGACAGACAAGTCATACTCAGATGCTGTGGGAGCAGAGTACAAATGGCAATATGCTAGCACAGCTAGCTGACATACTGAAAGAGGAAAAGGACTCTGTTGTGAAAACAGAATCAAACAATAAGAGGGTTATATTTCTGCCTCTGTGCTTGCAATCAGCCACTGATGTGAAACTTGTATCACCAGCTACACGATGTCCAGCTTCTGCCCAGAGGCTCTTAGGGGCAGGCTGAGGGGTGGGGAGAAGTCCAATCTTTTTGTTTTATTGGTAATAAAGACCAAAAGGCAATTAGCATCACAGTATCTAAAACCACGCACTGCTTGTTCTCTGTATCTAGATATTACAGACCATTTCCCCACGCACACAGTTTTGTTTGTTTACTATCATCATTTTAATATTAAAACCAGAAAGAAAGTAAATTCAAAAGGATTTCAAAATCCTTCTGAGCCAGCTGTTTGTCACTGCAGTGACAGAGCAAGCCATCCTGAAACGATTTTGAGAGAAGAATTTCTTTACATCTTTCCAAGCAGCAGCTGCTGACTGTTACATGGGAACTTGCTAACCCGGAGAAATGTTAATGCACAAACCTCAGAAGCAGTGAGCAACACTAGTACAAGACCATTTTATTCCTGAGAGCACACCCTCCCCGAGGTACAAACAGCACATATCTTCACTTATGCCCCATCCACTATCACCTCTCAACCCCCATTTCTCATCCCCTCATATATAATTTCTACAAAGTGGAGAGGAAAAGACTGCATCTCCCAGAGTAACGGCAGAAATCATCCATGTGAACTCCACTTCCTTCAGAAAACAGCAACCATCTGTCTACCATCAGAGCCCTTTCACCACATAGGCTTCATGCACAAACACAGATTAGAGACTGGACAGTGGAGCTGTGTAAACCCTCATAATGCTTTATAGAAAAAAGCTCTTTAAATTTCTAAAAGTCATTTTGAAATAATTCAACATTAGACCTTGGTGGACGTCTTGCATAACATGAAAAATGCCTGAATTTAAATAATAATTTCCTACTAACAGTTTATTAAGAAAAAAGCAATTAGGCTACAGAAGAGTAGTCATATAAATGTGATGTCTTTTTAAAGATCCTTGTAAGAAAACAGTTTTGCGTATTTTCAGTATCCACTTCACCTGAAAGTCCCTAATATATTTCATTATGCTTTAGGCAACAGTACCACCTATAGATAAAACATATCATGGACAATTTAGCATGCACATTTTTCGGGCACATCCTTTTCTAAGAAACTTGTTACTATAGTTAATGATGAATAATGAAAATGTAAGGGAAATAAAATTCATAATTTAGTACATAAATCCCTATATTGGGCTGTGACAAGATCCAATGTTGGTACATCTTTTGAAGGCAAACAGCATATACAAGTTTAGTGCAGCAGCTTACACCAGTCACTGTTACACTACCAGCACAAACATGGAAGTTGAGCGAGACTAGCAAAGCATGTCTCAGATCTAGGATCACTAGGCCTGGCACTCTTCAACAGACAGAAATAGGATTTTAACTAAACCCACTATAAATATGATTAAGGGACTGTGGATTATTCAGCTGAACACAAATTGAAACCACTGAAGCAAATACTATTCTTCAATAACATGCATCATTCCCGAGTAAACAAGCTGCAAAACTGATTCTTGCAGCAACTGCCAGCAGCTGTCAATAAGTTAACTCAGGAAAAGCAGATTCAGAGTTAATTCCCATATTAAAATTCTCCCAACTCTCTTTCTTCCACCTCTCCAGTGCATTTACTGAGATGAGTTCAACTGTGAATAGAGAAGCAGCTGCTGTCATGAGTGTAAGCAATAATTTCAGAATCCAAGTCCCAAACTCTTGGGTTTTATGAATACACAACTTATTCAAGTTATACCTAACAGCACGTTAAAAACAAGACCCAAAGCACAGTCAGGCTTTTAGGATACACTTTACTTGACCAGTCACGTGTTATGCCAGACTGCCATAGATCCCTTTGTTGGCTGCCCCACAAGCCAAAGTCCAGCTTTTCAAAATAACTGTCATAGGCAACCTGGATACAATGACACGTGTGGCAATCATTACACCAAAAAGGTAAGCTACCATTCTACAAGTTGAATAAAAAGAAGGTCATCTTATTTTTCAAAATTATAATGAATGCAATGTCTCAATCTCCTAGTTTAAGAGCTGCATGCACAATTTCATAACAAGAAGGCTGTTATAATGCTCCTAAATTGTCAAAAACTATTTCAAAATTAGTAACTATCTCACAGGACCTTGAGTTGCATGTCAGAAGACTGGTTTAGAATTAACTGGTCTGGAAGCAATCCTCATTCCAACAGATGATTGTGTGAAGATGTGTCAACTACAACACACACATGAATTCAAGCAAGCTATCACATCACATTTTACAATCTAGCCTCCCGCTGACACTTTTTATAAGTACCATTCTTGAACTGCCAGTCTTACTCTCCTGAAAGAACACCGCACTGCTGTTTCAGCAGCCACTTCTTTCCCACAGTGCAGGTGGGAGTTCTGCTGCAACACTTTACATTATCCTAACCCAGACTATATGCAGTCAATATGCAGCAGCAGCCACCCTACAAAACTAGCTCCTGGAGGCTGCCTGTTAGCACCTGGTAAGAAATAATCAATCTTGATGACCATGCAAACAGAGTTACCGTATGGTAACTGGAAATGACTCCATGTCAGTGCAACATGAACACAGAGAGGAGGAAAGCGCTTCTGCATGTCAAAGGGAACAAAGCGAAAAATATTTCTAGGTTAACAACAGTAACTACAAAAGCAATACATGGCCTCAACAAAAACCCAAATAATACATAATAAAATTCCCCAAGTGAAGAACCCAATACCATCTTGATCCATATCAAGACAAGAGCTGCAGCACTCCTTCCAGCCAAATCCTCTGTCAACAGTCACTACCCTTCTTAAGTCTGCAAACTTGCATACATTAGAAGGACAAGATATATGTTTAGGGAAGTTATGTCTTAAGGGAATCTCCATGAAACAGTTACAGGAAAAGAAAAATATCTTAAGTTCTCTACCAGAAGAGTACTGACAGACAGTAATCTCTGCAATCTGGTATCAAATGTAAGTGAAAATATAAAAATACCTATAACTTCGAATACAGTTGCATACTTACATTGGAATAAGGCAGCTGTGCACTCAACCCATTTTGGTGCACACCTCCATTAGTCCTTTGTTAGGTATAGCTCTGGCTATTCAGCAGGTTTATCTCTTGTTTAAAAGCATGACATTCCTGTAAATAAGAGGAAACAGGATTACAGTGACGTTTGCTTTACAACTCAGTTCTTCTGTAACTGGGCACTGTTCACCTAATATGTGCACTCTGGTATTTTAATTTTTACCTCTCCTTCTCAACTTTCACGGCTAGTTCCCCATTCTAGTTTCACTGGTATGTGACAAACTCCCAAACAAAAGAACAGAATATATCACAGAGGGAAGAGTAACATATTATGAATGTCATAACTAAATATACTCCAAATGTGTGTCTATAACTCTCCCTTCATTTGGTCAGCCAACACAAGGTCCAAGCCAGTAAGGGCTGCATATTGGTTCTACTCACTTCTTTCAAGGTGCTTTATGAATGGTAAATGCTACTCACTGTCACATTTTCCTCAAGGCTTAACTAAACAAAGTGGAATGAACACAAACCCAAAGGCAGTAGTTTTTCTATCCTTATATCAGCAAACAGTCTTATAGCTCTTCCATCAAACACGATCAGCAACAAGTCTGAGAAAAATACTGTTTCAGTAACTTATTTTGCTAATGTTTAGGCATATTAGTCACAGCTCTTCCCTTTTTCCTCTTTTGCCTTACACCAACTTTTGTAACACCTGATGTTTAACAAAATTATACATCAAATGAGAAGAAAATAATCTCAAAGATAGCTACTTTCATACAGAAATTGACATGAAAATCCCATTAAAGCCTATGTTGCTTTGATAAAGCTAAAAATCACTGCAGATCACATGGTGTTACTACTGCCTCTACCAGAGTCTCTATTTTCCTTCTACTGTTAGGGAACCTCCACATGGAAAAAGTGTATCTTCTAGACTTTAAATAGCTTATTTTGATGCCAGTAGGAATTGCAGTTTTCTGTTGCTGGAAGAGCAGTACTCTCTTTACACACCCAAAACACATCCAGTAGGTGCTCCCTGCAGGACCAAATGTTCATTAAAGAATTCATAAAAGAATCAAAATAACAAGTAAAAAATGCGTTAGCATTCACTTCAGTATTTCAACCACAATGACTGACATAATGCATGTTGCCCATCCTGCATGGTGTAAATGGCCAGTCTTCGCGAACGAAGAACCGGGGAAGGTCTTTACACCTTCCAGCCTGCGCATTGGATTTTTTAGGTGAGACACAGTGTGGGACAAAGCCCGTAAATAACGTCCCCCTCAACTTTGAGATGCCACCCCTTTACTACAGTAAGGCACATAAACAGAAATATGAATAAAATAACTTGGTTTAAAAAGTTTTGTAATATATTTCTTCAAACTGGTGCCACACCATATCGGACGGGCAACATACAAAAAACAAACAGGTGTGTGTAGTTCTGTCCTTTAGAGTCTTACTGTCCTACCCACACGTGAAAAATAACTATTAGGCACGGTCAACATGAGGAAAAAATCTAACTTTAAAAGCATCTGTTGGACATAAAAGGCTAGAAATTGCTACATTCATATATAAGGTCTTTGAGGCAAAAAATACCTGTCTATATTTTAGAAAGACCAACACAGATTACATTTCTTTCAATAACTGGTTAAGACAGGAGACTAAATACGCTCTATTTTGTTGGGTTAAGAACAACAGGCTGCAGACAAGGGGCCTGATGAACTTCCACAACCGAGAAATTCAGCAGTGGTTCCTTCTCCACTACCTGCCAAAGCCTCAAAATGACCGAAGCTTCCTGGAGCCAGACCAAAAACTGTCTGAAATGATCTGAAGCCAGAACTCAGCCAACCAAGGCTCTCAACAGGACCTGCACGGTATCATCCACACGATATACAAACAGATTTCAAATTCATTCCTAAAGACCGCTGGAGGAGGCCAACCCCAAGTGGTTTCCATCTGCTCCCCCCACACCCAACACCCGTACCGGAGCTATTTCCTCTGCCCGCCGGCCTCACACCGCGACGCACCGGCCACACGTGCCCGCACGGAGCCCCCGCCGGCGGGCAGGGCCGCACCGGAGCGTCCTCGCCGGGCGGGGAGGGCGCAGGGCCCCGCCGAGAGAGGCCGCGGAACATGGCGGGTGACCGCGGGCTGGGAGCGGCCGCCCGGCCCGCCG
>JAWMRA010000038.1:161407-190212 GCA_035584735.1 Pseudotriccus pelzelni
GCCCGCCCGCCCCGCGCTCCGGGCGCCCCCTGGCGGCCCCGGCCGGGAGAGCGCTCGGGGTCCCGCACGGCCCGGGTGTCCCGCACGGCCCGGGTGTCCCGCACGGACTGGATGTCCCGCACGGCCCGGATGTCCCGCACGGCCCGGGTGTCCCGCACGGCCCGGGTGTCCCGCAGACCGCCACGCCCACGCCGCCTCCCCTCCGTGACCCAGCCCTGGGGGCAAGATCGGAGAAGTGCCGTCCGTCCGCTCCCCTCGCGACAGCACCGGCCGCGCCTTGCCCTTCCCATCGACGAACCTCTGGGAACTCCCACACCGAACCCGGGCCCGGGTCCAGGTCCGGCCGTTGATGCTCCAGGCCCCGGCAGTGACCTGACAGAATAGCGTGTGTTCTTCCAGGGCCATTTAAACAGGGCTTTGTGGGCCTCTTGAAGATACTTTATTGATACTTGAAGATAGGAGGCGAAAGGTGCGCCTTTCGCTGATTGACAGCTTCTCTAAAAGCCCCGTTCGGGGTACGCTGTACTCCTGGCTCTGGGCACCGGTGCCACGTGCAGGGCTGAATCCAGCCCCTCACACCGGGCTCCAGTTTGGCACGTTGGAGAACAAAAGCCAAGTGAGAGTACCTGGAGGAAGCTCTGAGATGCTCAAACTACACTGAGAGCGCGTCTTTCCAGTCTCCTGGTTGCTAAAGGTTTTCAATCACTATCAAAGTTCAAACATCTTCAGACAGCCCAATTAAACTTGTACGAGCTTGCTTCTCAAAGCAGAAAGATTCAGTTTGAGAAGAAACTATAAAAGTTAACGTAGATTTCAGATTTGCTTGTGAGTATTGATACAACTCCAATAACCACATCAAAGCCAAATGCACTGTATGGGAAGGTATTTTCCCTACATCTCCCTCCCCCTCAGAGAGGGTGAAGAATTAAAATAATTTCATGTGAATCATCAATCATTTAACGGACCATTCTTGAGTTTGTCCTGTTAGTACTGCCACTACTTTCACACTACACACACTTTCCTCTAAAACTTCCACCATCAGCTCCCACTAAAGCAAGAATAAAGTATTATCTGGCAAAATGTTTTCCTCTCTGTATCACTGTGCCAGGACATTAAAATAGCAGTTCATGGGCTACAGTCCTCTTTAAAAAAATATACATTAGTTACTCGTATTTCTACAAGAATTCAGGAAAAAAAGAGTCTGAAGACTAGTTAGTTTTTACCTGAATGATTATGAGATTCCAAGTCAGAGTTTCCAAACTGATTTAAAGCACTGTAAAATGATGATGTCCCCTGCCCAAACAGGTCTCATGCAGCACAGCAGGACAATCTCTGAAATCCTGGGTATAAACCCTGCTTTGCTGAGAATGGAATCTCTCAGCATCTGCTCCTCTTGAAGTTGTCAAAAACTGGAAGCCTTTTTCTTTTTTTTTTTTTTTTTTTGTTCCTGTTTTAAGTTTCAGTAATGTACAGCACCTTAAATAACTTAAATTAATAAATCAGCCAGCACCCTCTGGTGGAAAAAGCCGCATAGACAAGTAACGTTACTTTAGATAATGTCATTAGCTGTATAATTTCCCAAAATTTTAATTAAATGTTTCTGTCTACAGTTCAACTTTTGATTTAACATTAAATTTAAATTTTTCCTAAATTGATGCACAATACAGTTGTAATATGCTATTTCATGTCATTCATGAAATGTAGCATCCATGGGATCAGGCTCCATTTTTCCTTGCAGAAAGAGAATAAATTCAATATATCATGTTCACTGGCTATTCCAGCTTCCCCTAAAGCTGTTTTCAAGAAGTCTGCATTAAGAAAAGTTAAACAATATGGCTGCATGTACACACAGATTAGGGGTTTTTTAACCTAAACAAACTTTTATTCCTTAGCCTTCTTAAAAAAACTGCACAAAATCTTTGTTGTCTATCTCCTGCTTTGCTAAGAATGGTATTTGAAAGCATTTTTTAAACAAGTATCCAATCTCTGAGTCAGTTTTTCCCTTGATGCTGAATTCAGATGTGCCAGCAAAGATGAGAGAGGTTATTTCAGAGCATTCATAAATTTAGAATGATTTGGTTGGAAGGGACTTAAAAGTTCACCTCTTTCCACCCCCTGCCATGGGCAGGGACACCTTCTACGATCCCGGGTTGCCCGAAGTCGCACGCAAAGTGGTCTTGAACACTTCCAGGGATGGGGCAGCCACAGCTTCTCCAGGCAACCTGTGCCAGGGCCTGCCCACCCTCACAGGGAAGAATTTCTTCCCAATATCCCATCTAACCCCGCCCTCTGGGAGTGGGAAGCCGTTCCCCCTTGTTCTGTTCCTCCAGGCCCTTGTCCAAAGTCCCTCTCCATCTCTCTCGGAGACCCTTTAAGTACTGGCAGGAGCTCGAGGGTCTCCCTAGAGCCTCCTCTGCTCCAGGCTGAACACCCCCAGCTATCCCAGCCCCTATCCAGAGCAGGGGGGCTCCAGCCCCCTGACCGTCCCTGTGGCCTGGATGCAGTGCTCCACGTGGGGGGGGGTCTCACGAGAATTACTTTAGTTTATGCAATAAAGGTCTTTTACTGGATATCTGCTGAAATAACCTTTCTACATTGTTAGGGAGCAACTCTAAACAAGCAGATAAGTTGAAGTTTAACCACACATACTGTACTATGACACTGTAACTATTGCCATGGACTGCAACTTTAAATGAATATGAACTACCCAAGGTCAACGGTGTATCCATAGACAGAACTAGATAAAGTTGAAATCCCATGCAACAAAAATGCATCATAAGGTTAGCTAGAAAGAAAGGGAGTTGAAAGAAAAACGGAATAATTTCTAAGTGTCAAGTGCAAAGTGTATCAGAATTATTCTGTTAGTTGGAGACATTTTTAAAATCTTAAAATAATCTGATACACACCACCATAATTTCCCTTATTTCCACATCTTCATGTGGACAAAACCAGCAAAGCGGTTCTTTGAAACTGCCAGTCTGTTGGCACAGGCAAGTGACCTATGTAATCTCCCATCTGAGCGCAGTGGAACTCCCTGTCTTTGTACCAGATCTTCCTCACTATACAAGGAGAGAAATCAATCTTCAGAAAGACTAGTCTGAAGTCTTCTGGTGTGTTAGGAATGGCTCTTGAAGAGAGAGAGACACCGTGTGTGTTATATCGTTTGAAAATCTGATTGTAACATCATCATTCCAGCTTTCTGTGACCAGCTTGGCAAGTTTTGACTCATTAAACCTACAGAGAGTTTTCTAATCTTGTTGCTTTGCTGATAGCCATTCATTGTTTTCCCAAGTTTTTCTCCTCCAAAAGCAGTTGTGTCTTCCACTTTTAAGTTTTTTTTCCATTAATCCTCAACATGTCTGTTTTCTTACCAGCACATCTCCCTTATAACTAGTCAGGGTCACTGTCCTTTGTCTACTTACTGTGTTTTCAAATAAGAACCACTGTACTTTCTGTGATACTGCCTCATACTGATGAACCTCACAAAATTGCCTCAAAACATCCTCCTTCAGAATCCTCCTTTGTTTTAATGACAGGAAAGAGTCCACTACGGGTGCTCCTTCCAAAAACCTTTTATCTTTTCCTCTCCCGCCTACATCTGTTGTTTTTACACAGTACAAGCCTTCTGAGGAAGTCGTATCAGAACGTGTGTGTTGAACAAGGGTCTCATTTACAGTATCAGCAAAGTATAGATGGACATTTTTTCCGAGCTCTGCCATCCTAAGCTTTCTGTTGCACTCCATCGTACAGAAGATCTTCCCTCATACTACTTCACCCTTTTTTCTGATGCCAGAACTTCAGTTCTTTGGGAGAAAGGGAGATCTCTTGTGCCCACACAGAGTTATTATACACGTAGTTCCTATGTAATAAGAAAATAAGCTGAGTTTGATGGTGGATGTAGAAGTGTTGAGTCTTCATGAAAGTACAAAACTCAAATATCATCCATTCAGAACTAAACAATTAATGCTGGCAAAAAAAGAGAAACGTCAAGAGTAGTTTGTCTCTAAAGATTTTTGATTCCTAGTTGGTACATGAGTATTAAAATGCAACTTTTTAATCACACTTCAGGAATAGCATCTAAAATGCAAGCCCCCTTAGTGATTAAGTAACCAAATGTAGACACTGACACCACAGATTTGCTCTAGAAGCATTTTAATTTACAAACAGCAATTCCGATCGACTTTATACCATAAAAAAAGCAATTTACAAGCAAGAAACAAATTCATCAGAACAAAATAAAGCAGCACGGAAATATTCATGTCACAAATCTAAACCCAAAGTGAATACAAGAGTAAAATATCATTTGAATAAATATTTTAAAGTTCATGCTATAAAATAATTCTTAATGGCAAGTTACTAGATGTTACAGCATCAGCTTAGCTAGCTTCATTTACTTCATGTGGCAATGAAGTGCAAGGTGTGAGGTTCCCGGTTTATATTGCAAGATAATGACACCAAGTCAAGTCATTCAAACTGTTCAATTATTTATCATCAAAAACAACCATACAAATAAAAGTTTTTTAAAAATACAGTTTTTCAGTCAGAAACAAACACTGTTAAAATCGTGCAAGAGCTCTACCTCTAACCAGACCTACAACCAGAGGCTTGCAGTCCGAGTCTAAAGGCTGAATCCCTGTGGGCATGAGAGTCAGCAGTTCTGGATCTGCCATGGCAGGAGTGAGCTACAGGAGTGAGAGGCAAACCTGCTCAGTCAGAGATACGTGGCTTCACATCCCCTGAAGAAATACAGGAACACATGTCCCAGGCTTACTTGTTTGTTTAGCTTTTTTTTTTTTAATGTAAACTTGCGTAACTTAAGTTAATGCTGTCACAGGGATGTGCATGTACTATTAAATCTACAATATTAAATACAACTATTCTGGCACTTGTTAAAATACATGTAAAATGCACAGAGATTATAAACTTTGAACATTTTGAATGACTTTACTAAACTTCCAATTCAATCACTGAGTTTTATGAAATTTACAATTCATGAAATAAAGAGATTCATATAAAGAATTTACATAATTCCCCAAATACTTTCAAATATAAAATTTAATAAATAACCCTGACCAGTCAAAAAGCACCATTCAAGGGTAAAATTCCCTTGGAAAATAGATTAGGTGTTGCATATTTGAGTCCCTTTCAATGGTTTCACATGAAACCTGTTTAGAAAAATGACAATAAAAAGAATCACAGTAAACTAATACAAAAATTCAAATAATATATATATTTAAAGGTAAAGCTCATTCAATATTTTCCCAGCCCTTGATTTTATTCCTGTTGTTCTTCCCATAATTCTGCCTAAACACATTAAGAGGCCTCATTGCTTTGTCTAAAAGTAAACCAAAGGCTTCAGCATAAACCATGAATTTATGCTGGGGAAGACTGCGTTAAAACTCAGTTTAGGCCTACAGTCTACCCTGCTGATGGTGAACTGACAGTATCCTTTATGCTACAGAAAGATTTCACACTAAGAAAGCAGAGCCAATCTTGAGGCCTTAATGACCAAAATGAACTTTTCATATACTGTAAGTATTTACAAAACTATTTTCTAAATTTATTTACAAGCTTAAAAGAAATAATATGGAAGATAATACGAAAGAAAACTAAAATAACAGTTTTAAACCACAGACATTAGCAAAGGTATAAAATCCTTTATTTTCACAGTTTGTCAAAATACGTTAAGCATCTAGAAGAAAGGACACTGTCACTGCTTTCACATTTGTCTAGAATTAAAAAGATAGATTAAGAAGAGACTCAATTATGAACCAGCCTATATAATTTCACCATTTATTTTGCTGTCAAATATTTCTTCACATATTTTATTGACTTCTGCATTTATTGTAAATGAAATGTGTAACAGCTCTGTGCTAACTGGACAGACACGAGACATCGTACAGTGTTTCCACGGTTGCTAAAGTAGCCCAGCCTCCTGCTCGCTGGGCTGCTGACATGAATTCACCAGGTCACGCCTCGTGTCTGTGACAGTGCTGATCCTGGCACCCCGTTCAGTGACAAGGCACAATGGAATTGCTGCTGCCAGGGGTGCTGTTGGTGTTCAGCAGAGCCCGGGGGGGGCCGGGCACAGCTGGGCTATGGCTTGGGAATCAGGAACGCTGCCCCCGGGGAGGGAACGGGCACAAGCAGGGCAAGCAGGACCTGCATGTTGCTGGATCGTGGGCTTGTAGAGAAATGGATCATTTCCTGCCCCTTAACAGTCCTCTTACAATGGTTTGAACCTGAACCTGTACAATCAACGTGATGGTTCTCTGTTTGCTTTCGTCTGAGACAATTTTGGATAAGTCACTCTTTGGTAAACTCAAACCATTTTAATACATTTACAAATACAAAGAACTAGATTTAAATAATGTTAAGATTGTGACACAGAGAAATTCAAGAAATATAAAATTTGTACCCATATCCTGCTATTCTCAACTTATTCTTCCAGGGAAAAAGTCACACCAAAGGCACCACAGCACAGGTTCAAGATAAAGGGTTAGGAATAACTGTACATTTCTTGGATTTTGCATGTCTCAAACTTAATTTATCAAAATTCACTTTTTTTTTTTTTTCCATTTAATTGCTTAAAACAAACATTTAGGGAAAAACTATATCAGAAACAGCAACATGTTTTTTTAGGTGGGTAAACATACAGACTACCTGCCCTAGACACAGACTATCCCTTCCCTTACTGGAAACAAAAGTTCTGTTGTTGCTTCAAGGGGAGAAACATCTCCCTACCCTCCGCCTCTTTATTTAGGTAGTTTTGGGACAAAGAGGCAAATGATGTACCCAATTTTACTGCAACTGCTCCACTGGAGCAGGTGGGGTTTATACTGTAAATCCACATTTTGTGAAACTAATTCTTATTGCAGACTGTCACAATATTAAGAACTAGTGTATTTAATAAAGCTACTGCACAAATATGCCCCAACTTCCAAGGGGGCAGAAAGCTTTACAACATAGCAAACCTACCTTTTTGCTTTCCCATAATTTAGAAAAGCTTTCATTTCCTAAATTTCAGGAGTTAAACAGCATGTTCACAGACGTATTTTCAATAACAGCTAAACAAACATAACACCCGATAATACAAAACCTGTATTTTAAAGAGTTATGTGATTAATTTAACGATTAATTCTGTTCATCTGTTCATTCAGGTAGAATTCAGGTAGAATGTTACACAGTAGTGTTTGCCAGTCCATGCTTTTGAGGTCTCTTAAGCTATTGATTTTCTGTGGTATGTTTTTTTGGGGTTGTTTTTGTTGTTTGTTTGTTATTGGCTTTGGGGGTTTTTTAGGGGGTGGTTTGTGTAGGGTGGGGGCTTTTGATTGTTTATTGTTAGGGATTTTTTTTTTTTTTTTTTGCTTAACTGTTACTATTATGTTTCACATTTTATATATTATACTGACCTAAATGATGAAGTTAGCACCATATTAAAAACATATATTTGGTGAAACAAAGAGATTTAGAGTATTTTTGAAGTTGTTGGTAGTTCCTTTATGCAGAAAACAACCACTGAAAATAGCAGAGAAGCCAAAGCAACTCTGTAATACTCACACATGAAATAACAGACATATTGCTCAATATTCCCATAGAGTATTTGTTTTTTTATACAAAAAAAAGTACAAATTCCAAGTGCTGGCATATCACTTGGAGCTTTAAGTAGGAAGTCAACGTGCACCTGAAAACGGTTCTCTGTGAAGAGACCTATTAAAAAACGGCTTGGAAATACTGTGGTTGAAACTACATCTCTCTCTGGTTTTAACCAACCATGAAGAGTGATGAAGTTAAATTTAATTACCTGGTATGGTTCTACAGTACGAAATGAAGGTAGATTCTGAGGCCAGTCAAAACACATTTAAAACCACAATGCTACTTTTAGGTTTGCTAATTTTTTTTTTTTATATATATATATATATATATAGATATATCTATCTCTATATATATAAAAAGGTCAGCACCACAGGTTGTCCAGCTTGCATTCTAGACAACTAACAAAACCCTCAACAATTTAACCATAATTTAATAGACTTATGGCATTTGGTTTACATATGTAATAAAGCAAAGCTATTAAAACAAGGTAATTCACTTTGCTCACTTTTGCACACAAAGTAATAGTTTAATAAAATGAAAACCAAACAACATTCTTTTAAAACCAAAACCATCCTCCCAAAGTCCAAATTCCAAAACCCTAAGCAGAGAGGAGTCCTAGTTGAAAGAGTGGTATATGGTATCAGCCTTGACATACGTTTACATTCACCTCAACCAGAACAGGAAAAGTGAAAGCATTTTATATATATAAAGCAAATTTATATATATAAACAGACTCGCTACCAAAACCAGTTAGTAAGAACAAAGAGATTTCATTGTGACACAAGAAGAATCAAAGCTACGATATTCTCTCTCCCCACTGCTGTGTAACTCATTACCAGCAACAGGATTTCAGAAAATAAGGGAACTTACAGCTTTTTGGAGCATCCAGCAGAGCTGCCAATCTTATTCTAATATCTTTCTCCACTAGAGTTTGTGTCTCGCCAGATCAATCAACAGGGACACTTCAGCACACTCTTCCTATCTTTTCCCTAGCACAGTCTTTATGTTCTGAGTATCTTCAAAAGTAAAAAACAAACCCCAAACAACTCAGCCTCCTTCAAAAACAAAGAATACTTGTGTAGTCTTCTTCAGAAACCATTTCTAACTGATTTCCAGAAGGTCAGGAAAATTAAAAGGCTGTTACACTTGGACTGAAGATTACTAAAAGAATAAAATACTTTAAAAATACATTAGTAGTGTGCTTGTCTGTGTTGCACTTAGAATGTAGTGTTTTAATCAGATGTGTTAGACATTGCATGAATTTCCATACTAGAATCCATGGCTTCAGAAGCTGAAGCATCATTATCTACTTTCTGTTCCACAAACGCTTCTGTTCTGTCTGGAGACTCGACCCTGTTTCTCACTTCTGTTACCCCAGGGTGATTTTTTCGCAAGTGCTGGTTTAGTGTACCCTGGAAAGGAAAGCATTTGCCACAGATCTCACAGCGAAAGGGTTTGTCATCTGTGTGTCCACGAATATGGTACTCAAGTTGGTCCTTACGGGTGTATTTCTTTCCACAAAATTTGCACACAAAAGGAGTTATTCCCATGTGCAATCGCATGTGTCGATCAAGGCTCCCTTTCTGGTTGAAAGACTTCCCACAGTAAATACAAATTAGCCTCTCATTGTATGGATACCAATGACCTCTTGCATTTCTTTCCCGTGGACTATTTTCATATCCTGGATTACTCACCATGGATTCACTGTCAGCCCCTTGCACCAAGCCCTGGACATCACTGTGCAAGTGACCTGTAGGTACTCGTTTTTGGCGTGCACGACCCCCTCTGAAACAGCTCAGCATTGACCTTGAAGGACTCGTATTGCTCAGGCTCCCAAAGGTTTCTGACACACCTGTAGCCTGTGGCGAGGCATGGGTAAATGAATAAACATGTTGTAAGACAGACCCATAGGAACCAACATTTACTGCCACCACCTGCTCTCCGTCCACCATTTCAGTGTGATATCCATCATCACCGAGGGAAGAGCTGTCAGAGCAGCTTGGCCTGTCAGACTTCTCCATTTTAACTTTCACCTCTGCAATCTGACTTTCCCTTACTATCAGGTCTCCTTGCTCATGATCACCTTCAATCTGAATCTCATATTCAGAGATACTCCCACTGCTCCCTCGGTCTGAATGTCCTTCTTCTTGCAGACGACTCCGCAGAGTTTTGCCTGGAGTAGTTTCCATTCGCAGATCGCTGCCTGCTGTTGGCTGTCGCACCTGAGAGCAATAGGGAGGAGAGATCTCAATAGGGTTGGCAAAGTAGCTGCTGTCTTTAACGCCATTGCGATTCTCTGAATTTTCTTCAGCACCAACAGTGACAGAATCAACATCACCAACAGTGATCTTTGAATGGATACTCTCCAGGATCTGCGTGCACTTGTCAATGACGCACTGCATCTGCAGGAAGCTGGCTGCAGTCAGAAAGCTGACAACGTCCTTCAGCTGCAAAGACATCCTTCCAGTGTAACAGAAAGAAAGCAACTGTTCAAAAACATTGGGATTTTTAATTACTGATATGGATAAGCCACTCATGGTGCTCAGTGCTGAATGGTCACGGAAATATGGAGAGCTGGCAGCTAACACAGCCTTGTGAGCGCGGAACGGTTGCCCCTGGATGTGCACTATTATGTCACAGAGCTTCCCTTGCAAGCGGAGTTCGTTTAGCTGGCTCAGAACAGTGTTGCTGTACTCGGGCACATCAAACTGAATGAAACTGCTGCTGTCCATTTCTACTGATGTAAAGAGTAATCTGAAAGAAAAAGATGAAGATTCACAACTGAGAATGAATATGGAGTTTTCTATTTAAAAAATGCTTGCAAATGTTTACATTAAATCACCTCACTGATCTGTTAAAGGTGCATTACAACAAAATATTAAGCATAGATACTTGATATAATAAAGAGAGTCCTAATCTATGCATTTCTATAATTTGAATTATCCCTCTGTGACATTTACAACTGAATTGCTCAGAATACATGACAGGCTCCCTGAGACAGTCTGTGTCCTCAAAGAAACTTTACAATTTCACTCCCTGGCAAGAACTGCAGAACAATACCTCCACCCTTCCAAAAGAACACCAATTTTATAGCCATTAAGCAAGGTTAACACTTCAGAACCCTGAGTAGGTGTACAAGCCAGATACTACAGTGATACTTGCAAGGAACTGCATTGTTAAATTGCCCAAGAATTACTGTTGGAAGGTACTTCAAGGAGTTTGAAAAAGCTGCCAAAGAAATGCCACAGGCACACGTGTGTGCCTGTGCATTTGAAAGAAAAGTGTTTGAGCCACTCATGGACTTTAAATTTTTCAAAAAATTTTCTTTTGTGATTTAATTATTTTTTTTTAATAAACCATGATGTGAACTTTGAAGCTCATCTCACATAACAACGATTTCCTATCTAGAATGATTTGACATTTAAATTCTAACCTAAATTAAAAGTCATGGGTACTCAAACACCAGGAAAGGACACTCCAAGAGGCTTTAAAGAAATGTACAGAATTCCAAACAAGACCTAAAGAAAAGCACTTTTCACAGAGTACTATTGTAGAAAGCACACACACTTGTCACCCTGAGAGTGTCTCTCCGTAGCATCACCTTACATTTCCGAGACTGGGCACTAATCAAGTGCCCACGAATCTTCAGACTTTTATTGCTATTCTTGTTCTTATTAATGCAGAAGTATAAACACACAATATTGCCACCATACCTGCTTTTCCAATTGAACAAACAGATCTCAACATCATCCCTTGACTATGGATGCAGGGAGCATGTCCAATGTATCACAATATACTAGTGGACTTTTTTTCCTATTATGCTACGTGCTCTAATGGGACATATGAACAATTTAAATCAAATTATGAAAATTCGGGTGTTCTAAAAACAAAATCAACAGGTAGAAATACGACAAAAAGCCTGAAAGGAAGAAGTGGAGCTCTGTCAGCTGATTTTCACTTAAAACTAACATTCATAATCTTCACAAATGGAACTTCTTTTCAGCAGACACAAAAGAGCCGGCTTCCTGACTGGACACTATCTCCAGACAATGAATACCTATTTAGAAAACTGGAAAAAAACTCTCACAGAGCATTCAAAATCAAGTTATCAGAATTGCTAAACATGTTCTCTAAGTTATCAGTGTCACTGATTAAAATGGAGAAACCAGCCTTCATTTGAGCTTCTACAGTTGTGATATAAAAAAAGGGGAAAAGATGTTTTTCCCACCTGTTATAACTGAGGTGAGAAATAAGGACTGCAAGATGATTACCAGAA
The DNA here is from genome assembly GCA_035584735.1 of Pseudotriccus pelzelni. Lineage (NCBI taxonomy): Eukaryota > Metazoa > Chordata > Aves > Passeriformes > Tyrannidae > Pseudotriccus > Pseudotriccus pelzelni. The sequence goes on from JAWMRA010000038.1 coordinate 173,280, forward strand.
GCGATGTGATCACAGCGATCCATTCAGAGATGGCTTGGGCAGGACAGTTCTTTTATTCAGCAAACAAAGCTATAAAATGATTCAGAGTTGCAAGCTGATCTAAGTCAGAAATCAAACAGTACAACACACAACCAATCCAACAGTGAGGCAGTTACATGGCAAGATTAACCCTGTTATTCTGAGCATCCCTGCACGCTGTGCAGAGAACCACTATCCCAGTCCCACGGGGAAGACAGGAGTCCCAGCAGTTGGATGCCTGTTCATCACCTTCACTTGTGTTTGACAGGCCAGCAGGCTTCTTATAAACCCAACAGAGCTCACTACCTTTAATTTGTGGGGTTATTAGCTACACACAGATACAACACCAGCCACTCCTGATTAATCATTAGTGATTCTCCATGGTAAGTGGAGGAAGAACTTCTGCTGACCTGAAATGACACGAATTGACAAATTACCTGGGTTGAAGACTGGGTACAAACTAAAAGACCAGTCCCCAGCAGCAGTAATTAGTCATTCCTGTCTAGGACGTATAGAAAGTTTGTCTCATACAGATAGTGGGCTTCTTCCTTTTCCCATACTTCCGTAAGGGCTCTTGCTTAGAGAAATCAAGAACAACCTACTCCTAGAGAAAATATTAAAATACAGATTGTCACCACTAGCACTGTTCCAGACAGAAGGAATGAACTAAGGATAGGCACCTGAGTAGAAAAAAGATTGACATTTTATGCCTTATCATGGCGGGGAAAAAAAAAAGTTTTTTTGATCATGGCATCTTGGCATCTCTAGATGAATTCACAGTCCTGGTTCACAGCCACACACTGAAAATGGAAACACATACCAGAGACAGTGTGAGAACCAGGAGGGAAGGACACCGAGGAGAAATGGAACCAGGGTGATACTTGCACATTATTACTCTGTTAGAACATTCCCTTAACTCCATATGCATATACATATCTATAAGTAATTCCTTGTTCTCAGAGTTGTTTCATCTTTCTTTTGGGAAACAAAGCAGCTCATTTTGCTAAAGATGCTAGGAGTAAACAGCACAAATGCTGGCAGTGAGTGCAGAGGATGACGGAGTTAATGGTCTGTAAGTCTGACTGTCAGTGCAGCAAAAAAGCAGTAAAAAGCAGCAACAGGGATCAAGGAAACATACAGTGTTGTTTTGAAAGCAACCAAACAGGTCCAGTACACAAAAACAAGCCCAAAAGCAGTGGGCTTTTGGTTCTATATCCACCTGCTTTTAAAAAACGAAGTGAACAGGTGACAGCATGCACTTGTGACTACTTTTCCACCTCAGTTTGTTCCTTCACATGCTTCCTGTGACCTTGAAAACATCTGTAGAAAGCTGGGGTTAAATGACAAGAATTTTGAACTGCAACAGCACTTCACAGAAGGGAACTCTACTTCTGCTTTCAACCACAACCTTATATCTCCAGCTGGAGGTTCTAGAACTGATCAGGTTGCTGACAGACACCCCATTCTGGAACAGGCAGGACTGTAGCAGGAACAGCACCGAGGCTGCAGTAATTTTGCCAGGGTGGGATGGCATCTCACCTTCCTTGCATCAGTTAGAGAAAGCAAACCTGGGGAATAACCTGGGTGTTACACACGCCTGAGAAATAGGCACCGCTAGCCATGTTTTTCTAGTGAATAATGGCCAGAAAAAGAACAATCTTATTCACAGAGATCCTGAATGTCACTATCTAGAAAATAAAAGTAATCTATAGATTATATTCCCATACACAAGGTTTTGTTTTATTTTATTTTATTTGCACACAGGATCAAGTTAACAGCTCCATAATAAAATTCTAGTCACGGTAACCAAAATTATGTTCAGCAGGTACTGTACCATAATAATGCTCAATCATTCATCAGTGCTGGCAGGCCAGTAGCTCTTACAAGCCAATATGATTTATGACTGAAACATTTCTGAAACAGTCCTGGAAGATCACTGCAGTTTGAAAAGACTAATAAGAACCTCCCTAATTGTGCCAGAACTGCACACCAGGTTCCCTAAGTCCTAGCAGGGCTCTGTGTTGAGCCTCCTGTGTATTTCTGTAGATGATCCAGTCACACTTAAACGAATCATATAAATTCTCTTTGCATCTGCATTATCTTTATTCATCAGGGTTTTATACAACAAATGCAGGCCACAGAAGCAATTTACTACTAGTGAATTGCAGCACTACATCTTCAAACATAAGTGTTCATTGAAGTAACCTGTGAACATCAGAGTGATAGACATTTAACATTTCTCATTAGATCCTGAAAGAAACTTACTTTAAAAATTATGTTCTATGAAAGCTCTTATTTAATGTAAAAAAACAAGAATTGATGGTGACAAATCACATTAGGTATTTAATTTTACTGACATCATACAGTAGCAGCAGGGAAGCATCATATAACTACAACATGAAGCTGTGTGCCTGCCAACATCGTATTAGTTTCTGCTTCTAAGTCTGCACCTGTTTAGTTTCCTTCATTCACTGAAGTATGATTCACCATTCTCACAGACAGGTGAATGATACAAATTACGCTCATTCTAACTTATACAAATGTGTGAGAAAAGATCCCTTGCATTTTCTTAAGTTAGCTCAGCAACAAGGGATAATTGGGAAAAAACCCCACATTAAAAACCATTACTGTTATAGTATGTCTGAAAACAGGAATGCATAGGAAAGCTAGGAGGGTCATAATGAAAATTAAGACAAAAACAAAGCAAAGTACTCCATGACACCAAGAATGCCTCTCCCAGACAAAAAGTGACAGGACAAGAGGAAACAGCCTCAAGCTGTGCCAGGGGAGGTTCAGGTTGGACATTAGGAGGAATTTATTCATGGGAAGGGTTGTCAGGCATTGGAAGGGGCTGCCCAGGCAGATGGTGGAGTCCCCATCCCTGGAGGTGTTCAAGAAATGACTGGCCATGGCACTTAGCACTCTGGGCTAGTTGACAAGGTGGTGATCTAGTTGACAGGTTGGACTTGATAACCTTGGAGGTCTTTTCCAACCTTAATGATTCTGTGATACTCCCTCCATACATTACCGCTCAGAGTACAGAGAAAAACCATGCAGATAAATAGGTATTTATATAAAGCAGTGCACTTCCCCCTTGCGTTTTGCAGGAGTCAGTATCTGCTACACCATCTGTGTGAGAACTCAGGACATCACTGCAAATATGTATCATCATTCAAGAGAATCTTAACCTAGGAATGTGACCTATCAGCTGTGATCATGGAAGTTTTTCGGCAAAGATCTTCATCACTCTCATTCCTTTCAGACTGCATTTGCATTAGTCTTCAGAATTACAGCAGCCACACTAATTAATTCTGGCTGTATCCAAGAAAAACTGCCATGGGGTATGTCACAGGCTACAGGGGATCTCTAAGACGACCTTTAAATAATTTTTAAAAATAGGGAAGAGATTGATTATAGAATATTTTCACCAGTTTATACCTCTCATAACAGCAGAGTATTAATTATCTTTTAAAAGTCATCATATAGTGCCCTTGGATGGCTTTAAGCAGTGTGATACACAGCACTACTGCTTCACTGCAAATCCAGCCCCAAAGGAGGGTAGCTTCCCCACCTTTAGAAAACAGATTTTAATACTGCAGCCATTTAAAAAGAAAAAAACAAACCAAAAGAAGGTGAAAAAACCCCGCAATCTCCCAGCAATTAATTTTGAACTACAATAAACTTGGACTAATATAAGCAGCAAATACTATGCAAATATGTAGAACTAGGTTTTGCATCAATTCTTCACTTCTTCTGAAATGCCCACCGGAATCAAAGAAGAAACAGACAAATTATCTGTAGAAAAGCATACAACAAAGAGTGCATGTGGAATATTACTCATTAGAAAACAGCTTTGAAAGTCAGTTTGCTTTGGTTCTATTTTAGACTACAATACAGAATCTGATAGAGTAGTGAAGACTACAAAACAATTAAAAACTTTGTTACTTTACCTCTCCAAAATACAGGAAATGCCCAGTTTCCTCAGAAACTGAAGCCAGTAAGTGCAGGCTGAAATACAGTTACTAGAAAGCTTATTTCTTGCACACTTTCATCAGTAAATATCCGAACACTCCAGTGAAAGTCATCATCCTCCCTGTGCAGCCCGAGAGGCCACGCTCTACCCTAAGTACTGAACACCTGCAGTGAAGCCACGAGCGAAGGTCCTGCCTGGTGGGTGAACTCAGTGCTGCAGGACACACCACCAGCTGCCCAGGGAACAACACAGTGATTCCTGGCACTTGGTTCAGAAAAGCTTTACTAATTCAGACTTTTGTCTAACAAAATTTAAATTTAAATGGATTTATTTTTACCTCACCAAGGTTCACAACATGATGAACAGAAAACCACTTCAAAGAGTGGATGACTTTAATATCAAAATACGACCAATTTATTTATATGTATGCATATGCACACGTAGATATATGCCAATACCAGTAACACTACAAACCCATTCTCAGTGGTTAGCATGGTGCAGCAGGGAAATTGTTGAAACTGCATATTTAGTATTTTTATAGGGGGTAAAAAAAAAGGGAGCTATCTAACTGAACAAATATCCAAAGCAAGCAGATGTAAAACTGAAGTCCAAGGGCCACCATCATCCCTTAGTTTCTAACTATTTTCCTCACAACTGCTTGCCTGTGTGAAAGTGATTGAAAGAGTAAAAATGAAACAACCATCACCATATAAAAAATGTTTCACCTAACAATTGGAAACCTCAAGAGAAATAATCTCTAAATGTTGACTCTAGAAATTAAATTACTGCAAAAGAAGTTACAAGTATGCATTTATTTCTGAATGCAGAAAAAAAGTCACTAGGAGGCAAACTGGAGATAAGCCAAGATCAAAAGGTCCTTTCCAACTGAAACTATTCTGAAAGTCTATGATTCCAATACTGGCAAAAGTATTGTGTCAGATAAATAAAACAAAGGGACATGTTGGTGATACATACACTTCAAATCAGTGAGATCTTACAAGTAATGAACAAAAACTTTTATTTTATGCACAAATTTCATAATATCCCTATTATGTAATGCTAAATAGTCACATCTGAATATCTGACAACTTTGAGACATATGCTTTGAGAAGCCACTATAATTATAAAAACCCACCCAGCTTATATTTTGAGGCTCAGGATATATATATACAGGCAGAACTTTCACAAGTGGGGAGTGAGAGGAGGGGGAAAGGGCTCTTGAACCTTCTGCTACCACAATATTATTTACTACCAAGGTAAGACTTCATCACTGTTGTGCATTTTAATCCATCCACTTTTCTTTCTTTTTTTTTTTTTTTTAAGCCTTAGACACTCTTCAGCAAATCATAACTTTTTGGCTTCAATGTTTCTTTTAGGCAATGAAGTAACTATGTTCCCTAGATATGAGCAACATTTTTTGCAGTAGATTCACAGTAGCTCTGAAGAGTAATTTTCATGGTATTTTTCCAACGCGTTACTTGGGACAGACGGAACAGTTTGTAGCTGTCCCTAGACATGCACAGGCACATTCTGACACAGATGTTGAGGATCCTTTATCGACTGCAGTACAGTTAATCCTATACCACCCGGTTTTCTCTTGGCAACCAGGCTCTCCTATATCTATGTTTCTGAGACTATTCTGGCTTGTTCCAAATTCACTCTCAAATCCGATTTATTCTAGACCAAAACCAATTCCGCACGCCGTTCACATCTGCGGGGATTTGGAAAGACCTTTGCACTACAGAGATTGGGGTTTCACTCCGAATTTCCAGTTCCTCTGACGGAACAGTAGCGGCTGAAGGGTCCCAGATGTGCCGGCCACGAACGCGTCCCCGAAGGGGTCAGGGACAGGGACAGGACTTTGCCCGCGGTCAGGGCAGACCCCGACACACGCCCGCCCGCCCCGCGCAAAGCCGCACCGGGGACATCGCGCCGGGTGACGCGGCAGCCCCGGCGGAGCCGCCGCCGCTCCGGGCGGCCGAGCCGAGCCGAGCCGAGCCCCGCGGGGCCTGTCAGCTGCCGGGACCCCCTCCCCGAGCACGACCCCCGTCCCGCCCGGGAGCGCCGCGCCCTCCGCTCACCTGGGGCTGTCGGGGGCTCTCACATGGCGGGTCCCCGGCCCGGCCCGGCCCGGTCCCACCGCCGCTTCCCGCCCGCTCCCGCAGCCACTCGCACCCGGAACTGATCCCGTGGCGGCCGTTCCGCTTCCTGGTGCCGCCCCGGCAGCGGGCGGAGCCCCGGGGCCCTCCCGAGCCCGGCCCGCGGCGCTCCCCGGGGCCGGGCGGCGCCGGGCGGGGCCGCTCTCCCGGCGCGGCCCCTCGGGGGGCTGGAAGGATTCGAGCTGTGCCTCAATGCGGCGTGAATGCGGGTAGAGCCGCTCCGAGAACTGCCACGGGGCAGCTCCGGGGAACAACACGCGCTCAGAACCCCGGTGGGCATTTACAGATGCAGTGAGGAAGCTTCTGAGGGAGAACATTCCCCACCCCAGCTGTGAATTACCACCTTTACTGAGCAAAGAATTAAAAAGTTCACCTGTGTTGCACTGTCCCTCTAATTCACGCAAATCACTTCACGGGGGTTTTTGTTATCCTGCACATACTACATGTCGTTCAGGTAGTGCAACGACTCAGTGTTTTACCAGACAGTTGATGTACTACTCGATAACAGTCAGTGACTGGTGCAGTAGGTCCTGCTGGGATATCCACCTGGGCTAACTTTGGACACCACAGTCTGTCTTCTGAAGGTATGTCTCTCTGTCCCTATAAAACACAGAACACAGTCTTCAGAAATTAGACATTGAATGCTGATCAGATGAAGCAGCAGCCTGGGGAGCATCCTGACGAGGGCACAAATAATAGAACTAAAGAACACGTACAAATTGTATTTGTTCACTCACATAAAAGAAACTCAAGCAACTAATTCTGAACAGGCAGAAAACTTTGGGCTTTTTCTTACATGCATGCAGTAAGTATAACCAACAGCAACAGAAAATTAATTTGCTTGTACCACAGTCCGTTTGACTTTGCTGAAGACTGAGGAGCCTCATACACAAATATTGCCTTCTCCAGGAATTAGCTGAACATGCTTTCAATGAGAGTGAGTTCATTTTTGCTTAGGTAGCAAGCATCAGGTGGGACAGTTCCGCAAGGGCAGAGCAGATGGAGGCTGGACAAAATCAATTTTTCAGTACGAGTATCTAAATTTAGTCACGGAGAGAAGGAATCCTCACAGGAAGATAAGGGAGACTTAGTCTTTAATACTTTTCCCAGTATGAAATTTCTTTCATACTTAGACAAGGCAAAAAAAAATCTCTATGTTATCTGTACCTACTTCAAATGTACCAGGACGTTTTGGGGACATGCAGTTGCTGCTACTTTGTGTGTGTGTTTTGGAACTTCCCTATCAGCATGTACATTCTGTATTGTAACCTCAGAGATCACCATTCTGCAAAAGACAGTTACAGCAAAACCTGTTTAATGAGTTTGAACTAGCATGGAAACTAATTACCTAAAGCAGCAAGAAAACGGGGCCAATTCTACAAAATCTTCAAACTTACTGTGTTACAAAAATCAGGTTTTAGTTTAGCTTTTTCTTAGACCAGGCATGTTCTCAATATTTCAAGAAGACACATTACTAGATAAACTTTTTCTTTATATATTTAATAAAGTTAGATATCAACAACTTCTGGATTTGTACTTTTCTTTGAGCACTTATTTTGGCAAAGTGAAATATTAAATACTAGTACTAGACATGCATTCCTTTCATTCAAGCTTAAGAAAACATTTACAAAGTTGACAGATAACATTTATTAAAACATGTTATACGAAAAAGGGGCATGGGACTCTTCTATAAGAAGAAAATATTGAACAGTAACATTAAATTAAAACCATGCTGTACAATTAGGACAGCAATATTTATAGACAAAACTATCCAACCTCTGCAATACAGGCATAACATCTCACAAAATATCAAGATATGCAAATTTACTATTATAAATGACTTGTTCAGAATAAAAACTTATAGCTCATTAAGGAAGATTCACTTGCATAAACAGTTACATTTCTGAAAGAAATATGGAATCCCATGAATAATAAAAAAAAGGAGCAGCAATCGACAGACACAGGCTTCAAGCAAAAATCAGAATTTACAATTTAATCACATTAAAAATATACCATTTTCTTTTCCAGCATCTTCCCCTAGGCCACTGACAGTTTACAGCTAACAGCTAAAGAAGCCAAGCTATCCAATGAAGCAACTAAATGACAAAAAAACAACTTTCCTTTATTGTTTTGAGAAAGGTCCTAATTCTGTTAAAGCAAAATACTCCATATACTTCTGTAGGTCTCATAATTCAGAGACAGGTCACCTTCCTGGCACAAAGTGTTGAGATTACAAACCCTGACGTGCCTCCATTCTTTCAGGCTCAATAATACAAGGACGTCAAGGATTCTTTTTATATTAAGAAATGCAATACATTAGCCTTTGATCATCTGCTTTGCTCATGACACAGAACAGTTTCTCAACTTCAGACACACCTCAGATGAAAAAAGGTGAGACCAAAAACTGTACTGAAAGTACCTTCTAGAGTCTACCTGCTCACCCATAAAACAAAGAAGGTTAAGTTTAAAAAAAAGAAACAACAAAAAAACACACCCCAAAACAACAGTGGTACCTGAAATAAGAACCTCCTCCCTCAAAAGGGTCTGATCATACACCTAAACAACCCTGCTAACAGTTGAATTTTTCAGAATGGCAGTTACACAGATTCTGTGGTAATTAACATCTGAGTTACAAAATGGAATTAAAAGGAACTTAGCTGTAGTATCATCAAGTATTCTTACCACTGCTAGTTCAACGAATGGTTTCACAGCAGCAGGAAATTCTGAAAGCCTCCTGTGTGTACAACGATGCTGGTTTTCAGAAGACACTTTACTACAGCCAACAGCCACATCATTGAACGTAATGAAGCATAAGGGAAGATTAATGAAATTCATCATATACATATGCATTCGTATTTTTTATATATATATATATATATATATATATGGATCACTTCCCTCCTCCCCACAAACAGGAAATAATTGTTTGTACCTTGAACAAGACCACTCCATTAGCAAAGATTAGGAGCTTGACAGAAGCCTTGTCTGTCTGTCTTGGCTATGTACAACTGCAGTGGCACCAGTGGCAGGGGCTGCAGGGGGGCTGCGTGCCCAGAGCTTCTGAGCTGCCCTGTGCTAGTCAAGCGGGGTTCAGCCTGCACCAAAACAGATGGGGACAATACACTGCACGCCAAAATCTCAACCAGAGGTGCGCACGTTGCCTCTGCTTAAACGTATTTAAGGAAGAATGGCAGCTGCTAGCAAGAGGTGCAGGAGACACATAGGGAGAAGATACTCCTGGGGACACGTGGAGAAACTGAAGAGCTGCTCTTGGGAAAATACCTGGAGAAGTCACTGAGGACATGTATAGACATACTCAACAGAAGGACACGCTCTGTGTCTGAGGAGATTTACTTTTGAGAGGACTTGGCCTACAGCTAAGCCATGCCAGAGCAGGTACACCTCTGAAGTAACTGAGGGCCACAGGAGAGCCAGACTGGAACAGACACATCCCTGAAGGGACCGTGAGCCAGTGTCACCATGAATATAACGCTGAGCAGCCCAGAGCACCAGAGGACACCCACTGAGAAATGAAGAGCATCAGACAAGGCAGTGTGCACATGAGCCCAACCTCCTGTGTGACCTGTCACCTCACTAAAGGAAAGGGCAGGGGCCGAATGCAACTCTTGGTGAAAACAAGGGAAACTGAGACTACAAAGGCAGGGACGAGAGGTGTTAGACTTCAGCTGAGCCTGAAGAAGGGGGAGAAAAGATGATTCTTTAAGTGTTTAAGTAATTTTTTGTTATTTGTTCCCCTCAGTACCTCAAATGGTGATCAGAAGTTTGTCAAAGGGCAATAAATTGAACTCAGGAAGAACACAAGTGTTTCACCTGTGCCATACAAAAGTAAGGATTTTAGACATATATCTCAAGCTGCCCTTAAATCATCAATCTTCTCAACTTGATGTCATGACAATCAGATCAGTATTTTCCTGCAATCAATTGGTTTCATGTAAATTAACATCAGAAAGCCAAGTGCTTCAAGATCAGTGGAGCAACATTTGTTGGACAATGCTATAATATGGGGCAAAACAGCAATAGGCAAATACTAAAAGGTTACTATGCATGCTAAGTCATTAAAAAAGGACATGGTTCTATAATATGATCTACTGGACCTGTTATAAAACCTTTAAAGTGTCTCTCGCAGTACAATTTATTTTAAAGCTTTATTTCAAAGTAATCTAACTGCAAATAGAAGTAATGTTTAACCTTGAAATATCCCATATAAAAGTCATTCCAAGCTGGTAAAAGAAACAGTTTTGCTGGCAGCTCTGTAGGATGGTCTGGGTTTGACAGACATATTTTTTGCCTAGCCATGGTTTTCAGACTGGTGTTTCTGTCCAGCCTTTTTTATGGTTAAATGGGAAGAGGCACTCTTAACCTTTTTATGCAAAACTAAAATGACAATTTCAAAGGGGCTGAGAACTAATGTAATATACAAGATCATTCTTGAAATGAGTTATGTGAAGGAACACAGCCGGGACACTGTGTTAGATGATCTTCAAGGTCCCCTTCCAACCCAAACCATTCTGTGATTGTGTGACTTTAATGCCTTCTCACAAACGTGATGATGGTACTTGCAGAAATGACACCCTATATGTGGTAAGGCCTTGGAGAATGGAAAAATAGGGCCACCAAGTGCAAGAACCCTTTCCACTACACTCATGTAAACAGGCAAGCATTATAGTGTTTTTTTTTAGTATTAAAAAAGACAGTGTTAGCAGTGTGGAAACAAACCATAAAGGGAATATAATTTCTAAGTTTAAAAAACATACTTATAAAGTTTTATGGTTTGGTTTTTTTGTTTAAATACAAAGTGCTTCTATACATTAAGCAGGTTACAGTGTTAGTGAGCAAAATCCCTGTTTCGGTACCTTGATCACAAGGGTTATACATGGCCACCATAATATTTGTAGAGTTCAATGAAGTGCAAAGAACAGGAACTCTGTGGTGCTGACCATTCATGCCCATTGCCAGCAATGGGTTCATTGTATTTGGGAATATCTGTTTTAACAAAATTTCATATGAAAAATATCTGAAGCATTAGAAGATTAAGAATTAAGAGCCTCTTAAAAAAATTAAAGTTTGTAAGTAGAATGCCAGTAAAGAAATTACAGTAATTACAGCCCACTGAGTAGCAAACCCTCAGCTCGCAGAAGACATTCACGTTCAGGTTACAGTTCAGTTGCATCTGAAGACAATTTGTAACAGGGAGTTCAAAAAAGAAACTGAAAAGTAATAATCTTTGTGTGGTTTTGCTTCAGTATACGGGGTCATCTGTTTCAGTACATTATCCTGCACACTGCAGTGCCTAATACAGAAACGGGGGCCGCACAGGCTCAGGCCTTCAACAGCGGTTAACATTTTTCCTGTGTTATCAGCACTGGACTTGGACATCATCTCTTTCTATTATAGCCAACGGATGCTCTAAAGGCTCTTTCCTTTTTATATTTCAGTAAGCTACTGACAAGGGTTAATTGCTTTTGCATTGGACAGCATTAAGCTTTCAACCCCAAAATCCTGTTGTCACCTTTACAACTCCTGCCTTCCCTCTCCCTGCAGAGCTGGCAGCATCTCTCAGAACTGTACACACCCCTGCATCCATCTCTACAAACGAGCGCCCCACACATCGATCCTAATCCTAACAAAGAACAAGTGCCACTTTCCCAGCAAGAATCCCAACTTCAGACATAAGTACGGTACCACGTTCTGCAGTACCATTAGAAGATCCAAATCATACTTCCTACTTTTTTTCACGAGCAACTTCATTTGAAGAGGTAAACAACTTTGCTCATGATCACACCTAACCAGTCACAGTAGTTTAGTACCAAGAATCTATATTATAGTTCTTACTATTCAAAGAGTAAAGAATAAAAGTATAAATACCTACCAATGACTATATAATTTTCCTAAGGCAGGTTTCAAAAACTAGATAGAAGTTCTCAAAGAAGTTTTTGTACCAATAAAAAGTCAGTTCATGAATCCAGTTTGGTACTTGCTACTGTAGTAAGTCACAAAAATTTGAACAGAAACTACAGTTTAAATATATGTGGTTACTTTGAGTAAGTTCCAAATGTTACATATTACTTTTTTTCTATACTTTTTACACACACTTCTAGAAGCTCTCTCGATGTAGCAATTAAAATCTAATGAAGTCAAGAGTCATATAGCATTAGACCCTATAGGAGCAAGGACAAATTATACTCAATACGTACCGAAGTTTATATATTGATAAACTATATTTAAGTGCTTTACAGACTTTAAATAAAAATTAGCACAAAATTAGACATTTATTTTACTGAAGATAGATTGAAAAAATGGAAGACAGATAAAGGAAAGCCAAAGCACCTTTACCACTGCCTTGCATTCAGAAATACAGCAAAGGCTACTGAATGACACAGACTATCTAATGACGCATGGCAAGTACATTGGAGTCTTCAGTTTGAGGTGGAATTCTATTTTATTTTTTTTCCATTAAAAGGTGAATCATATAACCCAGTCTGGTCATCCTAGTTTTCTGTTAAGTAGTGCTACGTGGACTCCTGCTTCATCTAAGTATTTTCAGGATTTTTGTCAATTTAGAGCTGAGTTTTACTGTGAATTTAGATGACTTAGAAATATAAGAGGGCTTCTACATACTGCTGTGATTACCATCAATGTCAGACTCCTTTTACAAGCACCTTTCAGATTAACCATTTGCACTTCACACACTGAACACCTGGAGTAATACTGCAGAAAGCAAAATACGTTTGATCTGTTTATACCAGCATAATCACTAAAACTTGTTTTTTGAGAACGTACAATAGCAAGTACCAGACATTATTTGCATAATTAGTTTATTTTTCTTACTCTATTAAACAAATGTAAGCACTAATGTCTTAGTTCATCTCAGTAGTACTCTGCTCAGCTTTAGAAGCTTGATAGGACTTGGTACAAGAAGTCACGTGCCGATGAAAACTGTCCCGCCACATAAATCTTTTCCCACAGATGTTACACTCGTATGGCTTGATGCCTGTATGAATTTTCATATGGCCTACAAGATGGTGTTTCATTTTGAATTTCTTACCACAGACACCACAGCCATAAGGTCGAAGACCAAGGTGCATGCTCATATGTCGATCTCTCTGACTTTTGTGTGTAAAACTTTTTCCACACTGACAAGGATAGAGCTTATCAGCATGGGAGAATCCAGTGAGAGATGTTTCTTCTTTAATCCCGGCAGCCATATCAATGCCCTCACCATAGCCTGCTGCTATCATAAGATCCTGTCTGTGAGCGCTTAAATTTCCCTCTGCCCTTTCACCAGAAAATTCTTCCATGGACGAGCCATAGAAGTCAACTTGTTCATCGTAATTACTTTCATCTGCATGTTCATCAAATTCTGTTTCCATCTTTTTGTCACCTATGTGAAAGTCTTCAACACCCGAAGACTGGATTGAATGATCTGCTTGAACGGCATTCATGGATTCAGAAACTTGGTGTTCGTCGTAAGGATTATCAACACCTTCACAGTCCTGTTCAAACCTTTCTGGTTTTACATGGATCCACCGCTTGTGAGACATGATGCTGGGTTTGCTATACATTGGTCTGGTATACTGGTACTCTGCACTATCACTAGTTCCTTCTTCCCCATCCTGACTGGTCATTCCGGTGCTAAGTCTATCATGTTCTGTTGAAGAATTACTGGGAAGGTACTCGTGTTCTGTCAGCTGACACGACAGCTCATCTTTAGAGCTTTCTTCTTCATTTTCGCCGTCCCTTAGTTCCTGCACTTTATGGAATTCGGTCTGTCCGCCAGAGCCAAGTTCAAAAGTTTCCACAAGGCCATTGTAACTACTGCTGCTTGGGGACTGATGGTCACTGCCATGATTCATCTTCTGACACAGAACTGTGGGGTTCCCCTCTAGCACTTCAGTGCATTTATCCACTACATGCCACATCTGGAGGAAACTTGCAGCTGTCAGATAACTGACGATTTCTGGTGCAGGCATTACCAGCCGGCCTGTGTAGGTAGACAGAAGAATGTTTTCAAATACTCTGGGATTCATCACATCAGGCAGGACTATTCGCCTGCTGTTTTTCAGGAGAACCTGATCACAGAAGTAAGGTGAACTAGCTGCAAGAACAGCTTTATGGGCTCTGAAGAGGTGGCCCTGAACCACAATGGACACGTCACATAATTGTCCTTGCTGGCGCTGTTGGTTCAACTTCTGCAAAATGGTGCTAGAAAAATCTGGAAATTCCACTCGAAATGAGCTTGACCCAGACTCCATTTCATTACAAATTTAGTGTCGTGCTGCAAGAGAAAAAAAAAAAAAAGAAAAAAATCAGAAATTCTGCTTAGTCAATGACTGACCTTTCCATTTCCTTGTACATTTTTTCTTTAATAGACTCACATGGAACTCAACCCAACATTTTCTGGAACCTTATGTCACTGCTTTGCTTGTATTTCTCCCACACTACCTCATTTCCCTCTCTTCTGAAAGCCATGTTGAGGCCACAAATTGCTATGCCAGCACATTTTATTGTGCTTCTTCTCTCCAAGAGGACTCATCCATTACAACAGGAGGTATAAACAGCACGTTATCCAGTTGGGGTAGACTAACCCTTTCAGGCATGCGTTTTGGATAACAAACTAATTATTTCAGGAAATTACAGCTGTAGTGTTCTAACTCCACCATGTCCCAGAGTTTGTAACAGCATATGAAAGATTCTGTATTTCAACTGCCAACAAAACAACCTCCTTGTTCCCCCAATAAACACTTGATTGTACTCATGAAATATTTCACTTCAGATGAAGTTTTCAAAAGCGACTGTATCAACTCACCCCATGACAACAGAAGCACAGGCAGAACCCCACTGAGAATGATGCTTATGACCCTTCTCATGACGTTTCCCTGTCACTTTATTAACTGAAAGGTGGAACAGCAACAGCTCGTACAGTTGCAGGACGATAATCCAATTTTTAATTCCAAGCCTACCGAGATGTTATTATAACATTACTTTCAGAAAAATTTTTCAGAATTCAAAATGTCAATCAGGAAACTGATATTCTGCTGTACAGAATTTTGCCTGCCTGTAAGTGAATATTAGTAACAACACAACAATGACGTGTCCGAACCTCAGCTAAGAGCTCCCAGATTTTCACATCTGTGTTCCCACATCATCCAAACATCTCATTACAAAGTCCCTTAAGCAGTAATACAACTTCCTAAAAAGCATGATTGAACTTTTTAATTGAATTTGAGATAAGTTTGCATGCTACTATCATTAGAAACTACACAAATTTAAATCCAACTATGAAAAACCAACATTACCTCCTTGAGTAAGTTAAACTTGTGCCTTTTTTCTATTTGATAATGCAAAAATTGAAGGCAGTGGGATTCCCAAAGAGCCACAGGGCAGCAAGTGGAATCCTCTGCCTAATAATGTGAAGTTGCCACCCACACAATTGCAGACCACCCTTAAATCTACTGTCTTCAGCGCTCCTCAGTTTTTCTCCCCAAAAGACCAACCAGGAGACCAAATCAGCAACTGATACTTTTCTAGGGAGCAACGGAATTCTGTGCCTGCCAGCCAAATTGTTAATTTTTCTTACCACTTTGCTTAAAACAACTTGATATAATTATTTAAGTACTCTGAGTTACCTTATATCTTATGTACATTATGCCTACTTTTTTTAAACAATCAGATTTTTTTACACAGATGTAGTTCCTTACCTCCCTTCTGAGTGTTCTCAGATTTCAGATTCTATTTTTCAATACTTCCCTATAAAAAAGATAAGTCTTCAGTACATGTTCAGCTGAAATTTAAAGACAGACACCTGTAGAACTTACATATAATTCCTGCTAATCTACATTGCCAACTTTCAGAACGTCACCAGAGCAAAAAATCTAGGTGGTAGCAAACTTTCATGTATTTCCAGTTCTTATGAAAACAAAATGTAAGGAAAATATTTGCTATTAGCAAAGCCATAAACATCAGGAAAACTTCAGTTTTCTCAAGGGGTTTCACTTCCTCCTTTTACAGCCTGTTCTGTTTCTGTATTTTGTTTACCCCAAACTCATAATGACTAAAGTCTTTCTATTTCTACTAATAATGAAAAAAAAATAGCCTCCACGCTGCAGCATTGAGTGGAACATAAAAAGCACGTATTAGTTGCTTTAAAATAACATTCCTCCTAAGACGCGCGGGCAGGGACTTCCCTCCCCTCTACAGACACCGATCTCTCACGCTCCCAGCGCCCCCGGGCCGGGGCGCGGCTCCAGCCAGCGTGCCCACACAGGCCCCGGCAGCTCCCGCGGCCCGGCCGATCGCCCGGGCCCGGGGCGGCCCCCGCGCCCCGGAGGGCGGGAAGGCCTCGTGCGCCGGCCCACCCTGGAGCGGGCCTGGGGGCCGGGCCCGCGGACGGCGCGGGGGGTCCCGTCTCACCTGCGGGCAGCGGCGTCTCTCGCATAGCGGGCGATGCGGCCCCGGCGCTCGGTGCAGCCCCGTCCGCGCCCAGCCCGGCCAGCGCCGGAAGCGGCTCCCCCTCTTCCGGCGGGCACTTCCGCCTTCCGGTCACGTGACAGCACGGCGCGCACCCTACCCGTTGCGGGGCGGCGCCCCCTGGTGGAGCCGCGGGGACGCGCAGGGGTCTGGCGGAGCTACCGGCCCGGGCCGAGCCCTGCCCTGCCCTGCCCTGCCCTGCCCTGCCCTGCCCTGCCCTGCCCTGCTCTGCCCTGCCCTGCTCTGCCCTGCCCTGCCCTGCCCTGCTCTGCCCTGTCCTGCTCTGCCCTGCTCT